>CM053149.1:51000371-51600371 GCA_028571685.1 Heterohyrax brucei | reverse complement strand
AGCAAACCCATCTAAGAACCAAAAAGCAACAGCTGGCTGCTGGTACCAACACTGGGCTGTTGTGAAGGAAAGGCCTGGCGATCTGCTTCAGAGAAGAGTTCAGCCAAGGACACCCTCTGGAGCAGTTCCCCTCTGTAACATACAGGTCATCCTGAGGCAGAATCCACTCTACTTTGGTTTCATCTCAGTTTCTGACCAGAGAAGTTCTCATGCAAAGGGAAAGAGAAGCCTTGTGTATAACTCTACTTGTCTTCAAGAGTGTTACTCCTGCTGAACCCACTGAGAATTTGTTTTTCTTGTAGACATTACCCTTGAATTAATTTCTCTCCCACACACACCCATCAGGTTCAGTAGCTTGCATGTGTAAAGGGGAGGGGTGGATAGGGAGTGGGGGAGGACTGTTGCGGCCTTTGAACAGTAACACTAACTAAGCAAGATCGCCCGCCACCTCCTCCCACCACCCCCCAACTGAAGCACCCATTCATATACAAAGGAGGTCTGAAAATTAAGTCCGTGAATGTAATTGTTCTAAGTGCTGCATGATGCTAAATATCACTAGAGTCACCTTTGAAGTACACCCCTTGGGAAGCTATGCACCGACGCCAGTGCCTAAACCACCCTTCAAAGAAATTTTGGAGCTCTTTCCGGAATGGCCATTGCACAGAGTGGCAAGGTGAGAAGTATGCAAACTTAATTGTATAGTTGTCTGTGAGCCAGTAAACAAATAACTGTTTTGCAACACCCTTGCTACTCACCTGATCTGGCCCCCAGTGACTTTTTTCTTTACCCAAAGAGAAAAGAATATTGGAAGCAAGACATTTGGAAGACATTCAGGACATCAAGGGTAATACGAAGACAGCTCTGGTGGCCACTCCAGAAAGAGTCCCAAAATTTCTTTGAAGGGTGTACTTTACGCTGGTGTTGGTGCATAGCTTCCCAAGGGGAGTGCTTCAAAGGTGGCCCTAGTGATATCATTCAGCAGAGGTACGTAGCGCTTCTTCTAGGATGAGTTTGAGAACTTAACTGGCATTCTTTGTACGCCCGGGGCTGGATGGAGAGGTGTGAGTGAAAGTGCCTGGCCTTCTTCAGCTTACTCCAAAAGTTCGAGTGAATGCCCGCGTAATGCCAACTTTTAAAAGAGCTGTCAGTAACACCGTGAAAGGTAATACTCCTTACTCGGCTGTTTTTCTTACGATCTTTAAAGGCGTATCGTTGTACTACAGTATCATTACCGTGTATGTGAGCTTCCAGCACTTTCATGACGCCAAAACTGTTACACTAGAAAGGAAAACTGTGAACCCCTTTTCTTCACACACAGCGAATTGCACGTCACTTTTATCCCAAACTCTTTATATGAACACTTAAGCTAGCCATATTTCTCTGAAAATGAAATTTTTCTCCTCTCCGGCTCCCTCCTTTCTCTTTCTCTCTCTCTCTCTCTCTCTCTCTCTCTCTCTCTCTCTCTCTCTCTCTCTCTCTCTCTCTCCCCGCCCCCCTCTGACGTTAAAGAAAAGAGGGTCTCAAGTTAAGGTCCTTCATTCTGAGTTAAAAATCTGAATCAATAAGTCTGTCCTTGACAGCATGGAAACGTCAAAGCCCCAAGGACATCCCTGGATGTGGCAACGGTAGCCCAGAGCTTGGGGACCACTGTCATCGCGGGTCCCGAGTGGGCGGCAGCGCTGTGCTCCCTCACCTCCTCACTGGGCAGATTAGTACCCCACTGCAGCCCAGGGGAGGCAGCTGACATCATCCAGCACCCCCTCCTGGCGTCTTCCAAGAAGTCTCGAGGCCAGACGAAGCACACTGATGAGGACACAGAGCCCCACTCTTCAGGATGGAATGGGGTGCTGTGGCGCTCGGGGTCCCGCCCTACACGAGAGGGATCGCCCCAGCTCGCTATCCCCGCGCCAGGCAAGAGCTGCTTAGCTGCAATTATACAGAACCAGCCCCTCACCTTTTCCTGCGTCCAGGCCACGATGTCCCGAGTGTCCACCTGGGACGCCACGGGCAGAGCGGCCACTAGCAGCAGCAGGTGGAGGGTATCCATGACGCTCTGGTCCCGGCCGCCTGCCATCTCTCCAAGGCTTTCTAGGAGCGGGTTCCCGGGGCTGCCCGCGGTCACGAGCCTGAGAACGCGCGTCCTTTGCCTTCCTCCTTCTCCACCCTGGGTCGACAGTGCCCGCCTCCCCATTGCCTCCCAGTCGCCTCCTGCTGCGTGGCGCAGGCCGAAACCCTCCTCCCGCGGACCTTGACAAACCCAGGCTGAGCTTCCCTGGAGGTACGAGTTTCGAATCCCAGGAAACAAAGACGTCCACTTTCCTTGTCTTGGAGAAGAAGGAAATAGAGAAGAGACACCAAAGAGTCTTTAAGGATCTCCAATGCAGTAAACAGGGAATGGAAAGGACAGAGAGGGTTAAGCAGACCCTGGGGAGGGAGGAGAGAGTTATGAAATGTTTTTCCACAGCTCTTTACGAAAGGCAAGCAGAGGAATCAGCATTTGCTAAATATTTAAGGTGTTTTTCCCCTGTGCCCTTATTTAATCTTCACAAGCATAGAGAAAACCAAAACCGAATCATCAGGTCAATTCTGACTCACAGCAACCCTATAGGACACAGCGACCCTATAGGCCCCACTGAGTTTCCAAGGAGTGCCCAGTGGATTGACACTGGTGAGCTTTAGGTTAGCCGCTGTAGCACTTAACCACTAGGCCGCCAGGGTTTCCCCACTAGCACGTGATGTAGATATTAATCCCATTTTACAGATGAGAAAAGTGAGACTGGAAAACTCGAGAATATTTCCTCTATGAGTAGCTGTTTCCAAAATAAGTGAAGCTTTACCTTTTCTCTTTCATTTTTTTCTCACAAACTGTTACTTTATAGGATATATATACTCCCAAATTGAGAGGTATGGTTGAATTAACTATCTAAAATCTAAAATATTCACAGTGGCACTCTAGGCAGTCATCTTCTCCAATCTGTCCCCCAAAAGAAAAAGATCAAAACAATTTTATTTACTTTCTAACATCAAAACTAAACCAAAACCAAACTCAGTCACTTCTTTGTACTATTCATGGAGAGTTCTTCTGATGATTAAACCGCTTCAGAATTTTGTTTTTGTAAGTGTTCCTTTCATATACTGAATAAATCCTTTGCTGTTGATTCCAACTCATAGTGACCATATAAGACAGACGAGAACTTCCCCACAGGATTTCCAAAGAGCACTTGGTAGAACCCTTAACTGCTACACCACCAGAGCTTCCCCTAACACCTAAAGATGAGTTTTATCCAGGCAATCCTAGTAAAAATGAAATCACTTCTTAATCTTGCCTGAAGATTTCTATTCTAAATTGTCAAGACAATTCCTTCTTATTTCACACTGAGAATCAGGGAGTGGTGCGCCTTGAGTCATCTGCTAGCCAACATATAGTTCCCAAAACAACCACATCAAGAGTGCAGAAACAGAACTATTTCCCAGAAAGCAAAAATTTGAAAGCAATGGAGACTGCCAGAAAGCCTACTCTAGCTTCCTAGACTTGGCTATAAGAAAACCCAATACCACAGATTCTGACTCATAATGACCCTGTAGGACAGAGTAGAACTGCTCCATAGTGTTTCCAAGGAGCGCCTGGCGGATTTGAACTACCAACTGTTTGGTTAACAGATGTAGCACTTAACCCCCTATGCTACCAGGGTTTCCCTGGCTTGGCTAGAGGGGTGAATAATTTAACAGAGAACTCACCCAGGCAGTACACTGTTCTGCCTTCCTCTGGAGCTACAGGAGATAACAGAATGGAACTGTCTCCTGATGTTCAAAACTGGTACCTCTATTCACATCTGCAGGTTTTGAATGATAATTTAAATTTCCTGGCTTTTCTCCTACTCTGTTGGTGGAGTTGCAAAATGGTCCAGCCTCTTTGGAAAGCAATCTGGCTCTTCCTTAAAAAAAATGGATATAGATATACCATTTGACCCAGTAATTCCACTACTTGGAATATATTCTACAGAATCAAGGCCGTTCACACTAACGGATACATGCACAGGAATGTTTATCACAGCACAGTCCACGATAGCAAAAAGATGGAATCAACCCAGATGCCTAACAACAGAGTAATGGATAGGTAAACTATGGTGTATATACTCAATGGAGCACTATGCAATGATAAAGAATAATGATGATTCCAGGAAACATCTCATCACCTGGTTTCAACTGGAAGACACTATGTTGAGTGAAAGTAGCCAGCAACAGAAGGACAAACATTGTATGAGACCCCTATGATGAGAACTCAAAAACAGACTTACGCATGGAAGAAAAGACTCTTTGATGGCTTCAAGGGAGAGGAGGGCGGGAGGGCGCAGGGGGGAGGGCTTAGATTAGATAGTTGGTAGAAATTTGGTTGGGTAAAATCAGTGATAGCACACATTAGAAACAAGAACAATATTAAGTGGACTTCAACATAACTTGAGTACTCCTTCCATCTTAACCCAATAATAAAAGGACAGAGTAGCTGGGGCAGGGGGCAGGGGATCATGCTCTTAGGCGAAATTGAGGCCAATGGACACAGCTAGCATTTTGTTAAGAGGGCTCTCTACACCTCACATTGGTGAGTGGCATCTGGGGGTCTTAAAAGCTGCCAAGCTGCCATCCAAGGGCACAGCAAATGGTCCCAACTCAGCAGGAACGGATGATCACCGAGGACCAAAATGACAACCCAGAAGACAGAGAGACCCACATGAATGGGTGTCTACATCGACTTGGGACCAGAAGAACCTGATGGCACCTGGCCACCACCAGCGATAGCCATGACGGAGCTTACAAGAATAACACTGGCAACACAAGAATAAAAAGGGGTGCACCCTGAGATCTCCACTAAAAGACCTCAACTGATGGTCCAGCAGCTTCAGGGTTCCCCAGGGAGCATGGCCCCTGGCCCTGATGCTGCCCTTGCCAATAAATCATAACGAAGGTCCATTCTTTGGACAGCAATGGATTGGACTTGGCAACGCAGAGTGACCATATATTGGATGCACTTTATGGTTCTGTGTATCTATAGGATATCATCCTGCTGACCTCTAGCTGGAAAAAGGGGAGTGGGTGGAGAGGAGGGGAAAGGAGACTGTTGGGAAGATGAGACATGTATGGAGCAGAGAGGAATAGTGTGCTGTCACAGGGCAAGGAGAACAGTGGAAGCTGCATATAGGCAGGCATGCAAATTTATATGGGAATGTGCACTTTCACTCAGTCATAATTAAAAAAATATATATATAAAAATAAAAACTCCACTTTGGAATCCTCCCACCCCCCCCAAAATTTCCTGGCTTTAACAAAATTAAGTAACTTCTTTGTAATATTTGTGGACAGTTCTCCTGATTATTATAAAAATTTTTCCCATATAAAAATATAAAAAAAATTCCCATATAAAAATTTATATGGGAATGTGCATTTTCACTCAGTCATAATAAAAAAATATATATATATATATAAAAATAAAAACTCCACTTTGGAATCCTCCCGCCCCCCTTCAGAAATTTTTGTTTACATAATAACCCAAATCAAACAAACCCATTGCCATTGAGTCAATTTCAACTCACAGAGACCTCACAGCACAAAGTAGAACTGTCACACAGGGTTTCAAGGAGCAGCTGATAGATTTGCTGACCGTTTAGTTAGCAGCCAGAGCTCTTAACCACTGAGTTGCCAGGACTCCATTCATAGAGCATCGAGCACAGAACCATTGTCACGTCTCCCAATTCATTTCCTCTGTTGTTGCTTAGGCCAACTTTGAAATAGGGAGTTCCCTAAGTGTCTGAGTAATAAACAGCTTATTTGTTTTCCTTATCTTTATATCTTTCCACAGTGTTATCCTTATTACAAATGGGAGACAGAAATAGCAAACCTATATAAGACACAATGTGAAAGATAACATTAATATCAATGCACGTATAAGCAATTCAAAACAAGACATAAGGAAATGGAGTTGAACTTAAAAATTAGGGTGTGTCCTTGGAATCAGTACCTGTGGGAGGGAGAGGGTGGAGCAGGACTGGGCCAAGGGCAGTGAGCAGCCTGGGCCCAAACAGCCTCTCCCGGTGCCACAGGGAGCACCAGAGCTGAAAGAACCTGTCAGAGCTGTCCTTGTGGTGGCCAAAATGGGATATCCCCACCTTGACGGAGTCCCTTGGGATTACTCTCTGCGACTAAAGGAGTTGATGGTTAGACGTTGTTGGCCAACAGCTCTCAGCCTTCAGCATCCTTCCCTGACGGTGTGTCATGGGTTGAATTGTGTCCCCCCAAAAATATGTGCAGCTGTGTGGCTGGGACATGATTCTCAGTATCTTGGGACTGTCCTCCATTGTGTGGTTTCACTAAACTGTATGTTAAAGGGACTGTAAATTCCTGCATAGAATTACTTCCTTGCTCTGCAGTAGGGGGAGTTTCCCTGGAGTGTGGCTTGCCCCACCTTTAATGCTTTCAGCTTGCAAGGGATAAAAGGAAAGGGAAACAAAGAGAATTAGGAGCCTCTTACCATCAAGAAATGTGCACCAGGAGAAGAGCGCATCCTTGAGACCTGAGGTTCCTGCGCCAGGATGCTCCCTGGACAAAGACTGCAATACCAGACTTTCCTCCAGAGCCAACAAGGGGAAAGCCTTCCCCTGGAGCAGACACCCTGAATATGGACTTGCAACCTACTGGACTGTGTAAGAATAAACCTTCCTTTGTTGAAGCCATCCACTCTGTGGTATTTCTGTTAGAGCAGCACTAGCTGACTAAAACACGGTGTATCTGAAAGTGCATCCATGTCCCCACCACAAATGCACCTTACAATGTACTTCACACAGATACAGAATATTTTACAGTGTTAACGTATGAGATCTGACAATTAAGTCTGCAAATTGAATTGTTGTAAGTGCTACATACCTCATAGCTGAGTATCATTACAGTCACCTTCAAAGTATTCCTCTTGGGAAGCTATGCAACAATTCCAGCACCTAGTCCACCTTCAAAGCAGATTTGGAGCTCTTTCTGTAATGGCCATTGCGCATGGTGGCAAGTTGGCAGTTTAACTGTGTATTTGTCTGTGAGGGAGATTGTAGCTAGTGAACGAATAACTGTACTGGAGCACCCTCCTTCCTCACAGATTTGGCCCCCAGTGACTTTTCTCTTTACCTGAAGATAGAGGATATACTGAAAGGAAGACATTTTGACAACATTCAGAACATCAAGGGTAATGCCACAACAGTTTTGGTGGCCATTCTAGAAAAAAAAAGAGTTCCAAATTACTTTGAAGGGTATGCTGGGCTTTGGTGTCAGTGTGTAACTCCCCAGAAGAGTAGTACTTCAAAGGTGACTGTGGTGATATTCAGCAATGAGGTGAGTAGCACTTTTACTAGGATGAGTCAGCAAACTTAATTGGCAGTTCTCTTAGTCTCGTGTTACCCACCAGAAAAGAATGTCTAGAAGAGGGACAAGACCAAGTTAAAAATCGAATGCCTGCATTAATAGGGGAGAAGTGCTGCACAGTGAGCTGGCTGACAGGTGTATAATGCTCAGAAAAGCAGAGGCACGTGCAAGGTGGAAGCTGTAATGTTTACAGGAATGTGAACGCTCAGTCTCTCGTCCAATCAGAACCACCAATTTCTGTTTTTTCCCTTGTTTGGTCTTAACAGTATGTGTGGCCTTAGCTCTTCCTGATATTCCCATGCGTTTGAAATTTGAGATACTTTCAGTCACTGAGGCTGCTGGGTAGCTGACAAGAGTCCTGAGCTGTCATGCCTGTGCAGCTCTCTGGTTCTGTCAGTTCTACTCCCCGCCCTGGTTTAGCTTTTCTGGCACCACCAGAGAAGGGTCATCTCACAGTCCCTTCACCTACATCTGCACCTGTGTCAAGATTACCTCACTGCGAGTTTCTGAGCAACAACTTTAAAGAAAAGTCATGCTATGGGGCAGAGAATGGGTTGGAACCTTACCTTCAGACAACATTCTGGCTTTTGTCCTGAAATTTCGGCCTTTGTTTACTCTGTCTCATAAAAAGAACTGATTTTAATAAATTGTTACTTTACACACGTGTGCTTTTCTGATAGCTTTTCATAACTCGACCAGTCTAACACAACTCTTTATTACATGTCTTCATCTTACCTCCAAAAGACCTCTTTAAAGTGTTAAGAAGCAAAGATGTCACTTTGACAGCTGAGATGCACCTGAACGAAGCTATGATTTTTTTAATCATCTCTTGTTTGTGTGAAAGCTGGATAATGAAAAAGGAAGATGAAAGAACTGACACACTTGAATTGTGATGTTGGTGAAGAATGCTCATTATACCGTAAACTACCAGAAGAACAAACAATTTAGCTTTGCAAGAAATAAAGCAGGTTGGTCCTTAGCAGCAAGGACAGGGATGCTTCATCTTGCTTACTTTGGACATGTCATCAGGAAAGACAAATCCCTAGAAAGGTACATCATGTTTTGTAAAGCTGAAAACCAAACTCACCACCATCCAGTTGATTCTGACTCATAGCAACCCTGTAGGTCAAAGTAGAACTGCCCCATAGAGTTTACAAGGAACACCTGGCACCCTGAAACTGTTGACCCTTTGTGAGCAGAGGCAGCACTTCACCACTACAACATCACTAGGATTTCCAGAGGGTCAGCAAAAACAGGGGAAATCTTCGTGAGATGGATGATGCAACAGCTGTAATAATGGGCCCAAATGTACAACAATTGTGAAGATGACATGTAGTTGCTGTTGGGTGCCGTCAACTAAGTTCCAAGTCATAGCTACTCTGTGTACAGTGGGACAAAACACTGCCTGGTCCCACGCCACCCTTACAATCATTGTTATGCTTGAGCTCATTGTTAGAGCCACTGCGTCAACCCTTTCTCTTTTTCGTTGACCTTTACTTTATCAGTCATGATGTCCTTCTCCAGGGACTGATCCCTCCTGATAACATATCCAAAGCATGTGAAATGAAGTCTTGCCATCCTTATTTCCAAGGAGCATTCTCACTGTACTTCTTCTAAGATAGATATGTTCATTCTTTTGGTAAGCCACGATATACTCAATATTCTTCTCTAACACTTTACTTCAAAAGCAATGATTCTTCTTCAGTCTTCCTTATTCACTGTCCAGTGATTGAAAATACAGTGGCTTGGGTCAAGGGCACTGTAGTCCTCAAAGTGACGTCTTTGCTTTTGAATTCTTTAAAGAGGGCTTTCGTGACAGATGTGCCCAGTGCAATACATCATTTGACTTCTTGACTGCTTCTTCCATGGGTGTTGGTTATGGATCCACATAAAATGAAATCCTTGACAAACTTAATCTTTTTGATCTTTATAATGATGTTGCGCGTCGGTCCAGTTGAAGTGTAATCCATAGTGAAAGCTGCGGTCTTTGATCTTTACCAGTAAGCGCTTCAAGTCTTCTTCACTTTGCAGCAAACAAGATTGTGTCATCTGTATAACTCAGGTTGTTAATAAATCTTCCTCCAAACCTGATGCTTCATTCTTCACCACGTAGTCCAGCTTCTCAGACTATTTGCTTAGTATACAGATCTAATAACTATGGTGAAAGCATACAACCAGGACGCATACCTTTCCTGACTTTAAACCACGTAGTATTCCCTTGTTTTGTCTGAATGACTGGCTGTTGATCTATGTGCAGGTTCCTCATGAGCACAATTAAGTGGTCTAGAATTCCCCCTTTTCACAATGTCATCTGTAATTTGCTATGACGCACACAGTCAAATGCCTTTGGATAGTCAACAAAACACACGTAAACATTTGCTGGTATTCTCTGCTTTCAGTCAAGATTCATCTGACAGCGGCAGTGATGTCCCTGGTTCCATAAGCTCTTTTGAATATTGCTTGAATTTCTGGAAGTTGCCTGTCAGTGCACTGCTGCAACCACTTTTGAATGATCTTCAGCAAAATTTTCCTTGTGTTTGGTTTTTACATGGATGATGTAGTTCCATAAATTCTGAATCCAGTTGGATCATCTGTCTTCAGAATAGGCATAAAAATGGATCTGTTCCAGTTGCTTAGCCAGGTAGCTGGCTTCCAGATTTCTTGGCATAAATACACTCTTCCAGCACTAGATCCATTTGTTGAAATATCTCAGTTGACATTCTGTCAATCTTGTTTTTGCCAGTGTCTTCAGTGTAGTTTGGACCTCTTCTTTCATTCAGTACCATGAGTTCCAGATCATATTCTGCCTCCTGAAATGTTGAACACAAGCCAGTTCTTTATGGCATACTGACTGTGTATTCCTTCCATTTCTTTTGATGTTTCCTGCATCATTTAGCGTTTCCTCCATAGAATCCTTCAGCATCCCAACTTCAGTCCTGAATTTTTTCTGTAGTTCTTTCAGCTGGAGAAATGCTGAGTGTGTTCTTCCCTTTTGGTTACTAACTCCAAGTCTTTCAACATGTCACTAAAATATTTTACTCTGTCTTCTTGAGCCAACTTTGAAATTTTCTGTTCAGCTCTTCTGCTTTCATCATTTCTTCCATTTGTTTTAGCAACTTGACATTCAAAAGCAAGTTTCAGAGTCTCTTCTGACATCAATTTTGGTCTTTTCTTTCTTTCCTGTCTTTTTAATGACCTTTTACTTCCTTCGTGTATGTTCCTGATGTCATTCCACAACTTGTATGGTTTTCAGTCATTAGTGTTCAATGAGTCAAATCTAGTCTTGAGATGGTCTCTAAATTCAGGTAGGTGTACTCAAAGTCATTCTTTGGCTCTCATTAACTTGTTCTAATTTCCTTCACTTTGAACTTGCATGTAAACAATTCATGACCTCTGCACAGTCAGCTCCTGGCTGTGTTCTAATTGATACTGAGCTTTTTCATCTTCTGTTTTCTCAGATATAGTTGATTCAATTCCTGTGTATTCCATCTGGTGAATTCCACATGTATAGTTGCTGTTTATGTTGTTCAATAAAAGCATTTGCAAAGGAGGAGTCATTGGTCTTGCAAAATTCTATCATGGGACCTCCAACATCGTTACTGTCACTAATGCCATATTTTCCAACTACTGATCCTACTTCTTTGTTTCTAACTTTAGAATGCTAATCACCAGTAACTATCAATGCATCCTGATTTCAGGTGCAATCAATTTCAGAATGTAAAAGTTGGTAAAAAACAAAAAACTCTTCGGTTTCATCATATTTGGCCTTAGTGGTTGGTGTGTGAATTTCAATAACAGTCATATTAACTGATCTTCCTTGTAGACATATGGATATTATCCTACCACTGATAGCTTGTAAGTCAGGAAAGACTTTAAATGTTCTTTTTGACAGTGAATGCAACACCAATCATCTTCAAGTTGTCGTTCCTGGCATAGTAGACCATACAATTGTCCTACTCAAACTGGCTAGTAAAAGTCCCTTTCAGCTCACTAATCCCTAGCATATTGATCTTTATGCATTCCATTTCATTTTTTAGAATTTTCCCAGATTCCTACTTCATACATTTCCCTTTCTGATTGTTAAAGGATGTTTGTAGCTGTTTCTTCTCATTTGGAGTTGTGCCATCAGCAAATGTGGGTCCTGAAAGCTTGACTCCATTCAGATCATTAAGGTTGACTCTACTTTGAAGATGACATAGGACCAGGCAATGTTTTACTCTGTTACACATGAGGTTGCCATGAGTCAGAGCCGGCTCCACGACAACTAACAACAACCTCTTTCTTTCTACCTATTCTAGTGCCTCCTGTGCTAAACATACTTCTTCCCATTTCTTTTGTTTATTTCTTCTTTTCTCCCTCATTTGCTCTGTAAACTTTCAGAAATCTCTTAAATCTGTAATTTTTCTCCTTGCCGCACTTTTACTGTCTTCAAATTCTTTTATAGAAGACAGACAGTAACTTCAATATGTTAATTAAACAGTTCCATGCTCTGTTTTTAAATCATGGGGAAAAAGTAATTAGTTGTGTGTGTAGTGATAACACTTTGTTCACGGGTAAACTGTTTGTTATCTTCATCCATACTGTAGGTTTGAATTACCAAAAAGAATCTTCCCAACCAAGCTGCCATAGCAGGATTTTCTTGCATCCAGTTTTGCCTTTAAAAGGACACCATGGTGCTAAGGCAGTAAACAATTAGAAGGTCCTATTAAAACAGTGGTTCTTCAAGCATGGTCCACAGAACCCCACAAACCCCTCCCCCCAAATTTTTCTCGATATACACAAATCAAATGAGTTTTTATAATAATGTCAAAACAACACTGGCCTTTTCACTGTGTTAACTTTGCAGAAGTCACGGTAGATAGAACATCTGGCACCTTAGCACCTATCATAACATGGGCGCAAAACTGCATTACTTAAGAAAAAACTAATTATAGGGATTATATTCTTCACTGCCATGTACAGTAGAAGAAGGAGAAGGAGGAGGGAAAAGTGAATGAGGAGAAAGAGAAAAGGAAGAAGAAGAGAAAGAAAAGAAATGGGAAAGAAAAGAAAAAAGCCAATCTCACTTAAGAATATCATTGATAAAGCAGTAAAAAGTCCTAATTTTGTTATATCTCAACACTTGATTACATTATAACAGTTTTATTGGGATATCATTGGCATATATTCATCTACACATAAAGTAAAATTTCATAAGTTTTAAGATATCACCATGAAATCATTACCACATTCAAAAGAATGGATGCATAGACAGTTTCCTTCTGTGTTTCTGTAAACAGCCACACCCCTATTCCCTGCCCAGATGACCACTGATTAGCTTTCTGTTATTATAGTTTAGCTTCCATTTTCTAGAATTTTATATGAACGAAATCATTTATATTTTAAAAAGCTCACTGTCTTGCGTATGACTTCTTCTCTCAGAATAGTTATTGTGAAATTCATACGTTATTGAGTACTCCATTTTCTGTGCAGTAGTATCTATTGATTCCATTTTATCAGCATACTATAATTTGCTAAGCCATTCACCTGTTTGTGGACATTTGCATTGTTTCCCATTTGGGGTGTAATAAATCAAGCTGTCTACATTCCATTCTTCTTGGATAGATACCCACAAGTGGCATGTTTATTTTTCTATGAAGTTTTAAATTACAACTTAAATTTCTTTAATATGTAACCAAAACCACACCCAAGTCAGTTCCTACTCATGGTAACCCTATAGGACAGAGTAGAACTGCTCTACAGAGTTTAATATAGGACTCTTAGATTGTTTTCTTTCTTCTTGAATGAGTATATTAGTTGTCTAGTGCTGCTATAACAGAAATACCACAAGTGGATTGTTTTAACAAACAGGAGCTTGTTCTCCAGAAGTCTAGTAGTCTGAATTCAGGCACCAGCTCCAGGTGAAGTCTTCCTTTCTGTGTCAGCTGTGAAGCAAGATCTTTGTCATTATTCTTCCCCTGTTGGAGGAGCTTCTCAGGCGCAGGGACCCCAGATCCAAAGGATGTGCCCTGCTCCTGGTGCTTCTTTCCTGGTCCTATGAGGCCTTCCTGTTTCCGCTTTATTCTCTCCTTTATGTCTCAAAATAGATTGCCTCAAGGCACAGTCCAGCCTTATAGGTTGAGTCCTCTGTCATTAATGTAACTGTAGCCTCTTTCACCTCATTAGCATCATACAGGCGGGATTTAACAGAACATAGCAGAATGACAACAGATGACAAAATGGTGGACAGTCACATGACACTGAAAAATTATAGTCTGGTCAAACTGATACACGTATTTTGGGGGGGACACAATTCAATCCATGACAATGAGTTTCAGCATTCGTGTCTTTCAAAGAATTTGCCCCAGTCATCTAAGTTGTCAAATTTATTTGTATAAAGTAGTTCATCTATTCCTCTATTGGTAATTTGTGTCTCCTTTCTCTTCTTTTTCTTTTCTTTTTTTTTTTAATTTTTATTTATTTATGTATTATGACTGAGTGAAAATGCACATTCCCATATAAATTTGCATGCCTGCCTATATGCAGCTTCCACTGTTCTCCCTGCCCGGTAACAACACACTATTCCTCTCTGCTCCATACATGTCTCATCCTCCAGTTTCCTTTTCCCTCCTCTCCACCCACTCCCCTTCCTACAGTCAGAGGTCAGCAGGATGATATCCTATAGATGCACAGAACCATAAAGTGCACCCGATATATAGTCACTCTGCGTCGCTAAGTCCAATCCCTTGCTGTCCGAAGAGTGGACCTCCATTGTGATCCACGGGCAAGGGCAGCATCAGGGCCAGAGGCGATGCTCCCTGGGGAACCCTGAAGCCGCTGGACTATCAATTGAGGTCTTTTAGTTGAGATCTCAGGGTGCACCCCTTTTTATCCTTGTGTTGCCAGTGAGACTCAACTTTGTGAGATCCATCGTGGCTATTACTGGTGATGTTCAGCCACCATCCGGTTCTTCCAGTCCCAAGTAGATGTAGGCACCCACTCATGTGGGTCTCTCTGTCTTCTGGGTTGTCATTTTGGTCCTCAGTGAGCATCCACTCCTGCTGAGTTGGAACCATTTGCTGTGCCCTTGGATGGCAGCTTGGCAGCTTTTAAGACCCCAGATGCCACTCACCAATGCAGGGTGCAGAGAGCCCTCTTAGCAAAACGCTAGTTGTGTCCATTGGCCTCAGTTTCACCTAAGAGCATGGTCCACTATCCCCTGCCCCAGCTACTCTGTCCTTGCATTATTGGGTTACGATGCATGTTGAAGTCCACTTAATATTGTTCTTGTTTCTAATGTGTGCTGTCACTGATTTCACCCAACCAAATTCCTACCAACTGTCTAATCTAAACCCTCCCCCACTTCGGCCTCCCACCCTCCTCTCCATTGAAGCCATTGAAGATTTTCTTTCATGCGTGAGTCTGTTTTTGAGTTCTCATCATAGAGGTCTCATACAACGTTTGTCCTTTTGTTGCTGGCTACTTTCACTCAACATAATGTCTTCCAGTTGAAACCAGGTGATGAGATGTTTCCTGGAATCATCATTATTCTTTATCATTGCATAGTGCTCCATTGAGTATATATACCATGGTTTACCTATCTATTCCTCTGTTGTTGGGTATCTGGGTTGATTCCATCATTTTGCTATCCTGGACTGTGCTGCGATAAACATTCTTGTGCATGTATCCATTGGTGCGAATGGCCTTGATTCTGTAGGATATATTACAAGTAGTGGAGTTACTAGGTCAAATGGTATATTTATATCCCTTTTTTTTAAGGAATAGCCAGATTGCTTTCCAAAGAGGCTGGACCATGTTGCAACACCACAACAGTGTGGGAGAGTTCCACTTTCTCCACAGCCTCTCCTGCATTTATTGTTTTCTGCTTTTTGGATCATGGCCAACCTTGTTGGGGTGAGATGGTATCTCACTGTAGTTTTGATTTGAATTTCTTTAATAACTAAAGATCATGAGCACGTCCACAAGTTTTTTGGCTGCCTGAATCTCCTCTTTAGAGAAATGTCTGTCCATCTCCTTTGCCCATTACTTAATTGGATGATTTATCTTCTTCTTATTGATATTTTGTAGTACCTTACAGATTACGGAGATCAAGCATCGATCTGACATAGAGTTTTCAAATATTTTTTCCCATTCTGTAGGTGGCCTTTTAATTCTGTTAATAAAGTCTTTGGATGAGCAAAAGTGTTTGATTCTTAATAGTTCCCACTTACCTATTTTCTCTTCTGTTGATTGTGGTATGTTTGACAGATTTTCAAGTCTGTCTACGTTGTGTATTAAAACTTCCATTGTTGTTCCTACCTTTTCTTGGATGAGCTTTATCATTTTAGGTTTGATATTTAGGTCTTTTATCCAATTTGAGTTGGGTTTTGTATAAGGTGTAAGATATGGATCTTGTTTCAATTTATTGCAGATGGATATCCAATTTTGTCAGCACCATTTGTTGAAGAGATTGTTTTTACCCCAGTTGAATGTCTTAAGGCCTTTGTCGAATATCAACTGTTCATAGGCAGGTGGTGTTTTCTCTGGGATCTCAATTCTATTCCATTGATTGATCTGTCTATTCTTGTACCAGTACCAGGCTGTGTTGACCACTATGGCAGTGTAATAGGTTCTGAAGTCTGGTAATGAGAGGCCTCCCAGTGTGTTCTTCTTCTTTAGTAGTAATTTACTTATCCGAGTTTCTTCCTTTTCCAAACAAAACTGGTGATTTGTTTCTCCATCTCATTAAAAAATGATGCTGGAACTTGTACTGGGATTGCATTATGTGAGTAGATTGCTTTGGGTAAAATAGACATTTTCACAATGTTAAGTCTTCCTATCCATAAGCCGGGTAGGTTTCTCCATTTATCTAAGTCTCACTTAGTTTCTTGTAGTAAGGACTTGCTGTTCTCTTTGTAAAGGTCTGTTATTTCTCTGGTTAGACTAATTCCTAAGTACTTTATCTTCTTAGGGGCTATAGTAAATGGTATTGATTTGATGATTTCTTTATTAACAGTCTCGTTGTTGGTATAAAGGAATCCTACTGATTTACTTATGTTTATCTTGTATCCTGAGACTTTGCTGAACTCTTCTATCAGTTTGAGTAGTTTACTCGTAGATTCTTTGGGATTCTCTGCATATACAATCATATCATCAGCAAACAGGGAGATTTTGACTTCTTCTTTGCTGATGTAGATGTCCTTTGTTTCTTGATCTTGTCTAATTGGTCTGGCTAGAACTTCTAGTACTATGTTGAATAGGAGACGTGAGAGTGCACATCCTTGTCTACTTTCCTGTTCTCAAGGGAAACTGTTTCAGTCTCTCTCCATTCAGGACGACATAGGGAGTTGGTTTTATATAAATGGCCTTTATTGCCTTGAGGAATTTTCCATCCATGCCTATTTTGCTAAGAGTTTTTAGCATGAATGGGTGCGGGACTTTATTAAATGCCTTTTTTGCATTAATGGACAAAATCAGGTGATTCTTGTCTTTTGTGATATTTATGTGGTTAATCATATTAATTGTTTTTGTGATGTTGAACCAGCCTGGCATCCTTGCTCTAATCTTTATGATCTGTTTTCTTCTGGTACCTAAGGGGTTCCTCTGTTTTTCTCTCTCTACTTGTTCAAACTGTAGGGTTAGTTCCTTGATTTGGTTTCTTTCTTTATTCTAGATGTGTGCATTTATGGAGATAAACAGACCTCTGAGCACTGCTTTGGCTGTATCCCATAGGTTCTGGTAGGAAGTGCTTTCATTCTCATTGGAATCCATGAATTTATTTCATCCTTGATTTCTTCTATAACCCATTTTTTTTTTAGCAAGATGTTCAGTTTCCAAGAGTTCCACTTTCTATTTATGTTTTTTCTGCTATTGATTTCAATTTTATGGCTTTATGATCTGAGAAGATGCTTTGCATTAATTCAATGGTATGGATTTTGTTGAAAATTGCACTATGTCCTAACACATGGTCAATTCTGGAGAATGATCCATGTGCACTGGAGAAGAAGTTGTAGTTGTCTGCTGATGGGTAGAGAGTTCTGTGTATATCGATGAGGTTTAGTTGGTGATTTGTGGCCATGAGGTCTTCTGCATCTTTAGTGAGCTTTTTTCTAGATGATTTGTCCGGTATCGAGAGTGGAATGTTGATGTCTCCCACTATCATTGTGAAGTAATCTCACTCTTTTTTGAGTGTAGTCAGTGTTTCTTCACATATTTAGGTGCTCTGATATTGCCATCCAGCCAAGTATTAGGTGCATAAATATTTAATATAGTTAAGTCTTGCCTGTGTACTGAACCTTTCAGCAATAAATAGTGTCCATCTTTGTCCACAATCGTGGATTTTACATTGCAATTGATTTTGTCTGAGATTAGAATTGCCACACCTGCTCTTCTTTGTTCATTGTTAACTTGATATATATTCTTCCATCCTTTAATTTTCAGTTTGTTCCTATCTTTAAGTCTCCAGTGAGTTTCTTGTAGACAACATATGGATGGGTCATGTATTTTGATCCAAGATGCCACTCAGTGTCTCTTTACTGGAGCATTCAGTCCATTCACATTCAATGTAATTATTGATAGGCATGTGTCCACTGCTGCCATTGTGATATGTTTATTTTTGTGTTGACGTTTTCTCTGTTATTCTTATTAGTCTGTTCTGGGACATTCTTTTTTGTTAGTTGATTTTTCACCTTTTTCAGAGCTCATTTTGTAGTTGTTGAGACTCCTGTGTTACATTTCTTGATTTGGTATGTTGCATCTTTGTTGTGCTTTATGGCTGCCCCTAAGCTTCCCCTTAATAATCTATATATAAATCCAATTTTAATTACTACCAGTCTTGTTGATTTCCTCTCCATCTGGAATGACTATAACAACTGTAGTACATCCCTCTTTTTAATATGATGGCACCATAGTTTTCATGTTAATCATTGGATTGCTTCTTTCAGTATTAAAGCTTTGATTGAGTTTGGAGCCTTCCCTAACTGAGTAGAATTCTGGGAGATGTGTCATTCTAAAATATAAAGTTAGTGGTTTTGTTCTTCTAAGCCAAAGGCAAGAACTTCTTACAGTATTTCTTGTAGTTTTGGTTTGGTTTTTACAAAGTCCCTGAGTTTCTGTTTATCTGGGAATGTCTTAATTTTATTTTCATATTTGAAAGATAGTTTTGCAGGATATATAAGTCTTGGTTGGAAGTTCTTCTCCTTCAAGGCTTTGAATGTGTCATGCCACTGTCCCCGTGCCAGCATGGTTTCTGCTGAGAAATCTAAAGAAAGCCTACCGGGTTTCCCTCTGAATGATGGCTTTGCTTTCAGTCTTGCTGCGTTTAAGAGTTGCTGCTTCTGTTTCATTTTGCTATTCTTGATTATTATATGTCTTGGAGTCTTTCTTTTGAGATCTATATTGAGTGGCATACGATACACATCTGGGATATCTATATACTCTTCCTTCATGATTTCTAGGAAGTTTTCTGTCAGCAGCTCAGCAACGATACTTTCTGTGTTCTCAGGTGTTTCATCCTGTTCAGGGACTGCAATTAATTGAACGTTGTTCCTCTTAATAGAGTCACACATGCTTCTTAATGCTTCTTCATTTTTCTTGTTTCTTTTTTCTGATTTGTCCTCATAGATGCTTGTATCATTAGCTCTGTCTTCCATGTCAGAAATTCTTTTTTCCATTTGTTCCATTCTGTTTTCTTGGCTTTGCATTGAAGTTTCTATGTCTTTGATTTTGTTCTTGTTCTGTTGAGTTTCAGAGTACTAGTGTTCCATCAGATCAAACAGCTTGCTTAATTTTTCATTTTGTTGTGCTGCATTTTGTATAAGATCTAGAAGGGCTCTGTATATAATCCTTTTGTAGTCATCTTCCAATGATTTCAGAAAAGTTTCTTCATCTGGAAAACTCCTCAGTTGTTTTGTTTGGGAGCCTTCTGAAGCCGTGGGTGCTTAGTTGTTTGCCACAGGTGTCTGTTGCGTTTGGGGTTTCATGTGAGTAAGTAGAGGCTGGGAAAGATGCTGTGAGGATGGACTGGAGATATTTCTCCAGGCTGTCTTAAAATGTAAAACAAAAGATATCTGACCACTTCCCAAGTCAGTCAGGTTTTCAGGTGTAGAGGTCCCTCTTTTCAACTGGCAAAGTAAGTACCTCTGTATTCAACCCCAGATGATGCAAACTAGTTCAAAATACAGCAATGCTACTGCCCTGTTGGCCTCTGCTGACAGGGCCCAGCCTTAGGTGACACTGTGTAAACTACTGCTTTTCTGTCAGAGAAGTGCTGTCCTGTTGGCAGGCGCTGGCTCCCAGGCTAAGAATTAGGTCCCACTAAAATCTCTGTAACCAACATGGTGTCCTGCACATAGGCCCCAAGGTTCCGTACAAAGCACACTGTGGCAGAGAGAAAAAGAGAGGCCCAAATTGGCTAGGTTTACAGAGTCCTAAGCCTGGCTCTCAAAACATGGGAATTTCACCTGCCTATCCCACCAGCAGTGCGCCTGAGACTAGCTGCTATGCAAGACTCAGCATCTCCCACCAGCCAAGACAGAGACAAAAAAGTTACAGTGGTGCACTGCCTTCAGTCCGTGAGAGCTAGGGCTAGCCACGAGTGGGAGTCAGTGAAAGAGAAGTGGTTTTTTTGTTCAGTGGTATGAAGTCCAAATTAACAACCCTGTGCCATGTCTTGGGCACCCACTAGGTGACCAGAAGGCTCCATTTGATTATCAATTCAGGTCTTGGTTTCTAGAGGGATATAAGGAGATGTGTGCTTAGTCTGCCATCTTGACTCCACCCTCTTCTATTTCTTCTAATCTGTCTATCTAGAATGTCCGATTTTTTATTTCATTGATTTTTTTCTTTATTGTTTTTTCTGTTTCAACGATTTCTGCTCTGATCTCCATTACTTTATTTCTTTATTACTTTGGGTTTGGTTTCCCCCTCCCCTCCCTTTTATTTAAGTTTCATAGGACTGAAGCTTCTGTTGTTAATTTTAGACCTTTATTTTTTTCCATCAAGAGACTGTTATAAATACTCTTTTAAGCACTGCTTTAGCTTCATTCCACAAATTTTGATATGCTCTGGTTTTATTTTTATTCAGTTCAAAATACCTTCTAATTTCTCTTTGATTTCTTCTTTTACCCATGGGTTAGTTTCCACTTAGTTGAGGTAAATATTCCTTGTGAATGTAAAAAGAAAGCATATACTTCTATTTCTAGGCAGAATATTCTATAAATGTCAATTAAGCTAAAGACATAGACAGGATTAGCTAAGTCTTCACATACTTACTAATTTTCTATTTGTTCTGTTACTTCCTGAGAGAGTGATATTGAAATTTCTGACTATAATTGTGAAGTTGTCTATTTATCCTTTCAAATCTCTCAATTTTTATATCATGTACTTCTAAGATCTATTATTAAGTGCATAAATAGTTACGACTGTAATAGTCTCTTAAGAAAGGGTCTATCATTATAAAGTGACCTTCTTTATTTTTGGTAATGTATTTTGCTGTGGAATCTACATTTTGGGTATTAATACAGCTACTCCAAACACATTAAGCCACTGGTTGTCCTACAGCTTACCTGAACTCTATTTTTCTCTCTTTGTCCATTTTTTTGTATAGTTTCTATTTCTATTCTACTCCCTTCTTTTGCAGTGACTAAACTACTATTCATAACATCTACCATATTTTTTTAATTTAGATACTGTTGTTTGTTTGTTTTGTTTGTTTGTTTTCCAATCTCTAGATGTTTTATTTGGTCTTCTTTTTATTACTATATTTCATCCTTTCTTCCACCTTCTTGAAGTTATAGAACACATACTTTAGTGTTCTCATCTGTATGTTTTTTATCTGTGTCTTTTTATTGATTGATTTTTCTCATCATTGTGTGTTGTATATTCCTGCTTCTTTTAAAAAAAACCATTGCCATCAAGTTGAGTCCAACTCACAGTGACCCTATAGACAGAATGGAAGTGCGCCATAGAGTTTCCAAGGAGCACTTGGCAGATCTGAACTGCCAACCTTTTATTTAACAGCCGTAGCACTTAACCACTATGCTACCAGGATTAACACACCGCCACACCAACTGTTTTAGTCATCTAGTACTGCTCTAACAGAAATACCACAAGTGGATGTTTCATGAAGAGAAACTGTATTGTCACATTCTGCTAAGCCACAAATCCACTTATGAGTGATAAGTTCATTCAATAAGAGAAATTATCACAGTCCAGTAGGCTGAGTCTAAATTCAACCAGCGCATCTTGGCACAGAAAACTCAGGCCCAAAGGACGTGCTCTGCTCTCAGTGCTGCCTTCTTGATGGTATGAGTTTCTGAAATTACTCAGCTCACTTCTCTCCCTTATATCCCACAAGCTGGCAACTTGAATCCTGTCTCACCAACACAACTGTTGTCCATTTTTTCTCATAAGCATCAGAGGCAGGATTCACAACACCTGGGAGGAATTGCACGATACTGGGACTCACAGACAAGTCAAATCAATACATAAATTTGGGGGGGGGACACAATGCAATCCATGACACCCACTCACTGTCATTGAGTTGATTCCAACTTATCAAGACCCTACAGGACAGATTAGAAGTGCTCCATAGAGTTTTCAAGGAGTACTGACAGAATCAAACCACCAACATTCTGGTTAGCAGACATACCACTTAACCACTACACTACTGGGGTTTAAGAGTTACACCTAAATAAACAAAAAGCTCCATGTCATCCTCAACAAATGTTATAAAGAGTCTTGAGACCTAATGTTTTAGAATTACTATGCTAAAACAGTTTTAAATGGCTTAAAGTCAGGAGAGGTGTGTGTCGTGGTCATATCCCTTCACTAATTCAATCTGTATGTTGAATAAATAATTCAAGAAACTGGACGATACGAAGAAGAATGGGGCATCAGGATTGGGGAAAAGAATCATTAGTAACCAGTGTTATGCAAGTGACACAACCTTGCTTCCTAAAAGTGAAGAGGTCTTGAAGCACTTACTGATAAAGATCAAAGACTACAGCATTCAACAAGGATTACACTTAAACATCAAGAAATCAAAAATCCTCACAATTGGACCAATGAGCAACGTCACGATAAATGGAGAAACTATTGAAGTTGTTGAGTATTTCATTTTATTTGAATCCACATTTAACACTTAAGGAAGCAGCAGTCAGGAAATCAAACAACAAACTGCACTGGCAAATGTGATATAAAAGACCTCTTTAAAGTGTTAAAAAAAGCACAGATGTCACTTTGAGGACTAAGGGGCACCTGATCCAAGTCATGGTGTTTTCAGTTACCTCACATGCATGCAGGCCATGGTTTTAATCACATAATATGCATGCAAAAGCTGGACAATGAGTAAGGAAGACAGAAGAATTGATGCCTTTGAATTGTGGTGTTGGAGAAGAATGTTGAATGTATCATAGATTGCCAAAAGAACAAACAGATGTGTTCTGGAAGAAGTATAAGCAGAATGCTCCTTGGAAGCAAAGATGACAAGACTGCATCTTACACAGTTTTGATGTGTTGTCAGGAGGGAGCAGTCCCTGGAGAAGGACATCATGCTTAGTAGAGTGGAGGGTCAGGGAAGAAGAGGAAGACCATCAAGAAGGTGAACTGATACAGTGGCTGCAATGATGGGCTTAAGCATAACAATGACTGTGGACATGGCAGAGGACCAGGGAGTGCTTCATTCTGTTGTGCATAGGGTCACTATGAGTCGGAACTGACTTAACAGCAACAACAGCACCTAACAACAATATATGCATGAAAAAGCTAGACAATGAATAAGGAAGACCAAAGCAGAATTGATGCTTCTGAATAGTGGCATAGGCAAAGAATATTGACTATACAAGACTACCAGAAGGATAAATAAATAGATCTTGAAAAAAGAACAGCCAGAATGCTCCTTATAAGCAAGAATGGCAGGATTTCATCTCACATACTTTGGACATATTGTCAGAATGGACCTGACCCTAGAAAAATACATCTTACTTACTACAATAGAGGGTCAGAGACAAAGAGGAAGACCCTTAACAAGATGTACTGACACAGTGACTGCAACATTGGACTCAAATGTAACAACAATTGTGAGGATGGTGCGGGACCAGATCATGTTCCACTCTGCTGTGCATAAATCATTGAGTCTAAACCAACCAGATGGCACCTAACAACAAAATGCTAAAATAAAGATATTTCCCCTAGGACAAATGACACATTAAGCCAGTGGTTCTAACTTTAACTACACATTGGAATCATCTACAAAGCTTTTAAGCAATGGTGATGTCTGAGTCCTACCTCCAGGGATTCCTGTAGGATTAATCTGGGATGTGGCCTCAGCACCAGCCTTCTTTAAAGCTCACTAGGTGATTCTGATGCATAGTCAAGGCTGAAACCACTGTAATAGATACTGACAAATACATGAGCAAAAACCATATAACCAGATTTAACATTGGTAATCACATAATAGTTATTTTGTAAGGCCCTGAATGTTGAAGTAAAAAATGTTATTAAAACGGGCCAACCTTAGAGAAATTATGAATCAGATGTTTTAGATTTTAAACCCCAGCTCCCTCCCGTTTGCCCTTTGTTCCTTGAAAAGCTGCAGAGAATATAGAGACCCACACTACATCCCTTCCAAGTCTCTCTACCACTCCATTCAATAATGAAATGAAAAATTATGTTGTTTGCTTTAGCATTCCAAAGTCAGACTCTTGTTTTTCCCTAAAAATAGTCTCAGAAATCCAGATTTCCTGTAAATCTGCCCAACTTCCTTTACCACCTTGGATGTCAGACAACCTCCCTTAGGTGAAGGTGGTCATAGAAGAAAAGGCTCCTTCTCTCCTTGGGTTTCTGACACTTTCTGTTCTCTGCTCCTTAAAATTACACTCCTTTTCCACTCTTTGACAGCTGCAAGGGAGGGGAGGGAGGGAGGATAGGGGGAGGAGAGTTTAGTTTAGATAGTTGCTAGAGATCTGGTTGGGAGAAAGCGGTGATAGCACATGTTAGAAACAAGAACAACATTAAGTGGACTTCAGCATAACTTGAGTACTCCTTCCGTCTTAACCCAATACTGCAAGGATAGAGTAGCTGGGGCAGGGGGCAGGGAACCATGTTCTTAGGCGAAATCGAGGCCAATTGGCACAACTAGCATTTTGCTAAGAGATCTCTCTGCACCCCACATTGGTGAATAGTGTCTGGGGTCTTAAAAGCTGCCAAGCTGCCATCCGAGGACACAGCAAATTGTCCCAACTCAGCAGGAACAGATGCTCACCAAGGACCAAAATGATAAGTGGGAAAGACAACCTAGAAGACAGAGAGACCCGCAAGAGTGCATGTCTTCATCGAGTTGGTACCAGAATAACCTGATGGTGCCCGGCCGCCACCAGTGATAGCCACGATGGAGCTCACTAGGTTGAGTCTCACTGGCAACACAAGAATAAAAAGGGGTGCATCATGAGATCTCCACTAAAAGACCTCAATTGCTGGTCCAGCGGTTTTGGGGTTCCCCTGACAGCATGGCCCCTGGCTCTGATGCTGCCCTTACCCATAAATTATAACAAAGGTCCACTCTTTGGACAGGAATGGATTGGACTTAGCAATGCAGAGTGACCATATATTGGTTGCACTTTATGGTTCTATACATCTGTAGGATATCATCCTGCTGACCTCTGGCTGGAGGAAGGAGAGCGGGTGGAGAGGAGGGGAAAGGAGGCTGTTGGGAGGATGAGACATGTACGGAGCAGAGAGGAATAGTGTGCTGTCACCAGACAGGGAGAGCAGTGGAGGCTGCATATAGGTGGGCATGTAAATTCATGCGGGAATGTACATTTTCATTCAGTCATGTTAAAGAAAAAAGAAAAAAAGAAATAAAAGAAGAAAGAATGTTGGGCAAATAAAAAATGAATTACACTCCTTTTCCTCTATGCATCTATAGGATATCATCCTGCTGACCTCTGGCTAGAGGAAGGAGTGTGGGTGGAGAGGACAGGAAGGGAAACTGTTGGGAGGATGAGACATGTATGCAGCAGAGAGGAATAGTGTGCTGTCACTGGGCAGGGAGAGCAGTGGAAGTTGCATATAGGTGGGCATGTGAATTTATACAGGCATGTACATTTTTCCCTCAGTCATAATAAAAAAATAATAATAAAAAAAAGAAGAGGAAGAGAACATTCCCATATACTGATTCATTTTTCCAACACTAGCCTTGTCCCCCCAAAAATTCTTTTCACTTTTTCACTAATTTTGTCATGCTTTTTATTGGTCTTTCTCTGAGGGTTCTGAAAATCTTAAAAGACTTATGATCCAAAGGACTAAATATCTAGCAAGGAATTTTAATCTTCTCAAAGAGATAAGCCAAAAAACCAAACCAACTGTCATCGGTCGATTGTAACTCATTGTGACCCTACAGGACAGAGTAGAAGTGCTCCATGGAGTTTCCAAGGATTGCCTACTAGATTCAAACTGTCAACCTCTCAGTTAGCAGATATAGCTCTTAACCACTATGCCACCAGAGTTTCCACTCAAAGAGGTAGGAATACAAAAATGATGAAGAAGCAAAGAGAAACTTCACCTTTTATAACTCTGATTATGGCACTGATTTATATAACACCAAAACTGATTATAATGTAAAATTCCAATGAACTCATGATTATCTAAAGTATATGTACATACAGTATATATATGTGTGTGTTATGTTTATACTTACAAACAGTTGAAATTTTATTTTTTTTAATTCTGACTACATTTTTTTGTTTGCATCTTGCAGGATTATAGGAGCCCCTGGGTAGCACAAAGAGTTAAGTATTTGGCTACTGACAGGTTGGGGTTTGAATCCACACAAAAGTGTCTCGAAAGACAGGCCTGGTGTTCTGTGTCCAAAAGTTGGCAGCTATGAACACCCTACAGAGAGCAGTTCTACTCTGCAACACATGAGGCTGCCATGAGTCAGAGTTGACTCAACAACAACTACAAAGATCAAATTAGGTTACCAAGCACCTGTTTATTGAATAATAGGAATCATAAAAGCATTCTGAAGGGTGATAAAAATGACCTATATATGATTGGGGAGTCAATCACGCAGGTGGTTGCATTTGTCCAGACTCACAGAATTACACACCTACATTTGACTAACGATCAATTTTATGTTAAAAAAAAAATTGCGATTCCACCCTTCATTTTATAGTTAAGAAAACTGATGTTCAGTGTGATTCAGGTTAAATCTAACCTATGGCAACACCAGTTATGAAACTCAGATCCTTCACTTTCCAGTAGCATGGTAAAACCCAGCACTATACAAGCAAACACTTATCTAGTTCTAAGTACTTTAGGTATACTTATTTATTAAATGCTCCTAACTCCATGCAAGAAGTATTCTAGTAGTAGTAGCCACCAATGTTAAACCTAAATAACTGAGACATAGATTAAATAACCTGCCCAGGGTCCTACAAGCGGATTCAGCTGCATGCCTCTTTTACTGCTACTTGTACTGATTTTTCAGAAGTAGATCTCCAAGCCCTCCTTCCAGGGTGCCTCTGGATGGACTTGAACCTCCAACTGTCCCAGCAGCTGCTGAACACTTTAACTGCACCACTCAGAGACTCCAGCCAGGTGTTTAGAGAACACGAAACCAGGTGCTTTTGAAATTTTTTTATTTCTAAGTTTTAAGCAGAACATTCATTTTGATATTGTTTTCTTCCAGATATCTAATACTATACCTGTTAGAAGGAGAAGAAAGTGACTTTTTTCATTTGGAAATGTTATGTGAATTTAGTACAATCTAAAGTCAAGACTGAAGCACTTAGTTATGTTAGGTTTGGTCCAATGTTTGGCCTTTTCAAGTTATTTATTTTTTTATTTAGCCTAGTTTTAATCATATGAAATTGTGAATGCCTTGTACTCATCAGACTGCACAGACTATCATCAGACTTAACTGTAAAAATGCTCTCTTTCTCTCTCAGTTTTGTAATATTGGAGCAGTATTATTTGTTATTGCTAATGAACCACTTTCTTATTTTCAAGAAAGAATAATACTTGTAGGAATAATTTTCTAGTCATACAACAAATATTTGGTTCTTAAGATTCAGGCTGGGCTTAGTAGCCACAGTTTCCACAGAATCCCAAAATAAGACATTAAGAAACAAGTAAAAGGACGCAAATTCACAGGAAATAGCAACAGTCACTTGAAAAAAAAGCTGACTGCCATGCACAGGTATTAATAATAGAAAAAGCAACATAATACCATAACCTAAATCCTGTCTTTAAGCCACATATGTCCCTATATAGATCATTATTTTTGCTTAAATTTAGGCTGATTTTATATGCTGGTTGTACCATTTCAATATCTCAAAATTTACCAAGGTATTTTGAACGTGTTAGTAATATTAAAGCAGTACAGATTATGGTCATAAAGAAATCCTTCGACACCATGCTTTTCATAGTCTCCTCTGTTCAGACTATGATAAATCAGAGGAGCTAATCCATCTTCAACATTAATGTTTGAAAAAGCATTTCAGCAGAGCTCATCATCAGCTCCAGGCTATGAATATACATAAATTTCTCTAAAACACAAGCTTAAATGTCTCAGCATACAATTTAGTAAAGCTAATCCCCTTCCTTTATAAGCCAAAACTTTATCTTTTTTGGCTCTTACTCAGTAGGTCACTTACATATTATGGAGTAAACTTACACTTTGAATTTAGAAATCTCTGGCTGGAGGAAGGAGAGTGGGTGGAGAGGAGGGGAAAGGAGACTGCTGGGATGATGAGACATGTATGGAGCAGAGAGGAATAGTGTGCTGTCACACTTGGCTGGTGGACCGGACAGAGAAAACAGTGGAAGCTGCATATAGGTGGGCATGTAAATTTATACAGGAATGTACATTTTCACTCAGTCATATTAAATAAAAAAATAAAAAGAAATCTGCATGAGACCAAAGGAGGTTGATTAATTGCCTTTCAAAATATATTTATTTAGTCCTCCAACAAAATCCTTCAGATAGATGGGGGTTAGAATCTGTATTGTAAATCTTAGCTACATTTTTAGGAAGAAGTAAAGTAGTAATTGTAGAAAGGGAACAGGGAGGACATTTCATAAACTAAAAGGAATTGCCATAGAGCTGTGTCTTCATTTCTCTCCAAGGCAAAAGGGACTCCCCTCCACTGTCTAAGAGAATATGAACACCAATCAGAAAACAAGTGAATGGTGCAAACAGGAACTCATGACCTTCAGAGCTGTGCTAGATTTTTAGAATGCAATAAAAAAAAATATTATTCAGGCTTTTTGGAGACCAAAAATACGAGGGAAACATGGTATAGTGGCTGGACACAGTCTAGTCACACCTCTGTGTATTAACACTACATATACTTCTCTTTATTAAATTATTCATCTAGTTTCATAATACTGTTATTTTATTGTGTGTGTGTGTGTATACAAACTTTACCCGTATAAAAATCTTTGATAACACAGTCTTTACAAGGGTAGAGACCTAGCTCCATAGTAAATTCTAATTAAAGATTGAATTCTAAAAACACTGTATCATAAGTAATTACCTGCCAGAAATGTGAAGAGATAATTTAACTCTTCATAATACATAATATTACAGCATGACGAGTAAGCACAAGCAAACAATGACACTCTTTTGTCCCTGTCCCTAGTCAAATTATGATCAAGTACTGGTGGTACTGAAGTCTCCTACTATTATTGTGGAGTGATCTGTCTCATTTTTCATTGTAGTCAGTCTTTCTTCAATGTATTTAGATGCTCTAGTATTGGGTGCATTTAATATTCTTAAGTCCTGCTTATGTATTGAAGCTTTCAGCAATAGTGTCCATCTTTGTCCATAATGGTGAATTTTACATTAAAATCTATTTTACCTGAGATTAGTATTGCCACACCTGCTCTTCTTTGTACATTGTTAGCTTGGTATATACTATTCCATCCTTTAATTTTCAGTTTGTTCATATCTTTAAGTCTAAGGTGAGTTTCTTGTAAGCAACATATAGACAGGTTGTGTCTTTTGATCCAAGATGTCACTCATTATCTCTCTACTGGAGCATTCAGTCCATTTAAGTTCAATATAATTATTGATAGGTATGTGTTTAGTGCTGTCATTTTGATCTATTTTTGTGTTGATGTTTTCTCTGTTGCTCTTACTATTCTGTCCCGTGACATTCTTCTTTATGGGTTGATTTTTCACTCTTTCCAGTGTCGGTTTTGGGTTCATTGAGACTCCTGTATTGCATTTCTTGTTTTGATATGTCCCATCTTTATTGTGCTTTGCATCTACCCCTATGATTCCCCTTAATAATCTATGTTTAAATCCAATTTTAACTTCTGCATATCTTACTAACTTCCTCTCCATCTGGAATGACTATAACTACTGTATTATAGCCCTCTTTTTAATGTGATGGTATCATAGTTTTCATGATATGGTCACTGGATCACTTCTTTTAATATTATCGCTTTGGTTGTGCCTTTTGCCTTCCCTACCTGAGTAGGTTTCTGGATGATGTGTCCTGTATTGCCTCCTAAAATACAGAGTTAATGGTTTTGTTCTTCTAAGCCAAGAGCTTCTTTCAGTATTTCTTGTAGCTTTACTTTGTTGTTTACAAAGTCTCTGAGTTTCTGTGTATCTGTGAATGTCTTGATTTCATTTTCATATTTGAAAGACAGTTTTGCAGGATATATAATTCTTGGTTGGAAGTTTTTCTCCTTCAAGGCCTTGAATGTGCCATCCCACTGCCTCGGTACCAACATGGTTTCCGCCAAGAAGTCAGATGAAAGCCTACAGGGCTTCCCTCTCAATGTTAGCTTTGCTTTGAGTCTCACTGCTTTTAAGTTTCTGCTTATGTTTCATTTTGTTAAGCTTGATTATAATGTGTCTCGGAGTCTTTCTCTTGGGGTCTATATTGTGTGGCATTCGATACATATCTTGGATGTCTATGTTCACTTCTATCATAATTTCAGGGAAGTTTTCTGTTAGCAAGTCAATAACAATGCTCTGTGTTTTCAGGTGTCCCTTCCTGTTCAGGAACTCCAATTAATCACAGATTTTTCGTTTTGATAGAGTCCCACATGTTTCTTAATGCTTCTTCATTTTTCTTCTTTCTTTTCTCTGATTTCTCCTTGTAAATGCTGGTGTCAGTAGTTCTGTCTTCCAAGTCAGAAAGTCTATTTTCCATTTGTTCAGTTCTGTTTTCTTGGCTTTGAATTGACTTTTCTAGTTCTTTAATTTTGTTATTGATTTGCCAGATTTCAGAATGCTGTCATTCCATCAGTTCAAACGGTTTGCTTAATTTTTCATTTTGCTCTGCTGAATTTTGTATAATGTCTAGGAGGGGTCTATGTATAATTCCTTTGTGCTCAACCTCCAAAAGTTTCAGATAGTCTTCTTCATCTGGGAAATTCTTTAGTTGTTCTTTTTGGTAGCTTTCTGGAGCCATGGGTGGATTTTTCTTTAAGTGTCTGGTCAGGGTCTGTTGCTTTTTGGGCATCTAGAGGTTGTTTAGTTTCTCTGGTGTTGCCTTAACAAGAGCTGAAGGAGAAGTTAATCACCAGTCACCTCTGTACTCCAATGACTGGGCCCAGTGGAATCTCTGGGGTAGCAGGCTCCACCTCCTGGCTGGCAAAGACACGTCCCTACTTATGGAGTCATGGGTGGGGGTGCTGTAGGCTGACCCTATGCTGTGGGTCAGTCAAGGCTGGATGAGATGCCATCAGGCTGCATGGCAGTTATATCTCTAGGTAGTCTTATTTTGAAAGGTAAAAGCTATTTGACAGTTTCCAAAAACAGTCAGGCTGTCAGGCGTGCAACCCATCTTTCCAGCTGGTAATGGAGGCACTTCTATATCCATCCCAGATGCTGTGATCTAGTTCAAAGTACAGAAAGGCTACTGTCCTGCTGTCATATGCTGCCAGGCCCCACCCATAAAGCTACCCTGTGCTAAACACAGCTTTTCTGCTGGTAAAGCGCTCCCTGGGCTGGCACTGCTTCCCAGCCTGGGAATTAGCCCCTGCTGAGTTCTCCATTTGAGTAACTCCACCTCCCAGTCAATAAAGATGGCATCCCACACAAGCTGTCCTGCCCATTGTGAAACAGCTAAATCAATGGTGGAAGTATGGAAAGAGCAGGCGGAGAGGCCATGGTGTTCTAAGTCTAGAGCTAGGCTCTCAAAGTATGGCTATTCTGCCCATTGATCATATCAGCAGTGCTGCTGAACTTTGCTGTCAGTTAAGCCCAGTCACTGTCACCAGCTAACAAAAACAAAAAGAAGTTAAAACCACCGGCTACCTTCAGTTCACGAGAGCTAGCCATTCAACAAAGATGGGGGTCAGTGAAAGAAAAGTTTCCCATTCAGTGGCATGTAGTCTAAACTGATAGCCCTATGCCATGTCCTAGGGCTCACTGAGTGTCCAGAAGGCTCTGTTTTAATTATCAATCCAGGCCTTAGTTTTCAGAGGGAATTAAGGAAATGTGCGTCTAGTCTGCCATCTTGAATCCACCCCCCAGTATTATCAAGTACCAATGGTATTGAAGAAAGAAGGCCTTGGCAAAGACAGGCTTCCAGGAACTGATAGACGATCAGTTGAGATATTTCAACAAATAGATGCAGCACTGGATGCGCTTACTTTTGTATACCAAGAAATGTGGAAGACACCTACACGGCCAACCAACTGGAAAAGATCCATATTTGTGTCCATTCCAAACAAATATGACCCAGCAGAATGAGGAAGTTATCGAACAGTATCATTAATGTCATCCTTAAGTAAAATTTTGCTGAAAGCACTTCAAAAACAGTTTCAGCAGTACATTGACAGGGAAGTGCTAGAAGTTCAAGCCAGATTCAGAAGAAGATGTGGAACCAGGGACATCATTGCTGATGTCAGACAGCTCTCAACTTAGAGCAGAGAATAGAAGGAAGAAGTTTATCTGTGTTTTATTGGCTATACAAAGGTGTTGGACTGTTTGGATCATACCCACTCCAAAGAAAAGTGATCTAACCAAATGTGGAAATTATCGGAAAATATCATTAATACCACACGCAAGCAAAATTTTGTTCAAGATCATTCAAAAGTGAATACAACAGTATGTTGACAGGTAACTGCCAGAAATGCAAGTCAGGTTCAAAAGAGGATGCAGAACCAGGGATATCATTGCTGACATCAGATGGATCTTGGCTGAAAGCAGAGCATACCAGAAAGATGTTTACCTGTATTTCATTAACTGTGCAAAGACATTTGACTGTGTGGATCATAACAAGTTATGCCTAACATTGTGGATAATGAGAATCCTAGAACACTTAATTGTCTTTATGCGAAATCTGTACATGGATCAAGAGGCAGTCTTGCAAACAGAACAAGAGGATATTACATAGCTTAAAGTCAAGAAAAATTATGCATCAGGGTTATATCCTTTCACCATACTTTTTCAATCTGTATGCTGAGCAAATACTTGAGAAGCTGGACTATATGAAGAAGACCGAGGCATCAGGATTGGAGGAAGACTCATTAACAACCTGCATGAAGCAGATTACACAACCTTGCTTGCTGCAGATTAAGAAGATTTGAAACACTTAATGAAGAAGATCCAAGACCACAACCTTCAGTATGGATTGTACCTCAACATCAAGAAAACAAAAATCTTTACAAGTGGACCAGCAAGCAATATCATGACAAATGGAGAAAGGATTGAGGTTGTTAGGGATTTCATTTTACTTAATTCCACAATCGACGCCCATGGAAGCAGCAGGCAGTAAATCAAAATACGCATTGTATTGAGAAAATCTGCTGTGAAGGACTTCTTTAGGGTGTTAAAAAGTAAAGATGTCACCTTGAAGACTAAGGTTTACTTGATCCATGCCGTGGTATTTTTCATTGCATCATATGCATGTGAAAACTGGACAATAAATAAGGAAGACAGAATAAGAATTGACACCTTTGAGCTGTGGCGTTACAGAAAAATACTGAATGTACCATGGACTGCCAAAAGAACAAACAAATCTGTTTCGGAAAAAGCACAACCACAGTGCTCCTTGTTAGCAAAGATAGTGAGACTGTGTATTATACACTTTGCACATGCTGTCAGGAGGGATCAGTCCCTAGGGACATCATGCTTGGTAGAGAAGAAGGGCCTCAAAAAAGACGAAGACCTCAACAAGACAGACTGACACAGTGTTTCAACAGTGGGCTTAGGCACAAAAACAATTGTGGGTACGGCATAAGACCCAGCAGTGTTTTGTTTTGTTGTGTATAGGTCTCTATGATTTGGGACTGAGTCCCTGGCACCTAACAACAGCAAAACAATCTTCTTTAACATAATCCAAAGTTGCCCTATTAATCACAGGGAGAGATTAGGATTTACAACATAGGAAAATCAGAAAGTGGACAACCATACAACACTGGAAGTCATGGCCCAGGTAAATTACTGCATATGTTTTTGGGGGGACACAATTCAATCCATGACATGCACCAATCACTAAGACCAAAGATGATGAAACTGCAGATTTTTCACCAATTTCTACAGCCTGAAATTGATTGAACATGCAATCAGGATGTATTGATAACTACTGCTGATAGGGATACAAAAGTTGGAAACAAAGAAAAAGGATCTATAGTTGGACAATATGGCTTTGATGATAGAAATGACACCAGAGACTACAAGATAAACTTTTGCAAGACCAATGACTTATCATTGCAAATACCTTTTAGTAACAGCAGAACCAACCGTACGTGTGGACCTCAAAGGATGGAAAACACAGGAATCAAATAGATTGCATCTGTGGAAAGAAACAGTGGGAAAGCTCTGTATCATCAGCCACAGTAAGGCCAGGGACCAAACTTAGGAATAGACTGTCAACTGCTTATAGGCAAATTTAAGTTGAAGCTGAAGAGAATTAAAACAAGTCCACAAGAACCAAACTACAACCTTGAGTACATCCCACCTTAATTTGAATATATCTCAACAAGAGATTCGCTACATCAAACACTTATAACTAAAACCCAGACCAGTTTGGAGATGACATCAAGGACATCATACATGAAGAAAGCAAAAGGTCATTAAAAAGATAAGAAATAAAGAAAAGACCAGAATGGATGTCAGAAGAGATGCTGAAACTTGCTGTTGAACATACAATTGCTAGAACAAATTGAAGAAATAAATAAGTAAAAGAACTGAATAGAAGATTTCAAAAGGTGACTCAAGAAGACAAAGTATTATAATGAAATATGCAAGGACCTGGAGTTTGAAAGCCAAAAGGGAACAACATGTTCAACATTTCCTAAGGTGAAAAAACTGAAATAAAAATTCAAGGCTCCAGTTGCAATTTTGAAGGATTCTTTCCACCATGCAGTCCTTGGAAACTCTATGGAGGAGTTCTACTCTGCCCTATAGTGTTACTAAGAGTTGGAATCAACTCAACGGCAATGGGTTTGTTTTGGTTTGGTTTGGTTTACGGGCAAAATAGCAAATGACTTAGAAGCATCAAAAGAAGACAAAAGAAATACATAGAGTCACTTTAGCATTCAGCTATCTCACAAAGTAGCATGTTATCAAGAACCAATGGTATGGAAGAAAAGTTCAAGCTGCACTGAAAGCGTTAGTGAAAAACAAGGCTCTAGGAATTGATGGAACATCCTTTGAGATGTTTGAGTAAGTAAATACAGCACTGAAAGTACTCAGCTGTCTATGCCAATAGATTAAGAAGACAGTCAACCAACTGGAAGAGATCCCTATTTGTGCGCATTGCAAAGAAAAGTGATCCAAAAGAGTGCCACAATTATCAAGCAATATTACCTTTTTTAGTGTTTGAGCATAAATTTTTAAAAATTTTTTATTATGATTAAGTGCAGGTATAAAATCCAAGTCAATTTTGCATAGCTGCGTCTCTACAACTCTATCTGCTCTCCCCAACCTGTGACAGCACATTCCTCCTTTTCCCTTGACTTCTGGTGCCCTCCCAATGAACACCTGTCCCCTCCTTTCCACCCTCTCTTCTCCCCTCTAAAAAGAAACCCACAGGACAGCCTTCTATGTATAAAACCATAAAGTACACATGCCACATGCTCAGTCTGTATCCCCAAGTCCAGTCCATTCTTGGTCTGAAGTGTGGACCACCCAAAGAGATGGATTGGTTTATGCCTAGTAATGACATAAGGATGGCACAGGACTGATCGAGTTTCATTTTACTGCACAAAAGGTCACCACGATTTAAAACTGACTCAAGGGCCCTAACAACTCTTTCTTCAAGGTCTCACAAAAATCCTCCTTTAGAATGCATTTAGCTTCCCCCAAGGTAACAGTGAATTTTTTTATTTCTTTGACATCTTCTAAAACTTAATTTTGTCTCCTACTTATTTTTTTTATCATCTTCTCTGTATTACAGGTTTTTGCATATTCTAGCTAATACACTTTCAGTTCTGGAGAACAAGAAAGAATCCACCTATAGGCCGTATGCACATTAAAAAAATTGCTACTGAGGTGACCCACAATGACCCCAGGGGAGAGAGCAGAACTGTCCAACAGGGCTCCCAAGGAGTGGCCTGTGGTTTGAACCGCTGACCTAGCAGCCATATGACTTAACCATAAGCCACCTTGACTCTGTCTTGCACATAGAAGACACTTTAAAAAAACCTGTCTATTGAATAGATACATCAGAGACTGTAAAGTTTCAAGGGAAAAATCTCAGGAAAAAGACTCACAAGCTAAATTCACATGAATCAGCCTACTACTAAACAATCATCATTTAAGAAAATATGAGCAAGTTTAAGGTCTAGAATTACAGAGTTGGAAATCTTTCTGGAGATACTTGAGGTTTTGAGAATTGAAGTGTCATGATTAGAGTTCAAATCATAGTAAAATGTTTAAGTTATTATGATCTGACTATTAAAAAAATAAAATCAATGAGTGTAATGAACACTATTCAGAGATTTGTATCCTGCACTGTAAACATTTAAGCTGTTAGTGTAAAAATGCTGCACTCAGTGATAACTTTTCATCCCTTGATGTCATTAACTGAATTGTGTCCTCTAAAAATGTAGTAATTTGGTGGGTCATGATTTCGAGTATTGTGTGGTTGGCCTCCATTTCGTGATTTTCCTATGATGCAAATTCTAATTGCTGCCTGTGGTTAACAGGGCAAGACTGGGTTATGTTAAAGAAGATTAGGTTCAGGCTGTAATACCTTTACTAAAGGCACCTTCCTTATCCATTGTAATAGGAGTTTCCCTAGGGTATGTCTCACACCACCTTTTATCCTACAAAAGATAAAATGAAAAGGAAGCAAGCAGAGAGATGGGAAATTCTTAGCACCAAGAAAGAAAGCAGTGCCAGGAGCAGAGTGCATCCTTTGGCCCCGACATTCCTGTACTGAGATACTCCCAGACCAAAGGAAGACTGATGCAACACAAAGACCTTCCTCTAGAAACCATAGAGAAAGAAAGCCTTCCCCTGGAGCTGGTGATCTGAATTTGGACTTGTAGCCTACCGAGCTGTGAGAATAAACTTCTCTTGATTAATTTCATCCCCTTGTGGTATATCTGCTATAGCATCACTAGATAACTAACACACTTGAGGATGTGTGTAGTGAAATCTTCCTTTAATGAAGTGAAAGGGAATTCATTCTTTGTCTATAGGGATTCTCTTTCATTTAAACTGTTATTATTTTGGAGTCCCCAGGTGATGCAAAACAACTGCTAACCAGAAAGTTCAAGGCTTAAGTCTACTCAGGGGCCCCTTGGAATAAGAGCTGGGTGATCTACTTCCAAAAATATCAGTCACAGAGAACTCTGTGTATTTCTGCTCTGCTCTGACACATGTGGAGTTGCCATGAGTCATAATCCACATCACAGAAACTTTTTTTGTTGTTGTTATTATTTTAAATGCTCCACCCTACACCACCGCTAGATAATCAAGGTTAGTGGTGACTTTGTTGTCTGTCTTCTGCCAAGGGATAAGAGCAGATATGAAGATCAAAAGACCTCTAACTCCTGAACAAGAATAATAATAATACCTAACTTTTATTGAGTGTTACCCACGTACTACGCATTTTTATCTCATTTTATCTCATTTAATTAATTTACGCATTTTATCTCATTTAATCCTTGTAACAACTCATGAGATGAGGACTACCATCATCCCACTAAACTACTGAGAGGGAGATGGCAGACAGCACTTAAACGTTAACCTGCTGTTATGCATTGAACTGTGGCCCACCAAAATGTATGTCAATTTAGCTAGGCCATGATTCCCAATATTGTGTGGCTGTCCACCATGTGATGTGATTATTTTACGTGCTGTAAACCCTCATCTCTGTGATGTTAATGAGACAGGACTCAACCTACAGGATTAGGTTGTATTATGAATTAATCTCATCTGAAATATAAAAGACAAAATCAAGCAGGGACGATGGTGAACTCCTACCACAAAAAAAGAAGTGCAGGCAGTGGAGTCTGTCCTTTGGAACCTGGATCCCTTCATTGAAAACCTCCTAGACCAAGGAAAGATCAACAACAAGGACATTCCCCTAGAAACAACAGAGACAGAAAGCCTTTCTTGAGAGACGGCATCCTGAATTGGGACTTCTGGCCATCTACACTGTGAGAGAATAAATTTCTGTTTGTTAAAGCTATCCACTTGTGGTATTTATGTTATAGCAGGACTAGGTAACTAAAATGCCTGCCCACATCTCACAGTTGATTAGGTGGTGGAATCATGGTGCATACCCAGGAAGACTAACTTCAATGCCCTTTGTGTGTGTAGTGTTTCCTGTATCCCAGGTGCTGTGCAAAACATTTTCAATGCATTTATTTTCCTTTCATTCTCACAATGACCCCTTGAGGTAATTGTTTTCTTCATTTTACTGGTAAGAAAATGGATTCTTGGTGTGATTAAGTATCACTCAGCTACTAAATAGCAGAGCTTGCCCTGGGAGTCTGCAGACTCCCAGCTCCCATCCCAAATCTTTCTTTCCAAATGCTCCTCAAGGCCAGAGCTGTTTCCTCTGTTCATGGAAGGTGCTGGTTGATAATTATTTTTAATACTGGATCCCAAATGACACCTGTAGCACCTTTGTTCTCTTTCTCAGTTGGCTTGTTAAATATATTCTTACCAATTTACAATATTTCAAAAGAAAAGTTTTTAATTAATACTCAATAAAAGTGAAATCCAGGAGAAAAGAAATACTTTACAATCCAAGAGAGTTTAATGTTTACTCCATTTAAATTCTAAGAGAGCATTCATGTGTTACCTCCTTTTTCCTGGAGAATTTTATTTTGCACGCACAAAGACCAACAGAAATTGCTGGCAGCAAGAGAAATAGTTTTTTCTAAAATTACAATTTATCTGAATATTAACTTTTAAGAACATTACATGAAATCCTAGGTATAACATATGTGATAACTTCTCCATTTAGTTACTAGATTTTCCTAATTCTCCTTTAAATAGAACCATCCTTAGCACGCCTGTCTTTGATTATATACTATGTAATGAATATACATATATATGCAGACATATTTGTAGTATAAACTAAACTCAAATCAAATCCACTGCCATTGAGTTGATTCCAACTCATAGCAACTCTATAGGACAAAATAGACCTGCTCCACAGAGTTTCCAAGGAGCACCTGGAAGATTCAAACTGCCGACCTTTTGGTTAGCAGACACAGTGGTTTAACCACTACCCCACCAGTATGTCCATTTGTGATATAGCATATATTTAAATGTTACACAAAGTTAAATGTAAGCTCCAACAAAGAAAGGGGAAATTTTATGTAGAAGAAAAAGAGAATGCTATATATACATGGATGAATATGCCTGGCTCAAAGCTGATGTTCAATAAAGGCTAGATAGTATTAATTGCTTTGATATTGAGGTAGAAAAATTTGGCTCTGGCATGGTAGGCAATAAGGAATTACTACAGTTTATCATGATATTTTAGGTACAGTCGGCAGTGAAGCGGTTAAGAGCTCAGGCTGCTGACCAAAAGACTGGCACCAGCTGCTCCTTAGAAATCTTATGGGGCAGTTCTACTCTGTCCTACAGGGTCGCTATGAGTCAGAATCAACTCCACAGCACCCAACAACAAGATGAGACTAAGATAATGAAGACATATCAAAAAAATTCACTAATTTTCAGCAAGCTGCCATCTAAAGAACATCAGTTGGTCCCAGCCCATCTGAAGAACATCAAAGACATGAGGAAAAATGAGCCCAGGAAACAGAAGGACCCATATGATGGTGAGACTACATTAGCTGGAGAATAGAACTAGATGGAGCCCAACCATCACCAAAGACAACCCTGACAGGGAATACACCGTAGAGTCCCTGACATAGCATTAGAGAAAGGGCAATGCAGATTTAGAACTCTATTAAAAGACCAGACTTCACACATCTGGAAGGAAGAAAGAAACCAAATCAAGGAACTAACTCTACAGCTTGAACAAGTAGAAAGAGAACAACAGAGGAACCCCTCCGGCACCAGAAGAAAGGAGATCATAAAGATTAGAGCAGAGCTAAATGAATTAGAGAATAGAAAAACAATTGAAAAAATTGAAAAGACCAAAAGCTGGTTTTTTGAAAAGATCAACAAAATTGATAAACCACTGGCTAAACTTACTAAAGAAAAGCAGGAAAGGAAACAAATAACCCAAATTAGAAATGAGAAGGGAGTTTTCACCATAGATGCAACAGAAATCACAAACATCATAACAGAATACTATGAAAGACTGTACTCTAACAAATTTGAAAACCTAGGGGAAATGGACAAATTCCTTGACTCATGCCACCTACCCAAATTATCACAACGTGAAGCAGAACAACTTAATAAACCCATCACAAAGGAAGAGATTGAAAAGGTCATCAGAACACTGCCAACCCAAAAAAGTCCGGGCCCAGATGGCTTCACGGCAGAATTCTACCAAGCATTTAGAGAAGAGTTATCCCCAATACTATTGAAACTATTTCACAGTATAGAAAGGGATGGAGTACTCCCAAACTCATTCTATGAAGCCAGCATAACCCTGATACCTAAGCCCAGGAAAGATCCAACAAAGACAGAGAACTACAGACCGATATCACTCATGAAGCTAGATGCAAAAATCTTCAACAAAATTCTTGCCAACAGAATACAACAACATATCAAGAAAATAATCCATCATGACCAAGTGGGATTCATATCAGGGATACAAGGCTGGTTCAACATCAGGAAAACAATTAATGTGATTAACCACATAAATAACACAAAAGACAAAGATCATCTGATTTTGTCCATTGATGCTGAAAGGGCATTTGATAAAGTCCAACACCAATTCCTGCTAAAAACTCTTAGCAAAATGGGCATAGACAGCAAATTCCTCAACACAATAAGGGCCACTTATACAAAGCCAATTGCCCACATCATCCTGAATGGAGAGAGACTCAAAGACTTTCCCCTGAGATCAGGAACTAGACAAGGATGCCCACTGTCACCTCTCCTATTCAACATTGTGCTAGAAGATCTAGCCAGAGCAGTTAGACAAGACGAATAAATAAAGGGCATCTGCATCGGCACAGAGGAAGTTAAAACCTCCCTGTTCGCAGATGATATGATTGTATATGCAGAGAACCCCAAGGAATCTATAAGTAAGCTGCTCAAACTGATAGAAGAGTTCAGCAAAGTTTCAGGATACAAGATAAACATAAGTAAATCAGTAGGTTTCCTTTATACCATCAACGAGACTGTTAAGGAGGAAATTATTAAATCAATACCATTTGCGATAGCCCTTAAGAAGATAAAGTACCTAGGAATTAATCTAACCAGAGAAACAACAGGCCTTTACAAAGAGAACTACAAGCCCTTACTACAAGAAACTAAGAGAGACTTAGATAAATGGAAAAACCTATCTTGCTCACAGATAGGAAGACTTAACATTCTGAAAATGTCTATTTTACCCAAAGCAATTTATTTATATAATGCAATCCCAATACAAGTTCCAGCATCATTTTTTAATGAGATGGAGAAACAAATCACCAATTTTGTTTGGAAAGGGAAGAAGCCCCGGATAAGTAAGGTACTACTAAAGAAGAAGAACACACTGGGAGGCTTTTCATTACCCGACCTTAGAACATACTACACTGCCACAGTGGTCAAAACAGCCTGGTACTGGTACAAGAACAGACAGATCGATCAATGGAACAGAATTGAGACCCCAGAGATGACACCATCTGCTTATGAACAGTTGATACTCGACAAAGGCCCTAACACATTAAACTGGGGTAAAAACAGTATCTTCAACAAATGGTGCTGGCAAAATTGGTTATCCATCTGCAATAAACTGAATCAAGATCTATATCTTACACCTTATACAAAAACCAACTCCAACTGGATAAAAGACCTAAATATCAAACCTAAAATGATAAAGCTCATCCAAGAAAAGGTAGGAACAACAATGGAAGTTTTAATACACAATGAGGACAGACTCCAAAATCTGTCAAAGAAACCTCAATCAACAGAAGAGAAAATAGATAAATGGGAACTATTAAGAATCAAACACTTTTGCTCATCCAAAGACTTTATTAATAGAATTAAAAGAACACCCACAGAATGGGAAAAAATATTTGGCAACTCTATGTGAGATCGACGCCTGATCTCCATAATCTATAAGATACTACAAAATATCAATAAGAAGAAGATAAACCATCCAATTAAGCGATGGGCAAAGGAGATGGACAGATACTTCACTAAAGAGGAGATCCAGGCAGCCAAAAAACACATGCGGACATGTTCACGATCTTTAGTTATTAAAGAAATTCAAATCAACACAACAATGAGATACCATCTCACACCAACAAGGTTGGCCATGATCCAGAAATCACAAAACAACAAATGCTGGAGAGGCTGTGGAGAAAGTGGAACCCTCCTACACTGTTAGTGGGGTTGCAAAATGGTCCAGCCTCTTTGGAAAGCAATCTGGCGCTTCCTTAAAAAAATGGATATCGATATACCATTTGACCCAGTCATTCCACTACTTGGAATATATCCCACAGATTCAAGGCCTTTCACACCAACGGACACATGCACCAGAATGTTTATCGCGGCACAGTCCACAATAGCAAAAAGGTGGAATCAACCCAGATGCCCAACAATAGAAGAATGGATAGGTAAACTGTGGTACATATACTCAATGGAGCACTACGCAATGATAAAGAATAACGATGATTGCAGGAAACATCTCCTAACCTGGTTTCAACTGGAAGACATTATGTTGAGTGAGAGTAGTCAGCGATGAAAGGACAAATACTGTATGAGACCTCTATGATAAGATCTCAAAAACAGACTTGTGTATAGAAGAAAAGACTCTTTGACAGCTGCAAGGGAGGGGAGGGAGGGAAGGAGGGCGAGGGGGGGAGGGTTTAGTTTAGGTAGTTACTAGAAATCTACTTGGGAGAAAGCGGTGACAGCACACATTAGGAACAAGAACAACATTAAGTGGACTTCAGCATAACTTGAGTACTCCTTCCATCTTAACTCAATACTGCAAGGATAGAGTAGCTGGGGCGGGGGACCATGCTCTTAGGTGAATTCCAGGCCAATTGCACAACTAGCGTTTTGCACCCCACATTGGTGAGTGGCGTCTGAGTTCTTAAAAGCTGCCAAGCTGCCATCCGAGGACACAGCAAATGGTCCCAACTCAGCAGGAACGGATGCTCACCGAGGCCCAAAATGGCATGAAGTAAAGACAACCGAGAAGACAGACAGACCCACAAGAGTGGGTGCCTACATTGACTTGGGACCGGAAGAACCGGATGGTGCCCGGCCACCACCAGTGATAGCCATGACGGAGCTCACAGAGAGGAGCCTCACTGGCAACACAAGAATAAAAAGAGGTGCATCATGAGATCTCCACTAAAAGACCTCAATTGATGGTCCAGCGGTTTGGGGGTTCCTCTGAGAGCATGGCCCCCGGCCCTGATGCTGCTGCCCTTGCCCATAAATTATAACAAAGGTCCACTCTTTGGACAGGAATGGATTGGACTTGGCAATGCAGAGTAACCATATATTGGAAGCAATTTATGGTTCTATACATCTATAGCATATCATCTTGCTGACCTCTGGCTGGAGGAAGGGGAGTGGACGGAGAGGAGGGGAAAGGAGACTGTTGGGAGGATGAGACATGTATGGAGCAGAGAGAAATAGTGTGCAGTCACCGGACAGGGAGAGCAGTGGAAGCTGCATATAGGGGGACATGTAAACTTACATGTGAATGTACATTTTCAGTCAGTTATGTTAAATAAAAAAAAAAAGACCAGACTTGATGGTCTCACACCCTAGACTTGCTACTAGCCCAGAGCTGAAACCAGTACTCAAGCAAACACTTCAGACAAAGAATGGACTGGACTTGGGGACACAGACTAATGCAGGTGGTGTGTGTGCTTTACGGTTTAATATATATGCGTGACGCTGTCCTACTGCATTCTTTTTAGAGGTTAAAGGAGATAGTGGAGAGGAAAGTACAAGTATAGGTTCAGTGGATACCAGAAGTAGAATAGAAGAGTGTGCTGTCACGGGATGAATAGAGCAGATAGAGTTGCAGAGCGGGGGGGGGGGGGGGGGGGGGGCTCAGCATTTTATGTGGCCAATTGTCTTGAATTGTAAACTTTTACTTAATCACAACAAAAAGTAAAATCACCAATTTAACCAACATTACTGAGCACCGTGCTGAGTGAGGAAACCATGGCTGTGCAGTGGTTAAGTGTTTTGGCTGTTAATGAAAAGGTCAGCAGTTCAAATCTACCAGGCACTCTTTGGAAACTCAGTTCTATGCTGTCCTATGAGGTTGCTGTGAGTTGGAATCAACATGATGGCAGTGAGTTTATTTGTTTTCTTATTTTTTTTCTTTTTGGTGCTGAGTGATGGGTAAATAAAATAAGGCAAAGTATTGTATAAGATCAGTATAGGGAGGAGCAAAGAAAAAGTAATCCAATGTGGTAAGTGATGTTAAGAACTATCTATCGAAGTCTGTCAGAATAGAAAGAAAAGACTGATGGATGGCAAATCAGAGAAGACATTTCCCAGGATGAGCCAGTCTAAAAGGAGACCAGCCAAGAGACTGCTTCAATTATCCAGATGTGCAACGGGTAGGGTGTGAGCTAGCACACTGGCAGTAGAAAATGAGGAAGGACATTTTGAAAAATACATCAAGTGCATTTCTGTTGGTAGATAAACAGATCCTAAAATATTTCCTCCCATAACTGTTTAACTCTATATTAACACCCACATGCTTTCTGAATTGTTCAGCTAAGTTTTATGGTCATAGAAAAAGACATGAACACAAAATAATTTGTTAGTAACCACAATTTAGAAACTAAACCCATCTGATGTTCTAAATTAATCACTGTTTCTTCTAGCTCAGTCTTACAAATCGTTTTTCCTGTGGGCCTTGCAAATCACTGTCCAGCTGCAGTTAGGATTCTGTATTAGGTAGCTCTGTTATCTCAAATCACAGCAGTGTTGGCCTTTTTGCTTATAGTAGGTAACACATGTGAATGCTTATGTTGAGCGTCATTTAGTACAAGGGGACCACTGACAATACCGCACAAGAAGATTAGCAACAAAGTCACATAAGTGTGAGACTGAAGCTCCTAATTTTTCGTATAACACTGCCAAACCACCAAGAAGAAAATTTTTTCCAATCTTGTTCATCCAAATTATATTTTCTCTCAAGGATAAAATTTCACATTGGTAGTGTGTTTACATATTAAGCCTAACATTTATCCCTATAATGCCTTTGGAATGGGAATGAAACATTCTGAGGAAAACTCTAATTCTTATGATAAACAGTACAGATACCAAAGAGTTGTATCCTTACATTATTAAACAATTCAGGAGGAGACGAATTTAGTTTTTAAAATTGTGACAATGAAAAATAAATAAATATGAAGACTTAAATTTGTATAAAACAGCAGCTGGATTTGTTTAGAGAAGTTACTTCTCAGAAGAGTAACTTCTGTCTCTTTAAGGACCACAGGAGAAAATGGAAATCAATAATGAGGTCAGACTGGCTGTAAACCACTCCAACAAGGTCCTGGGAATTGTGCTGAGAGAGGATATTCAGGGCTGGACTGAAACGTCTGTTGGGAAGTGGAAGGAAAAAAATAAAAACCTCAAGTTAGGTAGGAGAGTTCTTTAAAAAAGAAAGTAAACTTGAACGAATTTACTTTCAATTTCAAAGTAAAATAATGAAAGACTTTAAGCATAAAATGCTATTAGATATGACTCATAGCATTGTACGTGACATAGAAGATTTCAACTCCCGAGAATGTTTTAAAAATCTCTCTTTTTAAAAAAAATTGCTCGGGAGTAGATAAGGTTTATACGTATTTTTCCGTAATTACCTATTGTTACTGCCCTTTTCTCAGCTCGTTGGAGTGGACTGGACGGCAATGGGTTTGGTTTTGGTTTCTTAACTTTAAATGCAGAGGTCTTCATTAAGATTTATGACAGTGTGAAAAGGGCCTACTTAACTGTTCCTTTTCTTTACATTCTTAAATCCTACCCTTTGACTTCTGCACAGGTGTGGGTGGATTATTGATTATAACCCACTTGATTCAATATATTTGACTTAAATAACTTTAGGATAAAATATTGACATAAGAGATCCGTGTCCTTTCCGAAGACAGGGTCTGCAAGCTGCTCAGGTTTTCTGACACATAAGACATCTCTAATATAAAGCATAGCGTATTTTTCCTGTAGCTCTTCCTTCTGACTTCCGCACAGCCTCCTGGCGCTTATTCCCACGCGTGTGGAAACCTCAATTTGGTGCTTCTTGACTGCACTTCACCTTCGTGGTAAAGAACACTCACGAGTTTAAAGATGGAGAAGTAGGAAACACGAAACAGTGAAAGTGCCTACTTTCGTTTACTGTGCTCAGGGTCAGATTAACCAGTAAGCAAGGTCCACACGGGCTTGATTGCATTTGTTTACTATCTCAAATGCACAATTTCACAGAGGGTTGGAAAACAGCTGAAACGGTGTACTACAGATTAGTGATTCAGCAGGTGTAAGCCCTGTGTGAAAACCCTGGTGTTTCAGTGGTTAAGTGCCAGTCTGCTAACCAAAAGGTCGGCAGTTCAAATCCACCAGGCCCTTCCTGGAAACTCTATACGGCAGTTCTACTCTGTCTATAAGGGTCTCTTAGACGGCAGCGGGTTTGGTTTATTTATTTATTTATGTGGAAGCCCTGCGTACTTTTCTTATTGATTAATCCCTCCCTGACTGCACTGGAAGCAAGGGCTCTGGATAGATCTTAGGTGCAGAAGGTCGGGAGCCGGAGTGGGAAGGGGGGCGGTTGAAGCGCCAGGCGGCCATCCGGAGGTCAATCATGAGGGAGGGAAATGAGAGGAAGAACGACAAGACATCTCACTATGGAAACTGCTCTCTACTCTGGACAGTTTACAAGTCCCCTGTTAAAGTTTTCACCTCTTGCCCTCTTGCCATCACCACTTCCATCACAGCGAGAGATAAAATTGAGGAAAGAAGAGTTTAGCAGCAATAATGGGCGTCAAGTGCGGTTAACTCTCACGGGCTGCAGCAGCGCCAGCGCCATGCGCGCGTCCTCCTCCTTAGAGCTCACGGAGGCGTCGGGACCCCAAAGGGCGCAGCGCGAGCCCGGAGCCCCCTTTGCGCCGCAGTGATTGACGTCTCCGCGTGGTTACCACCCGGGTCGGGACCGCCAGGAAACTACAGCTCCCGGCAGCCCCCGCGCGGGCCGCGCGCCCCCGCCCCGCGCGCCCCGGCCCCCCGCCTTACGACCGCAGGACGGGACGGGGAGGGAGGAAGGGGCGCCGGCGGCCGGCAGCGGGCGGTATCCTGCGAGGCGCGTGAAGCCTCGCTGGCGCCTGGCCTGAGACCCCCGGCGCTGGCGGGCGCGGAGTTTCTCTCGACCTAGCCGAGCCCGCCTCTGTAAGTAGTCGCCTCAGGGAGCGCGGAACGGGCGCGGAAAAAGTTAGCGCCCGCGCCGCCGCTTTGTTCTCCCGGCCCGTCGGGCTGAGGCGGCGGCGGGCGCCTCGCGCGCCCCTCCCCCACCGCCCGCACGCGGCGGCAGCGGCGGACGGGACCCGCGCAGCTGGGCGCGGCCGCAGGCTGGGCGGGAAGCTGGCGGGGCGCGCGGCGGGCGGCGGGCGGCGGGCGGCGGGGAGTGGGGCGCCGGCGCGGCGGGCCGACGGGGTCAAGTTCCGGCGTTGGAGCCGAGGCCGGCTTGGATTCGCGCTCAACGACGCTCGGGCGGTGATCGGTCACCGGGCACCCAAACTGGTGCCCAGCGGCAGCCCGGCGGCGCTCACGACGCCGCGTTTTGGATGACCCTTGTTCTTGTCTCTCGGTCACTGTGCGATGTAAAGGTGTGAGCAGATGGTGAATGGAAGACCCCACCCCAGTTTCCTGACAGGGTTTTTAAGATGTGCACGTTGCAGCGTTGCTCCGAGTTTGTTCCTACCTCCGGAGGTTTTCTTAAGATGAAACGCCGAAGAGTGCGAGTGTTCTCTGAGTGATAAAAATAACCACATACTACTCGACTGCTTGTTAGGTATTTTATTTGAAGTCAGTCACAGTGTGCAACACAGGCCTTGTCGTCTGCAGGAACAAATATAAATCAAGTGACAGGCATGTTTGGGACCTGCAGACTTTTCCACGCACAGATTGGTGGCATCAATGTAACTGTCTCTTCAACCACACCCATCCCCACAGGAAATAAGACATTGGTGTCATCTCTGATTAGGAAGGACGAGTTACACCCAGAACTTAGCGTTTAACACAGCCCTTATGAACCGTAGCCACAAATGAAATAGCTTTTAGAGTGTCCTTTTGTACCCTAGGCAGTGTTATTTTATTGCTCTTAAACTGTTTTGACTTTGTATTTGATGGTGCAGTTGTGTCTCACATTTTGGAAGCTTATCATTTTACTTATGTGAGGTTGATAAGTTTCTGATGTAGGTGAGAGTGGTGAATGCCTGTGGATTTCCCTCAGTAGGTTTCCGTAAAATTCGAGATAGGGTCCATCCCAGTTTTACTTGAATGACTGAAAGAATCTTTTCTCCTGCACACACTTTTAGAATAGCAGTTGAGATCAAACAAGAAAATTTAGGTAAAACGAAGTTACAGGTTTTAGTAAAACAGGTTTACAAGCTGTCACAGAAACCTTTGTGGTAAGTTTTACCTAGTACAGATGTCATGGTTAATCAGATGAGCTTGGAATATTCTATGTAACAAGCCCAGTTTCCATCCTAAGTCTTATAACTTGCTGTATATCATTCACATTTCAGAGCGATTCAGATGCAAAAACTGTCCAGTTTGTATCTTAAAATTAATTTTTTAAGCATCCCAGAGATCAGTGAATCTTTGAACTACATGAGCCTTCAGTTTCATCAGATGGCCCCTTTAAAATAGAAAGTTCTTTCTGTTACTGGCTTGTTTTTAACCTGTACACTCAAAGACTTTAAATCAAGGTTTTGAATACTTTTTAAGTTCTATAAACATTGAAAGCACTTTATACAGGGAAAAAATGAATAGATGGTCATTTAAATGTGGTATTTTTAAAGGGACTTTTTTTTTCTCATTTTTTGAAAAGACATTCTAAGATTGATAACAGTATTAAGATATTTGGAGTAAATTGCTAATTTTTAAAATAAATCACTCCTTCGGAACTTCATAGTATGAGAAAGTCCTGTGCTGTTGCAGTTGAAATTTTATTTAATAATCATGTTTAGGATTCACAGCATTCTATGCTAATGATAGAGTCCAATTATATAATTTAAATTGAATTCATTCTGTTATATGTGCCTTGTTAGTGACAAAATTTGAGGTAAGGTAGTTAGATGTTTTCATTTTAATTTCAGTGTAGAAACAAGTTTACTCATGTGCTTACTTTTTTAGCAGTATGTGAGAAATTGTGCATTGGCTAATAGATTTCTCAGACACTGCTGGTGCAAAGATGTAAAGAAGATACATCAAGCCCAGCATAGGAGATTCACAGAGAATTGCATTGCCAGATTGGCAGTTTGAAGTCTTATTACTAGTACTGGGTAAACTTTGCAGTGTCTGAGCAGAGAGCACACATGACATGTCCTCTCTCTGTTCCATCCAGCAGTGGAAGGACTGAGAGTCAAATGCCACTGGTTCAGATGAGCAGAATTTTAGAGGAAACAGGTTGCAATCTGCTGTCAGATGCTAAGCTCTTAGGAGAGAAAGTACAGGTTAGTACAAGGTGATAGTTACAATTATAAAAATATATGAAAAGGTACCAGGATTGTTACAAACTATCCTTCTTAAAAATCAACCATTAATGGTTTTGCTAATTAAAAGTCAGAATTACTAAGCAAAAGCAAAGCAAAGCATGGACCTTAGGCCACATTACATGCTAAAAGAATGCACATAAAATCAAATCCTCTGTTTCAGTAGCGTTCCTAACACATGAAACTGAATTGAACCTGAAAAACTCATTATTGGTAAATATTGTGCTGTCATAAATAGGAAAAGTATTTTCTGTCTTCTCATTAGCCTTTACTGAGTATAAAGAAATAAACTGACTGACTAAATAATGAGCTTTCTTTTGAAGTATTTAATAACTGGATATGTTTTGTCTTCCTGGCATTCTCCTCCCCTCTTTTTTTTGCTTCCCCAGTGTCTGCCTACTCTTCAGGTCTCAGTTTAAACATCACTTGTTTTAAAAGTCTTCCTTGAGACCCTGATTGAAATTAGGTCCTCTTAGTGAAGCAGTAGTGGGAATCCTGGTGATGTACTGGCTAAATGCTGTGTTTGCTAACCAAAAGATCAGGAGTTCAAATCTGCCAGGTGCTCCTTGCAAACTCTACGGGGCAATTCTTTTCTGTCCTATAGGTTCTCTATGATGTGGAATTGATTCAGTGGCAGTGGGTTGGTGAAGTAGTGGTCAAGAGCTTAGTTGCTAAACAAGTCAGTTCAAATCCACCAGCCACTCCACAGAAACCATTAGGCAGTTATGCTCCATCCTATAGAGTTGTCAGATGGAATCAACTCATTAGCAAGGAGTTGGGTTTTTTCGGTATTCTTCATATATTTTTGTTGGTATACTTCATATACGTTGGTATACTTCGTGCTGGTGGCATGGTAGTTAAGTGCTAGGCTGTTAACCAAAGAGTTGTCATTTCCAGCTCTGCAGGAGAAAGCTGTGGCAGTGTGCTTATGAAAACATTATAGGAACTCCTGGGGGCAGTTCTACTCTGTCCTGTAAAGTTGCTGTGAGTCAAAATTGACTTGACCACAATGAGTTTGTTTTTGTTTGATTTAGTTTGGCTTGGCTTAGTTTGGTTTAGTACACCCTGTCAGCAGGAGCCCTGGTGGCACAGTGGGTAACAGCTCAGCTGCTAATGAAAAGGTCTTTATTTCAAGGCTACCATCCACTCTTTGGAAACCCTATGGGGCATTTCTTTCTTCTGTAGGGCCGTTGTCAGTTGGAATCAACTCAGTGGCAAGGGTATACTCTGTTAGAGTCCCTAGGTGGTACAAATTGTTAATAGGTTGACATACTAGAAAGGGTTCACCGAGACATGCTAGTTCAGGTCCACCGAGAGGTGCCTAGAAAGAAAAGGCTGGCTGTCTCCTGCAAAAAAATCATCCCTTGAGGGCCCTGTGGAGCAGTTCTACTCTGACAACATGGGATCGCCGTAAGTCAGAATTAGCTCACCAACTACTAGGAAAGGGTCTTCCCATAAGGATATCCTATTTTTGACAACTCTTGGTGGCCACACATGTGAAGCTATAGCAACCATATGCTTTTTTTATTAGTCTTGACAAATAGCCATGAAAAGTTACATGATTCCGCAATGCATAGAAATTATTAAAGTTCATTATCAAAATGAGTGTACTGTTCACCAGACATTCCGTGCATTACATGGAATTTACAATGGGCATAATCATCGCACTGAGAGAACAGTTGCACATTTATCAAAAAATTTGAGGCCACCAGATCAGTTGCCAGTCAGGCAATGCCTGTGTGCCAGTGAACTGCATGTTCCAATGAAAACATCACCACCGTTGGTCAGAGTGCAGGCGAGAATCCATCCAACTCAATTTCTAGCCAAGCACAGCAACTGGGACTTTCGTCGACCACAATTTGGTGGATTTTGCATCGAGACTTGAAGCTTTACTCTTACAAAATTGTTTTAACTCAAGAACTGAAGTCCAGTGATCGTAGATTGTGCCATACATGTACTGACTGGGCTTTGGAACAATTAGAAGTTAATCTGCTTTTGGCCGAAAAATCATCGTCAGCAACAAGGCCCTTTTTTGGGTGAATGGTTTTGTTAACAAACAGAACTGCCACACTGGAGTGATGAGAATCCAATCAAGAACATCCCCTTCATCCCCCAAAAGTTACTGTCTGGTGTAGATTTGGGTCTGGCAGAATCAGTGGCCCTTATTTTTTCCAAGGTAAACTAGGAGAGGCTGTGACTGTCAATGGTAAAAGGTATCGGGCTATGCTAACTGATTATTTTTGGTCCCTTTTGGAAGGTGCTGTGAGAGTCATGTACACAGAGTTCTTTTCCACATGTTATGCCATCAAATGTACTTCAAAATAAGAAGACAGTTAAAACTGTATCACTTATACAACTTGTGTTATTCAAGTTCAAAGATAGGACACCCTTATTCGGAGACCCTTTATTTTAGTAAACTCTGTCATATCATTTTTCGTAGTTCATCATTAGCTATTTGTGTGAATATTTGTGTAAGCGTCTTTAACCTGCATCACAGTGTGAACTGTACAGAGAACAGGGGCCATGTCTGTTTGGTCATTGCTGTGTAACCCCAGTGTGTTTTGTAGCTGTCTAACAAATAGTAGGCACTTCAGTAAATGCCTGTTGAAGGAAAATGCTGTTCTTCGACTTTTTCATAGAAGCTTTGCCGAGATACGAAATGCTGTTTTGGGGCAGGGAAACTGGGGGGAAAAGAGGCTGATCAGTTCGAACTCCGTGGTGTTACCAAGAGGTAATCCTCGGATAAGTCCTCTAAAATACAAGGCCATTGTTTTACCATGTCTGTACTAACGGAGGAAACCCTGATGGTACAGTGGTTGGGAGCTATGGCTGCTGACCAAAAGATTAGCAGTTTAAATCTACAGCTGCTCCTCGGAATCCCCAAGGAGTGGTTTTACTGTGTCCTGTAGGGTTGCTGTGAGTTGGGAACAACTTTTGGTACACTATAAAAAAACAAACTGAGTCAACTAAATAATGACTGTTGACAGCAATGAGTTTCGATTTTTGTTTTTTATGCTAACAGAAGGTTGTACTTAAGATACCTTTAAAATCCTATTTTTTTATTCTGTTCAGCAGTGGTAACTGACTATATAAACTTACTTGAATGGAATATGACATATAATTCACGCAAGGAAGAGTTAACGTGTTCCAAATACAGTATACTTACTGACTAGACGATAGTGTCATTGTTTAGAGCCTCTCTCAAACAGATGTTGGAAATAAACAGATCTACTTGATATACTATACATAAATTAATAATGTGTACTGTTGTCTCAGTTTTCTCACTAAGTGTAAAGGCAAGAAATTAAACAGTATACCAAAATTCGTATTTGAGAATTCTTAGGGGTTTTTTGCTATTTAGTCTTAATATAGTGTACATCTTATAGACACAGAACTTAAGTTTTACAGATGGGTGCAGCACAGATAGCAGGCCAACAGATGGGGTGAGTGGGAAAAGCTAATATGACAGCTCCCATAGGCAGATTCTGTTTGTATTCAGAGTGAAACTTCTGTGTACAAGATTGTTATATTCATACATAGTTTATTATGGGTAGTTACTGATAGTTCTGATAAATCAGTTATATTATTAAACAATTGCAATTATTTGGCTATGACTAACAAGTGTAATAGATTTAGTGGAAAAACAGCCACCAAAAGTAAATCAGTATTGTTTAACAGAGCCCTGGTGACGTAGTGGATAAGAGGTATATATAGCTGCTAACCGAAAGGTCAGCAGTCTAAACCCCCAGCTGCCCCTTGGAAACTCTGTTGGGGTGTTCTGCTTTCTCTTGTAGGGTTGCTGAGTTGAATCAACTCAACAGCAATGGGTTCCTGTTTATGGGAGAGTCCCTGCCGTAGTTAAATGCTCACTTCTGAGTGAGGACCTCCTCGTCAGGAGAAGAAATGCAGTGTACTTCCGTTAAGATTTCCTTCTAGGAAACTATATGGAGCAGTTGTACTGTGTCCTGTAGTGTTGCTAGGGGTTGGAAATGACTGGATGGCACACAGTAACAACAATCTGTACAGGAGCAAATCAGTTCTTTCCTCCACAAAGCTGTTAGTGGGTTCTAACTGCCCGCCTCCTGGGGAACACTTCACCATTGCACTACTGGGCCTCCAGTGCTTAGCATATTAGAGCCTGAGATTGTTAATCTCTTAAGCATTGTGACAGCAGCTAAAACTTACTGAGCACTTGCTGTAAGCCAGGTGCTGTGTGTTTTTATGTAGTGTAGCTCAGTCCTCAAGATAACCTATGAGGTGAGTTGGCAGTGCTGTTAATCTTCATTTTTCTTAGACCTTCTGGAATGATAACACAGTAAAACTGGTTCTTCTGTTAACACCGTTGCAGATACTTGAAAACCACTGTTCTGCCTCCTACTTAGGGTATGTGTGTGTGTGTGTAAGCATATGTTTGACATGTGACATTGTTTTTACTTTTATCTGGATTCCTGCTTTTTTTCTTTATGACTGTAGTTCTAAAAGTGTGGATGCTGAGCATGAACATAACAATGTAAGGTGACTAGCACTGAGTTCTGTTGCTGTGTTCTTGGCGTTACAAGGGTTTAGGTTTGCATTCATTCTTTTAGCCCCTCATTCTATCCGCAGCCGCATTAAGCTCATGGTTAGATAACTCTTCACACATGAGCAGCTTCCAGGCCATCACTTCCTCGTTTCTGCACTGCGCATTTGACTTTTTTGAAGCTAAAGGCAAAGCTTTATTCTTACTTTGTTAAATTTATTTTAATTTTCGCAGACTTGTTTTCTGAGGATTTTATAACATTGTCTTCTGTGTCTTTAACATCTCATAAGTAATAAAAAACAGTTATCAGTGTATTGCTTAAGGCCTTTTCTGTTTCAAGTATATATATATATGTAACGTGTTAAATATGTGAGACATGTAGAATTTTTTTTGCAAATTTATAGTGACAGTTTTTGGCTTAGTGACAGTCGCGTGACACAGTAAGTGTAATTAATGTCACTGAATTGTACATTGAAGATGAGTGGAAACAACAAAATTTTTGCGATACGTATCTTACTAGAGTAAAATAGCTAACCAAAACAAAAACAACACATAGAAACACACATACACAAGCAATATGGAACCAAGGACAGTTCTAGGACATTCCCGTAGAGATTTGTCTCTTCTAAACTGACACAGGGCAGCAAACTTACCAACTTTCTAACAGTGTCTCAAGCCCAGGCAGCCTATTCACAGATAGCATGGAAGACCATCGTGAATACTTTTTTAGCCAGAATATGCTACTTTTTTTTGTTTCTGGTTTTGCTATTTGTGTGACCTTGGTTGGGCACATACTTTAATCTTTAAGCTTCTATTTTCTCAAGTATGAAATGGGTCGATGTGAAGATTATATGAGGTAATGCATTTTAAGTACTTAGAACAGTGTCTGGCAGATAGAACTCAGTAAATGTAAATTATTATCATTTTATCAATCTAAGAAGTCTAATAGCCTTTCCCAAGATGTTAATATGGTTGACTTGATGTTACTTGCTAGCCAAGCCAAGTGCCGTCGCCCGACTCATGTTACTTGCTAGTGATCATTGTGTTCTAGTTATTTACAAGCCATTTGCTTTATAACCCGTTTGCAGATTTGGCTGACAGTTTGTTTTTATGTGTGTAATTGCTTAAATAGTTTTACCAGCTCCTCCAAGCCTGAAGCTGTAAAGACTGAAAGGCTAACCTAGAGCTGGATTACCTGTCTCTGAAACTCTTTCTCCAAGGTTACAGGCTGCCATATTGTGATTACACCTTGTTATTGCATTAGCAGTATAGAATGGAGTGCTTTGAGTTTTGAAGATCTGGCATGAAGTTGTTTTAGTCTTTCTTATGATGTTTGGGTTTCAGTTCTCAGTGCTTTTCTATATTGGAGAAAATAAGCGCGATACAAGTGGAACAATTTTGCCTTTTTCCTTTGTGGTCTCTCAGCCTTGACAACATCCTCTCTGAACAGTGATTCTCTCAGTTCTTTGTTCTTTTTGAGAAATAGTATGTTATTTGTGGAGACAGCACTAGTTAAAAAGTGTGAGACCTGGAATACAATTCCCACTGCACCCATTAATCACTATGTAATGCTAGGATGTTTGCTTTAGATCCTTTTGTTTCAGTTTTTCATCTGCAAAAATGATGTTTACTTACCTTTCAAAGAGATACCATGAGTTAAAGTATGTGAAATGTTTACAAACTCTCAAAAATACCAAAAGCCCAAACATGTTGGCATTGATCCCAACGCATAGTGACCCTGTAGGCCAGGGTAGAACTGCCTAACAGTGCTACTGTGGTAGATTCCAGCTGCCAACTTCTTGTTGACGCAGTCATAGCACTTAACACTAGGTTAACAGGGTGTACTATAAGATGAGAGGGTCATTTTTTTTTTCCATATAGCTGATAGAGTATAAGGTGAGATAGTCATTTTTAAAAATGTAGCTAAAATTTGTTAACTTTAAAATTTTTTTTAACTTTATTCTTAGCTTTCTCATTCCTAAAAGCAGCTATTTTATGCTCTTCTGTTACGTTTACCCTCACTTATTTAGTCCCTGTTAGCTGCTCTCCAGAGAGTGTAACCACATTGGATGTTTCATTCTCTTCATTGGAATTATTAATAGAGATGTAGATAGAATTCAGAAAGACCAATTTTGGGGAGTTTACCTTACTTGGGTCATTTTTTTTTTTTAAATTTACATTTTAAACTTCCTTTTTCTAAAAAGTGGGACACTAATTGTACCAAGTGCTCTTTTATTGTTAGAAATCCTTTCTGATGAGATAACTGTTTCCAAGATTCCTGTCCTAAGGTATGTCAGCTTCCATAGTTACATCTGTGTCAAGTGTATTCCCTCTTGCTTTCTTAGTCTTCTGAAAGGAATTTTTTAACAAAGCAGGTAAGTCAGGAGTTGTGTTTTGGATGAATTGGGCTTTAAATGTGAAAAAGTAGTTTTACCTCCATTAAGAAAGTTTTATACATCTTTTGTATGACTAGGTAGTATATATTTTATTTCTATGACAGTGGCTTTTTTTGGTCTTTTCTGTTTTTCTCTATTTGTTCGTAACTGAGTTGCAAATGAAAGTGTTTGGTTTTTAAGCTTTAGGTGTTAGTGAAAGGTGGTAAGCGTGTTCTTTGGAGCAGGAGGCTCACCTGAAATTATAACTACAGTAGAAATGGTCCTGATGTTTACCAATCAGGATTTACTGATGAGTTATAAACTTCATAATAAGACCAAAAATTATCATTAAAAAAATTAGTAGACTCTTATGTTTTAAAAAAAGTCCAGTTACTATAAAATAGTAACACTGTTTTAAAAATTCTTTCCAGGCTGACTACATTTCAGAAATCATCAACATTTCTCAATGGATCCATTCATCAAATGAATGTTCAAAATCTTTGGATTTCATCATAGAAAAATTTATATCCTGAAATGAAAATGAGAGCATTTGAGAAGATGATTTAAGATACAAACGTTTGAGAAGGTATCCATCAAATCAGTGAACCAAAGAACTGAATAGATTAGTCTTACATACTTGTTATTTTTAAAACCAGGGGAATTTCATCTTGCGAGAACAGCTTTTACTCAATATGTATTTTATGAAGATAAAGGAGAGACACAAGAACAGAATTAAAGGAAACTAGATTGAAGATGCTTAGTAAATAAGCAGTCAGCTCTTTCCTGATGAGGGTAACTTAGCGATGTTAAACCCTTTGGAAAATCCTGACTGTGGTCCTGAAGACAAGACTCTTTTTTTAATGAGACTCTTTTTTATTAGTGGAAATAGGACCTCTGTTGTATCCAACTCATAGTTGTAGAACTTGCAGTAATTGGCATGAGTGATTTAAAAGAAGCTCTTAACTATTTGCAACAGTGTGGTCACTTTTTTACAGCTGTGATTTTATAAGCTTCTTAATAGTCATTTTTTTAAAAAATAGATAACTATTTTAAAAGATTAAAGAAAGGCAGATGTCCGCAAACAGTTCCCCTCCATCAGCCCAGAAGTCTGTGTTACCTGCAACTCTTCCTGCTGCTGTGCTTCTAGCTCCTTCTCCATGTTCAAGTCCTAAGACTGGACTCTCTGCCCGACTGTCCAATGGAAGCCTCAGTACACAGTCACTCACCAACTCCAGGGGCTCAGTGCACACAGTTTCCTTCCTTCTGCAGATCGGCCTTACACGGGAGAACGTTACCATTGAAGCCCAGGAACTGTCTTTGTCTGCTGTCAAGGATCTTGTGTGTTCCATTGTTTATCAGAAGGTACTGTACATGGTACTTAATGTTGAAAGTTTTTCTCATCAGTATTGTTTTTAATGCTTTTCTGTAGATATACATGTAAGCATTAGTTGCATTAGTTAACACATATGGGTCAGTCAATAATTCATGTCCTGATTGTGAACATTTTTGGAAGAGTCTCAGTAGACTAAATACCTAAAGTCTGAAATAGCAAATTCTGGTAATCCCAGGTTCAAATTTGAATTCGTTCTTCTGTAGGTAATAGTTTTCAAAATATTGTTTATACTGTTTGTCTCTTTAAGAGCATGAAAATTTATATCAAGTCAAGGAAGCATAAGAAATCTTAATTTGTTTTCAGAGAAAACACTCAGGAGTTAAGACAGAGGGAACAAGGCATTGAGGTGACTTACAAAAAAGATGGGGCACAGAAAAGTTGAGTCCTAGGTTCATACATTGTTCAAAAAGAACCTGTGTTTTGCCTTCTGTTTTATACGTTCTTTTCCTTTAGATCTAGATTTTGTTTTTTAGGGAAGATGCTCTAAGTCCATCATTTAATGTAGGACCTTATGCACTGTCTCTTAAATACAAGGACTGACAATTAAGTTCATGGAATTCAGCCTAGAAAAACTTCTGCATACCTCATTGAGTAATATCACTGCAGTCATTTTCACATACTCTCTTGGGAAGCTGTGCACCAACACCAGCACCTAGACTACCCTTCAAAGCAGTTTTGGAACTCTTTCTGGAATGACCATCAGCTGTCGTTGAATTATTTTGATGTCCTGAATGGCATCAAAATGTCTTCCTTTCAGTATTTCCTTTATCTGCAGGTCAAGAAAAATTCATTAGGGGCCAGATGAAGTGAGAATAGAGGGTGTACCCGTACAGTTATTTGTTTACTAGCTAAAAACTCCTTCACAGACAGTTACATGGTTAAGTTTGTAAACTTGCCACTGTGCCACCATGCACAATGGTCATTCCAACAAGAGATCTAAAATTGCTTTGAGGGGTAGGCTAGGTGCTGGCATAAGTGCATAGCTTCCCAAGGGGAGTACTTCATAGGTGACTATAGCAATACTCAGTAGTTAGGTATGGTAGCTCTTAGAGTAGTTAAATTTACGGGCTTAGTTGTCAGACCTCGTATGCTAATGATATTGATTTGATGGATGTACTGGTATGTTCTCTGTTTTATCATAAAACTGTATAAGCTGTGTGAATTGGTTATATTTTATTTTTAATAAGTTAAATATATGTTTCAAACACACAAAATATTATGTTTTCTGTTTGTAAAAACTTACTGAGGTTAATATATTGGAATTTAGTCTACTCACCTTACTGTTTTTGTTTCAGTTATTATGCATTATGTGGTTTGTCTTTATCTTAGAATTAGCAATCCAAAAGTGTTAGATGGTTTCTGAAAATGATCTGTGCCTTCTGTGTTTTAGCAATGATTTATTTAAATGTAGCCTAGAGTAAGATTAATTTTCATTGTATGGATAGATCTGTAAAAGTGTCTATATATTGTTCAGTATCATTGCCTTTTGTTTCCCTTTTATTCAATTATTAGAGTTTTTTCTCACAAATAGTTTTGTAACTAGACTAACTTTAATTTAAAATTTTAATCTAACTATCTTTTAAAACTTTAATGTTTTCCTTTCAGTCTGAAATGATGCAAACTAATAAACCAGCTTGGTGGCATCTCACTTTATTTTACACAAATAACATGCACCTTCTACAGTTGTTTGCCAGCTACACCCTCCCCCTGCAAGATGTTTTCATAACTGTACCTCTGGGTTGGCAAACAGACATAGAAAGTACATAGTGTTTATGTAAAAATATAATATGTGGCTTGGCGTGGCTGCTCATTTCTCAGTCCTTTGGAAATTTCATTTACTTCTTACATTTATAGAGAGGAAACCATGATGATATAGTAGTTAAGTGCTGTGGCTGTTAACCAGAAGATCAGCAATTCAGATCCATCAGGTGCTCCTTGGAAACTCTGTGGGGCAGTTCTGCTCTGTCCTGTAGGGTCACTGTGAGTCAAGATGACTCAACAGCAGTGAGTATTTAGACGGGGGCATACTGATTTTCTGCTGAATTATTCTAGAATCATTAGAATAATTCATGTTTATGTAGATATGAGAAGTAGTCAGATGGAAATGAGATTATGAATCATAATCCATGAATAATTAGAGTGAGGGCAAGGAAATAAACCAGTTCAAACTGGTTCAGTCATACCCAGCAAAGCAAAACTGAAACATGCAAATTTTTAAAATTCAAGTGATTTCAGAACTACAACCACAACAGGAAAAATGACAGGTCAAAGCCCTGAAATGAGACATTCAGAAGAGGCATAGTGAGTCCTTTTAAGAGCCTGGTATGTGAGATTGAATTATTGCCAGGACTGCATAGTGAATCCTTTTAAGAGCCTGGTATATGAGATTGAATTACTGCCAAGACTGAGGAGAAGGACACACGTTGAAAGCAGCATGGTCAGCTGCCATCTATGGTCACAGGTTAGAGAAGGCTGTGGTTAATGTGGGCAGTTAGTCCTTTGAACTGGTTTCTTCTTTGAGCCCTTGGTGCGTTTATTCTCTTTTGTTCCATGTGAATAGAGATCAATAGCTATATTTTAGATGCCTGCTTGCAAGCTTTTTAGACACCAGACATACTCACCAGTCTACCATACAGAGCATTAGTTTGTGAACTGTGTTGTGGCAATTAACTAAGTTGTCCCCTGAAACTGCAGACTTGAGCCCTCTAACCCAGTAAATTAATCCCGCAGGTTATCAGGATATGTCTAGGAAGCTTTCTTAACTGTGCCCCCCATGCTTTGTTGTATGTGTGAGTGTACATGGAGCTCACACAAATGTATGTATAGATATGCCTGTACATGTACTTGCATGTGCCTTTCTGTACATATCCAGTTTAACTCTGCGGACTCTGAAAGAATTTGTTGTATGATATTTGGAAATTATTTTGAACCTCTCGAGAAAGATGTTATTCAAAAAATCATAATTTTGCTGAAGATAATTTAAAAGCAATGCAGCAGTGTGTTGATAGGAAACTGCTAGAAATTCAAGCTAGATTCAGAAGGGGATGTGGAATGAAGGACATCATTACTGGTGTCAGATGGATCTTGGTTGAAAGCAGAGAGTACCAGAAAGGTGTTTACCTTTGTTACCACTGACTGTGCAGAGGCATTCAGCTGTGTGCATCATAACAAATTATGAATAACATTGCAAAGAATGGAAATTTCAAAACATTGAATTGTGTTCATGCAGAACCTGGTAGACCAAGAGACAGTCGTTCAAACAGAACAGTAGGATTCTGCATGGTTTAAAATTATGAAAGGTATATGTGAGAGTTGTATCTTTTCACAATACTTTGTGTGCAGAGCAAATAATCCGAGAAGCTGGACTATATGAAGAAGAATGTAATATCAGGATTGGAGGAAGACTCATTAACAACCCGCAGTATGCAGATGACACAGCCTTGCTTGCTGAAAGTGAAGAGGACTTGAAACACTTACTGGTGAAGGTATAAGACTTCAGTACGGATAACACCTCAATATCGGGAGAACAGAAGTTCCCACAACTGGATCAGTAAGCAACATTATCATAAATGGAGAAAAGATTGAAGTTGTCAAGGGTTTCGTTTTATTTGGACCTCAGTCACTGTCCATGGAAGCAGCAGTCCAGAGATCAAATGATGCATTGCATCAGCCAACTCTGCTGCAAGAGAACTCTTTAAATTATTTGAAAGCAAAGATGCTCCTTTGACGACTAAGGTGTGCCTGATCCAAGCTGTGGTATACTCATTCACCTCATGTGCATGTGAAAACCAGACAGTGAGTAAGGAAGATCAAAGAGGAATTGATGCCTCTGAATTACTTTGTTGGCAAAGAATGTTGAACATACCACAGCCTGCCAGAAGAACACACACAATGGTGTTGGAAGAAATACGGCTGGTGTTCCTTAAAAGCAAAAATACAAGACTCCGTCTCATGTGCATGTTATCAGGAGGGGCTGTTCCTTGGAAAAAGACATCATGCTTGGTAGAGGGTCAGCAAGAGATAGGAAGACTCATTGAGATGGGTTGACACAGTGGTTGTAACGATGGGCTCAAGCATAGCAACGACTGTGAGGGCAGCACAGGACTGGGCTGTGTTTCAGTCTGTGGTTTATACAGTCTCTGTGGGTTGGAAATGATTAGAAGGTACCTAACAGCAATAACATGGGAGAGTGGTACTAATGTTTGAGTGACAGGGGTGATAATTTCTCTCACCAAAGCATATTTTATTATGTATTTTTTTAAAGAATGGAGAGAACTTACATTAGTAATAATAGTTGTCATTATTGTGATTATTGTGTACCTAATTGTGTTCTAAACTCTTTACATGTTACTTCATTCATTCTTCACAGTACACCTTTGAGGCAAACACTACTGAAACTCCATTTATAGATAATTTAAACACAGAATTAAATAGCCTGCTGGAGCAGCAGCAGTGGTGTAGTTGTTAAGAGCTTGTCTACTAACCAAAATATCAACAGTTTAAATCCAAGCCACTCCTTGGAAGCCCTAAGGAGCAGTACCGCTCTGTTCTGTAGAAACCCTTATGAGTTGGATCTACTCAAACACAATGGGGGCTCGGTTTGCTTTTGGTTTTAACAGCAAGAATTTGAAATAAGCACAAGCAATCCAACTTAAGTGGCTATGCTGTTGAACTGTTGAGCTCTTAACTAATCACATGGTCTTTCTGTCAGGCATTGCTTATCTGTAAACAGCTGCCTCAAGTGACGGATATGGTACGGTCTATAAACACAGAATAGAATTCTCGTGAAACTGTTAACATATGCTGCGAGACTGTCGCCTTAGACTTAATAGCATCCTGCTGTATAGCAAACTGAGTTAAAGGATTCCACTTTCTGCATTAAAATTAATATTTAAAACTCCAAAAAGTTTACTAGTTGACTTTATTTTTTAGAGCAATATCGTTTTGCCTTTTCCAGAATAATACAATATTACAGCTTTTTCAGACTGGTCTCTTTTACTTGGAAGTATTTTTTTTTTTTAATGGTTTTGCCATGTCTTTTTGTGATGTTAGTAGTTCATTTATTTTTATTGCAGAATAATACTCCATTGTATGGATGTACCACAATTTGTTTATCCATTCCCCTGTTGAAGGACAGCTTGGTTTGTTCAAGTGTTTGGCAATGATGAACATAGGTGCTATAAATAATCTGTGTCCAGGTTTTTGTAAGAACTTAAATTTTCAGTTCCTTTGGGTAAATGTTTAGGAGTACAGTTGCTGGGCTGAAGGGAAACCTGTAATTACCTTTTAATTACCTGTCAGTCTTTTAAAGTGGCAGTACCATTTTGCATTCCTACCAACTGTGAATAAGAGTTCCTCTTGCTCTGTGTCCTTGCCAGCATTTGGTGTTGTCCATTCCACTAGCTGCATAGTACAGTCTCTTTGTCTTGATTTGCAGTTTCCTAACTCTGACTCGACGGCACGTGGCTGGCTTGGCTAACTACATACGATGTTGAGGGTCTTTCCATGTGCTCACTTGTCACCTGTGTATTCCTCTGGTGACGTGTATGTACCTTTGGCCCATTTTTAATGGAGTTACTTGTGTTCGTCTTGTAGCATTTTAATATTCTTTGTACATTTTAGATAAAAGACCTGTATCAGGTACATGTTTTGCAAGTATTTTCCTCAGCCTGTAGATTGTCATTTCAGTGTCTTAGCAGTGACTTTTGCAGATGATTTTCAGTTTTAATCAAGTCTAACGTCAAATTTTTGTTTATAGTTTATGCTTTTGTTGTTGTATCTAAAAACTCATTGTAAAACCCCGAATCACTTATCTTCTAGAAGTTGCATGGTTTTATATTTAATGTCTAGTTTTGTGATCCATTAGAGTTAATTTTTGAGCAAGATATAAAGTCTATATCTAGATGCTTTTTTTGCATGTGGATATCAGTGATAACGCTGTTTGTTGAAAAGACTATCCTCTATTGAATTGCCTTTGCTCCTCTGTCAAAGATCAGTTACCTCTATTTGTGTGAGTCTATTGCTGGGCTTTCTTTTCTGTTCCATTGATCTGTTTGCCTATTCTTTTACCAGTATCACACTGTCTTCATGACTTTGGCTTCATAGTAAGTGTTGATGTCAGGAAATATTAGTTCTCCAACTTTGTTCTAAAGTATTACATTGGTTATTCTTTTGCTTTTCCGTATAAACACTAAGATCACTTTGTCAATATCCACAAAATAGGGGATTTTAACTGGGATTGCATTTAATCTATCGATCAAGTTGGAAAGAATTGATGTCTTGGTAGTATTAACTGTATCCATAAACATGGGATAGCTCCACATTTATTTAGATCTCTTTGATTTCTTTCATTAGTGTTTTGAAATTTACCCCCATACAAATCTTATACTTACTAAATTTGTTTATTCTGATGATAATATAAATGGTATGTTTTTAATTTCAAACTCCAGTTGCTGATTGCTGTTATGTAATTTAAGAAAGCGATTAACGTTGTATATTAGCCTTGTATCCTGCAAACTTTGCCATACTCATTTATTAATTCCAGAAGAGTTTTTTTTTTGTTGTTGTTGTTGTGGTTCAGTTCTCTGGGACTTGCTACGTAGACAGCCATTATCTGTGAACAAGCCAGTTTTATTTCCTCCTTATCGGTTTGTATACATTGTATTTCATTTGCTCATCTTACTGCGTTAACTGGGACCTCCAGTTTGGTATTAAATAAGAGTGGTGAGAGGGAATATCCTTGTTTTGTGCCTAATCTTTGGGGGAAAGCTTCTGGTTTTTCACCATTAAGTATGGTGGTGGTGGTGTTAGCTGCATTTGAGTCAGCCTCTGACTCACGATAAGCCTGTGTATGACGTATTTTGTCAGATGTCTTTTCTGCATCTATTGGTTTGATCCTCTGATTTTTGTTCTTTAGCTAGTTGATGTGATGAATTAGCTTAACTAATTTTCGGATACTGTATGCCCACGTGGTCATGGTGTATATATAATTCCTTACATATATGGTTGGGTTTGTTGAGGTGTTGTATTTGTTTTTTCCTCTAATGGTCATCAGAGATATTGGTCTGTAATTTTTCTTAATAATTTCTTTGGTTTTGGTATTGGGGTAATGCTGGCCTCAGCATGGAATGTGATACTAAATGTTTCCTCTGCTTTGTATTGTGGAAGAGAATGTAGAGAATTGGTACCATTTTTTCTTTAAATTGTTTGGTAGAATTCACCAGTGGGCCTCATGTTTTCACCAGTCAACCTGGTGTTTTGTTTTGGACAGTTACCCATTGTTGCTTTGCTTTCTCAGATGATTTATTTCTCTTTGTGTGAATTTTGGTAGATAGTATCTGTCAAGGAATTGGTCTCATTCACTGAGATTATCAATTTTATGGCTATCAATTTATTTACAGTATTCCTTTATTATCCTTTTAGAGCTTATGGAATCACTTATGATGGCTCCTCTTTCCTTTCTAATATTAGTAAGTTGTCCTTTCTCTCCCTTTTTCATGATTAGCCTGGCTAGAAATATACCAATGTTACAGACCTTTTGAAATAACCAAAGCTTTTGATTTTGTGGGTTTTCTTTATTTCCTGTTTTCCGTTTCATTGATTTTTGCTTTGATTTTTATATTTCTTTGCCTTACTTTAGATTTAATTTGCTCATCTTTTTCTGCCTTTCTAAAGTGGAAACTTAGATTATCCATTTTAGATGTTTCATTTTTTCCTAATACATGTGTATTCAGTGGTAATTGGTTTCCTTCTGATAAATATGTTTGCCTTCTTACAGGTTTTGATGAATTGTATTTTCAGGTAGACAGTGCATTTTTTTAATCTCTCATGAGACTTTGTTTTACCCGTGTGTTACTTAGCAGTTATTTTTAGTTTTCTAGTGATATTTCTGTTACTGTGTATGGTGTGAGGTACAGATCCATATTTTTTCTTTCTCATGTGGTGTACAGTTGTCCCAAAATAATTTGTTGAAAAGACTGTTCCTTCTCCATTAAATTGTCTTGGTACCTTTGTTGAAAATGTTTTTACTGTAGATGTGAGAATTTATTTCTGAATGCTGAATTCTATTCGCTTGAGCCATATATATATTGTTATACTAGTACTGCACTGTTCTTGATTGTAACTGTATAGTAGGTTCCAAAATCCAGAAATGTAAGTTTTCCAACTTTCTTTTTCTTTTTTTGAGATTATTTTGGCCATTCTAGGCCCCTTGCCTTTTCATGTGAATTTTTCATTCAGCTTGTCAGTTTCTGCTAAAACTTGCGGGCATTTTGATGGAATTGACTTAACCTGTAGATCAATTTTAGGAGTACTACCATCTTAAGAGAAACCCTGGTGGTGTATTGGGTTAAGTGCTACATCTGTTGACCAAAAGGTCGGCAGTTCAAATCTGCCAGGTGCTCTTGGAAACTCTTTAAGAGGCAGTTCTACTCTGACCCAACTTGACGGCAGTGGGTTTTGGTTTGGCCATTGTAACAATAATAAATCTTCTGATTCTTGAGTGGAGGATGTCTTTTCATTTATTTTGATCTTCTTTAATTTCATTCCAAGATATTTTCTTCTTGCTTTTCCTTTTTTTTTAATTGCCATTTGTTTCTTCTTTCTTGTGTTCTCCTCATTCTTTATTCTGTCTCATTTTCTTTTTTTGTGTGTTTGGTTATTAAAACTCCTTTAGGTCTTTATCCTGTCTTTTGTTTTTGCCACCCTAGTAAAATTCTCCTAAATACCTTGTTTGCTTCCTTCCTTATCATTTTTGTGTTTAATCCAGATTTTCCCTTGAACAGATTTTTCAATAGTAGATGGAAATAACGTAATACAATAGGAAAGCTGCATTTGAATTTCTTCTGACTTGTGCTGTGACCACACTTGAACTAATGCATTATTTTTAAACTGTTTTCAACCCCAGTCTTTTATTGGTAGCAGGTTGAAGACGTGTAAAGAGTCCCTGGGTGGTGCAAATGACTAAAGCACTTGACTGCTGACCAAAAGGTTAGAGAGTCAAGTCCATCCAGAGGTATTTGGGAAGAAAAACCTGACAAACTACTTCTGATAATCAGTCATGAAAAACTTACAGAGCACAGTTCTAATCTGACACGCTTCAGAGGTTAGGAGACAAGAGGAGGGAAGTACAGAAGGGGGCAGTTGGCCCTGAGCACAAATCCAAAGAAGTGTCGTATAAGGCACAGAATGACATTGTGAGGCACCACAAATATGAAGGATGCCAGACCGAGGCAGCTGGACAGGAGGGGAAAGGCATTTCTGCTGACAGGTTGCCACTGTTGGTATCTGTTCATCTTGAAATTGAGGGGAGGCAACTTAGAGATTGCCCCTGGGCACTCAGATTCAGAAGAGGGCACAGTATAGAGATTGCTGCTTGGCACTGGTTGCCCTCACTATGCCCCTGATACACACAGGATCAACGTTAAGTTGAAATGAACCCAAAAGCTGGTGTTAAAGGAATGTGCACCAAGTTTCCTGTCAGGTTTTCCCATGTTTCAACATTTTTTGATAAGATGGTGAGTTACATACAATCAGATGAATAAGTGAATTTATGAAGTTGGACAAGTAATAGATTTAGCTGTTGTAGTTCACTGTTTGGGGCCTTTTTTTCCCCGCCCTATAAGATCATGCCCTATCTGTTGTAAATAATCCACAGGAAAATTTTTGAATTACCTTGTCAGTGAACACTTCTTTTTTCATTTTGGTTTTTGTTTTTTAAATTACCGAGTTTGTTTAAAAGTCAAATTCATGAAACAGTGGCTTAGTTTTAAAAAATAAATTACCACAAGACCACATGCTACCAAACTCCATGAATGTGATTGCAAGGTTGTGTGCCACTTAAGGGTGACTTGGTTCATAAGCGTGGTTTTCAACTCTGCATGCACCAGAGACTGACTACCTTGGAGAACTTAAAACTCAAAATCACTGGGAGAAAGGAGTCTGTTTAAGAGTTCTATCTGTAATTCTTATGAAGAGTCAGTAATGAGAACTTCTAATCGAATTGAAAACAACAAGTTTAAGAACTGGGGAAATAGTAATCTGAAGATTTTTGTGTGTATTCCAAATATTTTAATTGTATGGTTTGTTGTATGAGCCTGCCATCTCATTACTTTCCACATACAGAAAATACAAGCATCTGTTTTTAAATAGCCTTCTAATTCTAGAATTTAATGAGGTCTACATCTGATTATAGATTAATCTGATAGTTTAGATTTTTAGATAGAGAATTCTAGTGATTTCCTTTATTGGCAGTTTGCAGAGCTGAATATTATGATATAGTTATCCCTTACCAGGTGCTGTTATCACTTATGATGTCCCTTCAGTTGGACACATATTTATGATTTACTGTATTCAGTCACAATGCTAGATATTATGGAGACTGCTAAGATAAAAAAACAAATTTTCTGACCGTAGCTATTTATGTTGTAGAAGAGAAGGTGATGAACACTTGCCATCCAGTGAATTCCAACTCAGCAACCCTATAAGACAAAGTGTAACTGCTCTGTGGGGTTTCCAAGGAGTGGCTGGTGGATTCAAACTGCCAACCTTTCCAGTTAGCAGCCAAGTTCTTAACCGCTGCGCCATCAGGACTCCAGAAGAAGATAAGCAAATGTTAGGTTCCTATAAAGTAGATCATAGAAACCCTGAAATAAAGGTACTGAATGGTAAGATGATTTAAAGGAAGTACTGTCAGCTTGGTGAGGAGTTACAAACGCCTGTTGTAAACCCTGCTTTCTGCTTTTGCCGTCACCAGCTGTCATCCTTCACCTGGAGAGAGAAACCTTAATGCCCTGCTACTACCTCCTGACAACTTGTGCCATGGATAAAGAAAGATTCCTTTCATATCCTCAGCAGTTAATGAGAGAACAGAAAGCTATGTGTGCACATATAAACGCTACTTCATCTTTTATGGTCAAATGATTAAAGCTTTGGGATTCTGCTTCCTAGTAGTGCTCTCTAAATTTTGTGTGAGCTAGATGTAATTATGATGATTTCTCTTCCCCTCATTACCGTGCAGTTAACTAGATGAACATTTGTAGTTAAACTGTCAATGAGCAAGTGACATTAATGTGTGATTACTTATGTAAGGTGTTACTGCAAGATACTTCAAAAAATGAGATTACAAAAATAAGAGTACTTACAAAATCAAGATTTCCCAAAGACGTATTCCTGATCCACATTCCTCTCCTAAGCTTCAGACATGCTCTGTTGAGTCTTCTAGCTCTTTGTGCCTGTTTTTCTTCTGCTTGGAATACCCTTTTCTCCTTCCTCATTCTCTGTTTAGACCCCCAGAAAATCTTTCTGACCTCCCTAGTCTGGATTAGGTGCTGGAATCCTACACAGTGTGTGATTAACCTTTGTCATGTTGATTGTAATTGTTCTTTTGCTTGAGTGTATCCACTATAAGACTAAGCTGTATGGAGTCAAACATGTCTGTGGTGGCTACTTAACAATATTTCTTGATTGAAGGAGGGAATTCGTGTGACGCAATATAGTGTGATAGTTAAAAAAACAAACGAAACTCAATGCTGTCAAGTCGATTCCAACTCATAGTGACTCTATAGGGCAGAATAGAGCTGTTCCATAGAATTTCCAAGGAGCACCTAGTGGATTTGAACTGCCAGCCTTTTGGTTAGCAGACATAGCACTTAACTACCACACCACCAATATGATAGTTAAAGATGAATTATTTAGCAGTAACTACATACATCAGGTTACTAAAAATACTTATCTTTGACAGTTTTAGGAGACCTGGTATAGCCAGTGGTTAAGCATCTGGTTGTTAACTAAAAGACTGGCTGTTCGAATCCACCAGCTGCTCCTTGGAAACCTTTTGGGATGGTTCTGCTCCATCATTAGGGTCACTAAGAGTCAAAATCAGCTCAGCGCTAAAATGTTTGGTGTTTTCTTTGTTTCTCATGGTTGTGTGTGTATGTAAATACATGTATCTTAAATGAAATGTTTGTAGGACAGCACTTAGTATATAGTACATGATCACTCAGTAAATGTTAATTATAAATAATCATATTTCTTAATCTGCTTTTAATGGTTTCCAGAGTGAAAACAAACAAACAGAAAAACGACTTGGCCACTGGACTTTGGGATGCCTTCTCTGCTGACTATTTATTAACTTTAACAGTAGTCCAGTTTAAATGGCTAAAAGCTACTACCAATTGTTAAAGTTTATGGCAACTTTTAATTTTATGCTTTGTGGATTATACACATACGTCATAATCTGTTTTGTACTGTGTAGAAGGCAATCTATTTTTCACTGATTTGCTCCTTGACCCATGTGGGTGAATTATCAGTAAATACTTTTAACCATGTTTTTTCCTCTAATGGGGATATTTCTGTATTCATGATTAGCTGTCACGCTCCTCTTGTGATACCAAAAGCTCTTACATAGTTATAATTAACTTTTTCATTTCCTTTTGTAGTTGTTCTGCAGGCTCTTTCTGGTAGTTTAATCCCTGAGAATATGCATACAATGCAGGATGCAGGAATGCCTCAACTTCATTATATTACAAAAACATGTTGTGAAGTACCCACCAGTGAGTTTTGACTCATAGTGACCACATGTGATAGAGTTTTCTCATTGGGTATTCTTGGCTGTAATCTTTATAGATTACCAGGTCTTTCTCCTGCAGAGCAACTGGATATGTTTGTACTGCCAGTATTTCAGTTAGCAGACAGGAGCTGAACCATTATACCATCAGGGCTCCTCTGTAACAGCCTAGGAGTATAGAAACACAGACTGTAGACTTCTTATTCATTTTCTGTTAATTCTGCTAAGGCTTCTTTTTACTGATGCAGAAAATTAACGGCTAATAGTATATCATTTAAGTGATTTATTGAGTCCTGTGTTTGGGGGCCGCGTGTGTCTGTTTCATGTGCAGTCATTGATTCCTGAAAACCTGTGGATTTCTGTATTAGAAAATATGGTATATTATATCAGGATGTGGTTCTTTTTATTGATAATTTCAGCTGTGACTTCAATAATTTTGAGATGTACTGAGTTAACTAGTCAGTGAATTACTGTTATTGAGAACTCAGGCATAAGCATCCTTTTCTGTATTTCTGTATCCACAAACCTTTACTTCTGATATAATGGAGTAGAGACGTTCCTGCATTGTATGCATCTTCCCATAGATTAAACAGCCAGAAAGAGACTATGAAACAGCATAAAGGAATCTGACTCAGATTAATTGAAGCCTGTAAGCTCTGACCAAAAGTATATAAATGCTTCCAATAGAATAATTAAAAGTATTTATTGATAATTAACACAAAAATTAATATCCAAATGTAATAAAATTAGAAATTTTATGAAATACTTAAAAAAAAACCTTATATGAATGTCTTACATTCTTGAAAAAGGAAGATTATATGTTTAACTTTTACTTCCCAAATTAATTTTATTTTCCAGTCAGTATTTCATTGGAGTTCTTTTTATCCTGACAGTGTTAATTCTAAACTTTCTGTGGAAAGAGAAATAGCCAAGAACTTTAAGTAAAAATTCTGAAAAGCGGAGAAAAACTACAGTGCTTGAAATTACACATTCCATAGACAGGAAGCGAGAAACCCATGACATATTTTAGGTAGATGCCAAAAGAAGAAAGAGAAATAAAAAGAAATCATTTCTCAGGAAAAAAAGGAGTTTACAGATTCACACAAAAAGACCAGATTTAGTGGTCTGACAGAGACTGGAGGAGCCCCTGAAACTATAGCCACGGAATGCACTGCGCCCAGAACTGAAATTTCTCCCTAAGCCCACTCTCCAGATACAGGTTAGACAGGACTGTAAAACAAACAAGAATGCATGTGAGAAATGTGCTTCTTAGTTCAGTCAGATGTACGAGACCAAATGGGCAGCTCAGGATGAGAAGGGAGCCGGGAACTGGTTGAGTGGACACAGGGAACCCAGGATGGAAAGGGGGAACCTGCTGTCACATTGTGAAGATTGTCACTACTGTCACAAAATAGTAGATGTGTAAATTTTTCAATGAGAAATTAACTTCAGCTGTAAACTTGCACTTAAGATACAATGTAAAAAACAAGTTTAGAAAACAAGAAGTTGAAGGGGCATTATCCTAGACCTCTATTAAATACCTGACATGAAGATAAACTTGAGGGGGATTAAAGATTAAAGATGAGCTCTGAAATCAAACAAAAACTGGTATGAAATACAATTGAGTATTTATCAAGTTTCTGGAAGGTGGACTAATACACTTTCAGATCAGTGAAACTTACCACAAGGGAAGGGAAAGGTTTGCAGTATGTTACTTAAAATTTTAATATGTAGAAAGTAGGAAAAACATAGTAAGATGAGGAAATACTGTAGCAAGTACTATAGAAAAAGATATCTTCTTTCTATTAAGAACTCTTGTACTGATACGAAAAGCCAAACTGCACTCCTTGCTGTTCAGTTGATTCTGACTTGTGGCAGCTCTGTAGGACAGAGTTAGAACTGCCTTGTACAGTTTCCAAGGAGCAGCTGGTGGATTCGAACTGCCAGCCTTTAGTAGCCAAGCTCTTAACTGCTGAACCACCAGGGCTCCATAATGGTAAGAAGAAGTCATAAATTAGCAAACAAGTATATGGAAAAAATGTTCAGAATATTAGTAACAAAGTAAATACAAATCCGGTATCATGTGTTCAGCTACGGGCCAACCTTGGTATTTCCAGGATAGAGGAGGTAGCAGAACATCAAAATAGGTGAGTAGCATTTAACATGACTCAAGACCTGTAATAATTGAAACACTAAATCAAATTCTAACACAGTTAATACAAGACATACACTGAGACTTTTCCCCTCAAGCAAGTATCTCTGTAGCAAATGGATCATTTACAGTTGAGCTTTGCCTGAAACTTGGATGTGACGAAAAGTAGTCACTTTTGAATTTCATCCAATTTCATGAGACATCCAAGGGTGGAGTAGGGTGGAGTTTCTGTTGTTGTTATTAACATTAAGCTTCCTTTTTTCAGAAGCTTTGAAACTCTTCCAACATTTGTTATGTCAAAATTAGTACTGTCTTACTCTTCTTTGTATCCCTAGAAATGTTCTACACTGAGTAAACTATGTGAAAGGACACATTCTACCTACTCTTACTACTAAAAATATGGCACTACAAATAATTTGTGGTGGTAATTCCTTTCAGTGAAAGGATTAAATTCGAGCTGAAACCAGAAATGAGCAGATAAATAAACACGAGTATTCCCTTCCATCCTGCTTCATGTATTAGTACCTCCCGCTCATTTAGATGTTTATTTTGATTTATTAGGTATTTGTTTTGTGGAGCTGTTTTTTCCTAGGATTGTGCAGAAGGCCAGGTTTTTCTAGAATGCTCTGAAATGCTCCAAGTTGTTCACTCCCTGAGGACATCAGTTAACTTTTTCCCGTTCTTTGTAAGAATGTAGATTAGGGTTTTGGACTACTTTATTGTAGATATTATAGGTCTAGTATCTAATTTTAATGTATAAGATCAAGTTACACTAGTGGTTTCTAACTGGCATGATTTTGTCCTCAAGTGGCATGATTTTGTGCCCTAGGAGACGTTTAGCAGTGTGCGCTTTCATTTTTACTTGTCACAACTGGGCTGTGTGTGTTACTGGCTTCTCCTGGGTAGAAGCCAGGAATGCTATTAAACATCCTGCAATGCGCAGGACAACCTCCCACTGCAAGGAACTATCTGGCCTACAGTGTCAGTAGTACTGAGAGTGAACACACTGAGTTTTAAACTGTAGACATACAATTTCCGAAGTTGGGAGATAGCTGAATCTTCTCTTTGTTAGTGCTGCTATGTGATCTTAGTTAATGAGCAGGTAGATACAAATGTCAGTCAGATTAAAGTCTTCTAGATGTGAGTTATATAAATGTCACTTAGATTAAAATCTTCATGATGTGACAGTTTTTAAATAGAGTTTCTAGCTGCTTGAACAGTTGTGTTTGTTTTCAAAGAATCGTACACATTTTTTGTTACGAATATGAATACAGTTAAACAATGAATGTAAATAGACTTATTCATAGTTAGGTTTCTATATCTTCTTATTGACTGATTAAGCAAAGTTAGCAGCATACAAGATAGCTTCCAACTAACGGCAGCTCTATATGTTACAGAGTAGAACTACTCCATAGGATTCTCTTGTCAGTAATTTTTTCCACAGAGCTTGCCGAGTGAGTTCAAACAGCCACCTTAGGTTAGCAGCTGATTGAAACTACTCATGTCACCCAGGGGTATTCGCTGAAAGTGCTCTTTTACTGATAAAACGTAAAGAACTAGTGAGGCTGGGCAGTTAGGAGAACTGAGAAGGCCAGCACAGCTGCAGCGGGTAGAGTTGCAGTTAGTCAGGTAGAGGTGTGCTGATCAGGTCACTGCGTGGAGGACGCTGCGAGAGAGGTTACAAACAAGCGGGGAAATGGAGTCATAGACAAGAAGACTTGCCCATTGTGTGGTGGCTGTTCATGCATGGATCTCCAGTATTACAATGACGTTTTCTGTGTAATCTATATTGTTTTTTTTAATTGGTATAGTCCTCTTCTTTTTTTGAAGAATAATCCAAGAAAGAAGTGGCGGAGTGTATTATCCCAGAGCAGAATTTTGGGATCTAGGAAATAGAGCTGGTGTAGATTTTGATTCTGCCTCTTCTTGCTTTGGTAATTATAGGCTTTTTTCAGGTCACTTAATTTCTGATCCTTTCCTTTTTCATTTATGAAGTTAGGATCACAATACTTACTTCCTGTAAAAAATTATGGTGAGTAATGTAGAGCACATAATTGATGCTCAGAAAAGAGTAATACTCTTTAGCCCTGCAGTAATATAAAATTGTAGTAAATATACTGAAGCACGTATAGCAGTCTGCCAATGTGCTGGCTTTACTTAAGTCTTGCCTTTTGATTTTAGTATTTATTTAGGATATAACAAGCTGTAGAAATACAGATCAAGCATTCACCTTATTAGAGCACTGGGATTACTTATTTTAGGAGTTTTGAGGAAATTAAATGAAATAGCCTGTTAACGTGTTTCGTGCATTGTGCAATGCATAGTGACTTGACTCAAAGAATGTTCCTTCCTCACTTTTCTTGCTTTCATGCTGCCAAGAGATTTAAAAAAGACCTCTCTGATGCTGCTGCTACTGTGTTAATTTGTTGACTGAACATAGTGAATGTAATTGGAGTGAGAAAGGAAACTGGCTGACAGCAGTGTGTTTTCAACTGTAATGGTGTTTACCAAAATTGAAATTATTCTGATGACTAAAGTTGTCTGCTTTTAGTTGATTTAAAACATTTGTTTTCAGTTTAGACCATTTACATGACACTAAGCTGAAGACTGTTTGCTTATGTAGCCTAATTTGGGAGTGATTTTGGTCTGTTCCTTGACTGAATACATTGTCTATATAGACATGTGTTGATACAGTTTTCAGGTCCTGCCAAAGTAGAGAAAACCCCCAGCTGTATCTTTTTGTTTTCTAGACACCAGCATCATTCTGTTCTGTGTCTTATGCCCCATTCTTTTCGCTACAGCTGTGTTGCAGCAGCTCAGCAGCATCCTACTGTTTAAGCCACCCCCACGTTTTCTGTCTTGCCAAAAGGATGTCAGGCAGCCTTACTAATCTGAAGGCTGAAACTGGAAAAGGCTTTTTTTTTTTAAATTCTTTTGGATATTCAGATTAAGACCTTGATGAGTACAGAAGTTCCAGAATATTTGAGTTAAGGATATATAAATTCATAAAAAACTACACAACAAGAAAAAAATAAAATGAAAAATAGAATATTCAAATATGCTTGCCCTAGTTTGTGGCAAAGAGAAAAAGGCAGCTAGGTGTTAAATGGTTCTTCTGATAATCATATCCAGAAAATTCTTGGTTGGAGGTTAATGATAAAAGTTAAGAATGAATTCAGAGTCCACGTTGATTAATTTACTCATTGACTTAACTGCACTGTAGTTGTCTTTAGTGCCTGTATATAGCAACAGCTGTGGGACTCTTCATTTAAAGACTTTCCTAAAAAATGCTGTTAAATTACCATTAATGTTTTTTCTGGGAAATTTGTTAGTGCTAAATGAGTTACCTTGTTCAGTCTCTTCAACAAAATTGTCTTGAGTAAATGGCTTGTTAAATGTTAAGCACCCCTGAAATCTCCGTGTGTTTTACAATACTTACTGGGAAGATTTACGTGTAATCATATATTAAAATAACATCAGTATTCAGCTTCTCAAAATAGGTGCACATGAGGAAACCTGTGGTGTTACAAATATTTTACATCTTGATAACGGGTAGTAATTCTGTGTGTGTGTGTGTATTTATGTTTATATATAAAGGTGTGTGTGGTGTGTGTGTGTATAAAGGTATCAGTGGAGTCTTTGCTGGTGTGAACAGTTAAATGCTTGACTACTAGCCAAAAGGGTTGGCAATTCCAAGCCACTCAGAGGTGGCCTGGCAATCTGCTTCTGAAAGCTCACAGCCTTAGAAACCCTATGGAGCAGTTCTACTCTGTACCCATGAGGTCACCATGAGTCAGAATCAACTCAGTGGTAACTAACCACAATAAAATTATCAAACTTCAAATTAAGATCAGTATACTGATAATAACTGCAGAACTTTTTTTAAGTAATTGAATGTGCATTAAAACGATTTTTAATTATTTCAAAAATGGTTAATGATTTCTCAGTGACATTAGAATAAAACCCATACTCCTTTTAAGAAATGTGTACCAAAACCGAAAACCAGTTGCCATGGAGTTGATTCCAGTTCACAGTGACCTAATACATTGCCATAGGGTTTTCGTGACTATGGCTTTTCAGAAGCAGATCACCATACCTTTATTCTAAGGTGCCACTGGGTGGCTTTGAACTGCCAGCCTGTCAGTTAGCACTTGAGCATTTAACTTTTTGTACCATCCAAGGGCTCCTACAAAGTTCCTGGTCACCCGTTATTTGCTCAGATAATACTACATCCTGAGCTTACTTTGTTAACAAACGAAGATCGAATTTAATGAAGTAGAATGAAAATTTGAAAGCTTCCTGTCACGTCTGACATTTTAAAGAACAAAATACTGGGTTACTTGAAGGCTTTGCAAGCATTTGGAATCTGTCATTTATAGTGAGTGTAAGGTAATAGCCTAAAAATGAACTTTACTGAATGGTTACAGGAAGATAGATAAAATGACCTGCTTTTTTTGTTTGTTTTTTTAAAGCCATCTTTAATGCAAAAGTGGGCAAAGAGCATGGGGCAGGGGTGCCATCTCTGGAAAGCAGACCCAGAAAAGGTTGAGAAATTTTGGAAAAAGGCTACTTTAGAGCTATTTTTTTATTTTTTATTTTGTAGTATTTGCTTTGTTTCTACTCTGGTAGCACTTTTTGCTGTTTCTTCCATTTCCTCTTTCTTGCTTCAGTCAAGGCTGAGGTAGGCTAGGGAAGGAAACGTGGGCATGGGTAGTTTTCTGAAGGTTGTCAGCTTCCGTCTACAAATCCTAGCCCTCTTTCTATACCCTTGTTTCCCTGTTAGCCAGAGCTGAGTTCTTTAACTTCAGCACTAGTGACCTTTTGGAACAGACAATTCTTTGTTGCGGTGGCTGCTTGTACACCGTAGGATGTTGAGCCACATGCCTAGTCTGTGCCCTGTAGATGCCAGTAACACTCTTCTCAAACAGTGATAACCAAAATATTGTGAGAAATTGCCACATGTCTTTTTGAGAGCCAGACTTGCACCCCAGTTGAAAACTGTTGCCCTAGAGGAATAAACTAAATTATTGTTGTGTTGTTAGATAGCATCGAGTGGGTTCTGACTCATAACGACCACATGTACAACAGGATGACTCTCTCTGATCCTGTGCCATCCTCACAAACTGAAGAGCCGGTGACAGTTACAATTAATAGGGATGTTGCCACCTCGGTTGCTCCTCTGAATTTGTTCCCTCTCAGTAAGTAGCCTACTCTTGGCCCCTGTACACGCTCCTTTATTTCCTTTCCTTTGGTCAGGAGAATAGAATTTGTAGACTGCATATACATTCTTTTATTGACTTAGACGTGTATTCTAGAAGGGTAAATATCAAGTAGAAATAATACAGAAGTTACTCTTTCTTGTGTGCATTACTAATGAATTTAGCAGGTGAACATACATAATCAAGAATTGACTTTGCTTAGTTTGTCACAATATTTCTTTCCTCTTTTAAAATTATACAGCTGCACTGTTTTGGTTGTTGCAAGAGCGCTGAACTTGAAGCTCTTTGCATAGACTTTGATTTTGGCATCCCAGGCTACTATTTTCTTTCCAAGCACCATTTATCTGACTTTGTCGAACCCATTATTCAGCAAGCAACTTACATTTCACTGGCCTGGTTGTTTTTGTAACCCCTGAACACAGATAGACATTGTGAGATTTTGTCTGAGCCCTGAGCTCCTGAAAAACAGCAATAAAACTACACAGCTGAAAGAAAAAAATGTTTTTGTTCTTTATCCTACTGAGGTCTGGTGTAGAAAAACAAGCCGTTATCTTGGTGTAAAGTGGTCTGGGGACATCAGACCCCTTCATTTAACTCCAGGAGTGGGAGAGAAACTCACCATCAGCATCATCAGCCCAAGGCTGGTTCCTGTTAAGTGGAAGTTAGACATACCTCCACATCCTCCAATCCTTACCAACTCTCACACCAGCCATCCATCCCACAGCACTCTTTACTTCTCTGCTGGATTTGACAGTTCTTTGTAATGGCCATAGAGAACTACCAGACCATACTCATGATCATAGGATTTATTAGGGAAATAACAGATTACAGTTCAGAATTGGGAACTCAGGATACAGTTCTTTGGTCAGGACAGCTTCTTGGCTGTGCCTTCAAGTAGGCCTCTCTGTTGGCCCCTTGATCCTTCAGCCTAACCTCTGGCCTTCTCAGACAGGTGTTAGAAAGCTCTTTAGCTTTGCCAGTAAGTTCCTAGGTGTAGCCATTCTTCCAGCAAGCCTACTGCCCGAATGTATGGGTTGGCATACATACCACATCTGCCTCACTGGAGCCCAGGAAGGCCACTGCAGTGTCTGCTGCTGGTCTCTGAGTTTGTTGCTACGATTTCTTTGCCCTGCTTGCCATCACTTCTCACCATCGTGCACCTTCTCCAGTGTACACTGTCTGTCTCTTGGGTCTAGGCAGCCCTGGGTCCAGAAGACACACTCTACTCTGCTATTCTGGTGGTAGTGAGATGCTGTCTGTTCTGAGATTGGCTGTTTTTTGAAGCCTAGTGGGATGACAGAACTGATCAACAACTCGTTGTTTGTATAGTCTTACCCCTTAAGAGGTACTATGTACTTTATTTGCATTATTAATAGCAGGCCTAATCCCCTTGGTGGGCCACAAGCACCTTCTTTGCATAGTCCTACCCAGTCATTTTCTAAGAGTCATAAGACCATGGCTAAAATGACCATATTAAGTAATTCACTGTACTTGGGAAAGCTCCCTCTTTCTGTATAGTATGTGCTATGGATTGAATTGTGTCCCCTAAAAGAGGTTGAAGGTCCTAACCCCTATCCCTGTGAGTGTGACCTTGTTTGGTAATAGGCTTTTTCTTTAAAGATGTAATTTAACAAAGCCATGTTAGAATAGCATTGGTTGTGATCCCTTCAGAGTAGAATGTTTTTAAGAGCAGTGAACAGTTAAGGAGACAGACATATACAAAGGGAATGCATCTGCCAAGTGAAGGTGCATCTAAAAGGAATGCCAACAAATACCAGGGGCTGCCATCAACTGAAATAAACAAGAAAGGATCTTTCTCTGCAGTAGACAGAGAAACCATGGCCCTCTTATGTCCTAAATTCACACTCCTGTCTCTAGAACTATCAGATAGTAAGTTTCTGTTTTTCAAAGCCACCACATTCTAGTAGTTAGTTATAGCAGCCGTAGGAAACTATAAGAGTATGTTTACTGGCATCAGATCATTTTGAGAAGTTCAGCATATGTACTGTTAAAGAACAAATTAGCCTCTGAAAGATGGGATGGAGAAGCTAAGTATCAGTCAAGACAAGGCCAAAGCTGACCGCAGCACAGACTATTAATTGCTCATATGCAGCTTCAGACTGAAGATGAAGAAAATCAAAACAAGTCTGTGATAGCCAGAATACCGTCTTGAATACATCCCATTTGAACTTAGAGACTATCTCAAGTATAGATCCACTGAACTGAAAGCCAAAAGGGTTGTGGGATGACATCCAGTACATCATACATTGAGAAAGTAAAAGGCCATTTAAAAGACAGGGAAAAGACCAAAAATGGATTCAGAAGAGACTGAAAATTGCTTTCTAGTGCAGAGTGGCTATTGCAAACATAAAAATGATAAAGTGAAAGAACTGAACAGAAGATTTCAAAGGTCAGATCAAGAAAACAAGGTAAAGCAGTACGATGAAATGTGCAAAGACATGGAATTAGGGGACCCAAAGCAAAGGAACAAGATTGACAGCTCAAGCTGAAAACTGAAGAGAAAATTTAAATCTCAGATTGCAATATTGAAGGACTCTAATGGCAGAAAAAATGAATGACACAGGAAGCATCAGAAAAAAATAGAAGGAATAAGAGAATCACTGTACCAAAAAGACTTGATCAGCATTCAGCCATTTTAGGTGATAGCATGTAATCAAGAACCACTGGTATTGAACAAAAAAGTTGTCAGATTGCGCTAAAGGTGTTGATGAAAAATAAGGCTTCAGCAGTTGATGAAACAGCAATTGAAACTGAAGCAACACTGAAAGCATTTACTCACTGGTGTCAAGAAATTTGGAAGATAGTATCTGCCCATCCAAAGAAAGGGAATTAAGCAGGATGCAGAAATTACTGAATGCCATCATTAGTATCACATGCTAGCAAAATTTTGAAGATAGTTCAAGAATGGATGCAGCCATACATTGACAAGGAGCTGCAACAAAGGCATTTGATTGTGTGAATTTTAACAAATTATGGATAACATTACAAAGATTGGGAATTCCAGAATACTTAGCTGTGTTTGTGTGTAGCCTGTATGGGAATCAAGCAACAGTCATTCTGTGAGAACTGGGGGTGTTGCGCTGTTTAAAATCTGAAAAGGTGTATGTTGGGATTGTAGCCTTTCACCTTACTTGATGTGTATGCTGAAGTGAATAATCTGAGAAGTTAGACTATAAGGAATGCAGCATCAGGATTGATAATTGATAAACAACCTAGTATATGCAGATGCCAAAGTTGGGCTTACTGAAAGAAAGGGTTTAAGCATAGAAGAAAATAATCTTTGGTTGTTTACAAGAGTGGGGAGGGAGGGAAAGAGTATTCATAGATTAGGTAGTAGATAGGAATTGGGTTAGGTGAAGGGAGTTACAGCACACAGGAGAAGGGAGGTTAGCACAACTGAATTACACCAAATGCTAAAAGGTTTTCTAAATCCAGCATTTTGAAGGACTGAGTAGCAGGGAGAGGGGTCCGAGGACCATGGTTTCAGGGGACATCTAGGCTAGTTGACATGACTAAGGTTTTTTGGTTTTTTTTTTTTAAATATATTCTGCATACCACTTTGGTGAGTGGCATCTGGGGTCTTCAAAGCTAGCAAGCAGCCATCTGTGTAGCATCAGTTGGTCTCAGTCTACCTGCAGCAGAGGAGAATAAAGAACATCAAAGACAGGAAACTGAGTCCATTAAAAGGTGCCATATGATCAGAGACTGCATAAGCATGAGACCAGAGCTAGGTGGTGTTCCACCACCACTTGACAGGGAATACAATGTAAAGTCTTTGATGTAACGGGGGAAGAGTGTGTGTGTGGAGCTAGAACTCAAAAGACCATGTGGTGGTCTGTCAGACTGTAAGGTTCCCTGAGGACATGGCCCCTGGACTGCCTGTTAGCCCAGAGCTGAAGCCAAGTCTTCAGACAAAGATTCGACTGAACTGTAAGACATGCAGTGAAGCTGACAAAGAATGTGCTTCTTGGCTTAAATACATGCAGGAGGCTGTCTGAGCAGCACTTGTTCAGAGGTGAGATGAGAGGGTGGAGAGGGACAGGAGTTGGTTGACTGGATAAGGAAGTACAGGGTGGAAAGGAGGAGTGTGCTGCCACAGGAGACTCAGGGGAGCAGTAAGAGTTGCGTAGTGGTGTGTGTTCAGGGTTTTATATGGCAGATTGATTTGGATTGTAAACTGTAATTTGATACACAATAAGATATCTAAGAATAAATTGGACAGCAGTGGGTTTTTAATATGCGTGTGAAAGTTGGACACTGAAAAAGAAAGACTGAGAAAGAAGTGACTCATTTGAATTGTGATGTTGGTGACGAATGTTGAATATACTCACCTACCAGAAGAATGGAGAAGTCAGTTTTAGAGGAAGTATACTCAAAGTTACTGCTGAGAAATGAGGATGATGAGACTTCAAATTGCTTACTTTCAGTGCATCATCTGGAGAGACCAGTCATTAGAAAAGTACATAGTGTTTGATAAAGTAGAAGGTCAGCAGTAAGAGAATTGGATTGACACAGTAAATGCAGTGGTGGGCTCAAACATGTCAACAATTGTGTGGGTAACAGAGGAATGGGCAGTTGCATTCTGTTACACATAAGGACACCACAAGTCAGCACTGACTCTGTGGCTGCTAACTGCAACAGTGACAGCTGTTAAATACGGAGAGTTTCTTGTTTGTTTTCTTTCTTTGATACTTGTCCAGGACTTAATAAGGGCATCCAACAATAATGAGAATCAGTTTGGTAGCTTTGAAGAATAGTTAGGAGTTTTAAAGAGTTTCTGTCCAGTAGAAATCATCAGAAAATATGCACAGCTGATTTAGAGAAGAAGAAATGGAGAAAGCTTGTAAACTCGGAAAAAAGTTGAGCTTCATTTGTAGTAAGATAGCTGCTGTTGCGTCGACTTCAACTGATGACGACAGTATATGCAACAGAACTGAACAGAGCATTGCCTGGTAAAGTGTTATCCTCATGACTGCCAGCATGTATGAGTCACTTCTTGTTGGGGCAGTTTTGCCAATCACTATCATCAAGGGGATGCCTTGTGCTTCACAGGGATGGCCCTGTGCTTCACTCAAAATGATGATCTTCTCTGGGGATTGATCCAAAGCAAGTACGTCAGTGTTCTCTTGTGATTCATCCATGAGGTTTTCCTTGACTAATTTTTGGAAATAGATCACCAGACTGTTCTTCCAAGTCTGTCTTAGTCTGGAAGCTCTGCTGAAACCTGTCCTCCATGGATGATCTGGTGGATATTTGAAATACCAGTGGCATAGCTTGTGGCATTGCGGCAACACACAGGTATGACAAACTGACAGACAGGTGGTGGACAACAAATAAGAGAATTGCAAGTTAAAGCTATATGGAAATATCATTTTTCACCTAAGAGATTAGTAGAGACCAACAGGTTTCATAATAAACTATAAAAGAGAATGTATGAAAAGAAAGCACCCTTAATATATTGCTTATAGAAGTATAAATTGGTATTGCTACTAAAAAGAACAATTTGGGAGTATCTGAAATTCCAAAGATGCATCTTCTTTGGCTCAACAAGTCAATTTCTGGGAAGATACCCTATACATAGACTCAAGAAGTGCAAAAATGTGTGTATGTAAAATTGCCCATTAAGCATTGTCTGTCATAGCAAAAGATTAAAATTAGTAGTGATTCATAATCCACCCCAAAGTTGTCATGATTCTTTGATACATAATTAAGTATATTAATTCTCATGACAGTCTTTTTTATTATTATTATTTTATTTAATATTATTTTACTTAAATATTATTTAATATTTAAATTTAATATTAATATTACATTAATTTAATATTAATTAAATTTAATATTTGATATTTAAATTTAATATTAACTTAATATTTAACATTTAAATATTATTTTATTTAATATTAATATTATTATTATTTTATTTAATATGAGTGAAAATGTACATTCCCGTATAAATTTACATGCCCACCTATATGCAGCTTCCGCTGCTATCCCTGCCCAGTGACTGCACACTATTCCTCTCTGTTCCATACATGTCTCATCTTCCCAACAGTCTCCTTTGCCCTCCTCTCCACCCACTCTCCTTCCTCCAGCAAAGTGCATCCAATATGTGGTTGCTCTGCATTGCCAAGTCCAATCCATTCATGTCCAAAGAGTGGACCTTCATTGTGATTTATGGGCAAGGGCAGCATCAGGGCCAGGGTCCATGCTGTCAGGGGAACCCCAAAACCACTGGACCATCAATTGAGGTCTTTTAGTGGAGGTCTCAGGATGCACCCCTTTTTATTCTTGTGTTGCCAGTGAGACTCAGCTCTGTGAGCCCCATCACAGCTATCACTGGTGGTGGCCGGGCACCATCCGGTTCTTCCGGTCCCATGTCGATGGAGGCACCCACTCGTGTGGGTCTCTCTGTCTTCTGGGTTGTCTTTACCCCATGTCATTTTGGTCCTCGGTAAGCATCCATTCCTGCTGAGTTGGGACCATTTACTGTGTCCTCAGATGGCAGCTTGGCAGCTTTTAAGACCCCAGACACCACTCACCAATGTGGGGTGCAGAGAGCCCTCTTAGCAAAATGCTAGTTGTGCCAGTTGGCCTCGATTTCACGTAAGAACATGGTCCCCTGCCCCCTACTGCAGCTACTCTGTCCTTGCAATATTGGGTTAAGATGGAAGGAGTATTCAAGTTATGCTGAAGTCCACTTAATGCTGTTCTAGTTTCTAATGTGTGCTATCACTGATTCACTGAACCAGATTTCTAGCAACTATCTAATCTAAACCCTCCCCCCCTCACCCTCCTTCCCTCCCCTCCCTTGCAGCTGTCAGAGAGTCTTTTCTTCTATACATAAGTCTGTTTTTGAGATCTTATCATAGAGGTCTCATACAATATTTGTCCTTTTGCCATGACAGTCTTATAAAGTATTTTACAGATGTAAAGTACTATTTTACAGATGAAAAAACTGAGGTTAATTTACTTGCTTGTGGTTATACAGTTAGTAAATGAGGTGGTTCAGGATTTGAACTCAGGGCAGTTTGACTTTAGTTTTGCTCCTCACTCTTATCCCTTCAGAATGAATTAGCAAAATAAAGCTACATGGCTGTAAAAAGAATAAGAATGTTATTTATATATATTATGGAATGATACCTAAAATACACTGTTAATTTGAAAAAACAAAACAAAAATGCAGAATAGGGTTTATAATGTCCCACCATCTGTTTAAAATGAGGAAAAGCTACATTCATGTTTATATACGTGTGTAGCATAGTGTTAATAAGAAAGGTGTGGGGGATGTGGGAACACTATTCTGTGCTCTTAATTCTATCAATCTAAAACTGTTCTAAAAGAAGTTTTTTTTAAAAAAGAATGTATGGTATGAATATTGAATAATATTAAATAAATTTAAGGGCCTATATTCTGCAGCACTTAAACATAAACCAGAGGTGAGAACCTTCACTTATTTGTTAGAAGCTCCAGAGGTTGTGCTCATGTGTGGCCAGTTGAAAGATTATTTGAGAGAGTTACTCTTGCTTGAAAATTTTAAAATTTTAATCTTAGATTTTTTTTTCTAGATTGTAAAATTAAAAAGATGAACAACCAATTCCTGTAGAGTCAATGATTATTAATAGTTTTGTTTATTTGTTTTATTTAGGTTGGGGAGGTTAGATATAATTGTAGAGAAACCCCTGATGGCACAGTTGTTATGCCCTTGACTGCTAGCTGAAAGCCCAGTGGTTGGAACCTATGTACCACTGGTGACAGTCTGCTTTAGTAGAGGTTACATGTTTGGAAACTCTATAGGGTCATCTCACTGTGAGTTGGAATCAACTCAATAGCAGTGGTTTGAGTTTTGGATATGATTGTTTAGATTTTTCGAAGTGTGCTCTTATGGTTCACTTGTTTAAGTGTTTATCTTTAATATGCCCTTGCCTCAAGAAGCTCAGTCACAATATTTTCGTGATATTTGAGAGCAGTGTTGAATCTTTTGGGTCTTTTTATGCCACTTTTTTTTTTTTTTTACTTTATTCTCTTCTGACTGTGGCTTTTTGGATAATTCCTAAATATTTTACAAGCACACTTATAAATATATCATCAAGAATAGCAAGAATCTTTTTCACACACTATTACATTTTTTTTCCCTAAGAACTGTGTAATTTGTCAGTCATATACGTAAATCTAATAGGAAAATATTTACTAGCCTAAAAGTTATTTTGTATTTTGTCATCACCAAAAGCATTCTAGCCAATGATACATAACTGTTTATTTTAAATAAATATTCTTGACATTCCCTGTAGGAGTCACTGAATAATGCAAATGGTTGGTTAAGTGCTTGCCTTACTAACTGGAAGGTTGCCAGTTTGAACCCACCTGGAGGTATCTCAGGAGACTGAACTGATACCTGCGTCTGACCAGTCACAGCCATGAAAACCCTATGGAGCCAGTACTTGTACTCTGTGTACATGGGATCACCATGAGTGTTATGGATTAAATTGTTTTGTCCCCCCAAAATACATGTTGTAAATACTAGCTTCTGTGCCTGTAGCTATAATCCTGTTTGGGAATGGATTGTCTTTGTTGTATTAATGAAACAGGATTGCTGTACAAATATCTTCAGTCAGTCTCTTTTGAGATATAAAAGAGATTTAACAAGCAATGAAGGAAGCAGAGCTAGGAAAGGATAGACACCATGTGACGTGAAGATCACCAGGGAGCCAATTTTTTTTTAGCTTGCAGTAGTGTCTCTCAGTAATAGCAATATTAAAGTAGCTAAATCATGTGTTTCTCAAGGTTACTTTATATTTGTTTTTACAAGCCATATATTGACTGTCTTAATGTTTTCCTTCATTTCATTGGTGGGTTTATTCTTCAGTTTTCCATTATTCATTACTTCTAATTTGGTCAGAATGATATCAGGGATCCATATGATTTGCTGAAGATTGTTTCTGGAGAGAAATATTTTTTGTCTGCCTCATTACATTCTCTTATTATATAATTCATATCTATATTGTTACCTTTATAATTTAGATTGTGACATCCCTTTGCTGAGCAATAACTTCAACTTTTTTCAGAAGTTTGTCTTTTCTGCTGTACAGTGCTTGTAGTATTAGCTTTTTTACCCAAACCCACTGCCATGGTCAGGTCCAAGTCTTAATGACCCTGGAAGTCAGAGAACAGCTGCCCCATAGAGTTTCCAAGGAGGGCCTGGTGGGTTTGAACTTCTGACCTTTTGGTTTGCAGATGTAGCACTTAACCCACTATGCAACCCAGGTTTCCCATTAGCTCTTTAAAGTGTAGATTTAAAAAAAAGAAAAATAGAAATCTTGTGAAATACAGATTTGGTCATATACCAATTCATGATATATTCATGTACATGTAAAGACAATATGATACGTGATACAAATCATGGTACTATCTTTTGTCATGTATAAATGTTAAGATATACATTGGATCTTTGCTCTGACACTCCTTGTCTCTCCCCCTTGTATAATTCATTGCCAGTTTGTCAATTCTAACCCTTGGTGACCTATAGGACAGAGTGGGACTGCCCCATATGGCTTCCAAGGCTGTAAGTGTTGATGGAAGCAGACTGCCATATCTTTTCCTCAGAGCTATCAGTGGATTTGAACCATCCGCCTTTCAGTTAGCAGCTTAGCGCTTTAACCACTACACCACCAGGGTTCTTCTGACTTGTAGCAACCCTGTATGATGGGGCACAACTGCCCCATAGGGTTTCCTAGGCTGTGATGTTTACAGGAACATCTCACCACATCTTTTCTCCCATGAAGCCTTAGGGGTATACAAGGTCTGACAAGTTCATGAGCTCATCCTAGAAAACGTGCTGTGTACTTCATTACTGGATATCACTGTGTCATCATCAAAGTGCTTCCCTTGGGAGGTTAGGCACTGATGCCAGCACCTGGTCCACCTTGCAAAACAATTTTGGAACTCTTTTTCTGGAATGGTCATCAAAGCTGTTGTCGTGTAGACCTTGATGTCCCGAACATCATCAAAATGTCTTCATTTCAGTATTTCCTTTATCTTTGGGTAAAGAAAAAAGTCATTGGGGGCCACATCAGGTGACTAGGGAGAGTGTTCCAATACGGTTATGTGTTTACTGGCTGAAAACTCCCTTAGAGACAGTGCCATGTGAGCTGGTACATTGTCGTGATACAAGAGCCATGGGTTGATAGCAAAAAGTTCAAGTCATTTTTGTCTAACTTTTTCATGAAGCCTTTTCAGCACTTCCAGATTGTAAACTGGGTTAACTGTTGTCCAGTTGGTACAAATGCATAGTGAACAATCCCTCCGATATCAAAAAAGGTTACAATGTTGCTTTAACTCTTGGTTTGGACTGACAGAAATTTTCGTCATGGAGAATTGGCTGACTTTAATTGTGCACTTTGGTGCTTTGCTTTAAGGTCGTGTTGGTACACCCGTGTTTCAACACCAGTGATGACAAGGCCCTAAACATTGTCTTGACTCTCTAAAGGGTCATTAAAAACTTCAACTCTTTTTTGCATTTGTTCGTCAGTGAGCTCCTTCAGGACCATTTTTGCACACACCATCTTCATGCCAAGATTTTCAGTGAGGATTTTCCCAGCTGTTTCTCTGTCGACATTTACTTGGTCTGCTGTGCTTCTCACAGTCAGCCAACGATTTTGACACACATTTCAATGAGTTTTTGCAAGGTTTTGATCAGTCCTGCTTGTTACTGGCTGTCTTGACCTCTCTTCATCAGGGATGCTTCACCCCAACCTCAGAAAAACGTTTAATCCATTTATACACTGCCGTTTTCTTCATGGCATTACCCCCATAAACTTACACTAAGGGGTCCCTGATTACAGTTCCACTCTTGCCAAGTTTAATATGATTCTGTTGCTTTTATTCAAGTTCTGACATTCTTGCGACGGCACACAAAAAACATGCAACAGCAGTAGTAAATGTTGCTCAGAAAGACACTGCCACATGTCCATATGAACACAGCTGTGAGACACTGATGTACCAAGGTTATGAAACGTTAGCAAGTGAGACACTGATGTACCAAGGTTATGAAACCTTACCAAGTTGATTGTACAGTCTGCCAGTGTAAACAGTGGCAAGTTCAGAAACTTAATTGTCAGACCTCATAGAATATTAATATGAATCATTTGTATGCTTTGTTTTTTTATCTTCTAAGTTGTTTAACTTTGATGAAAACCCTATAAAGCCAATACTTTTTTTTAATCTCCATCTTATAGGTAAGAAACTGGGTTTAGAGAGGTGATATAGTTAGCAGTGGCAGGGCTTGAACCCAGCTCTGTTGACTCCAAGTTCTGTTAATATGGCCACAGAAGGGGCCTTGTATGCATTCTTGCACCTTTGCTACATTCTTTACTATGACACTTTTACTATCTACCTGTGGATATCCTGCTGCTTTTTACACTTTGCTGAAATGCTATGTTTCTATTTTCCCAGTTAAAGTTTTTTTAATTCCTTTTTCTAGAAGTTTGTTTATATTTTACTTCTGACCTTTGTCTTACTGTGTTGTATACTACTGGATTTTACCTTATGAGTGCTAATGCATGCCCTCTATGCTTATTTGCCAACGTAACTCACCCCTATGAAGTATTTTCACAAAGTCCACTATGCCAATTTTTTTTTACATGTTGCTGTAAAAAAATTAGCATACGTGCTTACAGAAATACCTCACAGAGGCGCTAAGATTTTAAACTGGGTTAAGAATAGTCCCTAACACATGGTGCTGGCAAAATTGGATCTCCATCTGCAAAAAATTGAAACAAGACCCATATCTTACACCTTATAAAAAAATCAATTGAAGTTGGATAAAAGACCTAAATATAAAATCTAAAACAGTAAAGCTCATCCAAGATAAAATAGGGTCAACAGTGGGCATTTTAATACACAATATAGACAGACTTCAAAATCTGTCAAAGCACATTCATCAGAAGAGAAAATAGATAAATGGGAATTACTAAGAATCAAACTCTTTTGCTCACCGAAAGACTTCATCAAAAGAATTAAAAAACCACCTACATAATGGGAAAAAATATTTGGCAACTCTACATCAGACCGACGTCTGATCTCCATGATCTATAAGGTATTATGAAATACCAACAAGAAATGGATAAATAATCCAATTAAGCAACAGGGGAAGGAGAGGGACAAACATTTCTCTAAAGAGGATATCCCGGCAGCCAAATGACACATGCAGAATTGCTCATGATCATTAGCTATTAAAGATTGCAAATCAATACTACAGTGAGATATCATCTCACCCCAACAAGGTTGGCCATGATCCAAAAAACACAAAACAACAAATGCTGGAGAAGCTGTGGAAAAATTGGAACTCTCCTACAACTGCTGGTGGGTTGCAAAATAGTACAACCTCTTTGGAAAACAATCTGGCGCTTCCTTAAAAAGCTGGAGATAGATACACCATTTGATCCTGTAATTCTACTGCATGGAATTTATCCTGTAGAAGCAAAGGTTGTCACATAGACAGACACATGTACACGAATGTTTTATGCAGCACAGTCCACAATAGCAAAAAGTTGGAATCAACCCTGATGTCCATCAACAGATGAATGGATGAGCAAACTATGGTACCTATACTCACTGAAACACTATGCTATGATAAAAAACAACTACAGTTTTAGAAAACATCTCATTACATGGTCTCATTTGGAAGAGATCATACTAAGTGAAATCAGTGTCAAAAGGACAAATTTTGTATGGGACTCGTGTTACAAAGACTTAACAAGAGAAATATCCATAGAAGAAAATGACTGTGTGGGTGGGGGCTGAGGGTTTATCATAGATGAGTTAACTGATGTTAGCAATTTTATTATTTTATGGTAATTAATAAAAAATAAAAAAGAATAAATTGGTGACATATGGGGGGAAAAAAGACCTCACACGGTGGGGGAGGGTGAGGTTGGCCAACAATAGAAAGCACATGTTATATGTGTAAAAATGCAGTGTTTGTGTTGACTTCCATCTCCCTAGTGGGTTATAAGCACCTGGGACATGAGAACACTTACTCATCTTTACAAACTGTGGGGCCAGTGCCTTACACTTAGCAGATATGCCCTGAGTGTTATCTTTTATAATCAGTTTTATTCATATAAATGTTAGACATTTTATTTTTAAAAGAATGAAACATATAATCCTTTCTTTTAATCCTTAACTGTTACAACTACTGTCAGGGTTTAGATGCATTTTAATAAGGCTAGTTTTTTTTTTAAGTCTACATTTTTATTCATATTTTCAGTTGATAATTCTTAAACTGCTAGGTATATGTTTAAAATATGAAGTTTGATGAGTATTATTGATAAGTAACTAAAAAGGATTATTACAAGAATTCTAAATATTTCTCCTTTTTAATGTTATTTACCTAGGTTATAAAAAATACAAATAATGTTTTTAATGACTTCATTGTTTTCAATTTTTTTTCTTAATTTAACTCCCTCCAGAAAGAATAGAAATTTAAGACTAGACTGTGTTTAGAGACATATGTTAGGTGTTTTTTTTTTTTTTTTAAGGAACAGTTAAATCAGAAAATAGCAGCTAGGTTGATACTTGTATCTAAAACATTTGCTGTGATACCCTAAACTCAAGCTAGAAGTGGGCCACGAATGAAAAAACACGGTTAGTTACATGATCAAATTGCTTATCTTATAAAACCAACCACAAGTATTTTTTCATGGGTCCTAAGAATGAAGGGCTGCTATATGAAGTAGGCACATGATACGGTCACCAGTGTCCCTGAAGTAATACAGTTACTAGTGTGACTGACTCATGCCAGTGTGTTCAGTGCAGACCAGTGACATACCCATTAAGGATTGTTACACAGTAAACCAAAGTAAGTCAATGAGAGTGTACAGTACTGACTTGATTGACAGGAGAAATTGGAATTATCTAAGGAGCATTTCCCAAGACCCTGGTAAGTTAGAAGATAGTTTCAGTTTTTAATTGATGATTTAAAAAATTAAATGTAGCTGTTTTATAAAATATATTTAAAATTATCTTTTAAATACCTTCAAATTATTAAGTATAAAAACCTCAGAAAATGCTTATCTTCATATTTTATCCTTGGCATAATAATCCCCAAAATATCCCAGAAGTATTGTTACAAGTAAGAAGCTTGAAATAAACATGAAGGGCATATGGGAATAAATCTGGGAGTCTCCCACTGAGGGCAAAGGTTTTCTTCTTTTTTCTTTTAAAAGTATTACAGTGAATCATATATTTGTAACTGTAGTGAGTAGACTTCACAGTATTAGAGAAATAGTAGACACAGAAGGTAAATTTGATAAAAGTATTGGAATTACTATTTGAGTGGTTGTAGTTTGGGAATTACTGATCTTTTACAGAACTGGTCAGTAGAACTCTCTTTAGTGTAGATAACCACTGGCCAGTGTGGTTATTCAGCACTTGTAGTGTGGCTAAAGAACTAAAGTTTAATTTTATTTCATTTTAATTAATTTAAGTAATACAATTAGCTAGTGTCTTACAGCGTAGGACAGCCCAGTTCTGGAGAACAGGAAAGCCTGCATGTCCTTCATGACATGTGAGACTAGAGCAGCAGTGAGGTCCAGATTATCTTCTCCATCAATAATTGAGGATAAAAATGCTATATTCATCATTAATGGCAGAGACAGATGTTTTAAAAATAATGATGGGTTTATTTGTAGAAGTTTACTTTTTTACTTTTGAGCTTCAAAATTAAGGAAGATACCTGAGTGATAACATGGTTGATCTTTTCTATAATGATTATCACTTGTAAATAGAGAGCAATAGACTTAAACAGTACACTTCAAGTTCTTTTATAAGATTTTTACCTTATAAAAGTAGGAAGCTATTGTCTTGATGTGGGATTACTTTTCTGCAGTTTCCGGAGTGTGGATTTTTTGGCATGTATGATAAAATTCTTCTCTTCCGCCATGACATGAACTCAGAAAATATTTTACAGCTGATTACCTCAGCAGAGGAAATACGTGAAGGAGACCTAGTAGAAGTTGTTCTTTCAGGTAAGCAGGCTCTTTATTTTGTTGCGTTTTTATGAGTTATCCTCATTTTCTGCACTGAATGTTGTGTTCAGTCGTATTTGGCCTTTGCAGTATGTCTGGGTACTTCTTTCATCTCTGATAATAGTTGCCTTCCAGAAAGATTACCACAGATAAAGAAATAGGACAGGAACACTGAATTACTGACCTGAGTGTCTGTAAGCTAAGGGAGTTATCACTTAAACTGCAAGAGGAATATACTCTTCTTCCATGAATCAAACAGATTAGAACAGTTATACTGAAATTCTTTTCCTTTTGCTCCATTTCTGTGAAAAACTTAGGAGAATTAGGATGTTTGGAAAAGAGAATCAGAAAGAGAGGAGAAATCATAAAGATAGAGAAGAGCAAGTTCAGTAATAGTTGTTCCTGTGGTTTAAACAATGTTCATTTCCTTTTTGTTCTCAGTGAGCCTTTTCCTACCTCTTTGTGTCCTTTTTGCTCTCACCATTCTTGCCCTTGCCTGTCTCTTAGCCTTCACTGTTTCTGATCTCCTGTGGTAGCACAGAAACAGGATTCTTAGCAGTGTAAAGGAAGAAAGAACACCAGACAAACTCTTCTTAACACCTGTTCTTGAAACTTCTCTGTCACCTTAGCATATAAGTCACCACACCTCATATTTTTCATCTTTTCCATTCATCTGTGCAATACATTGACCACTCTGCATTGCAACCCCAAGTATCTATACTCTTCCAGATCCTTGCTTTCATCTTCACTGCTGACAGCCTCACTCCCTGTCCTCCCTAGAGATTATACTCAGGCCTGTTTCTTTGCTGTTGACCCTTCATCAGGCTGCAGGGACATCCATGGATGACCTGTGGGTAGATACGAGAGGAAGGTCTTGTGTCTGCTCTTTGGTTGCTTGCTGAGGAGAGTCTCTCTTAACCATTAGAACTATGGGATGATAGAGAGCATGTCTTGGGATCCTAAGTTAGAATTGAATGCCTTTTCCCACAGAAGCATTGCTATAAATTAAAGCTGAGTGCCACAGTACTTTTTACTTTAGTGCTCTACTTCTCATTGTTTTATAAGTTAAACTGTTTGGAATGGGCTTAAATAGATGCAACTCTTTGTAATCCTGTTACCCTGAATACATGTTGTTGAAGGTCCAAATACCTAACTTAAAAACTTACTTGTAGGGCTCAGATTAATTGAAGCTGATGAATTTCCTAACTGGAATTTAAAAATCACAATGTTAAATGCTGGAAATACTTATTTTCTGTAGTCAGATGAAACCTTCAGAGATTCTGTGTATTTAGATTATATCCTTTTACCTTCATAATTTCATTGCTGTACAGATACTGTGTTTACATATAGCTTATTTTATTTAAAGCCATACCTTTTTTTTAAAGCTTTGGCCACAGTAGAAGACTTCCAGATTCGTCCACATACTCTCTACGTACATTCTTACAAAGCTCCTACTTTTTGTGATTACTGTGGTGAGATGCTTTGGGGATTGGTACGTCAGGGACTGAAGTGTGAAGGTGAGTATTGTGGAAATTTTTTAGTCATCTGAAAAAGAATTTCATGTTTTGTATTTTCCTCTTATAAATATTGTGTTCTTCGATCATCAGTATTTAGAATTGTAGAGACCTGGACTCTGTTCCTAACTGCCATTTACTTGTTCATATTCCTAGACAAGTTCCTAACCCCTCTCTGGGCATCAGTTTATCTGTCTCTAAAATACAGTTTATCTGAGTAAATGCTTAAATGATGTTACCAAAAAAAAGCCTCTTGGTGTCGCGTTGCCTCTGAAGATGGCAACCCCACAGGGCTGAGGAAAAGTGCTCTGTCAGGTTTCTAAAGCTGTATTGTTTTTTTTTTAAAATCTTTAAATGAAAGTTTACAACTCACGTCAGTTTCTCTTTCTTTCAAAACCTTCTCTGCGCCTTATTATTTGAGCAGAGATGCTCTCCCTGCAGCATCACAGCTCTGCACCTTGTGCTTCCTGAGCCTGTTGTCAGCGCCTGTCCCTTCTGCCTTCTCATCTCAGGACAAGAGCTGCACATTTGCTGTCATCTATCTGCTTAAGCCAAGAAGCACGCTCCTTACCAGTATCATCTTAAGTGGTAGAGTGTCTTCTAACCTTGTTTGAAGAGTTGGCTTCAGAATGGTTTTAGTCTCTGGTCTAACAGAGAATCTGGAACCATGTCTTCTGGGGTCCCTGCAGTGTCAGTCACACATTCAAGTCTGGTCTTTTTACTGGAGCTTGAGTTCTGCACCGCACTTTGTCCCACTCCGTCAGGGTCTCTGTTGTGTTCCCTGTCAGGCCAGTATTGGTGATAGCCAAGCACCATCTAGTTCTTCAGGCTGATGGAGTGTCTGGTCTTTGTCTCTTGAGCTCAAATTTTTCTTAGGTCTTTGATGTTCTTCATTTTCCTTTGCTCCAGGTGAGTTAGGAGCAACAGGTGCATCTTAGATGGTCTCTTATACCTTTTAAGACCCCAGACACGACTTAACCAAAGTGGAATGCAGAGCATTTTCATAATAACCTTTGTTATGCCAGTGGACCAAGATGTCTCCTGAAACCATGATTCCCAGATCCTTGCCCTTACAACTCTTGACTCTTGAAGTGTTTGGTTGTGGTCAGGAAATTCTTAGCTTTTAGTTTTGTCCCATTTTGCTGACTTCCCCTGTATGTGTGTATTGTCCTATCCTTTACCTAAAATCTGTCTAGTTAGTGAATACCTCTCTTTCTCACTGCATGTCCTCATAACCATCAAAGAATGTTTTCTATGTTTAAACCTTTTCTGAGTTCTCAGAATAGTGGTGTCATATAATATTTGTCCTTTTGTGACTGACTAGTTTCATTCAGCATAATATCTTCCAGATTCACCCATGTTATGTTTTAAAGATTTATCACTGTTCTATATCATTGCATAGGATTCCATTGTGTGAATATATCGTAATTTCTTTATTCATCTCTTAATGAGCACCTAGCTTGTTTCCATCTTTTAGTGATTGGGAACTGCGCTCCACTGAACATGAGTGTGTCTCTTCAAGTGAGGGCTCTCATTTGTCTAAGATATATTCCAGGGAATGGAAATGCTGGATCACATGGTCCTTCTATTGCAGAACTGTGTGAAGGTGCCAAGTGACCTCCCAAAGAGGTGCACGATTTGTATTCCCATGGTAGCATGTAACTGTTCTAGTCTCTCTACAACCTCTCCAACATTTTATTGTTTTATGTTTTTTGGATTAATGCTAGCCTTGTTGGGTGCAATGATATCTCATTGTAGTTTTGCTGTGGATTTCTCTAATGGCCAATAATTGTAAGCATTTCCTCGTGTATCTGTTAGCTGCCTGACTGGCTTCTGTGGTGAAATGGCTACTCATGTCATTTGCCTGTTTTTTAATTGGGTTATTTGTGTTTGTTGTTGAAGTTTTACAGTATCTTACAGGTATTAAGAGATTAGATGCTGATCACATTTGTCATAGCCTAGATTTTTTTGCTGGTCTTTAGGCTGTCTTTTACTCTTTTGTTGAAGTATTTGATTTTTAGGAGTTTTGTCTTCTGGTGTTTGTGCATTGTAGTAATGTTTTATGGTCTGTTTATGTCATGTATTAGAGCTCCTGGCATTTTCACTGTATTTTCTTGTATGATCTTTATCACTTTAGATGTGATATTTAGGTCTTTGATCCATTTTGAGTTAGTTTTTGCTCATGGTATGAGACATGTATGGGTCTTGTTTCAGTTTTTGCAGATGGATATCTAATTAGGCTGGTGCTGTTTATTAAAGATACTGTCTTTTCCCCAATTAATGGACTTTGGGTCCTCGTTAAATGTCATCTGCTCGTAAGTGCATGATTTTGTATTTGGATTCTCAGTTCTCTTCTCAGGTCTATGTATCTGTTGTTGTACCAGTCCCAAGCTGTTCTTACTACTGTGGTAGTGTAATAGGTTCTAAAGTCAGGTGGTGTGAGGCCTCCCACTTTGTTCTTCTTCAGTAATGCTTTACTTATTCAGGGTCTATTCCTTTTACATTTGAAGTTGGTGATTTGTTTCTCCATCTCATTAAAAAATGCCATTGGAATTTTGTACTGTATCTATAGAACACTTTGGCTAGACTAGACATTTTCACAATGAGCAAGGCATGTTTTTCCCATTTATGGTTTCTTACACTAGTGTTTTGTAGTTTTCTTTATACAGGTGTTTTACATCTCTGGTTAGATGTATTCCTACATGTTTTATTTTCTTGGGGGTATTGTAAATGGTAATGATTTGGTCTTCGACTCTTTCTTCTGGTCTAGAGGAATCCAACTGATATTTGTATGTTTCTTATACCCTAAGACTTTGTTAACTCCTCTACTAGTTAACAGTAGTTTTCTCATGGATTCTTTAGAGTTTTCTGTTTATAAGATCATATCATCTAACATAGCGATACTTTTGCTTCTTCTTTACCAGTTAGGGTGTCCTTTTTCTACTCTAATTGCTCTGGCTATTACCTCTGGCACAATACTGAGTAAAAGTGATAACAGAGGGCATCCTTGTCCTGTTCCCATGCTCAAGGGAAATGTTTTCAGACTCTCCAGGTAGGATGACATTGGCTGTTGGCTTTGTATAAATGTCCTTTATTGTAGTGAGGAATTTCCCTTCTATGCCTATTTTGCCGAGAGTTTTTGTCACGAATGGCTGTTGGACTTTGTCAAATGCCATTTCTGGAGCAGTTGATAAGATAATGTGTTTCTTGTCTTTTGTTTTATTTACATAATTTCATTGTTTTTCTAATGTCAGAACATCAGTGCATACCTAGTATGTATCCCACTTGGTCATGGTGAATTATTTTTTTGATATGTTGTTGAATTCTATTGCCTAAAATGTTGTTGAGGATTTTTGCATGTAAGTGAGTACATAAGGGATACTGGTCTGTGATTTTTTGTTGTTGTTGTGTCTTTGTCTGATTTTGGTATCAGGGTTATACTGGCTTCATAGAATGAGTTTGGGAGTATCGTAGCCTTTACTAAGCTCTTAAATAACTTAAGTAGCAGTGATGTTAACTCTTCTCTGAAAATTCAGTAGAATTCTCCATTGAAGCCATCAGGACCAGGGCTTTTTTGTTGTTGCTGGAAGTTTTTAAATTATCCTTTCAGTCTCTTGTTACTGGTTTATTTAGTTGTCCTACCCCTGTTTGTATTAATTTAGGTAAGTAACATGTTTCTAGACATTTGTCTCTTTCCTCTAGGTTTTCAAATTTGTTAGAGTACAATTTTTCATCGTATGATTCTTTCAGTTTCAATTGAATCTGTTGTGGTATCACCCATCTCACTTCTTACTTGGGTTACTTGCTTCCTTTTCTGCTTTTCTTTTGTCATTTTGGCTGGTGGTTTATTAAGTTTGTTGGTCTTTCCAAAGAACCAGCTTTTGGCCTTGTTAACTGTTTCATTCATTTTCTCTTTTCTGTTTCATTTAATTCTCAAATTTTTATTACTTGCGTTCTTCTGGTGGCCAGGGGCTGCTTTTGCTGGTCTCTTCCTGTTTGTTTGAGTTGTTGGATTAATGCCTTGATGTGGACCCTTTCTTCTTTTTGGATGTGTGCATTTATTGAAATAAATTGACCTTTGAGCATTGCTTTTGCTGTGTCGCAGCATTTCTGGTAGAATGCATTTTCATTCTCTTTAGATCCTGTGAATTTCTCTGTTCCATCCTACTAGTTTTTGAGCAAGGTATTGTTCACTTTCCATGTTTGATTTTTCGTTTTCCCTTTGCTTTTTCTGTTACAAATTTTTACTTTTATATGGCCAGAAAAGATGATTTGTAGTATTTCAATGCTTTGAATCTTTTGATGCTTTTAAATCTTCTACATCTTTATTGAGCTTTCCGTATGTTCCATCCTTTATTGAAAGTGATGTGTTGAAGTGTCCTACTGTTATTGTGGAGCTGTCTGTCTCTCTTTTCAGTGCAGTTAGATTTCGTTTTATATATTTTGGTGGAGCCTTGTCATTGAGTGCTTAAATATTTAATATAATATGTCCTGCTGATGTGTTGGCCCTATAATCTTTATTATATAGTGTCCTTCCTTATCCTTCGTGGTAGATTTTCCTTTTAAGTCTTATTTTGTCTGAAATTAATATTGCCACTCCTGCTTTTTTAAGTTTTGTTTCCTTGATTCATTTTTTCCCCATCCTTTGAGTTTTAGTTTGTTAGTGTCTTTAAATCTAAGGTATGCCTCTTATAGGCAGTGTATAGCTGGATCTTGGTTTTTTCTCTTTTGCCATTGTTCTGTTTCATTATTGTTGCATTTAGTCTGTTTTTATTCAACGTAATTATTGATAGGTGTGAGTTTAGTGCTGTAATTTATATGTCTTTCTTTGTGTGTGTTGTGGAGTTTCATTGTTCCACTTAATTTTCTATGCTGTGTTTTTCTTTATGTATTTTCGTTTTATCTTTTTCGTTGTTGATTTTGTATTTGCTGAGTCTCTTTTTCTTTTCTTTCTTATTTTGATATGTAGGATATTTAGTTTCTTTTGTAATCACCTTAATATTTACCCCTACTTTTCTAAATTTAAAGTCTTTTATTTCAGTATATCAACTTGATTTCTTCTCCATATGAAAGATCTGTGACTACGTCTTTTAGTTTCTCTTTTTTTTGTTTTAATGTTGTCATTTTCTACATAATTACATCTCTGTTTCTGTATTTTCAGCATTTAGCTTGATTCATTTTTGTGCTTTCCGTGTCTGGATTGATAGCTATTTACTCTGTCATGTGTTCTGACCTTTGGTTATTATCTGATGTTACAGATTTTAAAACTAGAGAACTCCTTTTAGTAATTGTTGTAATTTTGACTTCATTTTTTTGGAAATTCCCTAAACTTTTATTCATCTGGAAATGTCCTCATTTTGCCATTGTATTTGAGAGAGAGACAGCTTTCCTGGATATACCATTCTTGGCTGGTAATTTTTTCCTTCAAGGCTTTATACATGTTATCCTATTGCATTCTTTCCTTCACGGTTTCTGCCATGTCATCTGAGTTTAGTCTTACTGACTGTACTTTGTAGCTGACTTTTCATTTACCCTTAGCCACTCCTAAAATTATCTCTGTCTTTGGATTTGTCAAGTTTGATTATAACATGTCTTCATAACTTTCTTTTGGGACCTCCCTTGTTTGGAGTTTGATGAACGTCTTGGATAGCTATTTTGTTGTGTTTTAGAATATAAGGGATGTTTTCTGCCAACATATCTTCCACAATTCTCTCTGAATTTTCTGTTATCTCCCCTGTTATGATACTCCAGTTATTCTGGGTTATTCTTCTTGATAGAGTCCCCCATAATTTTTAGTGTTTCTTCTGTTTTAAAAAAAGGTTCTTTCATCTGATTTTTCCTCAGTTAAGTTGGTATGAAGTACTTTTTTCTTCAGTCTCACTAATTATAACTTCCATTGCCTCACTTCTGCTCCTATGACTTAGTGCTGAGTTATCTAATCCTGTTATTTTGTTGTTAATCTTCTGGATTTCTTTTTGTTGCCTGTCTGTGGATTCTTGCAGCCTGTTAAGTTTGTCATTATGGTCTTCTCTACTGTTCCTAAGTTCCTGTATTGCTGTGTCTGTGTGTTTCTTGGCTTGTTTTGTGTTTTGCCCTGATCTCCTTCCTGATCTCTTGAAGAGTTCTATATATTACTCTTTTGTATTCTACATCCAGTAATTCAGGAAGTTCTTTCCATTCAGAAGATGTCTTAATTCTTTTTTTATTTCTTGAGTACTTGCTAACATCATCATGGTCTGCCTCTTTAAATGTTGTTTGATATTGACTGTTGTCTATGAACCATCAGTGACTTAATATATTTGTTTGTTTTATATTTGCTTATTGTGTCCTAGCTTCTTGTTTTGTTTTGCATTAGTGTGCTCAAATAGGCTGCACGTGTGAGATAGTTTGATTATTGGGGCCTTTGGCACTCTAATGTCCTGTCATCAGGTGGTTAGAGCTGTTACTAGCCAGGTGAGCCCAAAAGTCTCTCTACTTTTTTGTATGGTTTCAGCTCTGGTGTCCACATAGTCAGCCAGCAAGTATGTGATGCAGCTGTCACCACAGACCAAGAAGGAGAGGGGTAATTGTTGTTGACACAGTTATCTAGCTGAAATAGGGGATTATGTGCTGAGCAAGGCAGGGAGCTGACAGCTGCCCTGAGTGTCTATGAGGAAGCTATGTCATTGTTTCCTACAGCACCTGGATGGGTAGGTTTTGCAGCCAGACTATTGGCAGCTAGTGCTTTTGTCTGTAAAGACTAGGGGTACTACTTACTCTTGGATTACTGTCATAGGTGGCTAGAAGATATGGGTAGAGCCTCCAGTCCTCAGGCTCCTGATGTGGGTAGGTGAGGACCCTGCATAACAGAGTGGTGTCGCATGTCACGTACCTCCTTCTCTACCGTATAGCTGAAACACTTATGGTTACTCTTCATATATATACTTTGTTGTGCTGTGTTAATAAGGGCCTGTGCTGTTGAAAAGGCCTGCCCAAGGCTGTGCAGGGATGAAAGGTATTCACTGTCTGGACCTTTTATGTCTGTGTCTAGGCAAAGGAACTGTTACTGCCTTGAGTTCCCAGCTTAGGGGAGCAACCCAACATTTAAAGGACAGAGTAGCAGGGATAGGGGCCTAGGGGCCATGATTTCAGGGGACATGGAGATTAATTGGCATAACTAGTCTTTTTCTAAGAGATTGTTCGGCATCCCACATTGGTGAGTGGCTCCGGGATCTTAAAAGCCAGCACACTGCCATCTAAGGAACATCAGCTGGTCCCAACCCACCTGGAGTAGATGAAAACCAAGAACATCAAAGACTTGAGGAAAATATAAGCCCAGGAGCCAGACAGAAGGGTTCATATGATTGGAAGACTATATCAGCATGAGACCAGAAGAACTAGATGGTGTCTGACAACCACCAAAGACTGCCCAGAGAGGGAACACAGTGTAGAGACCCTGGTGTAGCATGAGAAAAAGGGGAGTGCAGATGTAGAGCTCTATTAAAAGGACCAGACTTGATGGTCTGAACAACCTGGAGAGTCCCCTGAGAACATCACCCTGGGACTTGCTGCTACCCAGAGCTGAAACTGGTACTGAGGCCAACACTTCAGACAAAGATTAGACTGATCTATGGGACATAGAATGATGCAGGTGGTGTGTGTACTTTATGATTTAATATCTATATGAGGCTGTCCAACTGGTTTCTTTCTAGTGGGGAGAGGAGAAGGTGGAAGAGGAGGAGAGAGGTATTGGTTGAATAGATACTGGAAGTAAAGAGTGAGAAGGAAGAGTATACTGTCACAATGAGGAGAACAGATAAAGTTGCCTGGAGGCGAGTGCTCATGGTTTTATTTGGCAGATTGACTTGGATTATAAACTTTCATTTAATTGCAATTAAAAAAAAAACTTCTTGCAACCAAATAGGAGTTGGTTACTTTGGAAGTTGTCTGGTAGTGGTAAAGTAGTTTACAAGAAGCTACTTATGGATGCTTTGGATTAAGGAATTATTTAGTGCATTGTCACTTCTGCCATTACAGTGACAACAGGGCTGTTCATCCCAGTTACTTGGACAGTTTTCAAAAATACATGCAGGGCCACACCTTTGAATACTGAGTTAGAGTCTCTAGATACAGGACCCATATGCACACCTCTGATTAAAAAGAGTCCTTGAAGATGGATTCTATAGGTGTTTTTGTAAAAAGCCAGAGTATAAATACTTTGAGGTTTGGGGACCATATCATCTCTGTCACAGTTACTTAACTCTGCTGTTGTGTGAAAGCAGCTATAAACAATATGTAAACAAAGGAACCTGGGTATGTTCTAATAAAACTTTATTTATGGACACTGAGATTACCATTTTATGTAATTTTCAGGTGTGACAGAAGGGATTTAGTCCACAAGCTGTTGTTTGTTGACGAGTGCTCTAAGCCAGTGATTCTCACACTTGACTGCACTTTACATTCCCAAACACAGATGGCTAGGCCCCATACCCGGAGTTTCTGATTTAGTAGCTATAAGGTGGAGCCCAATAACTTACTTTTCTAACAAGTTACCAATTGATGTCTTACAGACCACACTTCAAGAACCATTGCTACAAGCCGATAAAGCCTTTCTAAATAACCATTTCTACACAATTTCTCGTGATTCTTGAATGGTAGTTCGTCATTAGGGTGGATATTGCTGCCAGAGAAAAGAGAAGCACTTGTTTTTTTGTATCACACCTACATAGTAAACTTTTTAAATTTTACGTTTTTTTTCCTTTTGAAATATATTTAGGCTGTGGATTAAATTATCATAAACGATGCGCCTTCAAGATTCCAAATAATTGTAGTGGAGTAAGAAAGAGACGTCTGTCAAATGTATCACTCCCAGGTCTTGGCCTGTCAGTTCCCAGACCCCTACAGACTGAATGTGCAGTCCCTTCCAGTGAGGAGGTATGTATTACATGGCAATGAAAGGACATTTTGCTAGTTTTCATTTGCATTTCTGTAGTGTATGTGATGTCATTCTGGATGATGTTATATACTAAAGAACAGGAACTTTCCTACAATGTAGGAACTTAACATGTGATAGTGTAGACAGCGTTTGCTTACCAATAATGAATTGCTTTGCATTTTCTCCTTATTTTCCCTCTCATCTCAGAGTTACTTTCTTTCCTGAATTACATAGTGCTTTGTTCAGACCTACTCAAGACTACTGTGTGGTGCCTATAACATTCTCCCTTACGTAGTGTTTGTGTACTAGATTGATGTATTTGAAGGAGACAAGGTTCATATCTCTACATGCCTTTCTGTGCCCAGCACAATACCTGGTCTTGATAGATACTCAGTGATGAATGAATGAGTAAATAATAAACCTCACTAATTTCTCACAATATTCTGCTGAGGTGTTTTGGTAGTTCTCTGTATAGATCTGTCTACAGATCTCTTTTAGGATCACTGTGAGTCAGAATTGACATGATAGCAGTGGGCTTTTTTTTTTTTTTTGTAATATACAGAGAATCAGGTTACATGACTATCTGAAATCAGAGTAAATTCATAAGAGGTATTGGAATTAAAACATGGATTTCATTACTCTTAGATCAATCATTGTTATTTTTCCTAATAAGCCGTCCCCTCCAAGGATAAGGAAAGAAAAGGAAGAAAGAAATTACTCTCTTAGATACTTAATTGTACATGAAGTGTGCTATACATAGCTTGAATCCTTGCATGGTGTAAAGGGTTAACACATTTGGCTGCTAACTGAAAAGTTTGGAGATTCTAGTCCACCTCCAGGTACCTTGCAAGAAAGGCTTGGTAATATGCTTCCGAAAAAGCTGCTATTGAAAACATTACGAAGCACACTTGTATTCTAGCACACGATGGGGTCATCCTAAGGCCAGATCAGCTAGACAGGAACTAGTTTTTTACCGGATGTGGCATATCAGCTACAGCTACAGTGCCCTGAGTGGTTCCTTGGAGGCATGCTCTGTATCATCCTCCTAATCCCCTGATCCCAGTGGGACCTGACCCAGAGGCAGTCACTAATGGGTACTTGGTGTAAGAAGCAGCCTGGTAAAAACCTCTGCCTTACAAGGGTATTCTGTGTACTTGATGATTACTGGCTAAATCATTTCTTCTTGTGCACATTTATATTGAGACGAACTGGAATGATAGATGCAGGAGCAAGAAACAGAGGGGGGTTGAATGATCCTTAAGATAAGGAACAGGGATGAGGAAAAGACTAAAACATTTATTTCTGGTTCCCATTAGCTAGTTCCTTAGCTTTGCAAAATCTCAGTAGTGTTCCTTTTTCTTTTTGTTCTGTGTGTAAGATGCTCACTGTATAGCCAGATGGAGGGAAGGTGGAGCCAGGCTAGCGTGGGAGGCCTTGGAGAGCCAATGAATAGAAGACTGTTAAAGATTTTAGCATTCTTTTTTTTTCTTTTTGGAATTTAGATGCAGGTTTACAGAGCAAATTAGCTTCTCATTAAACAGTTAACACATACTAGTGTGTAACATTGGTTGCCAGCCTCATGACTTGTTGACACTTGGGTTCCCCATTACAAGCTTTCCTGCTCTCTCTTGCCTTCTCATCCTTGCTTCTGAGCTAGTGTGTTCATTTAGCCTCATTTTCTTTTATGGGCCTGTCTGATCTTTGGCAGAAGAGTGAGCCTCAGGAATGACTTCAGGGCCATATTCTTGGGGTGTCTGTAGTCTCTGCCAGACCAGTAATTGTGGCTTTTTTTTGGTGGGTTAGAATTTTGTTCTGCATTTTTCTCCAATTCTTTCTCTTTCCAAGACCCTCTCTTACAGTCCCTGTCAAAGCAATTGGTGGTGGACTGGACTGATTCTGATCTTTGGTTTTCTTCATTCTCACTTATTCCAGATGAGATGGGACCAGTGGAGTACCTTAGATGGCCACTTACAAACTTTTAAGACCCCAGATGCTACTCACCAAAGTAGGACGTAGGACATTTTCTTTGTAAGTTGTGTTATGCCAGTTGAGCTAGATGTCTTCCAAGTCACAGTCCAGAAGACCAAATTCAGGGTATCAGCTCCTGGGGAAAGCTTATCTACTGGCTCTAGAAGAAGGTCCTTGTCTTCAGTCTTCCCCTAGACTGGGAATTGCTGAAGTACAGAGACCCCGGGTCCTTTCTAAAGGCTGTGCTCAGCCCATGTGGTAGTGAACTGGTGTCTCTTCAGCTCAGCAGCCATGGCCTATTGGAAAGCAATGAAGCCTGCATAGAGGGAAAAAGGGTAGGAGGGATAGCAAAACGCATATCCTTGGGTATTCGGTGATCTGTCTCCTGCCAGGAGCTCTGTGGCATTGGTGGCTGTAGTCCAAGGTGGCAAATCCAGCCACGTTAGTTGACAGGGGACCTCCGTTCTGTAGCTCTCCTCATTCTCTGTTCTCTGTCAGTTTCTCGTTAAGTGCTTTATCAAGTTCTTTATTTCTTCATGTGGTACTTAGGGTTCCAGGATTGAATTTTTTATGTTTTACTTAGTTTTTCAGGTCTTTACAGCAGAAGGATGGCATGGTGCTTCTGTCTGTAGTGATCCTGCTTCCTTTTTGTACATTCCTTGAATTAAACTGCATCATAATTAGTTTTAGAAAATTTCTAGCTACACCTTAATAAGAAACTATTGATCTGTGGTTACATTTGTGATCTCTCTGTAGTACTCTCCATTCATTTCATTTTTTCATTTCCCTTACTTCCAATTGGTCTCCTACTCCTCCAGCCCCCTCACTTCCACTCATGCCTACGCTTCTTTGTGTCATGGTTTCTTTGTGCTTCTTTTGCTTCCATGGGTTGAACATGTCAATGTAGAATAACTCGTGTTCTTACTCGCTTATAGAAGGCATCTAAAAGATCCTAGGACCTCAGTTCTGGCAGTGAAGATGCAAGCAGCTACAACAAAATACATCTAGGTAGTAGTTCGGTGTTCAGATTTTGTGGTTGAGCACCTGGATTATATTTTTCACTTAATTTCGTATGTACAATGCATAGTGTAAATCTAAGAATATAGTAGTGAATCACTGAATGCTTGCTGAATGAGTGAATGAATGCTTGAATGTACAGTGGCCTATAATTTAATTATTCCTTTCGTATAGGAATAATGACCATAGTTCTAAAAATTCATTTATCCCTCAGGTTATAAAAAAGTTTTCAGTTGATGCCTGCTTTAGTGTTCCTTCTTACCCATGCATGGGAAAAAAAACCCAAACAACCAGAAGATATTCAAAATATCAAGGTACTCCTTAAAGCATAATTACTAGAACTACAGTTATTAGTTTACAATACCAAAAACCAAACTAAACCCACTGCAGTCAAGTTGGGTCCAGCTCACAGTGACCCTAGAGATCAAAGCGGAACTGCCCCATGGAGTTTTCCAAGGAGTACCTGGCAGATTTGAACTACCTACTTTTTTGGTTAGCAGACGTAGCACTTAACCCATTGCATCACGAGGGTTTCCAACAACTAGTATACAAAACTAAGTTGTGTATCTGCCATTATTTGTATCATCGTTGTTAATGTAAATTTTCACAAATAGGCCTTTGTTAAACTTGAAAAACAAGACTCGTCACAGTATTTTCAGACGTCATGTTTAGCAGTACAACAAGGACAGCAATAATGTTCCTGCTTATGTTTACTTTTCCTATGGTTAATCCTTTGGTTGGGTTGTTGAAGGGATTAAACATTTGTTGTGAATTAATTTTAAGGTTTTTGCTTTTTATTTTCAAAATGACAAACAGTAGTTTGTCAATGAGTATTTGTATATGAGGAGAAAAGTGTTTTGTTTGTTTTTTGTATAAAAAATTCTGTACTTTTCTCATTTAAGGTTAGGAAGTTAAGTTTCTAAAGGAAACTACTGACATCCACAGTTTAAATTTTTGACTACAGAATTCCGGATAAATGACTCTGTGGTCAAGCCCTGCTTGCGATAGTTCATCTTCAGTATTGACTTATACTTACGAAAATTATGTTCTAGTCACACGTTCACCAAGAACCAAGTAAGAGAATTCCTTCTTGGAGTGGTCGCCCAATCTGGATGGAAAAGATGGTAATGTGCAGAGTAAAGGTTCCACACACGTTTGCTGTCCATTCATACACCCGTCCCACCATCTGTCAGTACTGCAAGCGATTACTGAAGGGCCTCTTCCGCCAGGGAATGCAGTGCAAAGGTACGAGTGGATGCCTCCACTATGTAAAATTCATGTCTGTTTCTGTTAGCAAATAGAAGTAGTTGTATTTCAGAAGCTTTAGGCAAGCAAGTTGTTCTTAAAGTCTTTCAGGTACACAAAAGATGTATGTATGTGCCTACATATGTGTACATATATGTATGTTAACAACCACTAATAGTGTCTGCAGTGTGTGTACTGTACCAAGTTCTGTGCTGTAATAACTTAATCACATGAAAAGAAGATACAAGTTTATAGTCAGACTACTTACACCCTATCCTGGCTCAGTGATTAGTATGACTCTCTTGTACAACACTGTTGAGAAGAAGGTATGAGACAAAAAGATAATATCATCTTTAAAGAGCATAAAAATACTACATAATCATAAGGAAAATTTTATCTGATTATTCTGTAAAATTCATGCTTTGTTAAGAGATATTTCTGGAACACTATGATAGTATGCTGACTTTACAGCAACTATATGAGAAACATACTTTTCCTAGTAGTAATCACAGTAGTTTTCCATTTTATGAGAGGAAGGTAAGGCATACAGAGAGTAAGTAACTTGCTCAGAATTGCGTAGTTATTTGAATTTATGAGGCACAGCTGCTGAGCTGCATGTTCAGCACTCACCAGTGAGGAACAGTTAGTCAGCAACTGAGCTAATGTTTGAACTTAAGTCTCTCCCTGTTTCCTGAACTAGATATCACCCACAATGGAAATAATATTTTCCTCTTTTCATTAAGCATTCAGGTACACACATGTAAATATATGCAAGGGTTTTGTTGCTGTTTCAATTATGTAGCTAGGAGACTTGTGCAAAAACTGCTAGTCTAGAGAACAGGCACACTGTGATACATCAACTACAGTAGAGCCACTGGGCCAGTACACTACTGAGTGTGTGTCAGTGCTAACTCAGCATACTATCATAGTGTTCCAGAAATATCTCTTAACAAAGCATGAATTTTACAGAATAATCAGATAAAATTTTCCTTATGATTATGTAGTATTTTTATGCTCTTTAAAGATAATATTATCTTTTTGTCTCATGCCTTCTTCTCAACAGTGTTGTACAATAGAGTCATACTAATCACTGAACCAGGATAGGGTGTAAGTAGTCTAACTATAAATTTGTATCTTCTTTTCATGTGATTAACTTATTACAGCTGTTCTTGGTACCAAACCAAACCTACTGCCATTGAGTCAATTCCAACTCACAGAGACCCTATAGAACAAGGTAGAACTGCTTCACAGAGTTTGCAGAGAGCACCTGGCAGATTTGAACTGCCGACCTTTTGGTTAGCAGACAGAACACTTAACCACTACGCCACCACTATTTCTGTTCTTGGTATAGTTTTCTTTAAATTGAGTTAGTGGGATATCTAAGTAGAACATCATACTTGAGGATTTTACAACACCAAGTCCTTGTTTACAACCCAGACTAGGATAATTAAATACAGTATTTAAATTAAGTGTAGAAGAAAAGCTTTCTTAACAGTCTGTGGCAGCAGAGGAGACAGTAAACAGGTGGTACATTTGTTGTCAGGTGTCTACCATCGAGCATAATTAAATGTTGAAACTATTTGAGTAGCTTGCTTTTGTGTATGAGTTAATATATAAATTAATACTTTAAAGTATCAACAGGAAAGTTATTGGCAAGCAGCCACTAAAAAATGATTTGGGAAAGAACATTAATAACAGATGTACAAATTCTGGCCAAGAGATAAATCTTTATAAAGGTAGTAAAATAGTGCTGCCCTGCTGAATAGAAGAGAAACATTCTAAAACCGTATGCAGAAAAGCACAGTATTTTATAGAGGAACTAAAATAAATAGGCTTGCTAATGAATTTTGAAATAAAGCCAGTTAACTTTGCTACTTGGTGTTTAACTTACTAAGGCTCTGGTAGGATGATGTTTTATACTTGTATTAGTTTAAAAAAATGGCAGGTTTTGTTTCTTTTATAGGTATGCTATTTTAGTTCTGAGTCAGAAATAATCATTTACTTCAGTAATCCCTGTAATGACGTAAACCTGATACTTAAAAAGTAAAATAGTCATCATTTTCATGCATGTGTCAGCCTAAGAAGTAAATAGATAACACAAAACAGTTACTTGAAAAATACACAAATTTGAAAAAATACACAATTTCAAGACCAGCTACTCATTAATTTATCTGTTTATTTTCTACATTATTCAATAAAAACTTCAAGATAACCTGAAAGCATATATATAAGATACAAGAAATTATATACAAATGAGTAAAAAATATGGGTAAAAAAAAAAGACTAGGAACCTACAAACTGATTGCAGGAGGACCACAAATTTGTCTCTAAATTTCTGAAGGAAAAAGAGAAACCTTGTAATGTTCACAATTTTCAAAGCTTATAAAATAAAAAAAAAATCAGTTATTTAAGAGATATCCAAGATACTATGTATGAGTTTTCCCTAGAACCTTTCATTAAAAAGATTAGTAGCCTATAATAAAAAAAATTTCATAGCAAACCAAATTACTCATTTCTTGGTGTTTTGTCTTATGACTGTCAGCATGTGCTGCTGGCACTATGCCCAAGATTTCCTTGACTCACAAGTGTTACAGAAGCATTCTAAGTCATGACTCAGTTATTTTTACCCACTTATTGCTGGTAGGTGCATTTCAGAGGTTGTATTAGACAGTAGTCACAGCAGTCGGTCTCAGTTTTAGTATCACCATAGGATCACTGTGAGTCACAGTTGACTCAACAGCAGTGGGTTTGGGTTTGGTTTGGTTAAAGGAGTCCCTGATGACCTAGTGGTTAAGTGCTACGGCTGCTAACCAGAAGGTCAGCAGTTGATATACACCAGCTGCTCCTTGGAAACTCTATGGGGCAGTTCTGATCTGTTCTTTGGGGTCACTGTGAGTCAGAATTGACTTGATGGTAATGGGCTTTAAAGGGCTTATTAAAAGAGATTTCTGGGCCCACTCCCAGAATCTCTGGTATAGTTGGTCTGAGTTGGGACCCAGAATTTAACATTGCAGGTGAGTTCTGAATTGATGCTGTTGTTGCTGGTCTGGGGATCACACTTTGAGATCCACTGAGTTATGCAGTGGTGTTGAACAGATTGTACCTGACACTGATCTGCAAGGCTATCAACTCAGGGTTCCTGCACGCTGAAGAGACCATGCTGTAAAATAGGAGAGCTTGTGCTTGGGATGTTCATGCCTTCATCATGGGGTTGTACGTGGAAGCCTTTACTAGACACATAATAAAAGTTACTGAAGCACAGTCTCTTTTCTGCATATGCATCAGGTCTTAATACTCAGAAATTGAAAGTAAGTACCTAAGATATGTTGAATGGATGCTTGATCAGCCTAGAAAACCCTGAAAGGGGAATGGAAAGATGAGTGTGAGGTAAGGAAGAAAAGGGAACATGGAGCAGCCAGCTTCCTTGTGGCACAGTGTTATACAAATGGTCTTGACCTTGTTGTACAGGTGAAGCTGAGACCTGGTGGGAAGGGGGAGGATTAGGTGATTTACAAAAGGTTAAACAACTTTGAAAAGATGATGACAGAATTAGAGAACAGATCTTTAGTCCAAAACCTCAGTTCTTAGTAAAGGAAGATTTGATTATTATATTATTGTCATCATCATCATTAATAATAATAATATTCCATTGATGACTTAAAGACTGTTCTGACATTGCCTGACTTTTTGGACAAACTTATATTTTCATCTTAGATTGCAAATTCAACTGCCATAAACGCTGTGCATCTAAAGTACCGAGAGACTGCCTTGGAGAGGTTACTTTTAATGGAGGTAAAATTCATTTTCTTAATTTCTGTAAAAGATCAGACAAGGTCTCAGTTTATTTGCATAAGTTTATATTTTCATATTTTATTTTGTTTTTTAACTTCAGCTAAGTTTCAAATATGGAGTTCAGTGACAATACACTAAAAATTATTGAGGGAAAGTATGTAATGAAATTAGTTATTTTAATCCTTTTTTAAGTATACAACTTAGTAACATTAATTGCATTCACAATAGTGAGTGATGGTGTACCTTTATAAGGAATTTTGCTGTCCCCTCTATCCTCTAGCATTGACAGCTTTGTAGTCTCATACGTGCTAACAGAGGTAGTGGTGCTGCACAGATTCTTTCATCTTCAGAAATAAAAGGAAGAAGTGAGAGGACTTGTTTTCAAGCCCTGCTGTCATCCATATTCTCTTATTTATTGAGTCCTTGCTGTGTGTCAGAAACCTGCTGGTGTAGTGGTTAAGTGCTGTGCCTTTTGGTCAGCAGTTTAAATCCACCAGGTGCTCCTTGGAAACTCCATGGGGCAGTTCTGTTCTGTCCTGTAGTCATTATGAGTCAGAATTGACTTGATGGCAATGGGATTGCTGTCTACCAGATACTCTTCTGAGGTCTTCATAACATTTAAACCTAAGAACAGCATTTTGAAACAGGTTACTAAACTGAGACACAAAGATGTTAAAAAAAATTGCCCAGAAAATACAGCCAATAAGTGGTGGAGTTGGGATTTGAAGCTGTGTGGTCTGGCTCCTTAGTCATCGTCGTTAGAGCACATGTCCTGCCTCACCATCTCTTTCTCCATCAAATAGTTGTTAGCCAAAGGTTGCTCCTCTCTGACTGTTGTTTTCTTTTCAAGATAGTAGCAAGCAAGTTGAGTACATTGTTTTGGAAGGAAAAACTAATAAACTTTCAGCATAATTTTTCTCTAACAACATGATGGTAAAAATTGAATGGAAGTTGTATAGGATGAAAAGCAGAAGAGTGAAACTAAAATTTAATGTTTTCCCTTATACTTGTTTTCTATTTAATAACATTTGATAGAAAGTGTGATTAGATTTTTCTTTTCAGTTAATCTGAATTAGTGCTTTTTTAAATACAATTAAAGTCTTTTCTAGACTTATAGTTCATGTATTTTTATTTTTGCATTCCCTTTCACATGGTGGATGTGAAGTAGCAACTTTCTTTTAATGTGCCTTCCTCTGATTTTCAGTGAGTTTGAGTAGTTTCTCAGTGTTTATTGCTTATTTAGGGCTGTTTTTTTCCTGCCTATTTAAGTTGCTTGTATAAATGCTTTATCTAATTTTCTAGTTTGTTTGATATGCAGGAGTTCCTTGTAAGTTTGCATACTATTAATTCATTGTCAGTTAAATTTGTTAAAAATGTCTTCCTCAGTCAGCAGCTTTTCTTTTTTGGTTACAGTTTTATTGAATTATAATGTATGGTTCACCCATTTAGTGTACTGATGAAATTGTGCATCCACCACCGCTGTCTAATTTGGTGCTTGTGAGCAGTCGTTCTACATTTCCCACTCTCTCCCAGCCTCTGACCATCTGTAGTCTGCTTTCTATATGGATTTGCCTTGTCTAACCTATTTCATGTGAATAATACTGTGTAGTATGTGGGCTTCTGTGACTGGTTTCTTCACTTAACAATGTTTTCAAGGTTCATTCATGTTGTAGCATATATAAATACTTCCTTCTGTTACATCAACAAACAGTATTCTTCTGTGTGGATGTACTCCGTTTTGTTTATCCATTTATCACTTTGGACTCTTAAGAGAAATAACTGCTATGGATACTCATGTACACATTTTTGTGTGGGCATGTATTTTCCTTTTTCTTGAATATGTACCTAGGAGTGGAATTGCTAGGTCGTATGGTAACTCTGTATTTAACATCTTGAGGAATTGCCGACCTGTTTTCCAAAGCAGGTACCACATTTTATGCTCCACCAGTAATCTATAAGTGTTTCAGTTACTCCAAAAGAAAGGTAGACAATAAACGACTTTTATCATTATCTGCCTTTTTTTATTGTAGTTACAGCTGTCTTAGTGGGTGTGAGGAAACTCGGTTGGTGTAGTGCTTAAGTGCTTTATCTGGCAACCAAGAGGCAGGCAGTTCGAATCTTCCTGGTACCTCTATGGGACAGTTCTACTGTGATCTGTAGAGTTGCTATGAGTCAGAATTGAGTCAGCGGCACTGGGTTTGGGTTTTTTGGTAGTGGGTATGAAATGATATGTCATTGTGGTCTTGATTTTCATTTATGTGGTGATAATGATGTTGAGCATATTTTTATGTCCTTATACATTTGTATCTCTTCTTTGGACAAACGTCTATTTAGATCCTTTTCCTGATTTATTTTGGATATTTGTACTTTTATAATTGAGTTATAAGAGTTCTTTAAATATTCTGAATATAAATCTCTTGTTTGGTAGATGATGTGCAAATAATTTCTCCCATTCTATGAACTCTTTTGACTATCTTAAGATACTGTTTTCAACACAAAAATAAAAATAGCTAATTATGATAAAGTTCAGCTCACTTATTTTTCTTTTATCGTGTTTTTGTTGTTGTGTTAAAGAAGACTTTGCCTAACTCAGGGCGACAAAGATTTGTGTTTTCTTCCAGAGGTTTTGTACGTTTAACTTTTACACAGGTCTTTGATCTAGCTTTGAGTTAATTTTCTTTGGACTCAAAGAAGAGATCCAACTTCATGCTTTACATGTGCACATCAGCACCATTTGTTGAGAAAACTAGTATTTCCACATTAAGTTTTCTTGACACCCTTGTTGAAAATCAGTTGGACGCAGATATAAAATTGATGGCTTGTCTTTTAACTCTGCTTATAATGTCTTTTGTCATACAGGAATTTAAAATTCTGATATAATCAAGTCTTCTACCTTAAGATTTATACATTTGATTTCTTTTTAATAAATACTTCCTTATCCGGAATCACAGATATTTTCTTTAAGTATTTTAAAACTGTTCTAATTAAAAGAATGCCTCTGTTGAGATATAGTAGCATTCCATTAATACAAACCTCTGAAATTCATTTCCTACTTTATCAGAACCTTCCACTCTGGGAACAGATACTGATATACCAATGGACATTGACAGTAGTGACATAAACAGTGATGGTAGTCGGGGCTTGGATGACATAGAAGAGCCATCACCCCCAGAAGATAAAATGTTCATCCTGGATCCATCTGATCTTGATGTAGAAAGAGATGAAGAAGCTGTTAAAACAATCAGGTAACACATGTGTACATATTGTAAACTGCTTGCAAATGTAAGGTCTGTCCAGGAGCTCCATTAAGAAAGAAAACACCTGTCTCTACAAGTAGAGCCTTAAGTCTGATTTACCATCTAATTATAGCTAATTTTTTTATATGCACAACAGTGTTTCTGAAACAGATTACATTGCTCTTGCTGTGATCTCAGGATGCAAAGGTATGTTGTTAGATGCCTTTGAGTCAGTTCTGACTCACAGCGACCCTGTGTACAACAGGATGAAACACTATCTGGTCCTTCGCCATATAGGAACCCTTTTTTAAAAAAAGTACTTTCTGTGACTAGAGTTCAAATATGCTGCCTAGGTGTGAAGCAGCCACCATAGGGCACCAGTACTGAGCTGTTGGTTAACTAACCCTTTCAAGACCCTATTATTTTCTCTTCAAAAAAATTTTTTTTAATATTGTGTGTTTTCAGAAATGGAAGGCAAGCTGAATCAAGGAAACTTCCTGACTTAATGATAGGAAGTATAAATTTTGTTTCATGTTTTGTGGAGAACATATGTTCCAAAGAAGGCACCAAAAGATAGCCCCCTTATTTGTGAGACACCAGTGTCCCACTGATAATTGGAGGTACCATTTGGTTCCATTGGGCACCTCTGGTTTTCCAAATAGTTATACACACCCATGGAAAACCCCGCAGAGCTCCTTAACTATCATACATGAAACCACAGCTAACAAGGCTTACCTGGCTATGCAGCAGTGAAGAGAGACGAGTTTGACCCAGTTGCTTCCTAGGTACACTCGTACATAAGCCTTCAGTCTTACTAAATTTTCACCGGAGAATGTCTCTTTCATTTTGCCCGTGTTGCACAAGCCCCTATTGATAAGCAGTGGGAAATATTTTCAGTGGGAAAAGGAACCTTTTAAGAAACCTTAGAGCCCAGAAGTGTTTGTGGGAAGCATCTGTCCCATAGGCATGAAAGGGCATCCAGTTTCTTCATATCAGCTGATGGTAGAAACAGTAGTAAGAACACTGTCCTGAGAATGTTATACTGAAGATAGTAGTGATGAATTTGGGGGCAGTTTTCATATTGTCAGAAACCTGGTTGTGTGATAGTTAAGTGTAATGGCTATAGACCAAAAGGTCAGCAGTTCAAATCCACCAGGTGCTCCTTGGAAACTCTGGGGTCAGTTCTACTCTGTCCTGTGGGGTCACTGTGAGTCAGAACAGACTCCATGGAAATGGGTTTGGTTTTTTGTTTTTGTTTTTTTCATACTGCCACAATTAATCTAAATTTACCACTGGATGAAAACGCTATCAGACTATACAACTCTTAAATACCCACCTGATGGCACAGTGGAGTAATGCTTAGCTGCCAGCTGAAAGGTCCATAGTTGAAACCTTCCACAGTAGGAAATCTTGGTACTCTGCTCCCGTGAAGATTACAGCGTAGGAAACCCTGTGGGGCAGTTCTGCTTTGTCACACAGCGTCTCTGTGACTTGGAATCCACTCGATGATAAACATGGATAAAGTTTTCAGGTACTGTCGAGTTATTTTTTGACTCAGTGACCGTGTGTGACATTGCAGTAAAATTGCCCACACGTGACCTTTAGGCTTGTGAGTCAAAATCAGCTCGAGAGCAGTGGATTGCTTTTTCCATTTTGGGTAATCTTTACATGAGGACATCACTAGGTCTTTGTCCTGTGGAGTCCCTGTGTTGTTCATACCACTAGCCTTTTAGTTAGCAGCCAAGTGCTTGACTGTTCGACCACCAGGGCTCTTAACTATCCCCTGCGCTGGCAGAAATCTGATTCATGTAGTATGCCCTCAGGATGTACTGTTGTGCAGTATTAATGTCACCACTTAGGTAGTTTTTAGTTTACGCTGGCAACATATTTAGAGAAAGAAGGAGATTAATAGTGTCGCCATGAGTCGGATCCAACTCTACGGCACTTGGCTTGCTTGGCTCTGTAAATTCATGGCAAATAATAAGAAATTATAATTATATACTGTATTATTATTTTATAAATCAACTGTGTATCTTCATACTGAGATTACTTTATTTTCTTAAACTGTTGTCTGTCTTCGTAATGTATTTTAAAAAATTTAGCCCAATTCTCTATAAAAAGGCTTAGTGAGCCTAGTATTTTTTAAATGATATTATAAATATTTACCATAAACTTTAAATATTTTTTAGTCCATCAACAAGCAATAATATTCCGCTAATGAGGGTTGTACAGTCCATCAAGCACACAAAGAGGAAGAGCAGCACAATGGTGAAGGAAGGATGGATGGTGCATTACACCAGCAGGGATAACCTGGTCAGTAGTCACATGTGTTTAAGTATGCTAATATAATGGTCATAGGTTGGATTTTGTTTGTTTTTTAAGTCAAAATGAGAATGAGCTATCTTTCATGAAATTGTAGATACGAAGGCACTATGTAAAAGTGGACAACTTTTGAAAGGTAGAATACTTAATGTGTTTTTTTAATAACTTGGTAGAGCAGAAGAGATTCAGAAGAATCAGGCTAGTGCCTGGGGTGTATTACAAGCCTGCAGGGAGCCATTTGAGGCGCAACAGTTCACCTGGAGTGAAAGAGGACAAAGAGTCAGGAGTAGAAGGCAGAAAGGGATGTGTAGCTAATTTCCCCCCTGAATAGCCGCCTCCTTGGCCAGGAGACCAGAACTGGAAATGCCAACTACCATCTACATAACATTTTGATCAAAGATCCTATGGAAGAATCCTGATCAAAAGAAGAAAAATGCAGAACATTTTCAGCTTCTCAGGGAATCCAGACTTCTGGAACCAAGGACCGTGGATAACTCCCCAAACTCTTGCTTTGTGATAATTTTCAAACTGTAAACCAAAGATATCTTCTGGAGTCTTCTTAAAACTAAACAGTAGTTTAGCTTAATTGGTGAAGAATGGCTTCCTTGAGCCTTATGCTCTTCTAAAAGTTATCTATATGGGATCAGATTGATAACAGCAACCCAAATGATTTCATAGGAAACTTAGGGGACGTTGAGTTTATGTTAATGGGAGAGAAACAATTGTGACCAGAAAGACTTTCTAGTTATTAAAGACTTTCTAGTTATTAAACCTTTAAGAATAAAATGAAGTACCCAGTACCCAGTACCTTTAGGTGATCACAGGAAAGACTGCAGTTGTTACATGCTTTTTCTTTTATTTATAGCCTATATCTTTCCAAAAGGAACTTGAAGTGTCCTACATACATATGGAAATTTAATGGTATATCAAAGGTATAATGTGAAATCAGTGAGGAAAAGACAGATACTTCAGTAAGTGATAATAGAAAATCCATGTAGCCATTTTGAAAAAAAATTGATTTGCATATATGCCTCACATTCTACACAAAATAAATCTAAATGGATCAGTGATTTAGATGTAAACCAGTAGAAGGAACTATGGAAAACTATAAGCTCAAAAAGAAGAAGCAATAACAGATGGATAAATTTGGCCTATGTAAAACAATCCGCATGGCAAAAACCAAAGTCAAACAAATTGGGAAACGGGTTTCAACTCACATTTACATAGGGACTAATTTCCATAATATACGAGTACCAATAATTGATAAAGATGACAATAGCAAAATGAGTAATGAGTATAAACAGAATCCTCAGAAAAGGAAATAAAAATAACTTAAATGTGAGTTTAATCTCATTTGCATTAAAACAAAATGCAGTTTAGAATTCCATTGAGTACCAGTTTTTATTTATTAGTGGAGCAGTGGTCACAAAGTCTAAAGTACACTACGTTACAGAAAACAAACAAGCAAAACCTCATTGCCATCGAGTCAGTTCTGACTCAACAGTAGTCTTATAGGACAGATTACAACTGCCCCATAGGGTTTCTAAGGAGTGACTTGTGGATTTGAACTACTAACCTTTTCTTAGCAGTGAAACTCTTAACCAGTATGTCACCAGGGTTCTTGAGAGGGTGTAAGTAAATAGGCACTCCCATATGTTGCTGCTAAGACTATAAATTGGGATAAGTCTTACATAGGACAGTTTGACACTATCAAGAAAAATTACGTGTGCACAGACCTGTTGACCTAGCAAGTCAACTTCTAAAAATATAGTCTATAAATAAATTTTCCCATATTAAAAAAATGAATATGAAAATTATTCATTACATCATTATTTGTAATAACAGTTGGAAGCAACTTTTGTGTCCATCAGTTGGTAACTAATAGAGTAAATCCATACCACAGTTTCTCACAACTGGTGAGGGACAGTGCTACTGGCATCTGGTGGGTGGCAGTAAGACATGCTGCTAAACAACCTACAATGTACAAAACAATCCTCACAACAAAGAATCTTCAGGCCTAAAGTGTCAAAAGTGCCAAAGTTAAGAAATTTTGATAAACACAATGGAATATTACACAGCTATCAAAAGGGATGAGGAAGTTTTTCATGTTCTCATCTGAAAAAGATCTCCAAATGAAAAGGCATAATACAGAACACTATGCTGCTATTTTTTTTTTAAAAAAAGCAGTGAATAATAATACACTTGTGTTTCCATGTGCATATCTAAAATTTTCTGAAAAGGTTCCCAACTCTAATAACATTACTTGCTTGGGGTTAAGGGTGGAGACAGAGGTATGAGTGATTAAGATGAAAGTGATTTTTTTCACTATATATCCTTTCTGTATTTTCAGGATTTTGAGTTTCATGAATACATAACCTATTCAGAAATACAGATTTATAAAAATGAAAAGAAAGTACAAGCACTTTGGGGGAATTGTTATTTTTGAACCTCACAGAATCCTGGTGTTTGTTTTATAGAGAAAGAGGCATTACTGGAGACTTGACAGCAAATGTCTAACATTGTTTCAAAATGAATCTGGATCAAAGTATTATAAGGTAAGAACTTATGTATAAAAATATTCCAGGTTTTTCAAGTATATCTAAATAATCATTAATTGCTATTTTTCAGCATAGCTGTTGTGACTTGCTAATATAGTTATGGAAGTCACTGTCAGCCCACCCTTCCATTCTACCTTCCACTGCAGTCCCTCTATCAAAGACTGGTTGGTGATGGTTTGTTTTTGGTGGTGGTGTCAGGTTGCTGCTGTTTTCCCCACCAGATGCTGTGATTTTACGTTGGACTGTTGACAGAGTTTCGTGACCATTGCCTGTCCAGAACATGTCAGTGTAGTAGTATTTGGTGTTCCTCCTCCTCCAGTTCACGTCAGGCCCTGATTCCTGCTTGCCTGTCTCTCTATCTCCTTTGGACCATCGCCTTGATTGCTTTGCCCCGTGGTTTGCCGTGTCATAGGCTGACAGACTGCAAACAAGGTTGTAAGCATAGCAGTTGGGTTAGTAAAAAAGAGAATGGGAAGTACTGCCTCCCTTTGAGGTAGGCTGTGTTTTGGTTTGGGACCTTTGGAGTTTGTTTTTTGAGTAAGTTTTTTTTGATTGTTTCTTGTCTCACCAAGTGGACTAGACATAAATGATTGTTACACTGCACTTCAGTGAACTGAACCAGCATGGAGTGCTCAGTCAACCTCCACTGACCTAACTTCTGCTTTTCCTGCCATTATTCCTGGAATTCTTTGGGGCCATAGCTTGCAGACAGCAGCCAACAGAGAAGTAGTTGCTGAGCAGATTTAATGACACAATTGAAAAGCAGAAAATTTTGGATATAGTGGTATATTGGCCTCCTAGGTCCTCTCCTTCTTTGCATCTTACTGACCTGTTCCAGGCCTGAATCACTGCAGTCCCCACTCCTGAGCTTTACTTCTGGCATGACCAGAATTACAGATGGTTCAGGGTGGCTGCTGTTGTAAGACTTGATTAGGTTCCATGTGCTGCACACTTCAGGGACACCATGTTGGTCTTAATGACATTCATTAGGAAGGTGTTTTCTTTAGTTATTTAGTGTATCTGAAATTAAAAACAAGATGTATTCATGTTTTCCAAAGCTTGATTTTTTGCATTTCAGGAAATCCCACTTTCAGAAATTCTCCGTGTGTCTTCACCACATGATTTCACCAGCATTCCACAGGGCAGCAACCCACACTGTTTCGAGATCATCACAGATACTATGGTGTACTTTGTTGGGGAGAACAATGGCGACGACTCTCACAATCCAGTTCTTGCTGCCACTGGAGTTGGACTTGATGTTGCACAGAGCTGGGAGAAAGCAATTCGGCAAGCTCTCATGCCTGTCACGCCTCAAGCAAGTGTTTGTACTTCTCCAGGGCAAGGGAAAGATCACAGTAAGCAAGAAGCGTGTTGACTTCTTTTTTCCCTTTCCCTTTTTTCCCTTAAGCGTTTTGTGGGTGTGGTTGTCCTTGTGTGCATGTTTTTAATGCATATTTTTCCGATTTGTCTTCATATGCCAGTATTATGAGAATTCCTTTGAAAAATTATGTTGGTTATTGTGTGTGCATAAAAGCCCAGTTAGGCTCCAGAGTCATTCTCCTTATGTGTAACTTCTGGCTGTTGCACTTAAATGACTAGCTCTTTGACCTAGGTAAATGCTTTTCTTCTCTGTAGTGTACCTACATCATAGGGTTGTCAGTGTTAAATGAACGAGTACATATAAAATGCTCAGAACAGTGCTTAATATTAACATATTAAGTATGCTAATAGTATTATTCTTTGATTCATAGTGAGTTATAAATAACCTATGAAGAGTTATTAAGGATCACATCATACTCACAAAATCTGCTGAGGCAGACATGTTGTATGTCTTTTTAAATGAACTAAAACATTCAGAAATACTACAGAATTATTGAAATGCACATTCCCCACACCAGCAAAATTTATCAAATAAAATCTAAGTAAACACTTAACAATCAGAAAGTCATAACACCACAATTCATCCATTGTTATTGGTTTTTAGGAATAAACATAATTCATTAGACATTTAAATTGAAATAAGTATCACTCAGTTTCAAATATAGTTTCATTTTAGCCAATTACAGTATGCCAGCAGTTCTTGGCATCATGCTGGGCTGTGAGCTAGAGTCCAAATGAAATGTAGAAGTCTTAATACTATTTAAGAATACTATTTAAGACTATGTGGTACATATATACCTGAGTGTTAAATGGTAGCATAAACAGTACAATACAAAAATGCATTTCTTGAGGGATTCCGATATGTGTAGGAAGAGCAAGCAGAGATTTCATGGGAGAAGAACCCCATCTACACCTTGGAACTCAGGTAGGATGTGGATAGGCAGAGCTAAAACCAGTCCAAGGAAGCTAAAAACATTCCCCCTCTGTCACCAAATGTGGTGACTAATCAGTCCCACTCCACATACCAGATGTGTCCTGTAGAAATCTCAGCTTCCTTCTCCAGTCATTTCAGACTCTAGCTGGCAGTTCAGTCATTTGTCTGTTGTCCCTGTTCACTAGGGGCTGGGTCAGTGGTTACAGCCCTACTCTGCCTGGGAGCCTTATGCTGACTGAGGCTCATGAGGGATGATGTAGTCTGTCATGGCCACAAAACCCAAACCCAAACCCCTGCTGTCGATCTGGGTCTGACTCATAGCAGCCCTAGAGGTTAGAGAAGGACTGCCCCATTGCATTTCCAAGGAGTGCCTGGCGGATTTGAACTGCTGACCTTTTGGTTACCAGACCTCGCACTTAACTCACTACATCACCGTTTCCATGGCCACGAGCTAAAGCTGATAGAAGTTTCGGAAGATGGAAGCTCAGTGGAATGTCCTGGGTGGGGAGGGCCAACAGCTGCTCTCACGTCACCTGGGACATGGAAGCTCTGCTTCAAGACCCTTCAGCCCGTATATTTATATCCATTTTTCTGCTGTTTTAAACGATAGCCCTTTCCCTGTAATTTGTAAGTTGTTCCACTGAATTATCAGACCCAAGAAGAACCAGAACCAAAGGCCAAATTCTTACACAGGGGTTCCCACACCTCTCAGGGGCTGAGGGCTAGTGTTATTCAAGTTGAGGATACAGAAGTGGTCAAAAGGAAAGAAAATCATAACCATCTACAGGTTAAAAAGAAAACAATGTAACATTTGGCAGGTATTTTTAAATTTCAGTTTGTCAAGCATACTCAGTGAGCAAAAAGCTAGTGATTTACCTCCAATCTTACCTGAACCAGGCACCTCATCTGCAAAGATGTGGTAAACAGCGCTGATGTCCTATTCAAGAAAAAGCAGGCAATGAATAGAATGTATTATCTCTGAAAGACAGTGTTAATATTGCCTGATACTCTTCGTTCAGATACTTGTATCCAGTGTCGTTTTTATGTAAGAGTAAACTAATTTCCATATAATTAAAAAAGTCTTTCATGGAGCATGTATCTGTATAAAACCATTGCCATCGAATCAGTTCTGACTTGTATTGACCCAATAGGACAGAATAGAACTGCCCCATAGAGTTTCCAAGGAAGAACTGGTGGATTCAAGCTGCTTAGTTCTTGGTTAGCAGCCAAGCTTCCAACCACAGTGCCACCACAGCTCCGTCTACAGCTTCAGTATTTGATATTTCTTTCTTTGGATGGATATGTAGATACTTCATGGTGGTTCTTAAATTTTGAGGGATTTCAGACAGAATCATCTGACATTCTGATTAAAGCCATAGATCCTTTTCCCAGAAAATAATACAGTCACACACAAATCTTGCATGTAATTTCAGAGGCCTTAGAGACCCTCTCAGGGCCATCATGGCATACCCCCCTACTCCTGGGTCTAACAGACTCTGAGGACAGGCTAGTGAAAGCAATAAGAATAAGGCTATTTGACAGATATTTGACAGAGGCCCTAAGATTGTAAACTGGGATAAAAACAGTCTAACAAGTGGTGGTGACAGAATTGGATATTCATCTGCAAAAAGCTGAAACAAGACCCATATCTCATACCTTACACAAAAGCTAACTCAAAATAGATGAGAAACCTAAATGTCAAGCCTAAAACGATAAAGATCATGAAAGAAAAAATAGGGTCAACAATGGAAATTTTAACACACAGCTTAGACAGACTTCAAAGTCTGACAGACAAAGCATTATCAATAAATACATAAGCGGGAGCTACTATGAATCAAACAGTTTTGCTCATCCAAAGACTTCATCAAAAAAGTTAAAAGACTACTTGCTCATCCAAAGACTTTATCAAAAGAGTTAAAATAATACCTACAGAGTGGGAAAAAATATTTGGCAACTGCGTGTCAGACCAACATCTGATCTTCATAATCTACAAGGTACTGCAAAATAATCAACAAGAAAAAGGTAAATAACCCAGTTAAGCAAAGGAGATGGACAGACACTTCACAGAGGGCATTCAGGCAACCAAAAGACACATGAAATGCTGACAATCATTAGCAATTAGAGAAATCCAAATCAAAACTATAATGAGATGCCATCTCGCCCCAGCAAGGTTGGCCATGATCCAAAAACAACAAATGCTGGAGAGGCTGGAGAGGGATTGGAACTTTCCTACACTGCTGGTGGGATTGCAGAATGGTACAACCTCTTTGGAAAGCAATTTGTTGCTTCCTTAAAAAGCTGAAAATAGATACACCATTTGATCCAGTAATTCCACTTCTTGGAATATATCCTACAGAAGCAAGGACAGTCCCATGAACAGATACATGCACACGAATGTTTACTGCAGCACAGTCCACAATAGCAAAAAGATGGAATCAACCCAGATGCCCAACAACAGATGAACAGATAAACAGACTATGGTACATGTACTCAATGGAACACTGTTTTTAGTTGTTGTTAGGTGCCATCGAGTTGGTTCCAACTCAGTAGCAACTCTGTGAACAGCAGAACCAAACACTGCCTGGTCTTGCACCATGTCCACAGGTGTTTTTATGCTTAAAAAATGGAACACTATGCAATGATAAAGAACAATGATGATTTTAGGAAGCATCTCATAGCCTAGTTTCAATTGGAAGACATTCTGCTGAGTGAAATCAGTCAACAACAGCACAGGGACAAATAGTGTGTGAGACCCCTACTCATAAGAACTTAAAAATAGACTCATGTGCAGGAGAAAAGACTTTGACAGCTGCAAGGGTAGCAAGGGAGGGAGAAGGCTGTTCATAGATAGTTGATAGAAATTTGGTTGGGTGAAAACAGTGACAGCACACATTAGAAAGAAGATCAGCCTAACTGGACTTCAACATAAACTGAAGACTCTTCTGATCTTAACACAGTATTGCAAGGATAGAGTAGCAGGGGCGGGGGTCTGGGAACCATGCTCTCAGGGGATATCAAGGCCAGCTGGTGTTACTAGCCTGTCACTAAGACAGTCTCTGCACTCCATATTGGTGAGCGGTGTCTGGGTTCGTAAAAGGTAGCAAGCTGCCATCTGAGGTACACCAAATGGTCCCAGCTCATCCAGAACAGATGATAACCAAGGACAACAAAGAGATGAGGTAAGAAGAGCCCAGGAGACAGAAGCACCCATGTGAATGGGAGACTGTATCAACATGTGACCAGAACCAGGTGGTGCCCAGCCACCACAAAGACAGCTGTGGTGGGGCACATGATGTCGAGTCCCAGTGGCAACATGAGAAAGATGGGTGTACCTCAAGAACGCCGCTAAAAGGCTGCGCTTGTTGATCCGGAAGCCTCAGAGTTCCCCTGGGAGCATGGCCCCTGTACCTGCTGCTAACCCTGACTGGAAAACAGGACCGAGGTCAACTCTTTGGACAAGAGTGGACTGGACTTGGGGTCACAGTGTGACCATATTACATGTGTACTTGATGGTTCTGTGCATCTATAGGAAGCTGTCCTACAGGCCTCTTACTAGAAGGGAAAGGAGAGGGTAAAGAAGAGGGTACAGGAGATTGTTAAAAGGAGATGACATACGTAGAACAAAAAGGAAGAGTGTGTTGTCACTAGGCGAGGAGAGCAAAAGGAGCTGCAGATAGGCGGACATGGAAATTTAGTTAGGATTGTATACTTGCACTAATTGCAATAAAAGTAAAAAAATAAACCCATCACTAATGCCCCGTTACCTACAAAAGTGCCCCCCCACCAAAAAAAACAATAAGGCTGCTAGAGAAGAAAAGCCGAGTTCTACTGCTTACTAGCTGTGTGATCTTGGCACATAAGACACCTAGCACAGTGTCTGACACATAGTGCCTAGTAGATACCGTTGTTTTTGTGGCTGTCCTTGTAACAACTTCCTCAGAATCAACATAAATTAAAACTAGATGGAGCTATATAGTGGAGGCCTTTGAAGGAAAGTAAATATTAAGACTAGGAAGCTGAAGCTACCAAGAAGCAGAATTTCAGGCACAGTTTGCTAATGCTCTACCTTTTCTTGATTGCTAACATTTGAATTTTAAGTTATTAAAAATATTTTTACATTAATGTTTTGAAATTGAGCTTTTGGCAGTCATACTACCTTTATTGTATAATTTGCTTACATTTCTTTATTAACAAAGGTTTGTATTTGGAATTATAAAGACAACTTCACTGGCTTGCTCTCTTGAGTTACCTTGGAGATTCTAGACGTTTAACACCTTATTCTCTTGGTTGCCTTCCCTTTTTTATAATCCGTTAATGTGATGTCAGTGTTGAAGTCACTCTGCATGTGTTAAAGATCTGTGTGTTGGTTTGTTACACTTAGTTACATTGCATCAGTGTTATGTCTGTCTCTAGAGTCTTGGCATGTCCTTATTATGGGCACTGCTTATCAAAGTAATGTAAACATGTAAACTTTATCAACTTAATGTAACAGAGAGGGAGGAAGTCCTCCCTATACAACACATGATCTCCTCTGTCCCTAATCCTACACTTGCCCTCCCCTCCCTCCAAAAATCATTGGAGGTTTGGTGTGTATTTATTGGAGGGGAGTGAAGAAGGGGAGCCTATCCTGTCTATACGATAGAGTTATTATTTTTGAAAAAAAGTGTCACAATCTTTGTGTTCTTTTTACAGCTTGCCTTTACCCACTAATATATGTGAGCTGTATTTCGCTGTCAATATATAGAGTTAATACTTTTATTATGAAAGTAATACCTTTTATTCTAAAAAATCGTTTTAGAAATATGTAAAGTAAAACTAAAATTCTTACTCCCCAACCCTACCTGGTCCACTCCCCAAGGGAGTCATTTTTTTTTTTTTTAATCCAAGCACTGCTTCCCAAAACTTTTCTAATTTAACAGTAAGGCATGGATAGCTTTTTGACTGCGTACTTAACAACTCTACATCATTTTCTAAGTAGGTAGTATTCCTTTGTATTTATTTAACCAATTTCCTGACTGACAGAGTAGTGTTACCTGTGTATAAAGTTTTTCAGATTTACGTGATTACACTAACTCTGTACTAAGTAGTTTTGCTGGGGTTTTTTTGTTTTTGTTTTTAATTTAGTATACCATGGGCATTTTCATGTATCAGTGAATATTAATCTTAAGTAAGCATTAACAGTTTCTTCTTTTGTAACTTATCATTCTTACATTTTACAGAAGATTTGTCTACCAGTATCTCTGTATCTAACTGTCAGATCCAGGAGAATGTGGTGAGTAACAGTTACAGCTAAATTGTGCAAATTGAGTGATAAAATTAAGGAAAATGAAGTGAGGAAATCTTATTAGAGAAACAGGTTCGTAGCCTAAAGTAGTAAACAGTTTGCATATAGACATTATGCTAGATTTAATGGGTGGTAACTTAGGACTTTTACTTAAGGAGTTCTGCTTTAAGAGAAAAACTAAAGTGGAGTTTTTTTCTTTTTAAGTATTGTATTGTGCTTTTACAATCCACATCAATTTGCCATATAAAACCCAGCACACACACCACTGTGCAACTCTAACTGCTGTCCATCCCCTGCCCCCACCCCCTATAACAGCATACTCCTTTCCACCTTATAATTCCCAGATCCAGTCATCTAACTCCTGTCCCTCTTCATCTTCTCTCCTTGCCTCTGGACGAGAGCTGCTCAGATAGACTCATGTATGTATTAAGTCAAGAACACTCTTCACCAGCATCACTCTGTGTCTTATAGTCCAGTCCAATCTTTGCCTGAAGAGTTGGCTTCCACATTGGTTTCATCTGTGGACTAACGGAGTCCAGGGGCACACCCTCAGGGGACCCCCCAGTCAGACAGACCATCAGGCATAGTCTTCTAATAGAGTTCTAGTTGTGCACACCCGTTTTTCTCCTGCTGTGTCAGGGACTGTGCACTGTGGCCTCTGTCAGGGCAGTCATTGGTGGTAGCCAGGCACCATCTAGTTGCTCTGGTCTTAATGCTGATGTAGTCTCAGGATCATATGTTACCTTCTGTCTGCTGGGCTCATGTTTTCCTCATTTCTTTGATTTCCTTCATTCGCCTCTGCTCCAGGTGAATTGGGACCAGTCGATGCTCCTTAGATAGCTACTTGCTAGCTTTTAAGACCCCACATATCACTTACAAGGTGGATTTTTTAAATTATAAACATGAAATTCACTTTTTTATAGGTGGCATTAGAATATTACTGAGTAATATACTTGTTGAAGGAGAAAACCAAAAAAACACCAAACCCATTGCTGTTGAATTTATTCTGACTCATGGTGACCCAACAGGAAAGAGTAGAACTGCCCCATGGGGTTTCTAAGGAGCATCTGGTGGATTTGAACTGCCGGTCTCTTGTTTAGCTGCTATAACACTTAACCACTGCAGCACCAGGATTTCCAGTTGAAAGAGAAAGGAGAATTTCTTTCTTTCTGCGTCAGCAGGGAAAGCTTCCTAAAGGAAGTAGGACTTGAGTTATGCCTGGAAGGGTGATTGCCAGGCCAGCTGAGGGGAGCGGGGGCAACATTCTGTGCAGGTGGAGGGAGCAGGATAAGCAAATAGAGGAAGGAGGAACTACAGGACTTTAAAGGAAGAGTGATAGATTAAATTTGGCTAGTGTGGAGGATTGATTGTAACTGCAGTTGGGAAAGTTTTTATATAAAGGGCCACATAATAAATATTACACTTTGCAGCCATATGGTCTTGGTCACACCTTCTCAGCTCAGCTGCTGGAAGGAAAATCAGGCATGGATATTATGGACACTGAAATTTGAACTTCATAGTTTCTGTGTGTCACAAAATATTTTTATTATTTTAATTTTCCCAACCATTAACAATTTAAAAACTGTCTTAGATCATGGACCATTAAACGAAATAAGCAGGCACACTTTTTTCCATTTATACTTGAAGCATCCAGTTGTTAACTTGTGTGACATGTGAGTGTCATTGGGATTTCTAAGATTGTGGTGAAGACTGGATACCCAGCAGGGGATGGAGGGTTTCTGTGGGCTGGCTCTATCCTAGTGGTAGGTGCGATAGATACTGGAGTCTTAGAGTGAGAACGAGAATTCCAAAACCACGAGTGCACTGGCTTTGAAGGAGCCCATGGGAATGTTGTCTCTGTTAAGGAACTTTTCTTTTTAGCAGTACAGAAACCCATGGTGGTGTAGTGGTTAAGTGCTATAGCTGCCAACCAAAAATTCAGCAGTTTGAGTCTGTCAGGTGCTCTTTGGAAACTCCATGGGGCAGTTCTACTCTCTCACCTAATGGTCACTGAGTTGGAATTGACTCAACAGCACTGGTTTTGGTTTTGGTTATATACAGTACAGAAAACCCTGGTGGTATAGTGGTTAAGTGCTACATCTGCTAACCAAAAGGTCAGCTGTTCAGATCCACTGGGCACTCCTTGCAAACTCTATGGGGCAGTTCTACTCTGACCTGTAGGGTTGTTCTGAGTCAAAAATCGATTCGATGGCACTGGGTTTGGTTTAGTTTAGTTATATACAGTACATGCCCCCTTAACTAATTTGATTAGAAGCAAATTTGGTTAAACAAAAACCTGTTTAAAGTTAGAAGGTGTTTAAAAATCTTTCTTGCAAACCTTAAAAATTTCAGTTGAACTTACAGCATCTGCGCACACCATTTGCTGTTTGTCACGGGTTTTGTCTTGTGTATGTGTGTTTGCTGTATGTGGTTCTCCTTTGTCTTTGTTGTATCAGCCACACCCATGTACATTGTTTATATTTTCCAATTTTTGTTTCTTTTAAGTGAAGCCGGGGATATTTGTGAAACATTCTGAGAAGAGGATCTTAGATTTTTACTTCCCCAACGTTTTGTGTTTATTTTGCTCCCAAGTAATTTGACAGCAGTTGTTGTTAGTGCCCCATGTTTGTAGTATTTCCCAAACAACTTAGAGTTCATAGAAGTCCCACATTTCATTGAGTTATACAATGTTTGTTTGTTTATATTTATATTATGTAATTAGACCATATAATTATTTTAACAAGTACTTTTTTTACCGTGAAACACGGATTCAAGCTGCCTTCCACAAAGCAAATTTTGAGACAGGGGTGAGGTGTGTACCAAGAGGGCTTGATTGTGGACCACCACACAAGAGACTGAGGGATATGAACACCTCCAGAAATCTGTTGGAGACTGACTGGGGAGTTATAGGGTCAGGGCTTAAGCTTGAAAACTGTGGAGAGCATTAGTTCCTCTTCCAGGTTGGCAGGTTGACCTCCTGTGAGTATTTTTTGGGGTCTGATGGCATTGTCCTGGTTTCAGTAAGAGGATGGCCCTTGTTGCCCGATTGTCTCACCCCAGGTCTTAGCTGTTGCTGTTCAGCTTCTTTAAGTTCCATGGTTGCTGCTTGACTTCTCTTAGAGCAAAATAAGTTAAACTTTGTAGAACATTGGAGACTAGGAGGAGGAAGAAGGAAGACAAATCATAAATCATGAAATCACCCAAGTGTATGAAAGTGAACTGTGCCAGCCATGCAGAAACAATGCTACAGTTACCCAGGAAACTAGATCCCTGTAGGTTCTTCCTCACACTGCCCCTTTAACATTTGACATAAGCATGCTTGGGAACAAATTCCTGTGTAAGGGACACTCATCAGAAGAGCCCCACTGGAGAGGAGCCTACTCCACTAGCCTTTGGACATGAGTGAGCTGTGCTTGTCAGAGGCAGTGGAGAATGGGGGTTGCCCTGGCAAGTTGGTGGAGAAAAGATGTTAAGATTGCCTCTGTTGTAGTGTGTTTGACCATCATGGTGTTGTGAATTGCTTTATGTTTATTATAGATTTATTTTTCTGTTTCTGCTCTAAGTCTTTTAAGTACTGGTTCTGTTCTTGACACATTAGCTTTTTATGACGGAACCCTAAATACAGTTGGAGCTGAGGAAATATTAGCAGTAATCATAAAGTCATAGGTATTTTTAGAATTAAAAGGAACTTAAGAGAGATCTGGACTGATAAAAGAGATTAAGTCCCCAGAAATTTAAGCTTCTTTTTTAACATTACGTAACTTAAAGAGGAATGAAAAAGTTCACATTTATGGAGTTACTAGTGTATGCCAGGCAGTGGCATACAAAGTGAACTTGGACTTTGCATATGTCCTCAAAAATCCAGTGATACAGATAGTGTTATAGCCTCTTTACAGATGAGAAAACTGAAGCCTTGGAAATTAACTGATTCAATTAAGTGTCTACCATGAGACAGGCACTGGGAAGACACTATCAAGGTAGACATAGTCCCTTACTTTATGGACACTGTAGTTTGTCATGGAAGAAGAATAGTAAGCAAGCAGTACAAGGGTGATAAATGTTAAGAAGCATTTAACAAGAAACATAACCTATTCTGGATATACAGAAGGTCCTGTGAACCTGAAGAATGAGGAAGAGTTGAAGAGACATCACTTTCTAACCTTCAAACTCCATTGTAGAACCCACATATCAGAAATGTCATCCACAATGGAACCAAGTATTAGAACTAGAAAAATGTCCCTAAACAACAAAACCCGTTTACTGACTGAAGCAGAGTGTAGTAGGGAGCTGTATGATGTTAATGTTGAGGTCTCATAGGCCTAAATTCAAGTCCCAAATCTGTCAGTTGTCAGCTGGACAGGGTACTTAATTTCTCTGAGAGATGCATCTCCTCATCTGTAAAATGGTGGTAATTAATTATGCCAGTCTAATGGGATTATTTAAAAGAATACAGGAAATAATACAATGATACAATAGTTACTATCCATTGTGTGGTTAATGTTTTCTAGACCCTTTTTGTGTGTTAGCTTACTTCATCCTCACTGAGTCCCTGAGTAGCCCAGCACTTAAGTGCTTGCTGCTACCTGAAAGGCTGGTGGTTGAGATCCACCCAGACCCACCTGGACAACAAACCCAACAAACCATTCCCAAAGGTCACAGCCTGGAAAACCCTGTGGAATGCAATTTTGTGTGTATGTGGGCTGGATATGAGTCAGAATGTTTAGCCTTTTTCTGTAAAATTAATTTGTCTGTGTTTAACAGCAACAGCAACCGTATTGTCATCATCACTGGAGTCTGTATGTCTCAAGCTCGTGCATTCAACGTCACTTAACCCTGTATAAATAGCCCCAGCAGACTGCCTTATTCTAACGTCTGCCATAAATGAAAAAAAAAAAAAACCTGTTGCCATTGAGTAGATTCAGACTCATAGTGACCCTGTAGGACAGAGTAGAACTACCTCACAGAGTTTCCAAGAAGCATCCGGTAGATTCAAACTGCTGACCTTTCAGTTAGCAGATGTAGCTCTTAACCACTGTGCTGCCCGAGCTCCCTTAGGGCACTTAGGAAGCCCTAAGTAGATAGTGGTTATAAGCACAAAATAGTTCTGTGTACACTGTAAGGCCTGTGTGCATACCTGAGCACAAAGGAGATCTTGATTGGGGAGCTCTGGAGAATGGTCTCCATGAATGTTCTGACAGAAACAGACATCAGCACCAAAAACGGAAGTGACCCCAGAATAGAAGAAGAGGAAGGAATGGATGAAGGGGGAAAAGAAAGGGGAGCAAAAAGAGGAAGGGAGATTGAAGAGTGGATTTGACTTACAGACTTGCACTTTTCCTCAGACTTTCCAAGTCAACCTAATTCCAAAAATAGGAACTTACTTTAAAAAAAAAGGAATCAAGTACCTCTAAAGATCAGATAAGGAAAACTTTGTTTTTAATGTTTCCATGTTAATTTTTTTCCTTTTATTGTTATTGTGATTGAGTGAAAGTGTACAATCCAGCTTAAATCTACATGTCTGACTATCTGCAACTCCTTCTACTCTACTTGCCCGGTGACAGCACATTCCTCTTTTCCATTCTGTACATGTCATATCCTCTGAACAGGCTCCCGTCCCCTTGTCTCCAGTCCCCTCAGGTAAGAGGCCAGTAGGGCAACATCCTATAGATGCATGGAACCATGAAGTGTACACACAATACGATCATGCTGTGTCTCCTAGTTCAATCCACTCCTGTCCAAAGAGTTGACTTCAGGAATGATTTATGATCAGGGGCAGCAGCAAGTCTAGGGACCATGTTCCCAGGGGAACCCCCAGGCCTTTGGACCGTCAGTTGTGGTCTTTAGTGAAGTTCCCTGGGTGCATCAATTGTTTTTTCTCATGTTGCCACTGGGACTCAACATTGTAAGTCCCATCATGGGTGTCATTGGTGGTGGCCAGGCACCATCTAGTTATTCTGGTCACATGTTGATGTAGTTGCCCATTCACAGGGTCTTTCTGTCTTTAGAGTTGTCTTTCCCCATGTCGTCTTTGTCTTTCCTTGGTGATCTTCTGTTCCAACTCAGTTGGGACCATTTGGTGTACCTCTGATGGCAGCTTGCTAGCTTTTAAGACTCCAGACACAGCTCACCAATATGGGGTGCAGTAGACTCTATTAGCAATAGGCTGCTTATGCCATTGGGCCTCTATGTCCCCTGAGAGCATGGTCCCCGGACCCCACCCCTGCTACTCTCTATCCTTGCAATATTGGGTTAAGATTGGAAGAGATTTCAGGTTATGTTGAAATCCAGTTAAATTGATCTTTCTGGTGTGTACTGTCACTGATTTCACCCCACCAAATTTGTATAAGCTGTATAATCTATAATCAGCCTTTTCCCTTCTTTGCTCCTTGCCCTCCCTTGCAGCCATCAAAAAGTCTTTTCTGTACGTGAGTCTGGTTTTAAGTTCTTATAGTAGGGATCTCATACAATATTTGTCCTGTGCCGCTGACTTAATTTCACTCAACATAGTGTCTGTCAGTTGAAATCTGTGTTAATTTTTTATAGCTCACTGCTTGACAGTTTTTTGTTTTTTCAAAGCTTTTTTCCCCTAAGGTGGTCTTTACAGAATACACTGTATTTGCACATTAGGGGTCATACTGTAAAAATCGGCCTTAATCTTTCCTAGAAAATACTTTCAAACCCTGCTTTAACAGAAATACCATGAGTGGATGGCTTTTATTCTGTACACCACTCGGTAGTCTACAAGTCCCAATTCAGGGAAAGACTTTCTGTCTCCGTCGGCTGTAGGGGAAAGTCCTTGTGTTGCATCAGTCTTTGGTCAGGGAGCATCTTGGAGCAGGAACGTCAGGTCTGAAGTATGCACGCTACTCCCAGTGCTGCTTTCTTGATGGATGAGGTTCCCAACTCTGCTGACTTCCCTTTCCTTTTCTCTCCTATAGGATAAAAGGATATAAGGTGGTGCAAGCCACATTCCAGAAAAACTCTTTTAGTAAGAGTGTTGCAGTCCCACCCTACTCCTCTTTTACCATAATCCTTTCTGTTGACCGCAGGCAGAGATTAGGATTTACAGCATAGGAAAAATCACAAAATGGAAGACAATCACACAGTACTGGGAATCATGGCCCAGCCAAATTATTATGCACATTTTTGGGGGAGACAGTTCAGTCCATGACACCTCTACTTCATAAAAGGGAGCCCTTGTGGCAGAGTGGTTAAGCATTCGGCCTCTAACCAAAAATGTCAGTAGTTGAAATCCACCAGCCACTCCTTGAAACCGCTGTGGGACAGTTCTTCTCTATCCTTTAGGGTCATTGTGAGTTGAAATCCACTCAAAGGCAGTGAATTTTTTATTTGTTTTCTTCATAAAAAAAAGTATTTGTGTTTGAATGAGTCAGGAGATGTTAACCTTGTTTTATAAAGAATACTTTCTGTTCATTGCTTGCTTTTTCTTGAATAGGATATCAGTACTGTCTACCAGATTTTTGCAGATGAGGTCCTTGGTTCAGGCCAGTTTGGCATTGTTTATGGAGGTAAGTGACTGTAATCTTTTGCCCATTGTGTATACTATAGACACATGGTGAAATTTAAAAACATCTGCCAGATATTAGTCTTTATGTCACAGCTTTGTCAAACAGTCTTTTCCTGCAAAGCTAACTTGTTTTCTTTTAGCTAAGCTCTTTTCATTACAGCTGACCATTCATTTCTAATTTCAACTGCAAACCTTAAAAAGTAACAGAGAATCATAAAATTAATTTTACAGTAGTCCGTTATCTCTTAGCTCCTATATAGAGATGTTCTTGTGGGAAAAAATGATTTGACATTCATGCAGGCTGTGTAACTTTGTTCATTGAAGTGTATTCCCTGCTGGTTTTCCAGCACTCTCTGCTGTGTGGCATATTATAACAGATCTGAAGACCTGAATTCTTACCCAGTTCTGCATCTTAAAACATGTATTAGAGAAGTCATTTAACCACAGCGTGTCTCAGAATCTTCATTTGTTGAATGCAGGGCTTCAAACTGGTTCTGACATGGCTGATGAAATGAAACCAGAGCAGACTTCAGTTTTGAACATGTCGATGATCTGGAACCATAACCAGAATGGGAAATACTACAGGTCAAAGCCCTAGAATGGGAAACTTGGAAACAGCACAGTGAGCCCTTTTAAAAGCAGCCTGATGCATGCAATTGGATTATTTCTGGGACTGAGTAAAGCAACACACATTTGAAGAGGTGCAGTAGGCCACCATCTATCACTGGGCCGCTGCTGTTTCTGACTCTGCCAGTAAGAAAGAGTTTTGGTTGCTATGCAACACATATCTTGCCCTTATTTTCTAAGAGGGAGATTTAGTTTCTCTCAGGGCTTCTACTCATCATTTTTCAGTTTAAGTTATGGTTCTGATTCACCTGAATTGTAAAAATTTGGGTTTGATCTGATGTCTCTTCTTGACCATGACTGAACCTGGAAGAACTGCCCTGAAGCTCTGGTTAAATGGAGCCAATAAAACCTTTCCTGCATTGCTCACAGGGTTGTTAAGATCAATGAAACCTCATGCATGTAGAAGTACTTTGTAAGCTAAGATGCAGGATACGAAAGAAATGTTAAATCTTCTGTGAAGGCAGGTCTCCTAGCTGACCCGCCCGCCTCCATTTTTGTCGTCTTCCATACCACTCTTACAGTGAAGCTTTTTAAAAAAGAACCTTTTATAAAAAGATTGCTGTTCCCTCATTTAGCACCCTTAGATGGATCACTGTTGCCGAAATGAATGGCTGGTCCTCTTAGCTGGGCATGCGAGCTGCTGTGATTCACCTCTGCGTCCGACTTCTATCAAATTGCTTCTCTGCCTTTGCCTTCTGTCTTCCTGTTCTGCTTACATGCCTCCGTACCTTTATCTCTGCTTCTTCTCTACCCCTTTGTCCTTCTAGTGAACCTTATGCATCAAAACTTACTCTGTGAACCTGTGAACCTTCCTCTAGTGAACCTTACGCTTCAAGACTTCTAGGCTTCCTTGTTGGTGCCGCTGCTGCACAACATGCATGCTTCTATCATGCTATCTATAATACTTTTTGAGTTTATATTATAGTCTCCCTACTCAGCTAGAAGTATATTTGAGGGTGGACTGAGAGAGGTCTGATTTTTCTTTGTATTGCTAGCGTGTAGCATTGTGTTTGACACAAAGCAGTCATTTAGCAATGTGTTAATTTTATGTGCATTTACAACATTTATGGTTTGCAGCTCCAAAGATGTCTGTTTTAAGAATACTAAACTCCTTCCATTGAGGTGGTAGCGACTGTCCAGGATGCCTCTGCTGTCTTACCAGATTTGCACATATTTTTCCTAGTCTCTTTCAAGTAATCAGACTTTTATGATCAGTATCCTTGAGACATGTGTGAGCTCTTTTCAAGTAACTGTTTAGGTGGAGAATAACATGTCATATACCTTCTCTTCATTTACTGACTGTTGTCTGACATTTCACATTCACAACAGTAGTAATAAACTACTGCCCAACTAATTTGCACATTAACAGCATATGTCTAGCAATTGCAAATGCAGAAGTGCAAGCAAGAGCAACATTGGCTCTGATAGTTAAGGTTACATATCATCTTGACCTGGCCATGGTTTTAAGTTGCTTGGCATTTATATAATGATGTCATTTGGCGTTTGTATGATGATATAGTACATCAACAAGGAACTGCCATAAATTCAGTCTGGAATGAAGGATATCATTGCTGGTATCAGATGGGTGTTAGATGAAAGCAGAGTATACCTGAGGATGTTTACCCGTGCTTTATTATCTACACAAAAACATCCAACTGTGTGGATCATAACATGTTATGGAAAACGTTGAAAAGAATGGCAGCTCAGGAACACATGTGCTCACGCAGACCTGTGCATAGACCTAGAGGCAGTCATTCGAATAGGATGAGGGGATATCTGCATGGTTTACAGTTAGTAAAGGTGTGTATCAGGGTTGTGTCATGTCACTGTACTTAGCCTGTATGCTAAATGCTTAATTTGAAAAGCTGGACTACATGAGAAAAGAATGCAGCCTCAGAATTGGAGGAATACTTGTTAACATCCTATCACATGCAGATGACACTACCTTGCTTGCTGAAAGCAAAGAAGTCTTGGAGCACTTGCTGCTGAAGATGATATACCACAGCCGTCAGTATGGATTGCATCTCACAACTGGGCCAGTAAAGCAACATAAACATTGAAGTTTTCAAGGGTTTCGTTTTACTTGGACCCACAATCAGCATGCATGGAAGGAACAGTCAAGAAATCAAATGATGTATGGCATTGAGAAAATCTGCTGCACATGACCTCTTCAGTCTTAAAAAGCAAAGATGTTACGTTGAGAATTAAGGTACACCTGACTCAAGACATGATATTTTTAGTTGCTGTCTTAGTCAGCTAGTGCTGCTATCACCACAAGTGGGTGCTTTTAACAAAGAGAAATTTGTTCTCTCATAGTTCACTAGGCTACAAGTCTGAATTCAGGGCACCAACTCCAGGGGAAGGTGCCCTCTTTCAGCTCTGGAGGAAGGTCCTAGTGTTGCATCAGTAACTTCTCTTGGTCAGGAAGCATCTCATTGCAGGAACTTCAGGTCTGAAGGATGAAGAACATGCTCTTCTCCCACTATGCTTTCTTGATACTCTGAGTCCCCAACTCTCTGCTTGCTTCCTGTCATGGATTTAATTGTGGTCCTCCAAAAAATGTGTGTAAAAGTGCGTGTGGCAGTCAGGCTGGGCTGTGACTCTGCTATTGTGTGATGTTCCTCCCTGCTGTGAACTCTGCCTGTGTTGTTAATAAGGGAGGACAAGCTGCAGTTGTGTTGATGAGGCAGGGATGGTACTGTGCCTTGGGGCAGCCTCTTGAGATAGAAAGAAGCTAGCAGAGAGGTTTGGGGGCCTTGTACCATCACAAGAGAAAGCAGTGCCAGGAGTTGAGTGCATCCTTTTGAAAGGCCCTGGGATCCCAGTGGCTCAGAAACTTCCAGTCCATAGAAAGACTGATGACAAGGACCTTCCACCATAGCCAACGGAGAAAACCTTCCCCTGGAGCTGATAACCCTGAATCTGGACTTGTAAACTACTAGACTGTCACAAAATAAAATTTCTCTTTTTAAAGACATTCACTTGTGGTACTGCTGTTAAAGCAGCACTAGACGACTAAAACACTTCCATTTCCTTTTATCGCTTATAGGATAAAAGGTGGTATAAGCCACACCCAGGAAAACTCCCTTAACATTGGATCTGGGAGGCGACCTTACTTAGGGATATTTCATGTAGTCCCACTCTAATCCTCTTTAACATAATCCAGTCTTGTGTTAACCACAGGCAGAAGCAGAGATCAGAATTTACAGTATAGGAAAATCACAGAATGGAGGATGACTGTACAGTACTGGGAATCATGGCCTGACCAGATTTAGGGGGTACACAATTCAATCCATGACAGTTGCCTCATGTGCATGTGAAAGTGGACTGTGAATAAGGACACTGAAGAACTGATGTCTTTGAATTATGGTGTTTATAAAGAATATTGAATATTACTGTGGGCTACCAGAAGAACAGATAAACCTGTCTTAGAAGAAGTATAGCCAGAGTGTTCTTGGAAGCAAGAATGGGAGACTTCGACATACCTTGGACATGGTATCAGGAGGGACATCTGGAGAAGGCCATCATGCTTGGTAAGGTAGGATCAGCAAGAGGAATAGCACCCTCAGTGACACAGTGACTGCAACAGTGGGCTGAAATGTAGCAAAGCTTGTGGGGATGGGGTAGGACTGGGCATTTCCATTCTGTTGTGTAGGATTGCTGTACATCAGAACAACTCAGACATCACCTGACGGCAACAACAGTTGTCATCCTCCATTTGTTACTGGATCAGTCATCCTTTACTTTTGCATAACAGCAGTTTCACATGAGGACCTTATCTTTGGTACCTAACCATGTCAGTACGTAAGGAGAAGGTATATACAGGTTTAAAAAAAAAAACCAGAAATGCCTGCTGTTTGCACTGCTTTATCTGTAGCATCTGAAACAATGTCTAGTACATACTAGGTACTAGATGACATAATTAGTTTGGGTGAATGAAGACATGAAGGAAAGGCTATTTATTGCAGACTTCCGACTCTGTATCAGAATTCTAAAACACGGAAACTGAGAGGCTGAGGATATCATATGTGGTTAAATCACTCCATGTGGACTTAACAAGCCTAAAATAAAGTAAAATTTGTTTTGATCTTCAGAATCTCTGAAGACTCGGTCAGAGTGGTTAACTGTTGTGTATCTAACAAGGTAGGTTCATTTTCGGCCAACAAGTTCAGTGAAGCTTCCTGCCGTTTTAGATAATGAAACAGCCTGACTCGGGGGGAGGATAACATAACTTCTTTCGCTCTTAAAGTTGAGTGAAAGACTGTTTAGAAAGAACCAAAATGACCTTAAGAAAATAGGAGTATATGTTCAACCGATTTTGCTGTGTGCTCAACTTCCTGGTGCAGATTTCTGTGCCTCTGGGAGCCGTCAGTGTGCCGCTCTACTACTTCTTTCTCTTTGTCTCTTTGATAGGAAAACACAGAAAGACCGGAAGGGACGTGGCTATTAAAGTCATCGATAAGATGAGATTTCCCACAAAACAGGAAAGTCAGCTCCGTAATGAAGTAGCTATTTTACAGGTGAACAAAAATTGTTTTGTGTTGGTTTTAATTTTTAATTTATAAGTTTTGGAATCCAAGTTTACATACTATGCTCATAAGATGTGGTTTTTGTTTTGCTTTGTTTTTACCTTGACAACTTTTGGGCTCAGTAAAAGGCTATAGTAAGCATCTGAATTTACTGCTCCCTAACAGAAACTCTGGTGGCATAGTGGTTAAGTGCTATGGCTGCTAACCAAAAGGTCAGCACTTTAAATCCATCAGGCGCTCCTTGGAAACTCTATGGAGCAGTTCTACTGTGTCCTATAGGGTCACTGTGAGTTGGAATTGACTTAATGGCAGTGGGTATTTGGGAGTTTTAACTATAAAAAGAAACAAGGCAGAATTACAGTGACCCAGAAGTTGTAATGACAGCCTAACACGTTTTCATGATTAAATGCATAGAAAGAAAGAGGAGAATTTCATTCTAAGTGCACCGTAGCTCAAAACACTTTAGTGCTTCTTCTGTCACCATTCATCAGGAGAGCATTGCTGCACCTCTTCCATTTCTCACAGCTGGTGGGCTGGGTTATTGTAGACTTCCTATAAAAATAAAGACAGCTTAAAATTGTTTATATTTTTACAGTAGTATTTTGTTAATTCAGAGCTCTAAACATTGAATTTGGTGAAGGTTCAGTCTATTAAGATGTATCTTAAAGATACACTGACAGTAACTTAAATCTATGTAAAGGATAAGTTACTGTGTTTTTCTTTTTTATTATTTAAATTATTTTATTGTGATTAAGTGAAAGTTTATAATCCAAATCAATTTTCCATATAAAACCCCAGGTACCCACCTCCATGCAACTCCATCTGCTCTGTGACAGTACTCTCTTCTTTCCCACTCTTTACTTCAGTATCCAGTAAACCAACTCTTGTGCCCTCCTCTCTACCCTCTCCTCTCCCCTCTAAAAAGAAACTGGTAGGACAGCCTCATATGTATTTTAGAGAATCATAAAGTACACACACCACCTGCATCACTCTGTCCCCAAGTTCAGTCCATTCTTTGTCTGAAGTGTTGGCTTCAGTACTGGTTTCACCTCTGAGCTAGCAGCAAGTCTAGGGGCCATGTTCTCAGGGGACCCTCCAGGGTGTCAGACCATCAGTTCTGGTCTTTATTAGTAGAGTTTTTGATCTGCACACCCCTTTTTCTCATGCTACGCAGAGACTCTATATTATGTCCCCTGTGAGGGCTGTCTTTGGTGGTAGCCAGGCACCATGTAGTTCTTCTGTTATCCACCTGATATAGTCTGCCAATCACATGGGTCCTTCTGTCACCTGGGCTCATTTTTCCTCATGTCTCTGATGTTCTCAGTTATCATGTCTTGCAGGTGAGTTGGGATCAGTTGGGATCAGATGGCAGCTTGCTGGCTTTTAAGACCCCACGTGCCACTCACCAATATGACATGCAGGAGACTCTTGTAGAAGAAGACTAGTTATGCCAGCTGACCTCAGTATCCCCTGAAAACATGGTCCCCAGACTCTGCTACTCTGTGCTTTGAAATATTAGATTGAATTTGGAAAACCTTTTACCTTAAGGAATAATCCAGTTATGCATGTGTTTTTATTTTCATCTCACATATTTACCTCTGTTGGGAGTTAGTGAGAACAGTAAAATTTAGTGTAATCCTTAAGTCACTTTTCTGAAAATCCTGTAAATTATGATATGCACATGTCTATTTATTGTGTAGCTTTTGCATAATATTTATGAAATCATGGTAATGTTAATGCTGTCAGAGCCCTATTTGTAAGTGAAGTTTTCTTAGACACACCCTTCTTAGCTTATGCATCCTTTGAGGAGAAACTAAGAAACTTAGTTTTCCATTTATTACTTTATTTTCCATTTATTACTTTATTAGTCACTAGTAGTAACATTTGCATCACATCTTCAGAGGAATGACAGTTAAAAGATTGTCTGCAGAGTACCTGTGGTCACTTGAAGGCGGTCTCTTCTGTAAAGCTACCTTTACATCAGATGGATTATTAATAAAATTCAGACTCTGTGTTACAGTGTAGATGGATTCTTAGATATCTTTTTTCATACCTAATTTTGGAATGCCTTTCTTTGTCCAACCAAAAATAAAAACGGAGGACATGTTACTAAGGCTGATGTCTCCTTGACAATTTGCTCACAAGAGGGCTCTGAACTAATCGCTGAGGCTCTTTTCCCTTCAATGTCTTCAGCTTTGGGGCATAATAACTACATTTAGGAACTTCCAGATAATATATAACGTGGAAAGCTTTATTATCTATCATATGCTTTCTGGATACTGGAAGTAAAGAATGGAAAAGAAGAGTGTGCTGTCACAGAGCAAATGGCGTTTCAGAGAGGCGAGTACTTCTAGTTTTATATGGAAAACTGATTTGGATTATAACTTTCACTTAATCACAATAAAATAATTTAAAAAAAAGAAAAACAATAAAATTAACTGATAGTAGTGTGTCTCCAAATATACTGTTTAATACTTAAATTTAATACAGCAGCCTGTTTATAGGTTCTTCTTTTCAATTTGTTTATGTGAAATATTTATGTTTTTATATTTATAGAATCCTTTACTAAATGCCAGAACCTATGCTTAGGTATTTTTTCTTTTATTGGAATGAGAGAAATCAGGAAGATGGCAGATTAAGAGTTTGAGTCTAAATCTGTCTCCAGACTCACTTGTTCTTTCCACTCAGCTACACAGTGTATTTATATATCTAAATGCCACTCACCTCATGCCCTGCCCCTGGCCGTGTCATCTTTACTTTTCCACCTTTGCCCTCGCTGCTTCTTACAGTGCTCAAACAAGCCCACCAGGCTGGCTGCTGAACCTCTGTTTGATCCTAGTGTTCTATCAGCTGCCTCGGTTTTTATCTGTATCCACATCTTGGTGAAATAAGGATGGAGTAAAGACTGAGTGGATTATTGAAAGTATACCTTTGACCTTTCCAGTGACAAGAAGGAAAATCATGGAATTGTTCACTCACAAAGAACTTCAGCTTGTCACCAAGAGTATCAGACTTCTCTCTTGGGCTCTTCGTAGAAATCAGCACATTCCTTTTGTGGATGCCTGTGACTGTTCTAAGCTGAACTAGAATCTCTACTGAGGGTCCACTATGGACACCACACTCATCAAATTAAATCTATCTCTGAAAAGAAATTTTTTCGATTCCGCAGACACACCTGATACTCTCCTGTCCCGAGACCTTTGCTTTAGCTGTGTCTCTGCCTGGAATACTTCCTCCTCTACTCCAATTGCTCACTCTCTCAGTCTTCTGCTCCCATATCTGCATGGTGTATTCTCTTATCCTTGAAGATTTGGCCGAAGTCGCAATTCCTCAACAACGCCTGTCTCATCCTGTTCAGTAGTAAACCTTCCTTGCTCACCCATGTGCCCTACTCTGCTTTTCCTTTTCTCCATAGTACTTACTGTCTTCTAATGTAGTAGGCAGTTCACTAGTTTATAGGTCCCCTGCTAGAATGAATACACACTTCCTGAGACCGGAGCTGTTTCTTATTCAGTGATGGAGCCATACTACCTGCTTGATATTAGGCACATATCAGATGCTCAGTTAGCATTTACTGAATAGAACTACTTATGGAAAGCTATCTACAACACATTTTTAAATTTTTAAAAGGGTTTAGAATGATTCTATTTGTGTAATTTTTAAAAAAAAGTATTTAATGTGTATGCTATATATGGCTGTTCTCGTCTTATGGATACTCAGCTCTAGCACCTGCAGCCTCGACCTCAACTGAGGAGTGCACTGTGGTGCCGAGAGGGTTGGGAGACTTTTAGGGAATTCTGTTTGAGGTTTTATTTTAAAGTAAGCTGTTACCTTCATAATTTAAAAACTTGAATTGCCTTGCTTGAGACAGAGGTGTACTCCTGTCAGATATGTCTTTTCCTGTGGCCTGAAGAGGATCTTGCAGGAGTGGGGGGAGCAGGTGTGGGGCTGGCTCTGGCAGTGGGAACTTCACCATGCTGATTATCAGAAACTTAGAAGGGAAACTTGTGATGTGAACTTGGCAGTATAAATTCTTCTTTTCCTCCTTGGAAAAACTCAGAAGCCTCAAGAAAAGTGATACATAGAAGAGCATACTCCAGGTTTCATAAAAATAGAAGAGGTGAAGCAGTGACCTACAGTGAGGTAGAAGGTTCTGTACCAGCAGTGGCGCAGGAGTTGGGATGTGTGTTAGATGGGGCTTCACCATGTTGGCCGGTCTCAGCTGGCTCCGGGGAGAGACCGATGGACAGCTGACAGCCTGTAGCGGCTCTTCTGCCGATGGACACCAGCAGGTCAAGAGCTGACAAGATATTCTTCAAAAGAAAACACGTGAAATGAACAAGAGCACTGCGACAGTGGAAGAGTATTAAATCCCAGTGCACCAACTGACAGCATCCAAATGATAAAGAGAAGTTGTAAAGGACAGAAGCAAAAACAGGCAAGCAAATGAGTAGTCTCTGACATATGAAGTAGACAAAATAATTAAGACCATGTAAAGATCTAACTGCTTTGTACTGAATTCTGTACCCTAAACAGTAATAATGTAAATAGTATTCTCTAATCACACTGTAAGCAAAACTAGAAATAAATTACCAAATTAGGAAACAAAAGCTCCCACCACCTGGAAACTTTTAAAAAGTCATTTTAAACAATTCCTGAATCAAATCAAAATTTTAGAGTATTGAAAATAATCATAAAAATACTGTATCTGAACATTTGATCTTTTGCTCAGAAAAAAACAAACCCTCAAATATTAAGTAAAAAAGAATGACAACAAATTGCTAAGTGAGAGAATGAATTAAGGAAAGCAGAGGGAAGGGCTTAACAAAAGTTAATAAATTTAATACAAGAAATAGAATTAATAATTGGAAAGCTAAGCTTTGTTGGGAGAGAGAGTAACATTAAAATCAAAGGTGAACTTAATTAAAAAGAAGAAAAAAGATGTCTTGGGGAAAATAGCCACAAATACATAAAGGAAATAAATCCAAAACTGTGACCTTGCTTAGCTGTATCAGATACGTTTGTAAACCTGGAGCACATCAATACTTTGAAAGTGTAGCTCACCGAAGCGGACTCCAGAAGGCACAGGAGATTTAAATGGAGAAAGTTGTCGAAGAGACAAGCAATGTTCTGGTGTACTTTCATTTTTCTTGACTCACATGAGCTTTTCAAGGATGATGGCAAAGAGAGAAACTAGGACCTAGACAGCTAGACCGTAGGGGCAGCCACCCCTGCCTTCCAGCTCCTGTGTTGATAAAAGGATGTCTGAATCTTCACTGTTTGCTGCTGTTGTCACTGGCCACCACTGCGTCTCCTCGCCCTGCTGCCACTGTCACTGCCCACCACTGCGACTCCTCACCTGCTGACATTTCACTTGTATTTGTCTACTGTGAAGCGTCACTTTTTATTGTGCTACCAGAACACTTTGCCGTTAAATTGTCTTGAAGTGATTAGTAAACATTTATTTTGCACTTGCTGTTCAGTGATTTTCTAACTTTTATTGAGAATGTTTCCCATGACTCAGACATTGGGTTAAGATGACTAGGGTACAGTCTGTCTTTCAAGAACCTCACTTTAGAAATCCACTACAGTGGGTAAGTATTGCTATATATATAGTGTGTGGTGGAAATTATTCCAACAGTCCAGAAGAGATGATGGGAGCTAAAGTTAAGCTAATTACATTGGGAATTAAGAGATGATTTTGGATTTAAAAAATATTTTAGAGATGGAACTCAACATCATGTTGGCAAGAAAAAAAAATTCAGTATAATTAGATACCACATGAATTTAAAAAAAAAGGCTTAAGAAAAATATATTAATAAGGAACAAAAAAATATTCTAATGACTTAGGTCAAAAGAACATATTTAAGATTGAGCAGGGAAAATGAAAACTTTAAAATCCAGGCAAAGGAATTGCATGTCCAGAAATAAAGACCCGTGAAAGATTTTTAAGGAAGAGGGACATCAGGTGTCTTTGAGGAAGGTTTTCTACCAATAGAACGTAAGATGGATTTCTGTTTTGTGAGCAGAAATCCTGTTGCATTTATCACGTACATCCCCAAGCCTCACAACCTGCTAGTGCTTGAGAAGTGTGGAGTGACAGAGGTAGGACGATTCAAAGAGGCTGCAAGACCTGACTGAGGTGTAAAATGAGAATGAAGACTTGGATAAAAAACAACTGGAGATGTGAAATCATCTCTTGAACAAAGACCTTCACAAATACAGCCTGAACAGCTAAAGTTCTGTATAATTGCTTTAAAATTGATTTGGCAGTTGGTGCCTATTTAAGGCGTATTTGCATAAAATTAGAGCAGTGTCAGCAGATTAAAAGGATGAAAAAGAAAGAAAAAAACAGTCATTGAAAGGGAACAGTTATGTAGTCAGTTTGGGCATGTATTCTCCATACACAGAACATCAGACTCTGTGACCCTTTTATTGCTTATAATTTGTATTTTATTTTGATTGCTATTGTTTTTTCAGTGCCATTAATTCCATACAGTTGTAGCACAGTGTTGCAGATTTGCACAGTGAAAGCTCTGCTCTTCTTGAGTGGGTCATAAAAATACCCTGCTGCTCTCTTCAGAATCTGCACCATCCTGGGATTGTCAACCTGGAATGTATGTTTGAAACGCCAGAACGAGTCTTCGTAGTAATGGAAAAGCTGCATGGAGACATGCTGGAAATGATTCTGTCCAGTGAGAAGAGTCGCCTTCCGGAACGAATTACTAAATTCATGGTCACACAGGTATTCTAACTCTTCTGACCCTGTGGAACAAAAACTAAGATAATTAAATAGAAGTGCTTTTTACATATTGGAATGTGGCAGGAATTAGTAACCTTGAAGGACAAAGTAACACTTGCAGGTAAATCCTGATGAATTATAGTGACTGTTCAAACTCTTTTCATGAGTGAAGGAGCCAAGTTGGGGGTTAGCTACAAATTGCTCCAAGCATTTGGTCCAAACCATTGAAAAAAGTCTGTTGTCTTCAATAACAGATACTTGTTGCTTTGAGGAATCTACATTTTAAGAACATCGTGCACTGTGATCTAAAGCCAGAGAATGTGCTGCTTGCATCCGCGGAGCCATTTCCCCAGGTGAGAGGCTGCCTGTGGAAGAATTGTGTTAAACGTCTGTCTGATGGCACTTATGAAGTGCCCCCATAATGAAAGGTATCACACTGAGTAGTATAGGTTTAAAAAGTGCACCGTATCCTAACATTTTTAACCTATAAAAGTTCCCGTAGTCCTAGCCACACTTTCTACTAGAATGCTTTACTGCCAAACCAAAAAACCAAACCTGCTGCCATCAAGTTGATTCCAACTCATAGAGACCCCACAAGACAGAGTAGAACTGCCCCAGAGAATTTCCAAGGAGCACCTGATGGATTTGAACTGCTGACATTTTGGTTAGCAGTCATTAGCACTTAACCACTATGCCACCAGGATGTCCATACATTATACCAGTGAACATTAATACACTGAATAATTTGAATTTGTTTTATGAATTACATTGTTTATTTTCACTAAGAATTTTTTAGACTGAACCACATCTCAAGGAATAATTCTTGCACATAGACTGCAGTTTATCTTTCCTCATGCTTTGGTGATAATGGTTGGGGAATAGGCAGCGTTGGTTTGTGCTGATGCTCAGGACAAAGTCTCTGTTAAGTAAAACAGTCTGAAGAGCAGTGCTGAAATGGGAGATACTAGGTTTCTGGTTGAGGCCACAGTCAGGTTCTTTTCCTACTTAGAGCTCTGTATTTTAAACATGTCACCAGCACCTACGTAAGAAATGCATTTACCATCACCACCAATGCTCACACAGATAAGGTTTGGTGGGCAGGGGTGAGTGTCCTGGCAACATATGATGCACTCTGGGTCCTTTTTCTCCTTTGGTTAATTTTTAATTTTTATAAATTTTTGATCTGATCCACTAAATTGATTTCAAAACCTGTTAAATGGATCCTGGTCCTATGTTGGAAACAACAGACCTGAGAAATATATATTGGTCGTGTTACCTGTTTTTCATGATTCTCAGTGATGTATCTTCTAATTGGTTAGAAGATCTGCTTCCAAAGTACTGTTTATGTATAGTTAAAACGTGTATCATTATATAAATGGCTAGAATAGGAACAGTAAATGAGTCTGTCTTGTAAATAAGTTCAGATTAGCTTCCAGAGAAACTAGTATAAAAAGTTGCTAAACTTTTATTTTTTAAAAAGTAATCATATTCCATTTATAATGTATGTGGTTAAAAGTGATTGATTCCCTGTCATTATAGGGCCAAAAAGCATCCACTAACATTCGGTACAGTGTTTTAAATAAGTGTTTGCATCTGTTGTCTCTTTTGATCTTAAAAGTAGTTCAGGGAAAGGATGCACACTCTACAGCAAAGACTGGAACTCCAGCTTTCCAACTCCCACTGCAGTGATCTCTATTCTTCCCTTTAGGAAAAAGAGAAAATAAGGTCATTACGTGATAAACTCATTTTTGATCAACTGTTAGCCATGGCCACACTTACTCAGTTGCCAAATTGCAAGTCCACTATCTTCACTTTATCAAGATGTTAGCTGACATCTGGCATTTAACCAAAAAAACAATCTGTTCACATGTTTTCATTGTCAGTTCTACTCCTCAAAGATTCAAGTAAAGAGATAGACTGATTCAGTAATGACACAGAGCAAGTATCATTCATAAAATTGTGTCACAAATAGCAGACACTGTTTAAATACGCCTTCACCTCTTTTTTCCAAAGTACTTGGCATTTGCTGGTTCAGCGTGGATGTAGACATTCATCGTTAAAATCTACAACTCCACTATGGGGTCAGTAGCAAGGGAAGTGTCCTCAGGGCTGCCAGGTTCATCACAGCGTCACAACTCTTTCCCTGAGAGAAAGACATGGCAGTAACTGGCTACCTTCACAGAGAACTGTCTTTGAATCTAAACCTATAGAAAACAGTGACTCTTAGTCCTTTGAGCAGTCTCCAGCATTACTCCTCTGCTGTTCAGATTAATAATTATCCTTAATACACCTCTGTTTCATTCTCTTACCAATTGGTAGTGTCTTTGGGAAGAAATTCTAGTATTCAGCTGAATAAAGGACAAATTTTTAAGTACTGTAACTTACATTTTATCCAGTAAACATTTATTGCATTCCTTTATGTGTCCAGGGCTTGTGAGGCCACAGAGGATTCTGTAAAGAAACACCTGATTCCTGTTCAGAGAGAATAGAATAATAGTCATCTTATCAGCCGGCTGTTAGAGACCAGCACCCGTTGTTTCATCCATAAAAGAAAACTTGGAACATTTGTAACATCAGTGTGGTATTTTGAATTCTGGAAGCTAGAATTCAAGTGTTTTTTTGAAACAAGCTCTGGGAAAGCTCTTTGTCCCATGTTAGCGATGGATCACAAGGTTACAGATATACTGCCTTTTGGGAAAGACATGCTTTATGATGTCCATGTCTAAAATTGTTCAGCCTTCAGAAATCAGTAGAGTTGGCAAGTATGTTGCAGTGATGAGTTTAAAAATTAATGTTTGTATACATTTATAAACTTAATAGCATCCTCTGGTTTCTAGGTGAAGCTGTGTGACTTTGGCTTTGCCCGTATCATTGGTGAGAAGTCCTTTAGGAGGTCTGTGGTGGGAACACCAGCATACTTGGCCCCGGAAGTTCTTAGGAGCAAAGGCTACAACCGCTCTCTGGACATGTGGTCAGTGGGAGTCATTGTCTACGTGAGCCTCAGTGGCACATTTCCCTTTAATGAAGAAGAGGATATAAATGACCAGATTCAAAATGCTGCGTTTATGTACCCACCAAATCCCTGGAGAGAGATTTCTGGTGAAGGTAAAAAAATTAAGTTTGGCTCTCTGCCTTTTAGTGTGAAAATCTGTGTGGTCCCAGATTAGCTTGTCTCTTTTTGACTCTCTCGTGGTCATCTTCCAGCGTCACCAAGTCCGCTGGTTTCTGAGCAGTCTGCCTCTTAGACCGTCTCTTTCGTTCTTACAGTTACCCACATAGTACTAATGCAGGCCTCTAACACCTCACTTTGAGACTACTAAAATACCGCTTTAGCTGTCTTATCTGTTAGAGTCTTTTCTGGTCCTTCCCAGTACTCATTGCCATCTGTCTTTGCAAAAGACTACTTGTGTCTTTTTCTGCTCCTCAACATCTTGGCTCCCTTTGGCCACAGTGCATCTGTCAGTCTCTGTGACCTGCCCAAGCTTGTTGTCCAGCCATGTGTCCCACCAGTCCCTGACACAGACCTGGCCTTGGACTCTCCTGTGAACTGTTTTCTGCAGTTTGCCTAGGCCTTGCTCCTGGTGACAGTCCTTTCGCCTTTCTGTTGAAATCCTTCCAGAGGCCTTTAAAAAATCCTTCCTCTTCACTTATGGCCCATTATTTGTAGTCTTCCCCAACTACCCTTCCTTTAAACTGTATAAAATCTTAATCTGTGCTAGTAGTTGAGCATTTTTTTCTTAAGTATTGAATCTTTTTTCTTTTTTGGTAACTGTTTCTCTTATCTTCACGACTGGATTTGAGCCTGGAGGCTTGTACATCAGGCGCTCTCTGCCCAGCATGGGCTTTTATAGCCAGCAGACTCTCGGTAGTTATTCTCCATCCGCAGTGCCCCTCTTAACAGGCAGCTTCATGGTTGGTGTTGGCTGCCTGGCGAAGGGTTTTTTTATGTTTGCAGTCTCTTGTTCTGTACCCATCTGGAAAATTTTGCTTGGCCTTCTTTTGGTGACACTGAAAAAAAGAGAATGTCACTTAAAACTCTAATAATCCCACCAAATTTAATAGAACCATCAATAGGGGATTCACCAGACTTTGGAACAAGTGGTTTCCAAAGTTGATTAATAGCCCACGGAACTGAGTCCATTATGAGGAGCAGCACGTAAAGAGCAGGCTTGCTGGTAATGAGAGCTGTCCCTGTACAGGATACTTTGATGCTGCGACCGTCACCTCAGAGTCCTGCAGCAGAATGTCTCACAGGCCCTTTACAACAGATTCACTTGGTGAGTTTTTTGAAAGAACAAAAGCCCCTGATCGTATCCCACAGATGCAGATTCAGCAACTGGAATGGGACACAGGAATGTGCTTCTTAAACAGACACTCCCAGGGCACATGGTATCATGGTTGTAGGATCAAAACAGAGAAATCAGTCACCAAAGTGCTTGTGGAAAATCTTTGCTAGTTTGGTAGTACCTAGGAGAAAAGTAGAACACATATGGTATGAATCTTTTATTCCAGCCATCCTTGGGTTTAGGCCTTAGAGAGGAGCCAGTGTTTCAAACATATTTTGTATGTAGTTACATGAGGCCTTGGTTGTGCAGTTGATCTGTTTCTTCAGATAATTTCCTAATTTATGCCAAAGTCTCATCACATACCCCAGAACCCCTGAACCTTTTTGTTAAAACCTAAGGGTGCATTTCTGGTGACAGCCCCACCGTCCATCTCCATTTGTAGAAGCAAGGCAGTGCCTGAGGCTTTTTTTTTTTTTTTTTGACCTTTTCAGGTCTACTTTATTAAGGTATAGATGACATAAAAATTTACTCATTTAAAGCATAGCCAAGTGCCGTCAAGTCCAATCTTTTAAAAATTATGCATTACATGCATGTTTACAGAACAAGTTAGATTCCCATTCAGTAGTGTGTACATAAAATGTTTCCTGCCCTTAGCTTTATGTTCTCGCACTCCACCTTTCTGCTTTGATTTTCCAGTTTCCTTTCATCTTGATTTTCTACCCCGTCCTGCCTTCTCATCTTTGCATTTGGGCAAATACAACCCTTTTGATCTTGTGTAATTGATTGTTCTAAGGAGCACGTTCCTCTTGGGTGGAACTGTTTATTTTCTGAGCTTGTCTTTTGTTTGGCTGGCAGGTGGTCTCTGGGAATGGCTTCAGTTCCAGGTCAGAGGGTGTCTTAGGGCCATAGTTGCAGCTGTTCCTGCACTGTCTGTCAGACACAAAGTCTGATCTCTTATATGACTTTGATTTTCTGTTCTGCATTTTCCTCCTGCTTTCTTTGGGGCCCTCTCTTGTGATCCCATTGTGACTGCTCTTCTAGACCAGGGGCACAACACAGTGTTGGGACAGGGGTGGTCAGTCAGCCAGAAATCAGGTTAATAGTTAGCATTTACTGTTAAGCAAAGTTCTAAGGCCTTTACAGATAATAAACTGATTTTAGTCTCACAGTAATCTCATATTAGAGAAGAGACTGAGGCATAGTGTAGTTGAATAACTTAATGTAGTAACACATGGATAGTAAGTGGCATAACCAGAACTCAGTCCAGGTGTTCTGGCTCCAGAATCCATGCTTTTAACCTGCTGTATGCTGCCTCTTCAATATGAAGACTGACAATTAAGCTCACAGATTCATCGTAGAAAAAGTGCTACTGATCTCACTGCTGAATATCACTATGGTCACCTTTGAAGTACTCCCCTTGGAAAGCTGTGCGCCAGTGCCAGTGTCTAGTTCACGCTTCAGAGCAATTTTGGCACTGTTTTTTGGAATGACCATCAGAGTTGTCATCGTGGTATCCTGAATGTCATTAAAATGTCTTCCTTTCAGTATTTCCTTTATCTTTGGGTAAAGAAAAATGTCATCAAGGGCCAGATCAGGTGAGTAGGGAGGGTGTTCCAGTACAGTTGTTGACTGGCTAAAAACTTCCTCACAGACAATGATACAATTAAGTTCATGAACTTGTGACCTTGCCACCATACACAGTGGCCATTCCAGAGAGTTCTAAAATAGCTTTGAAGGGTAGACTAGGCACTGGTTTCAATGCATAGCTTCCCAAGGGGAGTGCTTTGAAGGTCACCTTAGTGATACTCAGCAATGAGGTGTGTAGCACTTAGAGCAATCAAGTTCACAGACTTAATCGTCCAACATTGTAGAATGAAAACTTGACAGGTGCACTTTGAATTTAATAAGCATGGATGGATCAGACATGTTAACTTACATGCCAGGTCCCTGAGAAGCAAAAACTAGAATTCTCAGATTTCAATAGATTGAACTGCCTTCTAGATCAAGTCATAGGTTTGGGGTGTCCTATATACCCAAATTCACGTATCTTATTTTGTCTTTTCCCTTAGCAATTGATTTGATAAATAACTTACTTCAGGTCAAGATGAGAAAACGTTACAGCGTTGACAAGTCTCTTAGTCACCCCTGGCTACAGGTAAAGAACTGTATCTGTGTGTCTCTTTGGCCGTTTCTCATTTCAGGAGTTTGGTGTGCTTTGTCTTACCTGTAAAAGCCACTCTAAAGATCAACACTACACATTTCTTAGAATAACGAACCTACTCAACATGGCTAATTTATACTGTGGCAGTGTCTAGAAGCTTTGCAGTACACCATTCAAATGGGGTCTTGATGGACGAACACCAGTGAACTGTAGAAGTGATAATGTGGCTTTTTATAGAGTCTTATATATTCATTTCTAACATGAGCATAATGTATTACTGTCACACATTTCACAGGTGTCCACTCAAACCAAACTCCTTGCTGTACACCAATTCCAATTCATAGAGACCCTGTAAGACAGGCTAGAACTGCCTGAAAGGGGTTCCTAGGCTACCATCTTTACAGAGCAGACTGCAGCACCTTCCTCCCGCAGAGTGGCCGGGGGGTTCCAACTGCCAGCTGTTGGGTTAGCAGCTGCACATTCAGACTATGCCACCAGGAACTTCTTGAGTGTCCACTGGAAGGTTCCTGTTTGCATTGTAGGGCTCAGAAACACCATTTCAAGTATGTCTGGCTTACTGCCTCCCCAAAAGTTACTGCATAGATATGTTAAGAGGTATCCCCAAACTTCAAATAAAGGGAAAAACTTTAGAACTCTTTGGAAGTGATTAAGAGGTAGAATTAACCTCAAAACAAATGCAGTAATGCAGTCAGTCCCACCAATTATTATCTTCAGAATTGATGCCAAGTGTTTTCCCCTGTTTTGAGGAGGAAGGTTTAACACTCACAGGATAGAACAAAATGGTTCAGTGATTATTATCAGTCACTTCAGAAGCCTGAGGTAATTTAATTCTGTAAACCAATAACTTTCTTCATCACACTCTGGAGTTGAAAACCAGTACTAATTAAAATATTACAAATGAAACTCATTGTATAGCAAGTCTTGTTGAGTAAGGGCTATAGATTACTTGACTTGAGCACTAAGCCAAGGAAAAGGTTGACAGTCCTTTATCTTTCTTTTATGGTTCATAGTCATTTCATTTTTCCCTTAGGACTATCAGACTTGGCTTGACCTTCGAGAATTTGAAACTCGCATTGGAGAACGTTACATCACACATGAAAGTGATGATGCCCGCTGGGAAATACATGCGTACACACACAACCTTGTATACCCGAAGCACTTCATTATGGCTCCCAATCCAGATGATATGGAAGAAGACCCTTGAAGTGTCAGAAAGCTAGCTTCAATTAGGATGATTCACTTACGAACTGACACTTGGTGGCACAGCTGTTGTTCCTTGTAGGTTGTGATCTGCCTGCTAGAATGCAAAGAGCAAGCAAGGAAATACAAGGAATCGGCGAAATGAATATTGGGGTGCATAGTGAGTAGATACAAGAGGGGAAAGTGAATGACAAAAACTCATAATGGACTCAGGACAAAGCTTTTCATAAACTTTTATAAATAAGCAATAACTTTTTTCCCCTAGTTCTCCACTTAGTACAACAGTGGCACTTACCTTTCCTTTCCTATTCTTACATTATTTAAAAAGAAAAAAGCAAACTAGGGTTCTGTTACTGCATACAGAAGCTGGGTGGTCGGATACTGTAAGATTTGCATGTAAGAGCTCCTGGAGAGACCCCCATGTTAGAAGGACGTCACGTGTTTGTGACACTGATGACAGAGGCACTACGCAGCTTGTCTCAGATACCTAGCAAAGGGAGGGAGGGCTGCTGGCACCTTTCCTATGTCAGTTGAGTCCAAACACTGCCTTTTAACTTTGTGGAGTTGCAACTCGGACTATGGTCTACAAACAAACATGAAGCTGTCACCTTTTGAGTGTGTTGTAACATCCTCTTCAGGTCATTTGGGACAGCTGATGTTACCCTGCAGGCCTGGGAACTGGTAGGCCGAGTGCTTCAGTACATTTTCTCAGAGCTCAGCCGTGCTGTTTCTGTTCCCATGGACACCTTTGGGAAGCCACAGGTGGATCGCAGCATCCAGTGAGTGCAGATACGAAGTTGAATTACACAGTTTACATTGAGTTGACCGATATGACGAAGTTCAATACACATGAAGAACAAGGTCAGCACAGCGCAGGTTAATGTTGTAGGAAGGAGAGCAAACCTTAGCCTTTTCTTCTTTACCTGTCAGACTTTACCGATGCATGGAAGCACAGGGTGCAGGGCCAGTGCAGGCAAATTGGTAAGGATGGAGCAAGACTGTCAGCAGCGTGAATATAGGCATTTTTTATGTTTTGGCTCTAGCAGCCAGCTGAAGAAGTACTTTTTCCTACCCTGAAATAATACTCAACTTACGAGACTAGACTCATACTTTGTAGATACTAATAGCTTTTCCCTTCCCAAATTTAAAATCTGGGACTATCCATTTGCAAGAAATCTAGTAGTTTTTTTCATCATTCTTGAGAGTAATCACTGTAAACCTTTTTAACTCCAGGAAGTATAATGTAAAGAACAAAACTGTCGAATCAGCAAATCTGGGTTTAGGTCTCCACACGGTTACTAGGACAGTCTCTGAGCCTCGAGGTCCTCAGTCTGCCAAATGAAAATGATAGTCCTGGCCTCTCAGGTCATCCTGAAGATCAGATACACATGCACTTCAGTAAACTGAAAACTATTACCACCTCTGCATACTGAATTTGAGGTAGCAAAAGAAAAAGAATGTTCCTATATATGAAAATTCTTGAATAGACCAAACTAGAGAGCCCTCTAGGGATCACTAGAGTTCCTTCCTTATCTAGAGCTAAAAATATCCTTGAGAAAAGGATAGCAGACACTTCAATGAGTTATGTGTTTGAAGCACATTACCTTCACCGCAACCAGAAGGTAAGTACCACAGGAACCCATCTTAACAGAGAAGGACATGGAAGCACAGGGAAATTACATAGCTGCTTGCCAGAGGTCACACAGTTCCTATAGGGATTTGAACCCCCGCAGTGCAGTGCAGGGTTGGTCTTAACCCTCTTCCCCACTGTGCTGTGTTGCCTGCACAGAAGCATCTCCCAGAGACACGGCACAGCCTTCTCGGGAAGGAGGTGAAAAGTTAAACCAAATGAACTTTAAAAAAACAGGTTTGAGAAGTATATTTGCTGTGGTAAAGGACCGTGCCTGCAAATTTCTCAAGAGTTAACTATATCATTGTGCTCAGAATGGAGAAATCCTGGGCCATTTGGCACCCTGCTGTGATTCTACTGCAGAGGTGAAAATTAACTGGAATGATGTTCATTTGCTATACTTACATATCAGACTTCACAAGCCATGAAATTAATTGCACTCTTCTTTTTTTATGTTGTTGAATGCCTGAATTTTCTAAAAATTTGTAAAGTCACTGTCAGATAATTTGGAGTTTAGTGATTACTCCAGATACTGTATAACCTGCATAACCTTTGTCTTGAAGTGTTTGTATTTGCATAAGAAATATTTGATAGAAACATTTGATAATGTACAAAGTAGCCTATAATGACACTGTTAGTACAATTTTATATTTTTTGTTACATCCCACTTTTTGTAAATATCCTGAAAGAACCTTGATAATAAATGTATTTCCTATCACCATATACTTTTCCATGTGAAAACCTAAGCCTATGTCTCGTAGAGGTATCCACAGGAAATTTTAGTTTTGCTACTTAGGCCTTGGAAATAGAACTATTTTAGAAATCATATGTGTAAATGAAACTGATGCTGTATTTAAGAATGCTTTTTTTAAAAAAAAAAAAACCTGCCTAAAATTTAAAAAGGAGACTTAGAGTTATAATTTTATACTACATTTACAGTAATTACCTGAGGTCTTGTTTCTTGGAATAAAAGTTTACAGTAATCATAGCTAAAAATTCTCCAGGAAGTATCACTAAAAATTCAACTCTTAAAACTACTAGAAGACTTAGAAAAGTTAAATACCTAAGATTAAAATGAGTTTTCTAGGTTTTAAGAGGTAAGTCATTGCCTAACTCTTAATCCGTAATTAAAACTATACATATTTTGGGGAGGTATAAGTATGAGTGTTTTCATCTTTCAAAAATTTTTCCACCTAAGTCTTTGAAAAAAGGAAAGACAGTAACAGACTAAGGGTAGCTAGGAATGGCTTGAGGTTGGACAGCACCTGAAAAATAAGGCTCTCATCATCTTTTAGTTTGGCATGAGGTGTAGGCGGCTAGTCCTATTCTTAGGCTAGAGCAGCAAGGAAAAGCAACAGTTCATTGCTCCACCAACGAACTTCCAATAAAGCCTCTTTGTTCCAAGACATATGGCTAGTGTTGTTCTCCTTTAATCTCCCTTTTAAATTTATACTGCTAGCGTGACAGTTCCTCAGAAAACCCATGTTTCTCATGTTAATAAAGCTCTGTGAACCAAAAAATGAGAAATATATAGAATTAAAATTTAACATTAAAGGCAAAATTAGCTCTACTTAGAAAATTACTTGATAGCCTTTATTTACTCAGTATCCTATCTCAATGTGTATCTCAAACATACTAAATTTGTACTTAATTAACAAAATTTATAGATGCATGAGAAATATTCAAATACCACAAATGAGGGCCAAAAACTAACCCTCAAACCCATTTCCAGATTGAGAAATCTAATAGTGATTAAACATCTTCCTATTTTTTGTACTGTATGTATATATCACAGAATAGGACCATTCTTTACTGACTCAATTCATTTTTATAAAGCACTTTTATATAACCATTTCTTTAAATGTAGCTTTTCTCCTTCCAACACAAATGGACTCCTAACTATAGAAGCTGAACCCTCCTTTTTCACTTAACTGAATCTTCAGGCTCCTTCTGTGTTAACACATAGGTAAGATCTCCTTCATTGTTTACATAACTCAGGACAGTTCCATTTCATCAGTCCCTTGTGAAGGCCCATTTAGGTGGTTTCTGGTTTTTATTAAATCAATCAAGGATCATGTTTTCTTTTAAAAATAGATAGAAACATAGCAACTGACTTTAATAATTAAAAGAAACTCCATTCCACAGTAACAGATGTTCATTAACTTAAGAACACACATTATACCCAAAGTCAGACCCAACATTAAAATCAGTGTAATTTTTAATCATATATAACAAACACTCTTTATTGGCTATGAAGAGGCAAAATACCTTAATGCTCATTTTACCTGCAGTGTATGAAATGTCTTCCCTTTATTTTGACACCTTAGGCTGACTAGGGGTAACAGTCTAAGGTGAAATGTCACTGCCAGACAAGTTCATCAAACCCAGCTACGGGTGCTGGAGGACCTTTGGATTTACGTGCATTCTGCTGATGGCCTCCTTCAGGAAGTCTCTGATGAGGTAATAAGGCAAAAAAGTGAAATCTTTTTCCCATCCTATTAGAGTTCATTAACATATCATATCCCTCAAGTAACTGCTGTCTTGTTGATGGCTTGTCTGAATTACTTAAAAGTACCTAAAAAGAAAAAAAAAATTCTTAGCAAAAATAACTAGAAGAAAGGTTTCCTGGTTATATGCAGCAATACTTATGACTGAAATATTCCAGAAAGCAGGGTTCAAATATGATTTCTCATCACCTGCATCTGAATCATCTGGGGTGCTTGCTAAAAGTACAGGCTGTTGCAGACTTACAGTTTTTACAAATATTCTCAGTTGGTTTTCCCTGCACTGAAGGGTTTAAGTGCCCACAGAACAGATAAAAAAAAAAATCATACACATAAGCACAGCCAAGTTTCTTTTTTCAAAAACAAACAAAAATGAAAACCATTTGGAGACTTAACTGATCTTCCATGGAGACATATGAACCCGAGGCTCTCTGGCTACACTACTGAAAAGCTGGCAACACCAAGCATCTGGCTAACCACAAGACCACCAAGCAAGGTGAGCTTCACATTAAAGTTATCTTAAGTTATATGAAATTAGAGATGGTGAAATAAACCATTACCTTCAGCCGGACATCAATACCCATATTTTTTAAAAACATTTGTTGTGTTATTGGACCCAGAGAGGCCACTTTCCCTTGTGCCATCCTGCGCAAATAACTGAAATCCACATCAGCTGTTAGGTCAGCCATTCCTGGAGCTATTAAGACGTCATGGAGCTTGTGACCACAGAAGCCCTTGAACATAAAGAAATGAGAAGTTTTTGCCCTTCTAAGATTGCCATCAAATTAAAGAAATACTGTTATACTTAATATGAAACCATGGCTTAAATCAGTGGTTTTCCAACTCAGTGCAGTAACACCCATTCCTTGAATGTTATGTGGAGATCCCAACTTAAGTGCAATGGTGAAGTGCCCAAAGATGATGCCCTTGCCAGTTACTTGGCATCTTCATTACTACTGTCCATGATTGATCAGAGGAGATCTCATTAATTGTACAGATGAATTTGGGTAATCAGAGCCTATATAAAAAGCAAGGCAAAACCCCAAACCTGTTGCCATCGACACTGTGAAGCAGTGTAGAACTGTCTCACAGTGTCCTGGCAGTACTTGGTGGATTTGCACAGCTGACTTTTTGGTTAGCAGCTGTAGCTCTCAACAACTATGCCACCAGGGTTTCCAGAACCTGATAATAGTGTTTTACAAAGTATGCCCATAGCCCATGTGCATCAGAATCACCTGAAAAGGTTACTGGACCACTCTGACCTAGGGAATCAGAATCCCAAAGGAGGTAAGGGTAGGGAATTAGCATTTTTAGCGAAGTTTCTGGGTACAGCTAGAGCCTGAGAACCACAGATACAGAAAATGACTACTGGCATCTACTTAAATGTATTCCCATTAAGGTATTATTAAACAAGTGATCACAGTCAAAGAACATAAGAAAGGATACTTAGGAAGGGCAAAAAAAAAAAAAAACATTGGGAGAGGAGAAAAGATGTAAGCTGAAAGCAGGACAGCACAATTTGAATGACTGAAATGACAGTAATTAGATTAAATCTTCAAAGAAGTACCCCAAACTTCAATCTTCCCATTTTTATCATTCAGGTGCTTATTAGCGCCTTTGCAAAAACTCGGACCCTGCTGGACGGTGAGCTCAGGGTCAGGAAGTGAAAGCTCAGGCAAAGGGTCTAATCACTGCTGCTACTGGCTGCCACCAATTTTTCAACTGACACTGACCCAGTGTGACAGGAGGATTGCCCCCTACGGTTTTCCAGGCTGTGATTTTTACCAGAAGCGACTGCTAGGTCTCTCTCCCACAGACCACTGGGGCAGAGTCTGAAGAGCTAGACCTTCAACTAGCAGCCAAATGCTTAACAGTCAGGCCACCAGGGCTCTTCAAGAGTAATTACAGTAATGTGAATTAATCATAAAGAATGTAACTGCTAAGTATTATGGTAAAGATCTTCAATCAGCTCCCAATCTAACAACTGATAAGTACATCACGCCACTTCTGTTCTGATAAACTATATCATGGAACTACCCATACTCTGAAAGTATCTGTCTTTGTTCCATTGTGACCATAATCAGCAATCAGTGCAGCACCTCCAGCCTCTGAAATGCGCCGAGAAAGTTCTTGAATAATAATGCCGGCGTCAGGACACACTTCCACATGATCCCTTGTTTCATCACTCTGGTAAAAGAACAGTAGATAAAAGAATGTTAAGTCCATCACTGAAAAGTACTGCACACTTCAATTTTTCTTTTCTCATCTGTATTTTCTTTAGTTTTTCTACAGGGAGCATTTCTTTTAACAGAAATAAATTCCTTCTCAATATGAATGTGTTCTTTACATTGAATTTTTCATATGGCATCCTTTTTACTGTGTAGATGTTCTTCATTCTTTGATGCCATTCACTTACGTTACAAAGACTTTTTAATCCCTTTTAGATCCCCAGGAGGCCAAGTATGGTGATATACCTGTATGTCCTAATTCATATACATATGATATGTTCCACTGGACTGTAAGCATGTGGAAAGGGATTTTTGCCTAGAACAGGACCCTAAACACAGTAAGCACTCAAAAAGGTGTTCAAAGAATGAATGATAGAAATCCAATATAACAAATTAAAAAAAAAAAACACTGCCATTGAGTTGATTCCAATACCTAGTGACCCTATGGAACAGAGCAGAACCGCCTCATAGTATTTTCAAGGAGCGCCCGGCACATCTGAACTCCCAACCATTTGGTTAGCAGCTGTAGCATTTAACCATTACACAGCCAGGGTTTCCATATAACAAAATAGATCTTATTAAGTATATTGTGTGGCCTTTTGTTAGAGCACAGAGCATCCCGATAATACGCCCTCTCACTGTAGAAGGGAACCCTGGTGGCTCAATGGTTGAGAGCTCAGCTGCTAACCAAACAGTCAGCAGTTCAAATCCTTGGAAACCCTGTGGGGCAGTTTTTTGTCCTACAGGGTCACTCTAAACTGGAATGGGCTTGATAGCAACAGGTTTGGGTTTTGGTATCTGTGACAGAACTAAGGCCGCCACCCTTAATTCCTATAATGTTCAACTGGTTAATAAGGGTCCACAAAACCCAAAACCAAACCCAATGCCGACAAGTCGGGTCCAACTCACAAAAAACTCTTACGTCAGAGAAGAACTGCCCCATAAAGTCTCCAAGGAGTGCCTGGCAGATTTGAACTGCCAACCTTCTGGTTTGCAGACATAGCACTGAACCTACTATGCCACCAGGATTTCCAAGGGTTCAGAGTAAGAGCTTATTAGCTTAAAAGCAAAATGACAATAAATATTAAGACTTGTTAACTTTGCAGTACCTAGGATACTTCACTAATCTGTCAGATGACTGACAATTTATTGTTCTTCTCATTACAAAACCATACATTAACTTTAGCTCTCCAACGTCTCTGCCTCCCGCCAGACCAGTTACTTAACCTGTCTCCTCATCATCTACATACTGCAGTAGGTTTGCTGTGAGGATTAAATCAAGTAATAAACCATGTAACCAGAGCTGCGACGTAAACACTATAGTCTAATTTAAACACTATAGTCTAATTTAAACACCACGAGGTCAGCCTCTTGGAGCATACGCTGACACAGCAAGCCATGCTGGCAGCCTTACCCTCTCAGATTCCTTCTCTCAAGGAGGAGGATTGTGTTAGTAGACACCCCATTCAAACAAATGGGAAAGTCATCATTCTTTCCCTCTTAAGTGACTGCTAATTAAGCCAAAAAACAAACACAACTCCCAGGGCAAGGAGGTCAGCTGCTGGCAGCTTTATGAATTTGTTTCTAACTCAGGCATAATTAGGTAGCCTGAATACAAAGCAAGAGAAAGGTTCACAAGGGTTTGGGCTGACAGTCTCACACACATACTCGGCCAAAAGAAAATTTTTTTTGATTCATAGATTTAGTTTTAAAAGCAGATATGCTTTCCAAATTAATTAACTTCTGAAGACAATAAGTTCTTAATTTAGATCCAGAAAGTGGGAAACTTATTCCTTATTCCTGAGCTAGAGAAAAGAATACAAATGGGCCCTCACAGCCCAGACCAGGAGGCTCTGTGATTTGAGGTCACCAGGAAGCAGCACTCAAGTGAGCACTCCTGTCATCAGTGCTGAGGAGAAGCCTGGGGCAAACCAGGCTCCAGCAGCAGGCCACAGAGAGTGCTGGCAGCACCCAGCTAGGAGGCCCAAGTGAGGAAACGCAGGGTAAGACACAGTGCTACAGTACAGAATACAACACAGAAGATACACAGTATTCGACAAATGGTAGGTGTCAGTACTGCTGCTACGACCACATAACGTTGCTTTCACAGATGTCAGACTCTTCCAGTAAAGAGGACAATGCTGTCACATCTTTAAAAGTGAAGAACTGAGGTAAACTGAGAAGGTGTGGGACTCACTCAATAAGCACTTACTTTGACTCCATTCTCACTCCTCAACGTCCCACAGCTAAGAAAGCAAGTGTGGATCTCAACCTAGTCTCCTGCCACTAAGGCCACTGTGCTCGTCACCATTAATAAGAAGCACAGCACATGTTGAGAGCACTTTCTTCAGTACATGAACTCTGAAAGAGTGACTCAGTAAATAAGACTTTGAAGATTCTGCTGGCAATAAAAGACAGAAAAAAAGTATACCTACCTGTATGAAAGCTTCTGCTGGGGTGGCACCAGGTGCCAGAACAAATCGCAGTTTATCAGAAACTTGTGGATCGATGTCAATGAATACTTCTCGCCATCCTTGTGGTGTTTTCTAAACACAAAATAACATAGAAAACATCAATTTTTCCTAATTGGCCCTCAAAATTGCCTCTGTCAAAAAACTATTAGTTTTCACCTTTAACCATAAGTAACAGAAAACAGAGAGCACTTTACTACCAAGTCTTAACTCATTTCCTTTTGAGCAAAAGGAGTAAAGTAATAATATTGGTAAGTAACAAGCAGTAACAGATGGAACATGAGAAGAAAGAAAGAAAATTGGTAGCATGGAAAGTGTTGCAGAAATGCAACTCAAGGAATAATCAGAAGTTTTTGATAAACTGCTACGTGATAATAACTGACCTTACCATTTAAAGTTAAGAGGACACATATATTACCACTAAATCCTAATTTTCCCCATGGGAAGAATGAAGAAAAAAATTGAACCTTTGGAACTTAAAAAACAGGCTTTAAAAACAACTACACTGCACTACAGCCTTGTTCTTGTTGTTGTTAGGTGCCATCAAGTTGTTTCCAACTCATCGCATCCCTCCATACCACAGAATAAAACCTTGCCCAGTCATGTGCCAGGCTCACAATCGTTAGGCCTGAGCCACTGTCGGAGGCCCTGTGTCAGTCCATCTCGTTGAGGGTTTTCCTCTATTCTGCTGACCCTCTACCGAGCATGATGTCCTCCAGGGACTGACTGCTTGTGAAAACATGTCCAAAGTAGAAGACTCAGTCTCGCCATCCTTGCTTTAAGGAGCATTCTGGTTGTACTTCTTGCAAGACTGATGTGTCTGATCCTCTGGCAGTCCATGAGATATTCAATATTCTTCCCCAACACCACAATACAAAAAGACATCATTTCTTCTTCAGTCTTCCTTATTCACTGTCCAGCTTTCACATGCACTTTATGATATGACGGAAAACACCAAAACTTAGATAAGGTAAATGCTAGTTTTTGAAGTGACATCTTTGCTTTTCAACACTTACAAGAGGTCTTTTGTTGCAGATACGCTCAGTGCAATACATCTTTTGATTTCTTGGCTGCTGCTTCCATGGGTGTTCACTGAGGATCCAAGTAAAATGAAATCCTTTTCTCCATTTATCACGTTGCTGCTTACTGATACAGTTGTGATGACTTTTATGTTGCGGTTCAATACATACTGAAGGCTGTGGTCTTTGATCATCAGTAAGTGCTTCAGATTCTATTCACTTTCAGCAAGGTTGTGTTATCTGCATAACACAAGTTGTTAATTAGTCTTCCTCCAATCCTGATGCTACATTCCTCTTCACAAATCCAGCTTCTTGGATTATTTGCTCAGCATAAAGATTGAACAGATAGGGTGAAACACTTTCCTGACTTGAAACCACTCAGTATCCCAGTTCTGTCTGAACAACTGCCTCCTTATCTATGTAGTTTCTTCCTGAGCACACTGACGTTTCTGGAATTCCCATTCTTTGCAATGTCATCCATAATTTGTTATGATCCTCATAGTGGAATGCCTTTCCATAGTCAATAAACATCCTCCTGGTATTCTCTGCTTCCATAGCCAGGAGCCATCTGACATCAACAGTGATATCCTGGCTCCTTGTCCTCATCTGAATCCAGCCTGAATTTCTGTAGCTCCCTGCTGATACACTGCTATAGGTGCTTTTGAATGATCTTCAGTAAAATTTAACTTGTGGGTGACAGTAATGATATTGTTCAATAACTTCTGCGTTCACCTGGATCATTTTCTTAGGAATAGGTATAAACACAGATCTCTTCCAGCTTGTTAGCCAGGTAGCTGTCTTCCAAATTTCTTGGCATAGATGAGTGAGCACTTCAGTGCTGCATCCATTTATTGAAACATCTCAGTTGATATTCCACCAATCCCTGGAGCCTTGTTTTTTGCCAACATCTTCAGTGCAGCTGGACTTGTTCCTTCAGTACCATTGGTTCCTGATCATATGCTACCTCTTGAAATAATTGAACAGCTCCTACTTATTTTCACTATAGTGACTGTATTCTTTCCATATTCTTTTGATGCTTCCTGTGTCATTTAATATTTGCCCCCAAAGAATCCTTCACTGGTGCAACTCAAGGCTTGAAGTTGTTTCTTCAGTTCAGCTGGAGAAATGCCAAGTGTGTTCTTCCATTTTGGTTTTAGATCTCCAGCTCTCTGCACATGTCACTCTAATACTTTACATTGTCTTCCTGAGCCACCCTTTGTCCAGTTCTTTTACGTCAACAATTTTTCCTTCTGCTTTAGCTGTTGAACATTGAAGATGTTGCTACATTCCTCCATGATATCCCGATGTCATTCCACAACTCATCTGGTGTTCAGTCATTAGTATTCAATGCATCAATCTATTCTTTAGATGGTTTCTAAACTCAGGTGGAATAGACCCAGCGTCATACTATGCCTCTCACTAGATCTAATTTCCTTCAGTTTCAACTTGAACTTGCACAGGAGCAATTCATGGTCTGTTCACCAGTCAGCCCCCAGCCTTGTTCCAATTGATGATACTGAGCTTTTCCATCATCTCCTTCCACAGGTGTAGTTGATTTGATTCCTGTGTATTCTATGTGGTGAGGTCCATGTGTATAGTCACCATTTATGCTGGTGGAAACAAGTATTTGCAATGAAGTCATTGGTCTTACAAAATTTTATCATGTGATCTCTGGCTTCGTTTCTATCACCAATCCATCTTCTTTGTTTCCAACTTTTGCATTCCAATCACCAGTAATTATCCATGCAGCCTGATAGTATGTTCTGTCAATTTCAGACTAAACAACCTGGTAAAAATATTGAGCTTTTTCATCTTTGACCTTAGTGGTTGGTGTGTAATTGAGTAACAGTCATATTAACTGGTCTTCCTTGTAGACATATGGATATTATCCCATCACTGACAACACTGTACTTCAGATATTTAAATTTTTTTTCAGTAGTAACCATAATGCCATTCCTCTTGAAGCTGTCATTTTCAGCATAGTACACTATATGACTGTCCATTCAAAATGCCCAGTACCACTCCAGTTTAGCTAATAATATCCTAATGCCTAGGATATCAATGCTTACATGTTCCATATCATTTTTGACAATTTCTAATTTTCCTAAATTCATACTTCACACATTTCAGGTTCTGATTATTAAGGGATGTTTGCAGTAGTTTCTTCTCATTTCAAGTCAAGCCACATCAGCAAATAGTGATCCTAAAAGCTTAACTCCATACATGTCAATAAGGTTGCCTCTATTTTGAGGTAGCAGCTCTTCCTCAGTCATTTTTTGAGTGCCTTCCAACCTGGGGGACTCGCTTTCTGGCACTGTATCTGACAGTGTTCTGCTGCTATTCCTAACGTTTTCACTGGCTAATTCTTTCAGATGTAGATTGCTGGGTTCTTCTTCCTAGTCTGTCTCAGTCTAGAAGTTCAGCTGTACCTATGTGTGACAGGTGAACCCGCTGCTATCTGAAAACTGGTGGAATGGCTTCCAGCATCACAGCAACACACAAGGCTCTACAGCATGACAGACAGACAGATGGACAGACTGAGTCACCATCTCAAATTCTCTCACTTCTTTATTCCACAAGAATTCTCCTTAAATATTTCTTTCTTGCTTCTGAATTATTTATATTCATCAAAATTCCAAATACAGTTAAGAATAACTTCTACAAGTTATGATCATTAAATACCAGGTCAGTTAAATGCTGTATACAAGGTCCAATAATTAAGCCCTCAAACTTAATAGTTCTAAGTGCTACATACCTCAGTGCTGAACATTACTATGGTCACCTTGAAGCTAAGCATCAATGCCAGTGCCCGGTCCACCCTTCAAAGCAATTTTGGAACTTTTTCTGGAATGGCCATTGCACACAGTGGCATGGTGGCAAGTTGACATCTTAACTGCATAGTTGGTCTGTGAGGGAGTTTTTTAGCCAGTAAACAATAACTGTATTGGAACAACCTCCCAATGACCTGATCTGGCCCCTAATGACTTTTTTCCTTTACCAGAAGATAAAGGCAAAGTGAAAGGAAGACATCTGATGACATTCAGGACGTCGAGGGTAATACAATGATAGCTCTGATAGCCATTTAAGAGAAAGAGTTCTAAAACTGCTTTGAAGGGTGGACTAGGGGCTGGTGTCAGTGCATAGCTTCCCAAGGGGAGTACTTCCAAGGTGACTGTACTGATAATCAGCAATGAGGCATGCAGCACTTTTTCTAGGGTGAGTTCATGAACTTAACTAGCAGCCCTCACATGTTCACGCCTACAAAATAAGGCCCTTATTATTCATTTATAATCATTTTACCCCAATAGTACCTGAAACTTATGCACAGGGAGAACATCAAAAAATTCATGGGCAAGATAAAAGCTGTGCCCTATGGAAAAACAGAAGAAAAAAATTGTTTCAGCATATTTAGGGCAGTTAATTGCTTCTTTTGAACATTAAGTGAGAGAAAGAATATGCCTAGTTCTTCAGTACTGGAGCCTGTGATGCTTCCAGGAGCATCAGTACCACAGAACCAGCCAGAGCACTTCACTGAAAAAATCTACACTGCAGAACACACAGGGCAAACAAGTATTACCCTTCTCATTTTCCATGTAACAGGGTCAGTCAACCCAAATACCTGGATTATCAGATTTATTCAGTCTGTCAGAGCTGGAAGTGTATTAGAACTGGTAGGGGATTTGGATTTCATAAAATCACCAGGGAAAGCGGAGGCCAGGAACGGCCCAGACACCCAGCTAGGAAACACCACCACTGCCAGCTGAGCTGCGACTTACCAGGATGAGCCTTCTGGCTTTTTCAAGGACTGTACCACCACAGCTTGTTTCTCTTTAAAGGAGATAACAACTTTGAAAAACTCAAATCATTTAGCTGAACTATAGCATCCACTCCCTCAGCCCTACGGCCTTGACAGCTTCCTATCAGTGCTATCTCAGCTGCAGGCCAAAGCTAAAAAGTCCAAGAGACTTACACATTGTGTTTTATTTTATTTTTTGCAAAACTACATGAAACACATTGCTCCTCAGTGTTAGGCAATGTGATTTTCTAATGAGATGCTCTTTGCTAGAAAATAGCTGTAAGTAAAGGACCTGGCAATGATAATCAAAATGTTGCTCTGAGCTTCTTATTATCTATGGCTACTGTGAAGGCTTACCTTCAGGAATGCAAGAATAATTACCATTTGGCACATCCTGCAGATCTCGGTACCAGGAAATCGGTATCCCAGACATCGTAACTCCTGTCATATACGCTGGAGATGCAGCATTCCGCTCCAGAGGGACTGTCTCTGAAGCCAGTGCTGCTGCCTGGATCTTGCTTAACTTTTGACTCACTTCCACAAGGTGGACTGAAATGTCACTGTTCTTTAGCACAGACCCAAGCTGGCTGAACACCTCAATAGAGAAAGGAAAAAATAATGTTGTAACTTTTAAACATGTCTAATCAGTTACCACAACAATTTGCTTGTGTCACTGCAGAAGTAATATCTGGTTTCAGAGATTTGTTTTTCACAGACATCCCTCAATAGCAGTTTCAGATTTCAAATGAGAATAGTTAGAATTATAATTAACAAATAAAAATGAAAAATTCATCACCCAACAAAAATCATTCAGATTATAGAATCTAAAAAAAGGAACAAGGAAATGTATATTGCCTTGGTTTTATAAAGCCCCTGTGATTATGAACTAACCTCCTCTCTGAGATGGTTAAACCCTACCTGTAGGAAATCAGACTTGAAGGGCACCAAGAACTTGACCCACCACTCTTCTATCAAGTCTGTACTGTGGTGGCTTTCATATTGCTGTGATGCTGGAACTGTGCCACTAGTATTTCAGATGCCAGTAGGGTCACCTGTGGTAAACAGGTTTCAATGGAACTTCCAGACTAAACCAGAATGGGAAGAGGGACCGGGCAGTCTACCTCTGAAGTAACTGGCTAGTGAAAACATCATGAAAAGCAATCAAACATTATCTGATGCAGTGTGGGAAGATGAAGCCCTCAGATGGGAAGGAGCTCAAAATAGGACTTGGAAAGCACTGCCTCCTCACAGGACAGTGGACCTTAATGATGGAGATGGAGTCAAGCTTTCAGGGCCTTCATCTGCTGATATGAGACTCAAAATAAGACTCAAAATAAGAAGTAATGGGGGACAGAGTCAAGATGGCAGACTAAACACATGTCTCCCTAAATCCCTCTGAAAACCAAGACCTGAAATGATAATTAAACAGAGCCTTCTGGACACTTAGTGAGCCCTGGGAGGCGGCACAGGGCTAGTAATTTGGACTTAATAACTGCTGAATCCAAAACCTCTTCTCTTTCACTGGCCCCACTCTTGGCAAGCACAGGCTTGCACAGATAGAAGCATCTCTCCCAGCCTCTATTGACCCACATGAAGCCCAAAAAGCAACAAATTTTGGAGAAGATGGTAACCTGGAAATCACCCATGGCATCAGAAGGCCTCCAAAAGAAACCACCTCAGTACTTCCCACGTGAAGAAGCTTTTCTGAAACTATCAGAAGGTGAATACAAAAGAATTATATAGAGAGCCCTCCTATACCTTACACAATATGCAGCAGAGCAAAATGAAACGCAAGCTGTTCGATCTGATGGAATATCATCCAGATCAAGAACAAAATCAAAGACATAGAAACTTCAATTCAAAGCCAAGAAAACAGAATGGAACAAATGGAAAACAGACTTCCTGATTTGGAAGACAGATCTACTGACTCCAACATCTATAAGGAGAAATCAGAAAAAAGAAACAAGAAAAATGAAGAAGCACGAAGAAGCATGTGGGACTCTATTAAGAACAACCTATGATTAATTGGAGCTCCTGAGCAGGGTGAGATGCCTAATATTAGAGCACCTAAATACGTCAAAGAAACACTGACTACACTCAAAAAGGAGATAGATCACTCCACAGTAATGGTAGGAGACTTCCACACTCCACTCTCAATATTGGACAGATCATCTAGAAAAAAGCTCAATAAAGACACAGAAGACTTTGCCACAATTAACCAACTAGACCTCATTGACATATACAGAACTTTCTATACATCAGTGGACAACTACACCTTCTTCTCCTGTGCCCATGGAACGTTCTCCAGAATAGACCATGTGTTAGGACATAAAGGAACTCTCAACAAAATCCATACCACTGAATTAATGCAAAGTATCTTCTCAGATCATAAAGCCATAAAAGTTGAAATCAACAGCAGAAAAAACATAGATACAAAGCAGAACTGATGGAAACTGAACAATACCTTGCTCAAAAACCCATGAGTTATAGAAGAAATCAAGAACGAAATAAAGAAATTTATGGACTCCAATGAGAACAAAAACACTTCCTACCAGAACCTATGAAATACAGCCAAAGCAGTGCTCAGAGGTCAGTTTCTCTCCATAAATGCTGACTCCACAGCTTGAACAAGTAGAGAGAGAACAACAGAGGAACCCCTCAGGCACCAGAAGAAAACAGAACATAAAGATTAGAGCAGAACTAAACAAATTAGAGAATAGAAGAACAGCTGAAAAAATGGAAAAGACCAAAAACCTGGTTCTTTGAAAAGATCCACAAAACTGACAAACCACTGGCTAAACTTACTAAAGAAAAACAGGAAAGGAAACAAATAACCCAAATAAGAAATGAGAGGGGAGCTGTCACAACAGATCCAACATAAATCAAAAACATCATTGCTGAATACTAAGAAAGATGGTATTCTAATAAATTTGAAAACCTAGAGGAAATGGACAAATTCCTCAATTCATATCACCTACCAAAATTATCACAAGGTGAAGCAGTCCTGAATAAGCAAAGCATCGCTAAAGAAGAAGAACACATTGGGAGGCCTCTCATTACCCAACCTTAGAACCTATTACACTACCACAGTAGTCAAAACAGCCTGGTACTGGTACAAAAACAGACAGATAGATCAGTGCAACAGAATCAAGACCCCAGAAATGACATCATCTGCCTATGAACAGTTGATATTCAACAAAGGCCCTAAGACATTAAACTGGGGTAAAAACAATCTCTTCAACAAATGGTGCTGGCAAAACTGGATATCCATCTGCACTAAACTGAAACGAGACCCGTATCTTACACCTTATACCAAAACCAACTAAAACTGGATAAAAGACCTAAATATCAAATCTAAAATGATAAAGCTCATCCAAGAGAAAGTAGGAACAACAATGGAAGGTTTAATAACAAAACAAAGACAGACGTCAAAATCTTTCCAACAAACCACAATCATCAGAAGAGAAAATAGATAAATAGGAACTGCTAAGAATCAATCACTTTTGCTCATCCAAAGACTTTACTAATAGAATTAAAAGGCCACCTACAGAATGGGAAAAAATATTTGGCAACTCTATGTCAGACCAATGCCTGACTTCCATAATCTATAAGGTATTACAAAATACCAATAAGAAAAAGATAAATCATCCAATTAAGCAGTGGGCAAAGGAGATGGACAGATACTTCTCTGAAGAGGAGATCCAGGCAGCCAAAAACCACATGCGGACATGCTCACAATCATTAGCTATTAAAGAAATTCAAATCAAAATGACAATGAGACACCATCTCACGCAACACGGTTGGCCATGATCCACGAAACGCAAAACAAGATATGCTGGAGAGGCTGTGGGGAGACTGGAACTCTCCTACATTGTTGATGGGATTGGAAAATGGTGCAACCTTTTTGGAAAGCAATCTGGTGCTCTCTTAAAAAAATGGATATAGATACACCATTTGACCCAGTAATTCCACTGCCTGGAATGTATCCTGCAGAATCAAGGCCATTCACACCAACTGATACATGCACACCAATATTCATCACAGCACAGTCCACAATAGCAAAAAGATGGAATCAACCCAGATGCCCAAAACAGAGGAATGGATAGGTAAACTCCATGGAACACTATGCAATGATAAAGAACAACAATGATAGCAGGAAACATCTCTTAACCTCGTTTCAACTGGAGGACATCATGTTGAGCGAAAGTAGTCAGCAACAGAAGGACAAATATTGTATGAGACCCCTACGATAAGAACTTAAAAGCAGACTCATGCATAACAGAAAAGACTCTTTGATGGCCGCAAGGGTGGGGACGGCAGGAGGGCGAGGGGGGTAGGGTTTAGATAGTTGTTAGAAATTTGGTTGGGTGAAATTGGTGACAGCACACATTAGTAAGAAGATCAATATTAACTGGACTTCAACAAACTTCTGTACTCATCCCATCTTAACCTAATATTGCAAGGACACAGTAGTTGGGGCACAGGGCTGGGGACCATGCTCTCAAGGGAAATCGAGGCCAATTGGCACAACTAGTGTTTTGCTAATGAGGACTCTCCACACCCCACACTGTTAAGTGGCATCTGGGATCTTAAAAGCTGCCAAGCTGCCATCTGAGGGTATAGCAAATGGTCCCAACTCAGCAGGAACAGATGATCACCAAGGTCCATAATGACATGGGGGAAAGAGAACCCAGAAGACAGAGAGATGCACATGAGTGGGTGTCTACATCAACTTGTGACCAGAATAACCAGATGGTGCCCAGCCACCACCAGTGATAGCCACGATGGAGCTCACAAAGTCGAGTCTCACTGGCAACACAAGAATAAATAGGGGTGCACCCTGAGATCTCTGATAGAATTCTATAAGGCTAATGACCTATCCATTTTCAATACTTTTTATAAACAATGTGAACGACCACAATATTCATGGATCCTGTAGGATGGATAACACAGGAATCATATCAACTACAATTTGTGTAAAAAGATGATGGAAAGGCTCAGTATTATCAGTCAGAACAGGGCCAGGGGCCAACTGTAACACAGACCGTCAGACACTCATATGCAACTTCAAGATGAAGCTGAAGAAAATTAAGTTTTCAGAAGCCAAAATATGACCTCCAGTATATCCCACATGAATTCAGAAACCAAGTCAATAGATTTGTTAAATGCTAGTAAGTGAAGACCACACAAGCTGCAGGATGACACAGAGGACGTCACGCGTTAAGAAAACAAAAAGTGTTTTAAAAAGACAATAAAAAAAGGATGTCAGAAGAGACTCTGAAACACATTATCTACCACAGGTGAATGTACAGTAGATAACATGAATGACAGAAGTGATGAAGTAAAAGATTTCAAAGGGCAGTTCAAGATGAAAGTATTATATTGAAATGTGCAAAGACCTAGAGTTATAAAATCAAAAAGGTAGAACACACTAGGCATTTCTCAAACTAAAAGAATAAAAAAATTCAAGGCTTGGGTTGCAGCGCTAAAGGATTCTACAAGTACAACAGGTTTTACTGTGAGTCAGAGTCACCATGACAGCAGTGGGTTTGGTTTTAGGGTACGAGAAGAATACTGATCCGCACACCCACTGCCATCGAGTCGCGTCTAACTCATAGCAACCCTACAGGGCAAGCAGCAACAAAACAAGATGGAAAGGACAGAGTCACTGTACCAAAAAAACTGAGTGACATTCAACCATTTTAGGTGACAGTATACAATAAAGAACTGATAGCACTGAAGGAAAAGGTCCAAGCTGCTCCCAGAATTGACAAAATACTAAATGAGACATTTCAACAAACAGATGCAACACTGGAAGTGCTCACTCACCTATGCCAAGAAATTTGGAGGGCAGCTAGAGGGCAGCTAACTGACCAACTGAGTGGAAGAGACGGGTATCTAGACCATTCCACAGAAAAGTGATCCAACAAAATGTGGAAACTGTCAAGCAATATCATTAATATCAGACACAAGTAAAAGTTTCCTGAAAATTATTCAAAAGCAATCACAGCAGTAAATCAATCAGGGAACATGCCAGAGATTCAAGACAGATTTCAGGCGAGAACATGGAACAAGGGATATGACTGCTGATGTCAGACAAATCTTAGGTTAAAACGGAGAATATCCAGACAATATTTACCTGTTTTACTGACTGTAAGCAAAGACTTGCAACTGTGTGGATAATAGCAAATGATAACACTGCAAACAATGGGAATTCCACAACACTTAATTGTGCCTGGGAGCAACTTACACATAGACCAAAAGGTCATTGTTAACACAGAACAAAGATATACTTGGTTGTTTACAATCAGGAAAGGTGTGTCCTTTCACTGTATGTACTCAATTCTATATGCTAAGCATATCACCTGAACAGCTGCACTGTATGAAGAAGAATGCAGCATCAGAATTAGAGGAAGAATCATTAACCACTTGCAGTATGCAGGTGACACTACCTTGCCTGATGGCCGTGCAACCTCAAATACTTTCTGATGAAGATCACAGTCTACTGTCTTCAGCAGGGATTACATCTCAACACAGAACAAAAGTCCTTAGAACTGGAACAATAGTCAACTATCACAACAAGTGGAGAAAAGATTGAGTTGTCAAAAATTTCATTTTACTTGGATTCACAACACCCTTTAAAACAGCAGTAAGAAACCAAATGACACATTGCATTAGGCAAATTTGCTGCAAAAGACCTCCTTTAAGTGTTACAAAGCAAAGATGTCAGTTAAAGGACTAAGGTGCACCTGATGCAACCCACGGTATTTTCAGTCATGAGATATGCATGCATATGCTAGACAATGACTAAGAAGATAGAAGAAGAACTGATGTATCTGAATTACAGTGCAGGTGAAGAATACTGACTACACCATGGACTACCAAAAGAAGAAACAAATCTGTCTCAGGAGAGGTACAGTCAGAATGTTCCTCTGAAGGAGGAATGGTGGGACTTTTCATCTTACTTTAGACATATTATCAGAAGGAATCAGTCCCTGGAGAAGGGCATCCTGCCTGGTAGAGCAGAGGGTCACCAAAAAAGAGTCACAATGACATGAACTGACACAAGGGCTGCAACAACGGCCTCAAACATGATACTGTTTGTGGCAGCGCTGTGGGACTCAGCAGCATTTCACGCCACTGTACATGGAATTGTTACACGTTGAAGCGACTCAACAACACTTAACAATAATTTGACAGTTTTTCTCTGAGATTCCATCACACTTTTCTCTTAGACTTTGTAGCTATAAGCAGAAGAAAACAAATGGAAAGACTTAACAGTATTTTACCAATATACTTAGTGTTAAAAATCCCAAAACCAAAAACATAAAGCAGAGCAGTATTAATTTTTAGTGATTTGCCTAATTCACAGATATGCAAGTATACACTGACAAAATGGACAAGATGACCTGTCCCAACTTAGTTTTGCATTAAAACTACAAATGAAAAAATCTTCATTCCAACAGAATAAACTTTAAGAAATATGATATGAAATAAAACAGGCTGCAATACTTCTTCAGTTTTAATTTCATGGCTTTCAAAGAGTTCTTATAGATCAATCTACCAAAGTTATCATCCTTCATTCCTTTTTGAGGGGTATGTGCTTTATTTTTAAAGTACTAGAAACAAGAAAGCAAGAATCTTGTTAAATATTTAATTAAATGCTCTTGAATATTAAGTATCTAAGAATTTTAATAAATATTTTATATTCAAAGGCCTTTGTCCATTTAAAGAGATACAAAACAGAGCTCTGAAAACTTACACCAGAGGTATCCTTTATTTATTTTTCTAAATAGGATATAGCCAAGATTCTTATGCCAGATATTTATGATTTTTTTTAATCTTTCATTTCCTAATTTTAAATAAAAATCATATAAGCATCCTTTAATTTTTTTTAAAAAACACTAAATTACCAGATACATACAAAAGAATGTTATGGACTGATCAGATTCAAAATACCATAAACTAACTTAAGTTTTAAAACACTAAACCCTGGTAGTGTAGTGGTCAAGTGCCACAGCTGCTAATCAGAAGGTCAGCAGTTCAAATCTGCCAGGCACTCCCTGGAAACTCTATGGGGAAGTTCTACTCTGTCTACAGGACTGGTATGAGTAGGAATCGACTCAAAGGCAGTAGGTTTGGTTTTCTGGTTTACAATCAATGTTTTTTCCTTTTAATGTTTTTATAAAATGCTGTTAGAATGACAGAAAAATGAACCCTGAAGACCATGACCATCCGGTTGCAGAAACGACACATGACTCACTCTTCAGGGCCCCGTGTCCTCCTTCTTTCCCTCAGATGTCACCACCATCCTGAACTGTAAGTTGGCTTTTCCTTAAACTGTTACTGAATACATTGTACTTTATATAAACACAATTATATGGTATGAAGTCTTCTGCAAATTGCTTTTATCTATCATTCTGTATTTCACATGACTGTGTTCTGCTAGAATTCCATGCATTTCCACAGCATCGCATGACTATCCATTCTCCCACTTATAGGCACGTTCCAATTTTTTGTTAGCCTAAATAATGCCACTACAGTCTTGTATGTCTCCTGATGCAAACACACACCAATTTTCCTCTAGGGCATTTGCCTAGCAGTGAAGTTGTTGGATCATGTGACATTAAGTAACACCGACATCAGCAGATAATGCCCAATAGGTTTTCAAAAGGGTTGAAAATTCCACTCTCATAAGCAGTTTATGAGAATCCCCACTGTCTCACATCTCCCCATCCTCACCAACACCTGGTGTTACCAGACTTTCTAAATTTTCCCACTCTGGAGACAGCAGTGTTTCACTGTGATTTCAATTTCTGTTACCTTGATTACCAATGAGGGTAAATCTTTTCATTTTTACTGGTCATTTGGATTTCTTCCTTTATGAAAAGCCTGTTAAGCCTCAGGCTTGAATTTTATATTGAGTTATCTGTCTTTGTATTGATTTAAAGGTGTTCTTTATATATTCCAACCACTAGTTCTTTGTCAGTTGTATGTATTGCAGATAACTTCTCTTACTCTGTGGCTTGTCTCATTTGCTTTACGACATCCCTGAAGGCTGAACATTTTTCAAGTTAACGCAGTTGAAATGATTACTGTTTTACCTTATGGTTTCTGCTTTTCGCTTCCTCAGTTCAGAAGGCAAATATATTTTTCACCATTGTCTTCTAAACCCTTTATGCTTTCAGCTTTTATATTTTTTCTCCTGTTTTAAGCTTACTGACAGACAACCATTAGTAACGATTTACTATGTTATTCTGGCATGATATTTTAGCTGAGAAATGAGATCAAGGAGGTAGGGAGAAGGCAAGTCAATCCAGGAAACAGTAGTAGTAAGGTGCATCTTCAGGACACTTCAAGACATTCATTCATAACTTACCCTCAGAATATCTCCAGTGAGGGTACCTCTACCTGGACCCAGTTCCACCAATTGGAAGGCTGAGCTTTTGCCAGCAGCTAACCATTCACTAATGATCCATATTCCTAGTAGCTGTGACAAGGAAAAAACATTCAAGTATTATAAATCATACCACAATAGAAAATTCCATTAGGCCAAAAGGAAAATGTCTGTAAATATCCAGCGTATGTTAATACGTAGGTACAGGTATGAGTCACTTAATATTCATTGGGGCAATGCCCAACCACATACACATCTGGACTAGGGTACCCAAGGGTATCAATGCCAGGATGCTATATCTTTATCTTAAGAAGAAGTTAGGCTCCTTCTGCCCAGCTGTTCTATGTGGCCCAAAAGGCACCTAGTCTGTAGTGATGGAGGGCCACGCCTAAACTCACAAGCCTAGTCCCCCTTGGCTCCTGTGCTCAGGTCTAGTCTCTGCGTTTGCACAGCATGGTCCTGTAGGCCACCAAAGGAAAGTGGTGCATGTCCCAGATGCCCAGCCCTGGATCAGGAACCCTCAGTGCCCTTGGTCCACAGTGTGCCCTTCCGTGACCTGCAGGCAAGTTCTCATAAGCACACTGGACTTCCCTATAGCTGGCTTAGCAGGGAAGATGACAACAGCTGGGGGAGACCCAGCCAAGCATTCACCCGAGATGTCCTCAGCAGGAGCTTCCCTACCTAGCCCTGTGCTACAGTATAGCCACAAGCCCAGTCCCAGGAGCCCCACCCCTTGCAGACACAAGTGTGCCCATAGTGCCCAAACACATAATGTCTTATTTCACAAAACATATTGTAGACATGAAAACGCTGGTGGCATACTGGTTAAGTGCTACATCTGCTAACCAAGAGGCTAGCAGTTTAAATCTACCAGGTGCTCCTTGGAAACTGTATGGGGCAGTTCTACTCGGTCCTACGGGGTGGCTATGAGTCAGCATCAACTCGATAGCACTGGGTTTGTTTTTTCTTTTTTTATTGTGGACATTAAACAACATATGCTAAACGAGCATACTAGTTATAGGACAATCTCTGCTATAAAAGATCCCTTGAACAGAGATAAGAGCGTATCACTTATAGAGAGTGCTGTTATTTGAAAGTATATACACATTTGAAATATGATCATATCCTTTTTTCACATTCCCATGATTTGAATAATTATATGGCTCTCAGTTGGAAACCGTGCTGACGTAGTGGTTAAGAGCTACAGTTGCTAACTAAAAGGTGAGCAGTTCGAATCCACCAGGCATTCCTCAGTTACTCCATGGGGCTGTTCTACTCGGATGTATAGGGTCACTGTGAGTTGGAACCTACCTGACTGCAACAGGTCTAGTTTTTGTGTTTTTTTCCCATGGCTCTTGGTTACAATGATTTTCAGTACTTGGATTCCACCTTCTCCTGATACCATTTTCTAGTTCTAAAATGTTCAACAATACTCACATGAAAATTAATGAACCAGAATCCTAAAGGGAATTCAAAGTTCCTTAACAGAGTCTTCTCCTGTAACTACGGCTAGACCCTGGTTGATGGCCCTAGGGCTCATCCTGATTTCACTAATTTCTCAGCATTCTTACCTTTTCTCTCTTCCTTCCTGAGTACTCTCTCCCCACTTCTTTGCTTTTCCTTTTGACACTCCTCCTTCAAGTCTCACATTCCATTTTAGTCTCCTCTTCTCACCACTTTCCTTTCCACCTCTTTACCTTTGTTCCTTATACCTATTTACTTTACAGAAGTATAAACTTTCCAAATGTCTTCTTAACCTTTTCTTGCCTAAATATATAAACTATTACAAAATTAAAACTGTTGACGAATCATACACAAAAAAGCTGGAAAACATGTTACAGAATAGTATAACTTGATCTCTTCTCAAAGATTTACAATATTCAAGCTTCTTTTACAATTTACATTCACTATTACCTCTCCAAAGATCTGACTGATTTCAGGTGAAGTAATGAAATCTCCCTTTTCTCCCACCATGTCACGGTGCATGTAATACCCCTAAGACAGAAAATAGGGAAAACAAATTAACTTTCAAATAAGGCTTTTCTGAAATCTTACATACTCTTACACTGTACACAATAAAGTAATTCTTTAGTGAGAATTCTCTGTTCTGCATAAGCAAGGTTGAACACAGTGTGTCTGTAACTAAATCTTGCAGTGTTAACACAGTCACCTTGTAGAAAGATGGAAAACACTCACCACCCTACTGAGCTGTAAAGGTAGAACCCGGCCACTTCCATCCCTGCATTCCCAAGGCATCACGCCGTCTTCTGGCCCCAGGCCCAAGCCCCCAACCTGGGGAGACCTTGCCCACCCCTTCAGCCTCCTCCCCCAATCCTCACACTTCCTCCTTCACATTAGCCCTGCTTTGCATGTCCTGTTGGGTTTCTCAGTCTGGGTGCTGATGGCTTAGGAGTGTTCACTTTGAAAATTAGCTACATACTCATAATTTATGTACTTCTCTATATGATTGTTATATTGCAATAAAAATTTCCTTCAAAACAAGCACTGCTTGTCCACACATTCACACTATTGAGAATATTTTCCCTTCTCCCTTTCCAGTTTTCCCTGGCAATCTTAGGCTCATCCTTTGAGTCTGTCCCAACACCAGGCTACTGGGAAGCCTCCACTACCTCCTCCTCCAGCCTCCAACCTCAGATCAAATCCAATGCTTTCTTTTCTGAGCTTATTTGTATGCCTGTGTTCTTCATGGGAAAACACTTGTTATCTGGGGGCAAGGACACCGTCTTACTTGCTTTTGTATCTCAAGTTTTAGCACAATGCTTACCCATCAGGAAATGCTGAAGCTGTGCCTCTTCCTAAATTTCCTTTATTCTACCGTCTCACTCTCAGCAGGTGAGCTGGGCTCCTTACTCTGCCTTGCCTCCACCTGTTGCCACCCTTTTCTCAGAACTCAGAGGATGCTGTGTTCTCTCCTGCCCTCAGCCAAGTCTAGCCCTCCCCCTGGACTTGGGACCACCGTGCCTCACAGCCCTCCACGGCCCTGCGTCCATGGACCGTCTGGCACCATCTGCCTCTTGGCATTCAAAACATGATCGAGTCACTTCCATTTCTAAAAGAATGTTTCCTCATTCCACCCAACATTCCCCTCCAGCCTTTCTCATTCCTTTTGTAAGCAAGCACTTCAGTGGACCCTAACCTTTCAGTGTTACACAGCACTACTGGAATCTGGAGAAGCCCATGGATCCCTTCACTGCTTTCAAGTACATTAGACTTAAAACACACAGTATGACAAAACAAATAAATCAAAATATACTTATCAAAATGCTTAAAGAACAGATTTATGATACAGTAATACAGATACTCCTTTATTAGGTACAAGTACTCACTGCCATAGAGCCGCCTCCTATACAGAACAACCCTATAGGACAGAACAAAAATGTCCTATGGGGTTTCCAAGGCTTGTACTTTTGGAAGTACAGAGTGCTCCTTGGAAGCAAAGATGGCAATCTTTGTATACTTTGGACATGATATCAGGAAGAACCAATTCCTGGAGAAGGACATCATGCTTGGTAGAGTAGAGGGTCAGCAAAAAAGAGGAAGACCCTCAGTGAGATGGACTGACACAATGGCAGCAACTAGGGGCTTAAGGATAAAAACAATTGTGGACTTGGTGCAAGACTGGGCAGTGTTTTGTTCTGTTGTGCACAGGGTCACCATGAGTCGGAACCAACTTGATGGCCCCTAACAACAACAACAACCTTTATGGAAGCAGATTGCAACATCTTTTGCCCATGCAGCAGCTGGTGGTTTCAAACATCAACTTTTTGGTTCGCAGCCAAACCCTTAACCATTGTGCCACTAGGGCTCTGCTTATTAGTGTATTAAAAAAAAACACTGGGGTCAAGATGGTGGACTAAGCACACGTCTCCCTATGTCCCTCTGGAAACCAACACCTGAATCAACAATCAAACAGAGCCTTCTGATCACCTAATCAGACACAAGACATGGCACAGGGCTGTTAATTTGGACTTCATACCACTGAGCGAAAAACCTCCTCTCTTTGACTGACTCCCGCTCATGGCTAGCCCCAGCTCTCATGGACTGAAGGTAAACGCACCATTTTGACCTTTTTTTGTTCTCTGTCTTGGCCGGTGGGTGGAGCTGGGTCTTGCCGAACAGCTAGACTCAGATGCGTTGCAGGGGGGATAGGCCGGTGCAATTCCCATATTTTGAGAGCCAAGCTTAGGACTCTGTTAATCTAGCCACTTTGAGCCTGTCTTTTTATCTCTGCCACAGTGGAGTTTGTACGGATTCCCACTGCCAGTGTGCGGGATGCAATGTTGGGTACGGAGATTTTAGCGGGACCTCATTCTTAGCCTCAGAGCTAGTGCCTGCAAACAGGACAGCGCTTCTCCGACAGAAAAGCAGTGATTTACACAGTGCCACCTACGGTGGGGACCCTGCAACAGAAGCAGAGGAATCACTACCTCTCAGCACCTTTAGCCCCTCTATCTGCTGCCTGTGTGGTGGCCACCATCTTGGATATGGTGGCCACAGCTGGACCTAATTCTTAGCTTGGGAGCCAGAGCCTGCCCACAGGTGAGCGCTCTTCTATCACAAAACCAGTACTCGACGCAGTGTTGGCTAAGGCTAGGCCCTGTCAGCAGAGGCCAACAGGGCAGTAGCATTGCTGTATTCTGAACTAGTTTGTGTTATCTGGGATTGTATACAGAGGTGCTTAATTTGCCAGTTGGGAAGAGGGACCTCTCCACCTGAAAACCTGACTGACTTGGGAAGTTGTCAGATACCTTTTCCTGTACATTTTAGACAGCCTAGAGAAACATCTGCAGTCCATCCTTACAGTATTTCTTTCAGCCTCTACTTACTCACATGGGACCCAAAAAAGCAACAGACACTTCTGGCATACAAGAAATCACCCATGGCTTCAGAAGGCTCCCAAACAAAGCAACCAAGGAGTTTTCCACATGAAGAAACTCTTATGAAAGCATCAGAAAGTGAATACAAAATGATTATATACAGAGTCCTCCTACACCTTTTACAAAATGTAGCAGAACAAAAGGAGGCATTAAACAAGCTGTTCAATCTGATGGAACACCAGTACTCTGAAATCCAACAGATCAAGAACAAAATCAAAGACATAGAAACTTCCATGCAAAACCAAGAAAACAGAATGAAACAAATGGAAAAAAGAATTTCTGACTTGGAAGACAGAGCTACTGATGCCAGCGTCTATGAGCAGAAATCAGAAAAAAGAAACAAGAAAAATGAAGAAGCATTAAGAAGCATGTGGGACTCTATTAAGAGGAACAACCTTCGATTAATTGGAGTCCCTGAACAGGGTGAGACATCTGAGAACACAGAGAGTATCGCTGCTGAACTACTGACAGAAAACTTCCCAGAAATCATGAAGGAAGAGAATTTAGACATCTCAGATGCATATCTATGCCACCCAATACAGATCTCAAAAGACTCCAAGACATATTATAATCAAGCTTAACAAAATGAAACATAAGCAACAACTCTTAAAGGCAGCCAGACTCAAAGCAAAGCTAACATTCAGAGGGAAACCCTGTAGGCTCTCATCATATTTCTCAGCAGAAACCATGCTGGCACAGAGACAGTGGCATGATGCACCCGAAGCCTTGAAGGACAAGAACTTCCAACCAAGAATTATACATCCTACAAAACTGTCTTTCAAATACAAAAATGAAATTAAGACATTCCCAGATAAACAGAAACTCAGAGACTTTGTAAAAACGAAACCAAAACTACAAGAAATACTGAAAGAAGTTCTTGGCTCTGGCTTAGAAGAATGAAACCACTAACTTCATATTTTAGAATGACACACTACTCAAAACTCTACTCAGTTAGAGAAGGCTCCAAAGTCAATCACAACTTTAATACGGAAAGAAACAATCCAATGATCATCATGAAAACTATGGTGCGATCATATTAAAAAGACGGATGTACTGCAGTCGTTATAGTCTGTCCATATGGAGAGGAAGATGACAAGACTCGTAGTAATTAAAACTGTGTTATATATAGTTTATTAAGGGGGATTCCAGGGGCAGCTGTAAAGCAAAACAAAGATGTATCATACCGTTTCAAGAAATGTAACACACTAGTCTCAACAACTATAAAACCAGCTCTGAAAAAGGTGAAAACTCAACTCACAAAAAAGAATGTCCCAGAACAGACTAATAAAAACAACAGAGAAAACATCAACACAAAAATAAACATATCACAATGGTAGCAGTGACCACATACCTATCAATAATTACACTGAATGTGAATGGACTGAATGCTCCAGTAAAGAGACATCAAGTGACATCTTGGATCAAAAGACATGACCCATCCATATGTTGTCTACAAGAAACTCACTTGAGACCTAAAGATAGAAACAAGCTGAAAATTAAAGGATGGAAGAATATATATCACGCTAACAGTGAACAAAGAAGAGCAGGGGTGGCAATTCTAATCTCAGACAAAATCAATTTAATGTAAAATCCACCATCATGGACAAAGATGGACACTATTTATTGCTGAAAGGTTCAGTACACAAGCAGTACTTAACTATATTAAATATTTATGCACCTAATATCAAAGCACCTAAGTACATCGAAGAAACACTGACTATACTCAAAAAAGAGTTAGATTACTCCACAATAATAGAGGAAGACTTCAACACTCCACTCTCAATACTAGACAGATCATCTAGAAAAAGGCTCAGTAAGGATACAGAAGACCTCATTGCCACAATTAACCAATTAGACCTCACTGATATATACTGAACTTTCCACCCATCAGCAGACAACTACACCTTCTTCTCCAGTGCACATGGAACATTCTCCAGAATTGACCATGTGTTGGGATATAATGCAATTCTCAATAAAATTCATACCACTGAATCACTGCAAAGCATCTTCTCAGATCATAAAGCCATAAAAGTTGAAATCAATAGCAGAAAAAACATAGACAGAAAGTGGAACTCTTGGAAACAACAACATCTTGCTCAAAAAAACCATGCCTTATGAAAGAAATCAGGGATCAAATTAAGAAATTCATGGATTCCAATGAGAATGAAAATACTTCATACCAGAACCTATGGGATACAGCCAAAGCAGTGCTCAGAGGGCTGTTTATCTCCATAAACGCACACATTTGGAAGGAAGAAAGAAACCAAGTCAAGGAACTAACCCTATAGCTTGAACAAGTAGAGACAGAACAACAGAGGAACCCCTCAGGCACCGGAAGAAACAAGATCATAAAGATTAGAGCAGAGTTAAATGAATTAGAGAATAGAAAAACAATTGAAAAAACCAAAAGCTGATTTTTTGAAAAGATCAACAAAAGTGACAAACCACTGGCTAAACTTACTAAAGAAAAGCAGGAAAGGAAACAAATAACCCAAATTAGAAATGAGAGGGGAGTTGTCACCACAGATCAAATAGAAATCAAAAATATCATAACAGAATACTATGAAAGACTGTACTCTAACAAATTCGAAAACCTAGAGGAAATGGACAAATTCCTTTACTCATACCACCTACCCAAATTATCACAACGTGAAGCAGAACAACTTAATAAGCCCATCACAAAGGAAGAGATTGAAAATGTCATCAAAACACTGCCAACCAAAAAACGCCCAGGCCCAGATGGCTTCACTGCAGAATTCTACCAAGCTTTTAGAGAAGAGTTATCTCCAATACTACTGAGACATTTCACAGTATCAAAAGGGATGGAGTACTCCCAAACTCATTCTATCAAGCCAGCATAACCCTGATACCTAAGCCAGGGAAAGACCCAACAAAGAAAGAGAACTACAGACCGATATCACTCATGAATCTAGATGCAAACATCTTCACCAAAATTCTTGCCAACAGAATACAACAACATATCAAGAAAATAATCCATCATGACCAAGTGGGATTCATACCAGGGATGCAAGGCTGGTTCAAAATCAGAAAAACAGTTAATGTGATTAACCACATAAATAACACAAAAGACAAGAATCACCTGATTTTGTCCATTGATGCAGAAAAGGCATTTGATAAAGTCCAACACCCATTCATGCTAAAACTCTTAGCAAAATGGGCATAGACGGCAAATTCCTCAATGCAATAAGGGCCATTTATACAAAGCCAACTGCCCACGTCATCCTGAATGGAGAGAGACTAAAAGACTTTCCCTTGAGAACAGGAACTAGACAAGGATGCCCACTCTCACGTCTCCTATTCAACATTGTACTAGAAGTTCTAGCCAGAGCAATTAGACAAGACCAAGAAATAAAGGGCATCTGCATCAGCAAAGAAGTTAAAAGCTCCCTGTTTGCTGATGATTTGATTGTATATGCAGAGAATCCCCAAGAATCTATAAGTAAACTACTCAAACTGATAGAAGAGTTCAGCAAAGTCTCAGGATACAAGATAAACGAATGTAAATCAGTAGGATTCCTTTATACCAACAACGAGACTGTTAATGAAGAAATCATCAAATCAATACCATTTGCTATAGCCCCTAAGAAGATAAAGTACCTAGGAATTAACCTAACCAGAGAAATAAAAGACTTTTACAAAGTGAACTACAAGCCCTTACTACAAGAAACTAAGAGAGACTTAGATAAATCGAAAAACCTATCCTGCTCATGGATAGGAAGACTTAACATTGTGAAAATGTCTACTTTGCCCAAAGCAATTTACTTATATAACACAATCCCAATACAACTTCCAGCATCATTTTTTAATGAGATGGAGAAACAAATCACCAGTTTTGTTTGGAAAGGGAAGAAACCCCGGATAAGTAAGGTACTACTAAAGAAGAAGAACACACTGGGAGGCCTCTCATTACCCAACCTTAGAACATACTACACTGCCACAGTGGTCAAAACAGCCTGGTACTGGTACAAGAACAGCCAGATCAATCAATGGAACAGAACTGAGACACCAGAGATGACACCATCTGCCTATGAACAGTTGACATTCAACATTAAACTGGGGTAAAAACAGTATCTTCAATGAATGGTGCTGGCAAAATTGGATATCCATCTGCAATAAACTGAAACAAGATCCATATCTTACACCTTATACAAAAACCAACTCCAACTGGATAAAAGACCTAAGACAATAAAGCTCATCCAACAAAAGTTGGAACAACAATGGAAGTTTTAATACACAATGTGGACAGACTCCAAAATCTGTCAAACAAACCACAATCATCAGAAGAGAAAATAGATAAATGGGAACTATTAAGAATCAAACACCTTTGCTCATCCAAAGACTTTATTAATAAAATTAAAAGAACACCCACAGAATGGGAAAAAATATTTGGCAACTCTATGTCGCACCAACACCTGATGTCCACAATCTATAAGATACTACAAAATATCAATAAGAAGAAGATAAATCATCCACTTAAGCGATGGGCAAAGGAGATGGACAGACATTTCACAGAGGAGATCCGGGAAGCCAAAAAACACATGCGGACATGTTCACGATCTTTAGTTATTAAAGAAATTCAAATCAAGACGACAATGAGATACCATCTCACCCCAATAAAGTTGGCCATGATCCAAAAAAAACACAAAACAACAAATGCTGGAGAGGCTGTGGAGAAAATGGAACCCTCCTACACTGTTGGTGGGGTTGCAAAATGGTCCAGCCTCTTTGGAAAGCAATCTGGCTCTTCCTTAAAAAAATGGATATTGATATACTATTTGACCCAGTAATTCCACTACTTGGAATATATCCTACAGAATCAAGGCCTTTCACACCAACGGACACATGCACGACCATGTTTATCACAGCACAGTCCACGATAGCAAAAAGATGGAATCAACCCAGATGCGCAACAACAGAAGAATGGATAGGTAAACTATGGTATATATACTCAATGGAGCACTACGCAATGATAAAGAATAACGATGATTCCAGGAAACATCTCATAACCTGGTTTCAACTGGAAGACTATGTTGAGTGAAAGTAGTCAGTGACAAAAGGACAAATATTGTATGAGACCTCTATGTTAAGATCTCAAAAACAGACTTGTGTATAGAAGAAAAGACTCTTTGACAGCTACAAGGGAGGGTGAGGTGGGTAGGGTTTAGATTAGATAGTTGCTAGAAATCTGGTTGGGTGAAGTCGGTGATAGCACACATTAGACACAGGAACAAGATTAAGTGGACTTCAGCATAACTTGAATACTCGTTCCATCTTAACCCAATATTGCAAGGATAGAGTAGGTGGGGCAGGGGGTAGGGGACCATGCTCTTACGTGAAATCGAGGCCAATGGACACAACTAGCATTTTGCTAAGAAGGCTCTCTGCACCCTACATTGGTGAGTGGCGTCTGGGGTCTTAAAAGCTGCCAAGCTGCCGTCTGAGCACACAGCAAATGGGCCCAACTCAGCAGGAACGGATGCTCACCGAGGACCAATATGACATGTGGTAAAGACAACCCAGAAGACAGAGAGACCCACATGAGTGGGTGCCTACATCAACTTGGGACCGGAAGAACCGGAGGGTGCCTAGCCACCGCCAGTGATAGCCGCGATGGAGCTCACAGAGTTGAGTCTCACTGGCAACACAAGAATAAAAAGAGGTGCATCCTGAAATCTCCACTAAAAGACCACAATTGATGGTCCAGCGGTTTTCGGGTTCCCCTGGGAGCACGGCCCCTGGCCCTGACGCTGCCCTTGCCCATAAATCATAACGAAGGTCTACTCTTCAGACATGAATGGATTGGACTTGGTGATGCAGAGTGACCATATACTGGATGCACTTTATGGTTCTATACATCTATAAGATATCATCCTGCTGACCTCTGGCTGGAGGAAGTAAAGTGGGTGGAGAGGAGAGGAAAGGAGACTGTTGGGAGGATGAGACATGCATGAAGCAGAGAGGTATGCTCTCACCGAACAGGGAGAGCAGTGGAAGTTGCATATAGGTGGGCATGTAAATTTACACGGGAATGTACATTTTCACTCAGTCATATTAAACAAACAAACAAACAAAAAACACTGAGCAGTAGGTCTGAAATTACCAAAGTTTGGAAGTGAGGCGGCATGAATTAGATCTTCAAATGCCTGTGACCATCTAATTGATAAGGCAGCATCCGTGAATTCCAGGGATGACAAAGCCACGGGTACAGCTGATGCTACTCGCTCTTGCTCTATGTTTATAATTGAAGACATGCGAATTTTTAGTTACAAGCTAATGAAAATAAAGGCATAACTCTTTTCCCCATCCAGCTTCCTCAACCCTCTGATTTTTATTCAAGGGTGCCTAGGTTAAGAGGCTCTTCTCAAAATTTTAGTTAAGGCTTAATCCTAGATAGTCTCCTCTTAGTACAGTTTCCCCAGTCCCTTGGCTTTACACCATCTATATACTGATAACACCCAAATTTACATACACATACTCAATCTTTCCTGAGCGCCAGACTCTTAAGAGCAACTGCCCACGATCTCCACCTGGACATCATTACCAACATGATATGCCCACCACATACCGCCTGTGTCCACCCTCCCTGTACTGTAACCCTGCTCTACCATCGCCACCACCACTCAGTCACTCAACCTGACAACCTAAGCTCATCAGTCCCCCATCTTCCACACCCGACCCATCAGCAATGCTGTCATCACCAGACGCACTTCTGCACCACCCACGTTTCACTCCACTTCTACCACAACCACAGTCTAAGCTACCATCGTCTTCATAGAGTCCGGCTCTTGGCCCTTGACAGTCGAGTCTCCACACATCTGCCAGGATGATGTGTGGGAAACTAAATCAGATTCCACCACTTCCCAGCTAAAAATGCGTTACTGTCCTCCCTGCTGCGCTCACAGGAACATCTCAGGTCCACAAAGGCTTGCATGAGCTGGCTAGTCTCCAAACTCATCTTACTCTCCTGTCACCAGACCCATCCCAGTCACTATCTTCCAGCCACACTGGCCTCCTCTCTCTGCTCTGTATCATGGCATTTCCTAGCTCAGACATTTTGTATTTCATGCCCCTCCACGGGGAACTCACTTCATCCAGATCTTTGCCAGCCAGCCTGTTCTCATCCTTCAAGACTAAGCTCAAAGGTACTTTGCAGAGACGCTTTCCCGGGTCACCCATCTATGGAACTTCGCCACACCGCAATACCACCGGACTACTATTTTCAATTCCGTCATCCTGTTATTTTGTTTTGGCATTTGCCTTCAGAAGTATTTGGGACAATCTAAAATTATCTTGTTTAACTATCTGTTCCCTTGTTTATAGTCTACTTCCTCACTACAACAGAAGCCCCACGCTCCATTGTTCACTGCAGAATTCCCAAGGCCTAGAATAATGTGTGGCACGTTTGCCACCTCTATTAAGAATCTGATAAATGGTTAAAGGACACGTGGACCTTTGCTCTACCTCAGAGATGTCTCTTCTACAGTTTCTCCTTTTCTCCTTCTGGAGTTTGTGATCCCTGTGGCACTAACCAGTAAAGACACTGCCTTTACTTAAGCTCTGGACATAAAGGTCACTCCACCATGCCCAATATCAGTAGGTTAAACAAACCCCAGAATTCCACAGAGCTCACATTTCAACCTTGCAAACGATGAAACTTTCTAAAATAAAAGTGTAACAGGCTTCCACCACGTGGCTTTGTAGAGCAGATAAGGAAACATAGGTCAGAATGCTGTGACCGTTCTTAATCCTAGAGCAGTCAAGACTCCAGACCCTCCAGTCTCAAAACACTCAGAATGTGGTTCCAAGGCCCTCTGAAGCCACATCAACACAGACAAGCCTCCTCGCTTTCAGGTGGAGACTTCCACCTTAGTCTGTATGCTCTCAGATTCACTCAGATTCCCCCCTGCTCCTACATCCCTTTCTTTTAGAAATAATTCCTCTACCATTTACCCATCAGCCCAGACAGGAAAGCTATCCCTCTCTCATCTCACAAACTCAACTGGTTACCATTCTTTCTCCTAAACCCCTGTGCAATTAGTTCCCCACCCCATCATTGTCACTGACACCGACTTGACCCAGCCCTCAGAATTTCCCACATAGCATCTGTGCTGAGCCCTCTTCCAGCAGCCTCCCCCGCATCCACCCTATTGTTCACTCATCACCCGAGTAAAACGTCTGACTCCCAAATCCGATCACAGCCCTCCTCTGCTTAAACAACTGCAAAGGCTCCACATCACCTTCTGAATTAATGTGCAGACTCCAGGCATCTCACTCCATGCCCTTGATGATCTGGTCCCTGTGAACTCATCACTCACCAGAGGCCCTTCCTGCTTCTGCTGTTCTACTCAGGTTCTTCCTCACCTGGGACCTCATTCATACTGGTCTCTTTCCCTGAATACCACCCACATTGCCTTCATCTGGTAAAGGAGAAACTCAGGAACCTCTGCTACTTGCAAGTATCTCCTAACTAATCCTTAGCTGGCTGCAGTCAGTTTAGGACCAGGTTCACTGGGATGGGAACCCTTGATGAGTTTGCATTTCTAACAAGTTCCCAGGAGATGTTTATGAACCCGCTGCTCAGTGACCAATTCTAAGACCACTAGTGGAACAGTGGCTCTCAAAATTGATTATACATAAGAATCACCTGGTGATCTTGTTAAATTGTAGATTCTGATTCAGTATCTCGGGGGTGGAAATGCAAATTGTCAGCAGGAGTTTGAACAGCAACAGCCAGTTTAGGCCCTGGTTGGCCATCCCTCACCTAAACTGCCATAACTCTTTGAACACAGCATCTCTACTGAATCATGATACACCAAAGGGCTGAAAGTGTAAGTTCTGGAGCCTGAATGCCAGGTCCCAGTCCCAGTCCTGGTCTTGTCTCTTATTAGCTATGTACTCTCAGCAAGTAAGCTTAAGCTGTTCCATTTCTAAAACAGGGTAACAATGTATTGATCATAGACTCTCAGGAGATAATCACCCAGACTGTTTTCATTCAGACCAGGTACACAGCGAGTGCTCCGTAAATGATAACCAGTATGGTCTAGTTGCTTACCTACTGTTAGAAAAATCAGTTTGGGTAATTATTTGCAACTAAGTAAATGACCCTTTAGTATTAAGTACTTTCATTTACAGATATAATCCCAAATGCCAAATAATCTTAATATTTTTCTTCAAGGGATTTTTAAACTAAAGAACCCCCGCGCCCCCCCCCCAAAACCAAATCTACTGCCATCAGGGAATCTACAGCACAGAGTAGAACTGCCCCATAGTTCTACTTGGTGGATATGAACTGCTGATCTTTTGGTGAGCAGCTGTAGCATTTAACCACCATGCCACAAGGGTTTCCTTAAGCTACCACACCATACGCAGTGCTGTCGAGTCGATTCCAACTCTGAGCGACCCTATACGAAGAGGCTAATAAGTATGCTATGCTATTGGCAATTTATTTTCTGGCCCTACTAAAACGTCACAATGGCTTATTCCTTTGGAAAGTTACAGATCCAAAGAAGCAGGAACAGACTCTACCAGCTAAGAGCCAGTGAGTCACAGGCCCAGCAGGCGCTAACTTCTTAAGCTGGACTCTAAGCTCCATGGAAGAGAAAACTTGTATCCGGAGCGCTTTCCCTGGGGCTTGCGTTGGACCCAACTAATGCCTGCTGAATAAATTAATAAAGCCTCCCTCAACCACGATGCAATCTGAGTCCGTAGCTGAACATTTCATCTTTTAAGATGATCCAGTCCAAAATGATCAGTAAATCAGGACCACCAACCCATAGGGTTAGCAGGAACCAAAGAAGATTCTTTTTATCAGTCCCAGGATTTCTGCCAGGAAACATCCCTCCTGCTTGGGCTAAGGTCCCAAACTTCGCAAACAACCTGGTCCTCCACCTCCCAGATGCCTACCTCGGCTGGGTTAGTCAAGACTTCCCTCATGTACTCGGCCACAGTGATGGGACCAGTAGACTTGATTTTGTACATAAGATGCCGCAGCATCGGAGTCACTGGGCCGTTTTCTGCCGGTTCTTTCCCGGAGCTGAAGCATTTCCCTCTCCAAAGACAGGGAATGACTACAGAAAAACAAACACATCAAACAGAATCCATTAGATATCTTAGTATTTACATGTGCAAGGTAACCTGAACCTTTCCAAAGCCTCTTTAAGCTTTAATCACACCCCAATCTGGGAGCTTGAACTGACGTCTCCGCCGTCCCCACGGAGAAGCTGGAAGACCAGCACCGCCCAAGACCACAGAGCCCACAAGGTCAGCCCTGAGTGCCTTCAGCTCCAAGAGAACCCTCGAGTCCCCTAGGCGGCTCCGAGGAAGACGCCCCGGGCACTTGTCACGGCAGGCGGATTCGGGCGGCGCCGACGCCTACCCCCGCGCGCCGCGGCGCACAGCGACCCCACGCCGGCCCTCGCTAGGACAGCCATGCCGAACGGCGCCCGCGGCTCCGGCCAGCTCGGGGGCGGGGACTGCTGCCATCTCCGGGAAGTATAGTCCCCACAAGGAACTACGTCACTGGCCAAGCGGAAGTAAGTTCCTGACTTTGCGCGCGTGCTGTGATAGCTATGGCTGCAGCGAAGAAGTCGTTGGAGTTTCATGCCAAGAGGCCCTGGGGCCCTGAGGAGTCTGTAGAAGACTCGGACGAGGACGATGAGGATGATAATGATGAAGCCGAGGATGGGTTCTCCCTGGAGGAAGTCTTACGGCTCGGAGGCACCAAGGTAATGGCTGTGGGCTGCCGGGGCCCCCGGGAGAAGGGGGACGGAGAGGGAGGCGCCGGGACCCAGACACCAGCTTCGGAACGTGTTTTGTGCGCTTCCTCCACTCTTCTTTTTCGCGGCACTTCGCAGAAGAAAGAGTTTCGGATTGGCCATTCTTGAAGGTGTAGGTAATTCTCATTTTATTGACATGATGTAGCTGCCACTCATTTAACTGGAGAGAACTCGTCTTGACCTCGTGACTTTAGTGTTTTGGACCCCCGTGGAGTGGAAATTTACACTTGTTCTCACGGGTACATGAACAAGCTCACTTTACGCGTAAGAAATGGTATGCTGTGTTAGAATTTACACTTTAGTTAAATAAGATTCAGAATAAACCGACTATTGATGCTGAGGAGTGCTATAACCAAAAAAAAAAGCACTACCATCTAAATTCTATAGGGAAAAATAAAATAGGAGGGGAGCATGGGGAAATCATCACGGAGAGGATATCTGAGCAGAAGCCTGGAGGAATGAGCCGTGTGGCCTCCACTCAGGTGGAGCAGCAGATGCGTAGAAAGTCTGAGGCAGCAGGGGGACCGACCCAGTGCGATTGAGACAATAAGGTAAAGACAAGTAGCTTTCTCTGCTTAATTAGATGAGAAGACACTGGAAGATTTTGAGGAAGTACATGACTGTGTGACTTACATTTAGAAATACTATTTTGTTTTGAGACTAGATTTCGTGGGATTAGAGGCAGGAGAAACGCCACCTACAGAGGCAGGCGCACTGTCAGCTCTGTACATGCACAGGATACAAACTAAGAAGTTTGAAAAGGAGGTGAAGTCTTCTTTCCCGGACTTTTCTCCAGCCATCCAGTTTACTTTCCAGGGAGTGATAACTTTCCCAAGTGTCTCTTGTGTCTTCGAGGAGGATTATATATCTTGCCAAGCTTTTACATACATATGTACATAAATGCACTCAAAAGTGACATATGTTACTCAGTTTCTTCCTTATCAGTTCAGAAACATCTGTGTCATTTGTTGTGGGACTGCATAAATCATTGCGTTTGTCTTAATTTATCTAAGTCATCGTTTATTAACGATATTTAAGTTTTTGCAAGTCTTAAATTTAAATACTGCTGCAGTGAATAACTTGGTTTGGCTGGCAGTGAATAACTTTAAATATTTTTTTTCCATATTTGTAATGGTAATTGTGTAGAAATAGAACTAACTGTTGGATCAAAGGATATGTGCCCTGTAATTTTGACTGAAGTTGGCAAATTTCCCTCCCTGAGGCTATGCCGGTTTGTTGTGCCATAGGTAGTATGTGAACACCCCTTTTTCCTTTAGCCTCACACCTACATCAGGTGTCATTTTATTGTTGCTTGTCTGGTGGATTAAAAATGGATGTATCATTCTGGTTTTAATTTGAATTTCTCTAAGTGTCAGTGAGGTTAAACATCTTTTCATATTTTTAAAGAACCTTTTTTTTTTTTTAAAGTGAGCTGTCTCCTTTGCACATTTTTCTGTTGGGTTATTGGTCATTTTCTTACTTGGTATGGAGAAATTTTTATATAAATATAATGATGTATTAAACCCCGTTACTCGAATATGCGTTGAAATTTGTGTTTGTTTTACATAAGAGAGAATGATAAATTTGCCAATCCTTTTTTTGGGGGGCCCTGAGTTTTATGTCACATTTGTAATGACATCCCCTACACTGGAATACATTGCTTTATATTATCATGTGGTTTTATTTTTCACATTTAAACCTTAGATCCATAGTGTAGAGTGGGATTCCAGACAATAGAATGATTACTCAATTTTACTGATTGCAGAGATACAAAATTAAAACCAGTTTTTGAAATTTTAACTAAAATGGTTGGCTATGTAACACATTTTTACCTTCCTCGTTTTTTTTTTCTGCAGCAAGATTACCTTATGCTGGCTAGCTTGGATGAGAATGAGGAATTGGTGGATGGCGGCAGAAAAGGAGCGATTGATGATCTTCAGCGAGGTGAACTGGAAGCGTTTATTCAAAATCTGAGTTTGGCCAAGTATGCAAAAACTTTATTAGTTGAAGATGGTGAACCAGCTAAAAAAGAAAATGCCAGTAAAAAAGAAACAAAAGTATCTAAAATAGATAATGAAAAGCAAAACACAGCAGAAAGTGAAAGGACATCAACCAGTAAGATCAAAAACAAGAAGAGATCAGAACAGCTTCCTGATGAGAAGAACAGCACTATGCCAAAAGTAAAGAAAGATAAGCAACAGGACGTCTTTGAATTTTCTGAGAGACAGACCTTGTTGCTCAAACCTGGGGGGAAATGGTATGATCTGGAGTATAGCAGTGAATACTCTTTGGAGCCCCAACCTCGGGACATTGTGTCAAACTACAAAACCTTGGCTCAGAAGTTGTATGAGCACGAAATCAGCTTATTCAAAAGTAAGACAAATAATCAAAAGGGAGCCTCCTCCACCTGGATGAAGGCAATAGTGTCATCAGGAACCCTAGGTGACAGGATGGCTGCCATGATTCTTCTTATTCAGGATGATGCTGTTCACACGCTGCAATTTGTAGACACTCTCTTGAACCTCGTTAAAAAGAAGGGCAGCAAACAGCAGTGCCTCATGGCTTTGGATACCTTCAAAGAGTTACTCATCACAGACCTTTTGCCAGATACTCGAAAGCTGCGGATTTTCAGTCAGCATCCTTTCAGCAGACTCGAGGAGCTCTCCAGTGGCAACAAGGACTCAAGAGACAGAAGGCTGATCTTGTGGTATTTTGAACACCAGCTGAAACACTTAGTGGCAGAATTTGTGCATGTCTTGGAAACTTTAAGTCATGATTCGTTGGTAACCACTAAAACCCGGGCTCTGATGGCAGCCCATGAGCTGCTTTGTAACAAACCTGAGGAAGAAAAAGCTCTCCTGGTGCAGGTGGTAAATAAACTGGGTGACCCTCAGAACAGAGTAGCCACGAAAGCCTCCCATCTCTTAGAGACGCTACTGTGTAAGCATCCCAATATGAAAGGAGTTGTGTGTGGTGAAGTAGAAAGGCTCCTCTTCCGCTCGAATATCAGCCCCAAGGCTCAGTATTACGCAGTTTGCTTTTTAAATCAGATGACTCTCTCCCATGAGGAAAGTGAATTGGCTAACAAATTAATAACTATTTATTTTTGTTTTTTTCGGACTTGGGTCAAGAAAAAGGATATTGAGTCAAAAATGCTCAGTGCGCTTTTAACAGGAGTAAATAGGGCGTATCCTTATTCCCAGACTGGAGATGAGAAAGTGAGGGAGCAGCTTGACACTCTGTTTAGAGTGTTGCATGTAGTGAATTTCAACACCAGCGTGCAGGCTCTGATGTTGCTGTTCCAAGTAATGAATTCTCAGCAGACCGTCTCTGATCGATACTATGCAGCATTGTACAGGTAAGTGTCCTATGCCAGTGTGTGAGTGAGGAATGACCTGATCTAATACAGTACAGCGTGTGGGCTCCCAGGGTGGTTTAAATGGGTAACACATTTTGTGGCTGATTGAGAGGTTGGAGGTTTGAGTCCACCTAGGAGTGACTAGGAAGAAAGGCCTGGCAGTCAGCTTCTGGAGAAACACTGATTGAAACCCCTGTGATGTATGGCTTTCCCCCGACACTTGGGGTCCCCATGGATTGGAGGCGACAGCAGCTGGTTAGTATAGCACACACAGTGCTTCTCTGTGGGACAAGAGAAAGTTAGAAAACTGGACTTTAGCCCCCTCCCCCTGTAGTTGGAATCAGCCTGACAGCAGTGCATTTGGTTGGGTTTTGGTTTTCCTTTACCACTGGCAACTTAACTGCTCGTCACCTTTGAGCAGTCTCGTAATCTGTTTCCCTGTTAGGCAGAAAGTGTGTCTTAGATAGTCAGAATGTATTGTTTTGTTTTGGATTTCTTTCTCTTTTTGGTTGTTAGCATACAGAAAGAGGTAACAAGCATCCATGTTTTACCACCTTATACTTCAAAATTACCATTTTGGTATATGTGTTAAATCCTTTGCGATATTAAAGAAATAAAACTACGGGAATAATTGAAGTGCCAGTCCCTGTTACCCTTAGTCCTGTGTCTGCTCCCTCCTGTCGCCACACAGCCATCCAGCGATTCATGTAGCCAGTACCTTTTGAGTGCTTACTATACTCTGGGCACTGTTCCCGGTGCTTGGGATACTGTGCAGTGAGCAAAAATTCCTTTAGAGACACTTAACGTTCTAACTGGGGAAGACAGATGGTAAAATGGAAAGTACTTCAGTTAGGAAGTGTTAGGGATTGCAATTTTAGATATTTTTTAGCATTGGAATTAAGATTTTGTTTATAGAACTTTGTCTTGCAACTCACCTATTGAAGGGGTCATAATTCTGAACAGTGTAAACAGTTTGAAACCAACGAGCTGTGTTCGGGAATTTAATGTTTCTTCCTAACTAATTTCATAATTCTGTATGCATCTGTCTTGTGAGAAATTGTAATGTAGAGGTTAATACATTGGACTTAAGCTACACCATCTCAGTTTGTGTACCAACTGTTAGTTTGCTATGCAAATTATTGAATCAGCATTAAAGCCCTATTAGTAGACATTGCAATTAATCCTGTTCTGCTGTGCTTCAGTTTGTCTGTCAAATGGAGAGAAAATCACCTGTCTTAAAGGGTTGCTGTGAAGATTACAAAACTTTCCCAGAGTTACACAGCTAGTAATGACAGTGGGAACTTGAATGAGGATAGATGGGTTAATACATGTACCAGCTCGTGATCTTTGTAGGTAGAATGCTGTACAGTGCCTGAAACAAGCCAAACCCATTGCCACTGAGTCAGTTCCAACTCAGTGACCGTGTGGATAGAGTAGAACTTCTCTGTAGAGTTTCCAAGGGGTACCTCGTGGATTTGAACTGCTGACCTTTTGGTTAGTGCTGTGCCAGTAGGGTTTCCCATCAGTGCCTGCCACATAGTGAATACTGTATATTTGTTGGCTGCTATCCCACTGTTGGAAACCGTGGTGGCGTAGTGCGTTAAGTATTACATCTGCTGACCTTTTGGTCACATCCACCAGGCACTCCTCAGAAACTCTATGGAGCAGTTCTTCTCTGACCTATAGGGCTGCTATGAGTTGGCAGTGACTCGACAGCAGTGGTTTTGGTTTTTGGTTTTTATCCCATTGTTAGTACTACAACCATGTTTTTAGTTCAGTCCTCTTACCAGCTCTTCAGTTTGTGTGGTGCAGTAAATTTGTATATGGTCACACACCTAGGAAGAGGCTCTGAGTTAGATGGCAAATCTAGGTCTGCTGGCTTTGGAAGTCATGACACTTTACTACACTGACCTTACTAGTTCACCAAAAATCTGTATCAAAGGCTTTTCCTCAACCCATAGAGTCTAGAGTTTTTTTAAGTAATAGGTATGTCGTGGTTTTTAGCATAGGAAGCGTTCCAAGGATGCAGGTAGAGAGGTTTCAGGGTCTTGGGGTCTTTTTTTAAGTTTTGAGGGTTGTTGGGGTTGTTAGTTGCTATTGAGTGGGCTCTGGATGGTGACCTTACATGTAACAGTGAAACATTACCCAGCCCCACACAGTCTTCACAGTCACTGGTCTGAGTCCATCATTGTGGCTCTTGTGTTACAATATATCATTGAGGATTTCCCTTGTTTTCACTGACTCTCTACCAGGCATGATGCCCTTCTAACAATTGCTCTTTCCTGATGACTTGTCCAAAGGAAGCAAAAGTCTTTTGGTGTTTGCTTCTAAAGAGCATTCTGATCATATTTCTTGTAGGACTAATTTGCCCATTCTTCTGGCAGGGAACCAAACCAAACCCATTGCTGTTAAGTCAATTCCAGCTTGGAGAGACCCTGCAAGACAGAGTAAAACTATCCCATAGAATTGCAAAGAAATGCATAGTAGATTCCACCTGCTACCTTTTGGTTAGCAGCTGTAGCTCTTAACCACTGTGCCACCCAAGTTTCCTCTGCTGGTATAACAACATATTTTTTTGTTTTATTATGCTTAAAATGAAAGTTTACAGTTCAAGTCACTTTGTCATACAAAAATTTACACATTGTTATGTGGCCCTAGGTGCTCTGGCTATAATATGACGTCGTATTCCTCTGCACTATTCTGGATGGCCTCTTGCTAGCTTTTAAGATCCCAGACACGACTCACCAAAATAAGATGCAGTGCATTTTCTTAATAATCTTTGTTATGCCAGTTCACCTGAAAGTCACCAGACCCCCGTCTCTACTGCTCTGTCCCTCAAAGTGTTTGGTTGTATTCAGGAAACTTCATAGTTTATGGTTTAGTTTATTTGTGCTTCCCTGTATTGTGTCTTGTCCTTCCTTTCATCCAAAGTAACATTTGTCTGCTATCCACTTGAAAACCCTGGTGGTGTAGTGGGTAAGTGCTACAGCTGCTGACCAGAAGGTAAGCAGTTCACGTCCACTAGGTGCTCCTTGGAAACTCTGCTGAGCAATTCTGCTCTGTCCTCCAGGGTTATTGAGTGAGTATTGACTGATAGCAATGAGTTTACAATGTAATTAGTAAATATCCTCCTTTTCCCTCCCCACCCTTGTAACTATCAAAGAATGTTTTCTTCTGTGTAATAGTCTCCTACAGTATTGTCCCTTGTGACTAATTTCAGTCATTGTAACACTTTTCTGATTCTCCAAGTTACGAGATGTTTCATAGGTTCATTCTTGTTCTTTGTCATGGTATAGTATTCCATTGTGTGCATATATTGCAATTTGTTACTCCATTCATCCATTGATGGCACCTGGGTTGTTTCCATCTTTTTGTTGTTGTGAACAGTGCTGCACAACTCCTCTCTAGGATATGTTCCAAAGAGAGAGATTCCTGGAGTATATGCTGTTTACATTTCTAGCTTTTTAAGGAAGCACCAAATTGATTTCCAAAGTGGTTATACCGTTTCACATTCCCAACAGCAATGTTTTAAGTGTTCCAGTCTTGTTAAAACTTCTCTAGCATTTATTATTTTGTGTTTTTTGGATTCTAGTCATATTGGATAAGATGCTGTCTTACTGTAGTTTGGGTTTGCATTTTTCAGTGAATACTGGGAAACCCTGGCAGCATAATGGTTAAGAACTGGGAATGCTAACCAAAACGTCCGTAGTTCACATCCACCAGGCGCTCTTTGGAAACTCTTTGGGACAGTTTTACTCTGTCCTCTGGTGCTGCGCTGAGTTGGAATTGACACAATAGCAGTGGGTTTTTTGTTGATGTTTTTAACGGCTAATGCTCAGGGAACATCTAATTTTAGAAAGTGTTTGATATCTATTGGGTAAATAGATACTTTAAAAATCTGTGCAACGTCACATCTCCTTAGCATGTTATTCTAACTTCTCTGAAGGAGAGTATCTTCCTAAGTTCTACAGATTCCTGTTTTCCCCAGCCTTTCACAGCTGGGTGCCCTCAAAGATTTTTGTTGTTGCTGTGTGCTTTTAAGTGGGCTTCCCCTTGCTGTGATTTCTGTAGGGCAGGGTAGACCTGCCCGAGAAGGAAGCAGACTGCTACACTTTTCTCCCTTGGGAGGGCTGTGAGTTTGAACTACATGGGTTTTGGTTAACAATCAGTCTGCCGCGAGGGCTCTTTCAGAGGCTTTTCAGCCTGCTGAAAGTAATTATTCTTGATTTTAGTAACCATCTTTTAAGTAAAAACTTCCCTGATATAAGTAAATGGCATTAGCTGAGGGATATAACCACGCTGTTAGATGCTGCAGCCACATTTAGACTACTTCAAGATGAAAAATTGAATTCTTAAGTCAGTGGGCTGACTTGGTTTACAGAAATATGACTTTGCAAAAACTTGAGAAACATGTTCTCTGTCAAGTGGGGGAGATACTTATCTAAATTCTCAAATGTTTTTATTGTTGTGGAATAAAGTACATAATTAAAATGAGTTGCAAAATGTATGGAAGTATTACAAATTTAAATGTGAAGGGGAATAATTCAGAATATTTGAGAGTATCACCAAGAGGTGGTAGAATTACTGAACAAACAAATGGGGAAAATTGGTTTGCAGAGCAATAGGAAGATGCTTCACAAGTTTAAGTACTTTTATTTCTAATGTCAAAAAAAAAATTAATGGACGTGTTCAGAACATACGAAGTTATGAATCCACATATTATTAGGATATAGAGAACTGTGCTAATTCTGGGTGTTCTTATAGGGAACTGACTCTGCAGCAGGATTGAGGGGCAGAATAGAAAATTTGAAAATGATACAGGATCATGGTTGAGTAGCCTGCAGAGACTGGGGAGATATTCAGCTACATAGGTTCAGTATGTGAAAGGCTATCACAGAGAAGTGTAGTTAGATTGTTTTATGTTGCTTCAGAGGAAAGAAATAGAATTAATTATTAGAAATTACAAAAAAGAAAATTTCAGCTCTGGGCAAAGACGGGATTTCCTAACAACGTGTCTTGTCTCACATTGGATTGGTTCTCTAATGAAATAGTGAACAGTCTATAATCACTAGAAACATGGCCCAGCCGCTTCCTACGGCAGTGGGTTTATTGGTTCCACAGGTACTGAGCTCTTATTAGATGCTGGGTTCTCAGGTGATAATGTTAAATAACAGACAGGGTCCCTGTTTCCGTGGACCCAGGGGTGGGATGAGGTGAGGAGGCAGGAAGCAAAAAAGGCAAAGGAACAGTATGTTAACCCTTTAAGGGGCTAGTTATTTGGCATTCGGGGTGGGTTTTTTTTTGGTGACGCCATGTTGTCTCACTAATGGAGTGGATACTGAATCGTGGTTAGTAGTTTTTATTACTTGAAAACCTGAGGTATGCCATCTACAAGGGGGCTGTTATCACTACCATGTTCCGTGAAGTACATCACAGATGCGGGACATAATGTTGCTGTGGTCCAGGAGGTGCGTCACATGTCCTGGTTTTACTTGAGCCGTAAACTGCCTTACTGATCGTCCCCAAAACACACACAAGGTGGTAAATAAATACTGCACTTACTGTACATAAAATTAGTAACTTGATTTAGTATGGGCTGTATTGGGACCATGTTCCATGAAGTGCAACTGATACAACGGTGCGCGTCAGTACCATGGCCGAGGAGTTGTGGAAAATGTGAGTGGTGTAGCTTATCTGCTAGTAGCCATGAAAGAGTTAAATGATGAGGAAAATAAACATGAGGCAGAGAATAATGGAGGACACTGTGTTAGATACCAAGAACTGCAGAGAGATGGGGGAAATAAACAGCAGACAGAATAGGATGTATGGAAAAGCTGCTGTACAGTTACTATGTTAAACAAAGATTCTCTGAATTCCTCCTGCTTTAACTGTCTACAGTACATATATATGGTCTTCTCTTGAGCCATTTGGAGGCTGTTATGGCCACTGAGCTAGTAGGTAGTGATACAAGGACAAGCCGGATCTTCTGGGCCATGGCTGTGTTCACAGGTTAGTTTTCACATGTGGTTTTAGACTAGCCTTTCACGTGGCGTCCTGTGTCTGTGTAAAAAGGAGTCTGCTGAGGCTGTACCCTTTTGATTGGGAGAGAACCATTTGGAGAATGGAAAGAAAACCACAAACTCAGATGCCTCTTGCTCCTGAACTTTTCTGCTACCATCATTATTCTTTCTCTTCTGATCATCAGCTTCCATTGTACCTGTTAGAGAAGGCATGCTCTCTTCTAGGATAAACAAAAACGTTATCCCTAAGTAAGGAGAAGTCAGTCACTGCCTCCGATACATGACTGCTGGTTGTGGAGACCTTGTATGATTAACATCTGATCTTGTTTCTGTTGCACAGGAAGATGTTGGATCCAGGATTGTTGTCCTGTTCCAAGCAAGCGATGTTCCTTAACCTTGTCTACAAGTCTCTGAAAGCTGACGTGGTGCTGCGCCGGGTGAAGGCTTTTCTGAAGAGGTTACTTCAAGTGACTTGTGAACAGATACCACCATTCATATGTGGAGCTTTATATCTTGTTTCTGAGATCCTCAAAGCAAAGCCAGCTTTAAGAAGTCAACTAGATGATCATCCGGTATATGTTACAACTTTTAAAATCCTGCGGGTTTTAAAATATATTGATACTATTTTCTCATCTCTCACTGACAACAACTTACTTAGTTTTCTCTCTGGAACACATATGCATGAGTCTTAGAGGGTGACACACCTGGCTTATAGTCCCAGTTGCACAGTTTTCCTGGCTGGGCATGTCACTTGACCCCTCTTGTGGCAATAACCTGCACCACCAGGTCAGAGGTTTCTCCAACTCGCCATCCAGTCAGCTCTGACCTGTGGCATCCCCATGTGTCTGAGTACAAATGTGTTCCATAGGGTTTTCAGTGGCTAATTTTTTTGGAAGTACATACCCAGGCCTTTCTTTGGGGTACCTCTGGGTGGGTACAAACCTGTAGCCTTCTGGCTAGCAGCCAAGCACATGAACCATCTTCACCACTGTATTGCTAAAAGTTACAGAGCTGGTAGGTCTCTTAAGCCTATTTCCTCAGTTGTTAAATGAGACTAATAACAGGGTTATTTAGTGAATGTGTTATTGTTAGTATGAAGAAATTTTCAAGATGTCACAGGATGTATTTGAGGTTGATTGTTGAGCCATGGCATCCCGAAGTCTCAGGGGTTCTTGGCTCAGAGTTTTACTCTTTTACATTTAGAGACAAGAACATGATCTTATACCTTGTTGTAAATTTCATTTGTGGTCATCATATTACTTTGATTAGAACTTTGTGGTATTTGACCAGAGTTTTGGTAGGCAGGTCTTCAAAATTCTTGTTAATTAATTGCATACAACCTGCGATTCCAGTGGACTGAAAGGTTTGTGAACCTTTATTTTGTTGTTGTTTGGTTAGGAGTCTGATGGTGAAGAGAATTTTGTTGATATAGGAGATGATGAAGACGTAGAAAAATTCACTGATGCAGACAAAGAAACAGATACAGTCAAGAAAGTTGAAACAGAAGGAGCCGTGTTTGAAAGTCATGTGGAAACCAAAACACCAGAACCTGCCTCCTGGGTACACTTTGATAACCTGAAAGGTGAGGGTTTTTTTTTGTGTTCCCCCCCTCTTTAATTTAGATTTTTTTTTAAAAAATAATCTTTAAATTATTCCCTTAAACTTTATAAACAAGGGAGTTTGTTTCCCCTTGGATGTTAATAACCCAGACAACCCATTGTCATCAAGTTGATTCTGACTTGTAGTGACTCTAAAAGATAGAGAACTGCCTCATAAAGTTTCCAGGGAGAGCCTGGTGAACTTGAGTCACCGAACTTTTGGTTAGCAGCCATAGCTCTTAACCACTAGGCCACCAGGGTTTCCTTGAGTTAATATACTCCTCTGGAAATTGTGAGTACTTCTTTCTCTAAAATGGACTCTCTCAAGCAGATACGTGCAGCATCTTGGAAGTACATTTTATATTTAGTAAATCACTGGTTTGTTTAATGATAAAACTATAAATAAACATTTTAAAGTACTTTAGCAATCCAATACCTTATTTTGCAACTGTGATAGTGAGAAAACTGAATATGTCAGCTACACAGTACATCTCATTTCCTTTAGCTACAAAGGTAGTAAGTTGACTCCTTCAGAGGAATTTTAGCTTCTTGGCCTTTATAGATAAAGGCTTCCAACACTGCACCCGTCCAGAGACATCCGGTATAATATCTACCAAAGTATAAACAGAGTATTTGGTTATATGGTATGAATAGTGTGGTGTTTTTAGCTCTTTGTTTGATCATCCTCTTCATCCCCTACAACTTGTTAGAGCTATAGAAAGACCCTCTAAGTGATTTTTTATCCTCATACAAAGTGAATTAATCTGTTAGTAGAGTGTAAGAGTTACTAATCTATTTGTAGAGTTTAATAGTTAAATGAAATCTTACAAATTCAGTCTCTTCATGTGTAGCTATAAGAAAGGAAAAAAGAATGTTTTCTTCAACATCAAGAATCATGGTGTCAGCTACATGTCTTCAGACTTGCTGTGAGACTGGTCAGAGTTGCTCATCTCTCTAGACTTCAGGTACTGGGCGTGAAATGTAAGAGGAGCCTGGACACCTCCAGCAAAGTTCTGAAAATAGTCCCTGAGTTGTCCTGCAGTCTAAACTGAGAATGAAGATGCATGCTGGAAGCACTGTAAAGTCCCCCAAAACTGTAGACCTTTTCTATTTGTCCAGTTATGTGCTTTCTTTATAGTGGTGACCGATGGAGCCTCCACCAGGCACATTTTGTGGTGATGAGATAAAAGGAGCAGCTTTTGAAAGGAGCTTCTAGTGCTTGGCGTAAATGTGCTGCTTGGTTTTTTCAAGAGCAAATGCTAGAAACAGACTCTTGAAGGGGCTTGGAGTTTTTAATCTAGATAGGACATCTGGCTAACGTGTTGAAAACTCTGTATCTGTGACATCAGTGGTGGTGTTTTTAATGACTTCTTGGGCTGGGAGTAAAACATTTGAAAAATCCTTTTTTTTTTCTTTTGTCTTTTTTTAATTCAGGTGGCAAACAATCAAATACATATGATCCATTCAGTAGAAACCCATTGTTCTGCGGAGCTGAGCATACAAGTCTTTGGGAACTCAAAAAGGTAAAATAATTTCTCGTCTTTTTTGTGTGTGTGTGGTTGAGTGAAAGTGTACAGTCTAGTTTAAATTTGCATACTGCAGCTCCTTCTGCTCTCCTGGTCCGTGACAGCACACTCCTCCTTTCCATTATATACGTATCATGTCCTCTTAATCTCCTGTCCCCTCCTCTTCACCCTCTCCACTCCCCTCTACTAAGAGGTCAATAGAACAACATCCCATAGATGCATAGAACCATAAAGTGCACACACGATATGGTCACTGTGTGTCCCCGAGTCCAATCCATTCATGCCCGAAGAGTTGACCTCAGTAATGATTTATAGTCAGGGACAGCATCAGGTCTAGGGGCCATGCTCTCAGGGGAGTCCCCAGGCCTTCGGACCATCAGTTGCAGTCTTTTAGTGGAGTTCTCTGGGTGTGCTCCATTTTTTTCTCATGCTACCCCTGGGACTCAACACTGTGAGCCCCATCACGGCTGTTACTGGTGATGGCCAGACACCACCTGGCTCTTCTGGTCACATGTTGATATAGTCACCCATTGACATGAGTCTTTCTGTCTTCTGGGTTGTCTTTCCCCGATGTCATTGTTGTCTTTGGTGATCATCTGATCCGCTGAGTTGGGACCATTTGGTGTGCCTCAAATGGCAGCTTGCTGGATTTTAAGTCTCCAGACGCCACTCACCAATATGAACTGCAGAAGACTCTCTTAAAGATAGGCTAGTGATGCCAGTGGGCCTTGATGTCCCCTGAGAGCATGGTCCCCAGACCCGTGTCCTTGCAATGTTGGGTTAAGATTGGAAGAGTTTTCAGGTCATGTTGATCTTCTTTTCTAATGTGTGCTATCACTGATTCCACTCACCCAACCATCTAATCTATAACAAACCCTTTCCCTCCTTTCCTCCTCTCCCTTGCAGCCATCAAAAAGTCTTTTTTTCTCTGTACATGAGTCTGTGTTAAGTCCTTATAGTAGGGGGTCTCATAACAGTATTTGTCCTTGTGCCACTGACTGATTTCACTCAACATAATGTTGTCCAGTTGAATCCAGGTTATGAGATGCTTCCTAAAATCGTCATTGTTCTTTGTCATTGCGTACTGTTCTGTTGAGTATATATACCATAGTTTGTTTATCCGTTTGTCTGTTGGTGGATTCCATCGTTGCACTGTTGTGGACTGGGCTGCAATAAGCATTTGTGTGCTGTATCTGTTCGTGTGACTACCCTTGCTTCTATAGGATATATTCCATGTAGTGGGATTACTGGGTCAAATGGTTTATCTATTTCCAGATTTTTAAGGAAGCGCCAGAGTGCTTTCCAAAAAGGTTGTACCATTTTGCATTTCTCATTCCATTGTCTTTTAATTCATACGTGCTGTGTATTTACCCTTAAGCTTTACCACCTTGAAGTTTTCATCTTCCTTAGAAACCATAAATAAGTTGATGTTGTGAAGTTACCACCAGTTAATTGTCATAAGAAATCAATGTAAAGTATGTCTTAAAGCTGTGATGCTGGGTAGGTCGTGATGTTAAAATCATCACATTAAATTCCCCCATTTGAGGAAGGGCACTGCAGGTGGTGGTCATTTTGTAGAAAACCTTAAATCCAAACTGTACATGGCCGTGAGTTTTCTTTTTTAGGTCGATAATCACATCTGATGACTCTGTCAGTTGAATGCATTTTGCTCTGTGCAATAGGTGTCTGCCAAAAATACAGGAATGTACATTTTCACTCAGTCATATTAAATTAAAAAAAAAAAAAAACTCCAGAAAAAGAAAAAAATTTCATGCTGATAGAATTTTTTGGCAAAGTTACTTTTTAAATTCATCAGAAGAGTTCGTATTTCAGATAAGCTTTCTGTGATTCCTTTTGAAAAGCAGCTAAGTTTATTACCAGGTAGCCATTCTCAAACTATTGGCCCAAACCCCAGAAGTCCCTGATACACTCTCAGTGAACTGTGAGGACAGTGGCACTAACTGTGTAAAAGAAATGATGAGTAGAACTGCTACTGCCTTAGTACAAATCAAGACAGTGGCACCAAACTGTGAGGTTATCTACCACCACATACACACAATGAAAAAAATAAACCAGTGCTTTGTAAGAATGGAGAAGCAGGAAAAATTACTGATTTTATTATCTCTACCCTCAAATGCACTTCTTTTTAATATTCTTTGTGAATATATCGCAAGTATGCATATAGCAATTCTGCATACCTAAGTATTAAGGTTATCTCAGAGAAAAGCACCAGTACAGTTGCTGCTGGCTGCTTTTTTCATGAAAGAAGGGCATACTGATTATTCACACATGGTATCTGGGAGATATTTTCTTGAAAAAGAATAAAGTGAGCCTGATGCTTCAAGGTAAACAACTGACAGCCTTTGTTGCCGGTGGTGAAAGTCAAGTTTTCAAGACAAGATTAGAATTTTGGGAAAAATTTGTATACACCACTTTGAGCGTGATAGCTTAATAGTTAAATTTTCTGATTAAATCAGTGATGATGTTAACAGTGTGGTTTTTCTCATGCTCATATGTAACAAAATGTGTCAACAGTTGGAAGAACTGATGCAGTGACCACTATTTTCCAGATGGCTAGTGTTCACTGTTACAAAGCCATAGGTGGATTAAGGGCGCTCAGGGTAGACCAGTGGACTTTATGTAACATGTACCAGAAGCTGATTGATAGAGTTTCAGATTCCATGTTGCAAGTAATCATATGGTGTTGGTATAGTGTTAAAGGATTTCCACAGTTACATGAAACACTGTTAAGAAGTATTCCTTTTTTCCAACTAAGTATCTGTTTAAAGCCAGGTTTTCTTCGGATACTTAAATGAAAATAACATGGAATACCAAAGCAGGTAACTAGCATACATTAATGAGATTTGAAAAATTGTGAAATAATACTACTCTTGTTGTATTTTTTGTTTTGAAAAGTTATTTTTCATAAAACATTAAAATATAGGTTTATTATTTTACATGAATTGTAAATATTCTAAATTTTTTCCTTTTTAATTTCTAATGTAAATATCATGGCATTGGAGTCCTTCATCATTAAATGTGTAGAAGAATCCTGAGACCAGAGTGTTTGAGAATCGTTGTTCTAGTGTATTTGCTTCGTAAGTTTTAGTTCTTTGGGTTTTTCTTCAGTAGTCTGTAATTGTAGTAAGAGTTGACACTAGAATTGCCAGCATTGTCTGTTTTTCTTTTTAGCTGTCGGAGCATTTTCATCCCTCTGTGGCCCTTTTTGCAAAGACTATCCTTCAGGTGAGTCTAAACATTGCAAAGATAGGAACTAAGAGAAACTGAATAAACTAATTTTAGGTAATTGGCCATACAGTGTTTTCATCACCAAATTTTGTGAAGGAGCAGTAGCTTGTTTCTTCCAGAGCAGCAGATGATCCCCCCGCCTCCAAGATGAATGGGAGTTCAGGATGTTGGAAAACCACAGAAGGCCCTCCTCTTTCTCATGTGCCTTGTTTGCCACTTTGGGCTTTGGGTCCTGGTTAATGGTTAGATGACCTACAGTATTAGTATTACCTGTCAGGATCAGCAGTGCATCCAGAATACATGTGCATGGGGTTTTCCTCAAGTAAAGAATATGCTTAAGAGGGGTGGCTGAAGGGTCATTTACATATTATTGTTTGTGCCTTCATTGCAACACAATAGAAGCTTGTTTGGGTTAATCTAGATGCACATCTTTACAGCTGTGTATCTATCACTTACCGTCCACAGTAATTCCTGTGAAATAGGACATGATGTGATTTTGGAAATTGTGTGAACACTTTATGTTATACAAGTAGTCCCCAGATTATGAAAGAGTTCCATTCCTAAGTGTGTCTGTAAGTTGAATTTGTGCTTAAGTGGGAACAGTTAGATATGGATTCTATCTAACATCAAATGGTCAGATGTTCGTCTTAGTATATAGTGTATAATATACCTGTAAATGCATAAAAAATAAATACTTCTACATATGCTAAAACATCTTTAACATAATGATACTATGATAGTAATATTAATGTTTTAATGCCAGTTGAAAAGTTCCTTACTATGATTTGTTATGTGTACCTTAAATTTTTAATAGGCTTTATGGGGGTTGGGACCACAAACATGTATGTGTTCAGATGTTGCCTGAAGGGATGTTACGCAATGCAGGACTGTATAATTTGAGTTTTCAAATCTCATCTTTCCTTTTCAGGGAAATTATATTCAGTATTCAGGGGACCCACTGCAGGATTTCACACTAATGAGATTCTTGGATCGATTTGTATACCGAAATCCAAAGCCACATAAAGGCAAAGGTACTCTTCTGTAATTAATCATTTAGCTTTCATTACTGATATATTTTTAAACAATGTAAGCACTGTTAACTTTTACATTTCAGAGAATACAGAGAGTGTTGTGATGCAGCCAAAAAGGAAACACTTTATGAATGATATTCGTAGTCTTGCTGGTAAGTATAAAGCTTGGGCAGCTGAAACTGAAAAGACAGCAGCAGACAGGACCACGTGCAGCTGTGTTACTCTCTGGTCCGCTCCATCAGAAGAAAACCTGAGCAACACACACATTATCCATCTTTTGTGTTGAAAAATGTGTTTGTATTCTTGAGTCCACTGTGTGTCTGGCTGAGCCTTTTTTTCTTTTTAACTTTAATACAGGAAATTGCAAACATACCAGAGTACATAAACAGGATGGCATGATCATCTGTCCTGTACCTGTACCTGTCACCCAGCTTCAACAAGGATCAGCATTTGCTATTTTTCTATCTGTAGGTCCACCCACACTCCCCCAATTCACATTTGTCTTTTACAATTCATACCATCTTTTACACTGTCTCTAGTGTGGGTATTTCAGAACAAAATTCTTGAACAGTTAGTTTTGTCATGGAGCATCGTTTTGAGTTAATCTATTTCTGTGGACATCTGCCCGTGGAACCTATCTTGTGGAGCTAATCAGCCATTTTCCCTTCAGTGTGGGCATTTCTTTGTGTACCTGAACCCAACTGCTTTTATCCCTTTTTCAGAGTTGAGGGTTAAACTAAGCCAAAACCAATCCCATGGCCATTAAGTCCATTCTAACTCATACTAACCCTATAGGACACAGTAGAACTGTCTCAGGGCTTCCAAGGCCATAAATCTTTACAGAAACAGACTGCCACATGTGTTTCTTGAAAGCATCTGGCACAGAGCAGCCGCTGGGCTCAAACTGCTGACCTTTCGGTTAGCAGCCAAGTGCTGAATGCCTAGGGTTAAATGAGAGTCTGAGAGTCATCTAGGCTCCACCTGACTGACTCTCAGGGTGAATGAGAGGTATTCACATGAGAGGTGAAAGCACCATGCCTCTGAACTCAGTGTTGATGGAGTTAGTATCAGAAGTCAGATCAGCCTTTGAGATAACTTACAAATTTTTTATTCTGAAGAGGAAATACCTATACCTTAGTCTTTTTTTCTTAGCTATCCTCAGCATGGCTAATGTTATGTTTATTCACAGAATGGCAACTTTTATTATCACTTTTCTGAGATGAAAATGGCAAGTCTTAAAGTTACTGTTTATTATAAGCAGCCCTTTTGTTAAGGATGGAGTCCTGGGTGGCACAGACAGTTAAGTGTAGCACCACTGACCAAAAGGTTGGTGACTCATGGCCACCCAGGAGCCTTGGGAGAAAGGCCTAGCAGTCTACTCCCAAAAAATTCAACCACTGAAAACCCTGTGGAGCACAGTTCTCCAATACACATGGAGTCATGGGTGGGATTGAGTCGATGGCACCTGCTTCATCTAGACTTTGTAAGAAATGTAATTGGAGGACAAGGAGAGACCCTGTCCATGCGAGTTGTGCAGATAGCAATGACTGCCTACTCTGTTGGCTGCTGTTGTAGCTATGGACTGCCTCACATGATAGGCCCTGCCCCACATAGGTTTGTCCCAGGTAGGTGTTGTCCTGTGCCCTGTAGGGTGCCTCTGTCCACCCACCCCACATAGGCTTGTCCCAGGTGGATGTTGTCCTGTGCACTGTAGGGTGCCTCTGTCTACCACCTTCATGTTCTGAGACTAGAATTGCAGCTATTGCTAAGATCGCAAGTAACATAAAAAGAATTACTTGAATAAAGTAACATTGTAACTAATTTGTTTTCTTAGTGAATAGTAAGGAGTTCCTTGCAAAAGAAGAAAGCCAAATACCAGTAGATGAAGTGTTTTTCTACAGGTAATAATTTAGTATCATTGTTAAAATTTTCTTTAAAATGCTGCATTAGTATAAGCATATCTTGGAAAGATCAGGGGAAATGTCAGAATATCAGTTTTTGTGAAGCAAATTTGCAAATCATTTTGCTAATCTTAAAGTACCTTAAGTGAAACTAAAAATTGGAGGCTTTGCTTTCTTGATAATTTTGCATATTTTGTTTTGTGAATTTTAACTTGGTGGAACTTAAGTTTTTAATATATTTTTAATGCAGTAATTTTCTTACGAACTTAAAATCTGTTAGTTTAATCAGTAATAAACTGTTCATAAGTGAAAACACGGTCAGTAAAACAGAATTGTAGCCCTGATGGCACCATAGTTAAGAGCTAACCAAAAGGTGGGCAGTTTAAGTCCACCAGCTGCTCCTTGGAAGCCCCATGGGACAGTTGTACTCTGCCTCATATAGTCACTGTGAGTCAGAATCCACTGGGCAGCACCAGGTATTTGGTTTTCTGGAGCAGAATTAGCAAAATTCCTTGGTCTACTGCAGAAATAAGTCCTAAGCCTGCTAGTATTACTGTTAATGTCATATAGCAGTCAAGTAGCTGCTGTCTCATCTGGTTGATTGGTTCATTGGGTGTGATTAGGTTTGCTTGTTGAAAACACTGCAAAGAATTATGAGCATGTGACTCTGTATGTAAAATGCTAAGCTTCACTGTACCCTATGTCGGAATAGGTTAACTGATTTTAAAAAAATACTTTTGAGGTCATTTAGAGCCTCATTTCATGATACTGTAATATTTATATCATTAGTATGGAAGCTGCAACCTTTTACTGTGCCATTTTGGTTAAGACTTGTGAATTAATGAACTAATTTTGTAAGAAACATTTGAAATTTGCTATGCTTAACATTTTAAAATTTAGTTGAATTCAAAACCTTAATACAGTTTTTAGTCCTTTATATCCAATTGAGTGTACTAAATAGCTTTCACTACTGTGTTTTGTGTCATTGGTTGTAGTTGCTTTGGTAATAGTAAAATAGACCCTTAATAAGCTATGAGATACACTGCATGCTTCTTATTTTAGGTATTATAAAAAAGTTGCTATTGCTAAAGAGAAACAAAAACAGAATGAAGATGAAGAAAGTATAGAAGATGTGGATGATGATGAATTTGAAAAGATGATTGGTAATTTGTCTTTGTTGATTCTTCGGCATTTTTTTAGACTAGAACATCAGTATCACAATGAAGAATTAAATACTTTGATAGTATATGAGAATTTGCCTACATTTGCTCCAGAAAAATCCATTTGTGGTTTGAACAACTGATACGAGAAAGCTCTATGTTTATATTCTTACAGTCAAATCTCTTATAAAATGAAATCCATGTTTGCTCTTTAGAATCTCCTTACAAGTGACAATAATTAAAACCTACAGAGTTAGAATATTAATTGAAACTAGATGAATGAAAAACAAAGTATGGGCAGTAAAAAGGTTCACGTGATTTCACTATCATTGTATGTTATACTAAATTTAATAAGCACTTTAGATAATCCTGATAGAGTGAAAAAGATCTGCAGTTGCTAAATATTTCATTTGATATTATTTATTCTCTTTTTTAAAAGGGTTATAGGAAGAAGCTGAAATTAATGGAAGTCAGTCTAGGGATTTGATTAGGGTCCATGTGTTCCCAGGCTTATAAATGTTAGTGTAAAACTAGTGAGAGTTACATAACACTTTGGTGTTTATTTCTGATCAACAGTAGAATCATGACTAGGTTACAATAATTGATTCAGACGTATATCAACCTTATTTTGCTTTAGCTCATAATTTGTATATCCTTCTTGGCAGACACATTTGAAGATGACAATTGTTTCACCTCTGGAAAGGATGACCTTGATTTTGCTGGGTAAAATACTTTTCTCAGTCTTCTATTTACTATCACTGTAACTACCTGTTTCTACAACATTGCCAAGTCTCTACCCATCAGTACACTAGAGGAGAGGACTGTGTGATGTGGGGAAAAATGTATTCAAATAACTTGGGGAAGTGGATACAGTAGTTTAGTTTTGGATCTTTGTAATTCACATTTGCATATTAAATAAAGACTCAATGTTCTGTTAACTTTCTCACCAAATCTCTTAACACCCTAGTAGCCTGGAATCACCAAATATACATTAGGAAATACCACCTTCTTTTGCAATACTGTTTGTTGTCTCATTTTGTTCCTCAGGAATGTGAAAAAGAAAACCAAAGGAGCTAAAGATAACCCAGATGATGAAGATTCAGAAGGCAGTGATGATGAATTCAACCACATGGATGATGATGAAGTTTCTTTAGGAAGTATGAATGAAGAGTTTGCTGAAACTGATGAAGATGGGGGAACATTCATGGACGTATTAGATGATGAAAGTGAAGGCATTCCAGGTAAGCATTTTTAGAAGTATAAGAAATAAATGGTCTTCCTTTTTCCCTCAACCTTAGGCAAACATTTCTGGTAAAAGTGTCTTTTTCAACATGGCTCTTGTATTCAAGTTAACATTAAAATAAGCCAAAAATGTATAGAGGATCTTTTGCTGTCTCAGCTGGAATTCACGACTTTTCTAAAGGAACAAAGGAGTTTTGAGTTTAAACCTTTTTATTTTAATCAACAATTAGCTTGGTGTTCACTCTTCAGCCAAAGATTAGACAAGCCTATAAAAGAAAGCACCAATACACATAGCTCAATTGTGTATATCATACTCAATGGGCACACTAACCCAGGACGAGAAGGAAGGAAGGGACAGGAGAGCTAGCAAATGGAAGTGGGGAACCCAGGGTTGGAAAGGAAAAAGGGTTGACACGTCGCAGTGTTGGCAACCAGTATCACAAAATAGTATTTGTATTGTTTAATAAAGCACAATTTAAAAAAAAACAGATGGGACGCTCATTATGACGGGTTTCGGCAGAGCTTCCAGGCTAATACAGACTCTACAAGACAGGCCTGGTAATTCAATTCCCAGATTTGGCCAATGAAAACCTTACAGTTGACAGTAGAGTAGTGGCCATATACTGCTCAAAGATGAGGCACTGAATATTCTCAGTGGCCACAACAATGAACTGAAGCAGAGCGGCAATCATGAAAACGGCAGGCCCATTCTGTGGACATGCGGTTTCCATGGGTCAGAGACAAAGGATGTCTGCCACCTTCACTCATAAGCCAGGATCCTTTGTTTCATTTTTTTTCCGTTCTTCACTTCTCCCTCCTGTTCTGTTACGTTGCCTGTGCTTTTCTGCTCTTTCATCTCCAGAAATAATGGTAAAGTAAGTTCTGTTGATGGGAAGTAGTGGAGGAAGTACAAAAACCACAAATGTTTGGTCTGACAAATAATTCTGATGTGAGATATTTGCCTAATCCCCCTAAATTTACAAGTATTCATCAACATTACATAGCCATTAAGGGACTTAGAGCATCCCTAAAACATAACAGATGTTAAATAAATATTAGTCTAGAAGTTTAAATTCATATTCTACAATTCATACAGAAAAATAGTAATTCATGTAACTGATCTAACCTTGCCCTTGCCCTTGCCCCACACTCCCATTTTCACTCAATAGTGGGAAAGCTGGAGGCTGTGATAGGATCTTGAACTTGGCAATAAAATGTGTCTGTTGCCAATCCATCAGGGTTTTGGGCTTTGTTGGCTGAGTTATGTTGTTGTTTTAGGAAATGTACACTAAGTCGAAGTTAAGACATGCAGTTCATTCTGTTTATCCTGATTCTCCAAGGACACTTCCTCTGCCTCCTTTATTTCCATAACGTTCTTAATCATTGTCATCCCTCCACCTTCCCTCCCCCAGACCTGACCCCTTTTCCAGGCAAGCGTCTTCTCCTTTTGTGTGGTGTGAACTTCCTGAACATCACAGCTTCTGTGTGTTATAATAAATGTCTGTGATTTGAGTTCCCCAGACAAGGCTCCAAAAGGGAGTGTTTGGAGTAAGCCAACTATAGGCAAATTAGGAAACTTCGTACTGAAGTCATTTGTACAAATTATATAAATCAGAATTTGGATAATAGTGTTACAAGTATGACTAATGACAATTAAGGTCACCAGGACATTATAACTTGTTATTAAAAGTCATATACCTGTTTTCATGGAAGTGTTCATTACTTTCAATGAAAAAACAATCAGCCTACCAATATGTGGTATGTGTTGAGTTGATAAGCTGCCTTTTTAAAATGTTAGAATAGTAATTAGCAGTTTTAAAAAGTTAATATTCATCATACCTGTATAGCCCTAAGTGAATAAGGTAGACATTCTCTCTCATGTGTAAATCAACAACGAGCACCCAGAACTGTGTCCTAGGACTCTTTTCTGAAATCTTTCTGGTATTTCCACATATACACACACCCAGCCAGCATCCTGTTTTCTGGAACACAGACATTTCTTCCTGTTCTAAAGAGATTTCTGGTTTTTGGTCATATTAATGAACCTATCTTGTAAATTGTGTACTTGCATAAAATATGAGGCTATCCCTGTTGTTCTTACGGCCTTGACCTTACTCTGTCCTCAAAGCCTTGGCTAATGGAACTGTGAACCCCAGATGGTACAACTGTCTTTATTTTTGGTTAACAGAACTTGATGAGGAGGACTGCACCAAAGTGACTACCAAGAGACAAAAGAGAAAAGGTGTAGATGATTTTGACTTTGCTGGGTCATTTCAAGGTAAGAAAATGCATTTAATTGTTTTTAACTCTGAAGCAGTGTCCGTGTAAAAGGCACTGTTTATTCTTCATCATTTAGAAGATTAACATCTCTAAATTGGTTAGTATAATTCAGTTTTTAAAAAAGAAATTTTTCTACTTGTTATCAGTTTTAGGTACATTCAGTTACTTTCTCTAAGTTCTTTTGTGTTTAAATGTTTCTAGATCATTTTTTTTAATTCACTGTTGAAACCATCCAGTTCTGTGTGTGTATATATGTGTATATGTATATATATGAGCCCTAGATTTTCCATATACAAAGTTATTCTTTGACATTTTACCATTTAAAAAAAAATTATGTTCCTTTATTAGCTTGGCTGGCTTTATTAGCTTCTGGGTTTTTTTTTGGATATACACCATTCTGTTGTCTTAACACTGGCTGAGATCTTGCCTTTAAGAGTCACAGGTGTGAAGTGCTAATAAAAGGAAAAAGTGTAAGTCAGGTAACATAAATTTTGGATAAAAATACAAGAAGCACTAAAAAAATATTTCATTCCTGAATTCAGTGGCTAATTTGGCATCATGCTCCTTTTTTTTGTTGTTAATTCACACTTCTCGTGTCTCTGCAGCTTTTTGCTTACTGGTAAATACTGATGAAGAATGAAAATAGACTTGCAACTTGCAATAATTTAAGTGTTGGAAATATCTCACAAACTTGTAGTTTTATCCTGTTGCACACTGTGAGCAGTATCACAGTGAAGATGTGTCTGCTAATAGCTAAATGACATACCTGAAACACTTAATTATCCATGTTATTTTCTACACTTCGCCTTCCTTGGCATGTATGATCACATCTTAATAAAACATATACTCACATACAACACACAGATTTCCTCAAGATCAAGCAGTATTGCTTAGCCTCAAGTCCTACTGAGACTGTCATATTACAAGATGCTGTCTTGAGGATCTTTTTCTGACTAATGCATCACTCTCTCAGAAGATATATTAGCCTGAAAGGATCTCAAACTTTCATCAGTAACAGCTTTGGATGTTGATCAAGAGATACCTTTCAGAACTGATTAAAACAAAAGAAGAGGCAAAGAAATGTCAAATGGATCTATGTATTGATTCTGGGGAGTGCTGTTAAGTCTTAAGGAAACTTAAGCAGCAGCATAGGAAGCACTTACTCAGATAATATGAAAACCAAAGAAACCTGTCGTAATGGTGTGCAAATCGGTATTTTAGCTTAAAGTTAAATATTCAATAATAGTATCATACATGTCACCTTGATCAAAATTAAGGTGAAATGCTCTAGAAACTTTCTTCAGTGGTTCTGCTCTGTCCACACAAAAACAGCTGTTCATGGCAGCATTATGCCTCATAACCAAAAAGGGAAAACAACCCCAATGTCCAGTAGTGGCTGAATGGGTAAACAGAATGTGGTGTCATTACAGTGGTTCAGCTCTGAAAAGAAATGAAGTCAATACATGCTAAAACGTAGATGAACCTCCCGAGAAATGTTGTGCTACATGATGAAAAATAGGCACATTCATTAAGAAAGTTCCAGGAAAAGCAAATCTATAGAAACAAAGCAGAATAATGGTTGGAGGAGGGCGTGTCACTGAAACTGAGCCTGAGGTGATCTTTTTGCTTGATGGAAAGGTTCTAAAGTTGGATTATGGTGATAGTTGAAGAACTCTTTACTAAAACTTACTGCAGTATACAGTTAGATGAGCTGGATTTTTTCACATGTAGTTATTCCTTTGTAAAAACCAAAAAAAAAAAAAAAAAAAATTGGCATCAACTCATAGTGACCCCACAGAGCAGAACAGAACTGCCCCATAGGGTTTTCCAGGGAGTAGCTGGTGGATTTGAATTGCTGACCTTTTGGTTAGTAGCTAAACTCATCACCATGCCATCAGACCTCCACTTCTCAGTGAAGCTGTTTTTAAAAAAGATACTAAACTACACAAAGGAGCTCTAGTGGTCAGGGATGCGAACAGTTTGAGTAATACTGTTTTCAGGAAAAGTGAGGATGGATAAAAGCATATTTTATCTACATTTCCATACTCAAAATTACAGGTCATTTGCTTGCTTGCTTGTTTTTAAAGAACAATTTTGAGTAATACAACCAGAATTTCATTTATAACATATACTTTGGTTCAAAAGAATGACACCTCTCACTTTACGTAGGATTTGCATTATCTGCAGTCAGATCTGAAAGGCAAGAAGACCCTATTGTCATCTGGGTGGTTCTATTAGAATATTAACTGAAAAATACTACATACTAGCTTTTAAAGTACATTTGTCTCTAAATGTTGGCTGTGTCATCGGGCTACAGGATAACTACAGTTGTGGGTTTTAAGCCACATAAATTTTTTTAACAAAATCATGTTGAAAGATGTACACTTCTCCATAAATCATTTGTAATTTACAATTGAATAGGCTTATACTTTTTTTTTTTTTTTTAGGGTCAAAGCAAAAAAAGAAAAGACATTTTGATGACTCTAGCTTATTTGTGTCAGCTGAAGAGGTGAGGCTCTAATGTATGCTTTACTAAGTTAGCTATTCCACATTGTTAGAAGCTTTCTCATAAGGTTTTCTTTTTCTTTTTTAAGTTTGGCCACTTACTGGATGAAAATATGGGATCCAGATTTGATAACATTGGCATGAATGCCATGGCTAACAGAGATAATGCAAGTAAGTACCCGATTTAGAACTTCTGAAACTGTAAATATTCTTGGAGGGCCTTTTTTTAAAAATAGTACCTTACAGCCTGCTCCCAGGGCTGGCAGAATGTAGGTTTACAAAGTACTTGACTACCTGCTGCCATTTAAAAGTTACATTGTACAAGTATGCCAAGTAAAGACATTTTATTTCTGAAGTTGATAGTGATTTCTACGTTTTCACCAGTGTAGGTGTTGAGGAGAAAAAAGCTTTTGAATATTTGTTCCTTCATTTCATAATCTTTGACTTGTAAAGCATGAATCTGGAACAGTAAATAATGATAGACAAGAGAAAAGGGACAAACAGTGGACTTGGCTTAATGCAGAGAAACAAACTGCAGGCTGCGAGTTGGGTCCAGTGGCCGGACAGCTTGTGGGCCCGTCCACTGTCTGCAAGGTCAGGCTCATCCTCCTCCTCCTGTGTCTTGCAGGTTTCAAACAGCTGAAGTGGGAGGCGGAACGTGATGACTGGCTACACAACCGAGATGTGAAAAGTATCATCAAGAAAAAGAAAAATTTCACACAGAAGAGGCTGAGAAACATTCAAAAAGCTAAAAAACAAAGGAAATAGTGTTTTTAATTTTGTTTGTACTTACTCCTAATTTTTGCTGTTTAACCATTTTTCTTTGTCTTGTTCTCTGATTCCATACATTCCAGATTGTTCAATGGATTTGTAATAAACTATAAATACGAACAGGTACCAAGTTATAAAATCATGTAAAAAAAAATGCTGTTAAAATTAAACTATATTGAGGAAAATCAAACTTTTCTAGTCAAATGGAAAAGACAATAAGATGCATATTTAAGGCAGAGCTCTAATACCACTCTAGTCACCATAATGAACTCTGTTTGCTATACCACATACCGTGCCAAGTAACTGATCCTGAAAGTGACCTCTGAGAAGTTGGTAGGCCTGACTGAAGTCAGTTTTTACTTTTTAAGGTATGGTTTGATTCTGTCACCATCCCAAACATGCTTCATCTCCAAGTCTGTGATCTTAACCAACAGAACTCAGACTCCAGCCCATGAGGTAAGTATCTGCTGATGGTCATTTTCTCTGAGTGGTCTGAGAAGCTAAAATGGGCTAAACAGTACTGCTGGAGATTAATGTATCACAAAAAAACAATATTCTTTCTAAACCATCATCAGTTGAAGATCTTAAATCACTACTTAATTTGTAACCAAAAGAAAGTCCATTGCCATCAAGTCACTTAAGACTTCATTAATAGGTTACCTGAAAAATTCTTTGTCTCTTTTTACTTAAGGAAAAACATACCTTCCAAGATGAAGGGAAATCTCTTGTTCATTGTTTGTCTGAAATCTGGGGGCGGAAAACGTAAAATAAGACATGATCAGAAATTCCTATTAACAGAGACACAACTAGTGCTAGCTTCAGTGTCTACACCATGAGAATATAAATTGGAAATTTGTTTTAAAGTCCTTCCAGTCAGCTAGGAGCTATACTCTTTCTGATAGGATCCAGGTTGCACTTGCCTAACAAACTCTTATAATTGTTTTGGTGGTGTTCTAAGTTTTCGACGTATGTGTGATGTACTTTTAGGAATTGTTTTTATAGAAGCCATTTTACCTTGTCAGGGAATCTGAAATAAAACTGTACAGTTTTGAAGTTGAGTCTAAGCTTGAATTTGCTGTTGAGTGCTATTCAGATGCTTTCTCTTATAACTTTAGTTACAGATTCAAGTATAAACTTTGTGAGTTCCCCTAGTGTTCCAGTGAAGCACTGAGGGAGAGGCTCTCACCCACCACTCCTCCATGAACATTGCCAGTCACAAATGGGACTTGACTGGAGGTCCCTTCTCTAAGCTTCGAAGATGGCTAATACCAAGACTACTTTTTTCCTACTCTCCAGAAAGAAAAAGTAGGACTTCCTCATTGAGCAGTTTGAGGGCTCTGATAGAAAATGTTCATCCACAGAACGTGAAAACTGTCAGTCACAGCCAGTGGCACAGGATAGGTTTATGGAGCTCACAGGAGAGAAGACTGCTGGTCGGAGAAAGTGGGTTGCTTACACAACACAGCTAGGGCACCTCTTGCTTTCTCTGACACAATGCAGTAGGCAGGCTGTGCTGCGTCCATCTGTGCTTCCAAACGAAGCCAGACCAAGTGTCCAGCCCCCTAATGATACCCAGAAAGGGGTGAAACAATTTCCCTACAGAACTGAATTATTTTTGATGGAAAGTCATCTAAACCAGTGAGTGAGTCCTCGTCCAAACTGACTTCGGCCCACAAAAGTGCCTACTGTGTTGAATTGGGGGAAAAAACCTCTGCTAACATGCACTTGCAAATTGGACACCCCTTTAGAGAACATTAAACTATCAAATGATTACCTTGGCTTGTGTTCATTTTGGTAAACAAAATATAGGCTCCAAAAACACCCAAGAGTTCAGCTACCAAAACTCCTTTAAAGATCTTCCTCGCCAGTGGTTCCATAGTACGGGCCATCCTAAATTTAAACCAATAGATGCATGTAAGCTTGAACAAGCATATTGAAATTTTAATCATGACATCTATAAAGATAAAATCAATTTAGTTTCACCGATTGTATGATTATCTGTGTAGGAATAAAAGAAACCCATTGCTGTCGACTCAATTCTGACTCATGGTGTCCCTTGGGTCAGAGGAGAACTGCCCCATGGTTTCCTAGGAGCACCTTGTGGATTTGAACTGCTGACCTTTTGGTTAGCAGGGCCTGAAATTACTACAAATTTAATAAATACAATGAGGAGAACCTTGGCAGAGTGGTTAAGAGCTTGGCTGCTAACCAGCAGCTAACAAAAGGTCGGCAGTTTGAATCCACCAGCCACTCCTTAGAAACCCTGTGGGGTGTCCAAGAGGTCACTACGAGTCGTACTTAATTCACTGACAATGGGCTGTGTTTGTTTTGGTTTTGGTTTTGGTTCAAACAGTGAATGTACCTAAGAGGCACCATGGAACCAAAAGTACAAGACTGGATAAAGCACAGGAGAAAGAAAATTCAGGAAGGCATCATAAAAAACAATTTATGGAACTAAAGTTTTAAAAGCAGATCTAAGACTAGAATGCTAACAGATATATTAACCACTTTTTAGTTGAACTAGAGAGTAAGATAACTCGCGAGGCATAGTGGCTAAATGCTAGAGCTGCTAACCAGAAGATCAGCAGTTCAAATCCACAAGGTGTCCTTGGAAACTCTATGGGACAGTTCTACTCAGTCCTATAAGGTCACTAAGAGTCAGAATTGCCTTCGTGGCAATGGATATTTTTAGGCACTGTGATCTAACAAGCACAGAACTAGACCTGGTCTAGTTCTTACGTTACGTACCATGTGTAGGTCACACTGCCCAATGTCTTTTAAGAGAGGAGAATAAAGCCATAGCTGTTTGAGATTTGTGGTGGTGCAAGTTGGGAGACAATCACATTAGGAAGATAATGCCTTTCTCCAGAGCAAATGACAGGCATGCTTACTGTCCATTATAAAATATTTGGGCTGCCTAAACACAGGGTTCCTCTCCTGAACCTCAGCCTGCTGTGTGTAGCTGTCATCGGGCCCTCTTCACACTGCGCTGTAGGAACTGGAGCTGGAACACTAACGGCAATGCTGGCACTCTGGCTACTGCTACCACTACAACAGAGTCCTTGGTCTCAGAGTCAGCATCTTGTGTCTTCTATCTGCATCCAGAAAACTGGCAGGCTAAAACTAACTTGCAAACAGGGCAAAATCTCTGATGTTCCCCAGTTTTTGACAGAACTGCTCAGTGGAACATAAGAGAGAAAGTCGTCAACTTCAGGCCTGTGAGTTAAGTACTGTTATCACCACCACTTCACCATTAGCTCCAAATGCCACTCATGACAAATTAGCAAAAACTACTTAATTACATGTTTTCCAGGTACTAGGTAATATACTTCAGTGCTTTAATGTATTCCTTACTTAATCCTCCAACAATCCCATATAGTTTGATAATTTACAATTAGGAAACTGAGGCCCAGAGAGGTTAAATAACTTGCCCACCGTTACAGTTACTGAATCAGAAAGGCAGGCTGGAACCAGGGCCATTCAACACCGGAACCCAGGCTCCTACCCACTGAAATGTTTTCAGTGGGAAAAAATGTCCTCAGTCTGTCTGCCCTATCTGTAAAATGAAGGCATTAAACTAGGTTATGTCTAAAACTTCCTTTTAGCTCTCACATTCACTCTGTCACTTAAATAATTATCAAGTGCCTATTCTGGTGTCAAGGGCATTAGGTCAAGACACTTTTTCCATGTGTTAAATGCATACAATGATGCCTACCTACTGCATCTCACAGGCTTGTAACAAGCTACCACTGGCAATCCATGAAAGCTTTTATAAAATGCCCTAGAAAGGAAAGGTTATTCTCTAAGTGGTTGTTATATTTTTATGTCTGGAATTTATCATTCCTTTATTTAATACATTCTGACCTATAATAGGGGCGCTCTGAGTCGGACCCAACTCAACAGCAGTGGGTGGTTTTATTTTTAAACTCAATACGTCTGAGATCCAACAATTAAGCCCATGAACTTAATTGTTCTAAGTGCTACATACCTCATTGCTGAGTATCACTATGGTCACCTTCAAAGTACTCTCCTTGGGAAGCTTTGCACCAATGCCAGTGCCTAGTCGACCCTTCAAAGAATTTTGGAACACTTTCTGAAATTGCCATTGTGCACGTTGGCACAGTGGCAAGTTGGTAAACTTAACTGTATGGCTGTCTGTGAGGAGTTTTTAGCCAGGAAACAACTGTATTGGAACATCCTCCCTACTCACCTGATCTGACCCCCAATGACTCCTCTATTTACCCAAAGGAAGGCATTTTGATGACATTCAGGACATCAACGGTAGTACGACAGCTCTGATGGTCATTCCAGAAAAAAGAGTTCCAAAATTGCTCTAAAGACTGCAATAGTTCAGTCCATAGCTTCCCAAGGGGAGTACTTTGAAGGCAACCATAGTAATGTTCAGCAGTGAGGTATGTAGCACTTTTTCTAGGATGGGTTTGCAAACTTAATTGGCAGTCCTCGTATTGATTAAATTATGGGCCAGGCACTGTTATATGCTGGGAATATAAATGAGAGCAATGTACTAACTAGCTCCTGTTCCCAAGGAGCTGCTGTTCTGACAGTATTCAAAAATTTGAACTGCATCCTTCAAAAGGCTTGTTAAAAATGCATATTCCTGGGTTTCAGCTTGCAGTTCCCCGCTTCTCACCCAATCCCCAGATAGATTCAGCACATCTAGGAGCTCCCCCAGGAACGTGTTGAGGAGGCACACCAGATGAATTTCATACAAGAGGCCACGGACCACAGGAGAAAAACTGACCTAAGCCATCCCCTCCCTTTACTCATAAAGAAAGAAAACCCAGAGATTTAATAACTTGCCCAATGTCACCCAGTAAGCAGCAGAACTGTAGCCTGTTTAGATCTTCTCTCCTCTAATTTATAAGAGCAAAAGCTAAGTAAGAAAGAGTTTAAGTTTTTATTCTTTTCTCTAATTAAAGTAAAAGTTAAACAAGGGGAAAGGGCTACACAACAAGTTAAGGAAATAGAATATATGACTGTTAGTGAATATATGAAATGAAAACTCAAGTTCTGACCCTCTTCCCTATGCCTCAGTCGGCAGCAGGATTTAGATACCCTGCGTGTGCTGTCTTCCGTGCCAAGACGGTGGTTCTCCAACACCACACAGCCCAAGCTCTCTGCTCACAGCTATAAGCTTACACCCTCCACTACTGACTCCTTTTCAGGAAGCCGGAGAGTGCCGGCTAATTAAACACCCTATTCTGTAGGATTATTTTACTATCATTACCAGGTGTTCCCCCCTCCCCTTAAAAAACAAAAACTCTTTTCTCTTTCTGAAAATGTGATCACCCTGGGGACCCGAAGATTAAAACTTTATTATTACCTCAAAGAAAAGAAATGAAGCAAAGGCAGTTTAAAAAACAAACAAAAAAGAGCTTAGCTATGACCAAGAGATAAGTTAGTTAGATGAGAGGGGAGTTGTCTGCTAGGTTCACTACCGTGCTGTGTGACACAGGAAAAAAGCCCTGCTCAGCACAGATGCTCCCCTGAGGAGTTCTCTTTAATGTATAAGGGCAAGAAGCTTACAAACATCAGAGCCACAGGTAAGGGATTAAGTACAATTTTTTGTAGGAAGGTCGGGCTAAGGGTTCACTAAGTCCATTAACATGGCATAAAAAAAAAAGTATCTAATTCATTACATACACATTTTTTTTAAAAAAATCCCCGTTGCCACTGAGTCAATTCTGACTCATAGCGACCCTACAGCACAGAGTAAAACTGCCCCATAAGGTTACAAAGAGACCGATGGGAGATTCGAACTGCCCACCTCTGGCTTAGCAGCCGAGCTCTTAAGCACTGCGTCATGGGGGAGCTCCAGTTCTCTGACAGACTCAAGAAACTAGTTTCGAACCCGAAAGGTCCAGCCTGAAACCCCGGAATGAAGTTTGTTGCCCACGGTCGACAGTCAAGCAACCAGCAGAGGCCGCTACGGGCTGGCCCAATCGGTCCCCCACACCCTCAGCTCACAACCCCGGATCCTGTCCCCGCTCCCACCCATCTGCCAGCTACCCCGGCTCTCCGGCTTCCCCAGTGCCCCTCAGCTCCCTGAAGTGGCCCGTGGTTCCCCCTGCCCTGCCGTACCCCCGGCCTCCGAGAACGCCCCAGCCAGACCCGCGCTGAGGCGCCTGGGCCGCGCAGGCTGTTACCAACCCGCCCCCCGCGCCAAGGGCTCAGAGCGACCCGGAAACACTTCTGCTGCCCTGCGCCCCCTCCAGCAGACAAGACGGTCAAGTTCGGGTCTCTTTCGCGCGACCCTAGAAGTGTGGAGGTACACCTGCACCGCCCATCTTCCTGGGGAGCCCCAGATGAACCAGCCTGAGTTGGAGCAGGTGCTGCGACCTTACCTGAAGCTTGCACTTGGGAAGAGGATCTGCTCATGCGCTAGGTTAGCCGGAGCCCCGCCCCCTGCGTTGGCCCCGCCCCAACGATTATAATTACCATTTATTGTGCTCCTGTTAGACGGCCTGTCAGATGTTAGACCCTTTAAACATCACAACAAGAGTACGTAAAGGGTACTTTACAGAATGTGAAGAGGCTTACAGTTTAATACCCTACCTTACCTTAGCTAGCGAAATAGTGAACTCCAATTTCAGCCCAGGATTCCAAACCAAAGCCTATCCTCAATTATTTTTCTACACCCTTGCAACTTTTCTGGTATGCTCTTAACTTTCAGACTTTTCATAGTCTCTTGAGCTCTTCTCTACTTACTCTTTAGAAACAGCCCGTGGCTTGAACTTGCATCCCATTAATCATACACACAGCTCACTTTCTCTCAAGCTTTTCTCACAAGGTCTCTTCTGGCACTATGTTGCTTTCTCTTTTGTCTGTAATATTTTGTCTGTAATTTGTTTTTGCTGTAATCGTCTGTTTTTCTCAAAAGTTTTCAGAACTCTGTGCCCAAGCATCACTCAGTACAGGCTCGCTGCCCCCTCCAGTCTAGACTTCCTCTTTCTATAAATTCATTCCCATTCAAAGATTTGTGCATGATAAATATTTTCCATATTAAAAGCAACCTCTTTGCTTTCCAGTAACCATTTTGTTAAGTAAAATAATCACTTAAGACACTACTCTATGTCTTGAGCTACAGGTCCTAATACATCGGTTTGAAATACCACATCATCAATATTAAATGTACCAAGACGACAAAACAAAATAAAAGATAATCGTGATCATCAATATTAAATGTACCAGGATGACAAAACAATAGAAAAAATAATCATAATATTTCAGAATAAAAAACAAATAAATAAAACCAACTAAAAACCTTCATTAAAAAAAACTGAAATAATTGCATGGAAATTCAATCATTTCTGCTGTGGAGTATATATAAACTAATTGAGGGGAGGGGCGGTTATTTATTGGGGAGGCATCCCTGGGTGGTACCAACAGCAAAGGGCTCCGGGATAATTCCATGAGGAAAATGGCAGTGTACAAATAGTTTAAACGTTTTTCTGAGGGGGGAGAAAGTGTCAGTGATGAAGAGAAGTCAGAGCAGCCAGTAACTAACAGAACTGATGAAAACATTGCAAAAATTTGTCAAATTGTGCATCAAATCATCAATTGACTGTGAGAAGCATAACAGACCAAATATTGATAGAGAAAGTTAGGAAAAGCTTCACTGAAAACCTTGGCATGAGAAAGGTGTCTGCAAAAATGGTCCCACAGGAGCTCACCAATGAACAAAGCTAAAGGACAGTCAAAGTTTGCCAAGATCTTTTGGAGAGGCAGGACGATGTTTGGGGTTGTGTTATCACTGGTGATGAAACAGAGGTGTTTCAATATGAACCCGAAACAAAGCGTCAAAGTGCACAAGGGGTGCCAGCCAATTCTCCACAACCAAAAAAGTCCTGTCAGTTCAAACCAAGAGAGGGGTTGTTCTTTATGAATTTTTACTAACTGAACAATTAACCAAGTTTACTATTTGGAAGTGCTGAAAAGCCCGCATGAAAAAGTTAGACAAAAATGACCTGAAATTTTCGCTAACAACTCATGCCTCTCACATCATGACAGTGTACCAGCTCACACAGCACTGTCTTTGTTGGGACGCCCTACCTACTCACCTGATCTGGCCCCTAGTAACTTTTTTCTTTAACTAAAGTTAAAGAAAATATTGAAAGACAGACAAATGGATGACATTCAGAATATTAAGGGTAATACAATGACAGCTCTGATGGCCATTCCAGAAGAGGAGTTCCCAAATTCCTTTGAAGGGTGTACTGTGTGCTAGCATCGGTGCATAGTTTCCCAGTGGGAGTACTTCTAAGGTGACTTTAGTGATATTCAGCAATGAGGTATGTAGCACTTTTTCTAGGATGAGTTCATGAACTTAATTGTTAGACCTCATATGCACAGCTCAGCCTTATGCTGCTTTACTGCTCTACTAAGTCCAATTTAATTTCAACTGCCCTAGGCTTTTTCTGTGTGTGTGTGTGGTGGGGGTCATGTGTTCTTTCTCTATCTCCCTAATCCCCTCTTTAAGTCAGATTCAACAGCAACTAACAATAGTAAGTCTATAACCTGAAACATATCCTCTTAAAAAAAGAAGACGAATGATCTCTTCAATTTCAAGGAAAGAGGCTTTAAATCAGCCTCCATTGCCACTGATTCCCTAGGCATGAGCCAGGCAACAGCCGGAGCAGTCCCAGAGGTGCTGTGATTTCTCTGGGCTGGTAGTGCAACACAAGGAGGAGAAAGGAAAGCTAGGACACACAAAAGCAAGGCAGTGCAAGTACATCATTCAACATGGGTTAGTCTGCAGCTATGTAAGCTACTCTTTCCCTCCATCTGCCCGGCAATAAAGAGTTGAGTATGTAGAACTATAAAAGCTGGTTGACCTAAGCCTTCTGAGACAAACAAGAATCCTATCTCTTGTCACCAGTCCCAAACTGCCTCATAATCCTCCTCTAATTACAGGCATTAGTGTCAAAACAGGATCAAGCACATTATCTTTTTCAATATTTTACTCACCAAAGAGCAAACAAACAATGTCTGAATGAATGTCTTAACTACCTTACCTGCGGGAAACAAAGACTTTTTATTGAAGTAGGGAACAATCCTACAAAAGCCCCTTTTTCTTTTTTTCAGGGGAAATTGTTAAATACACCTTTACAATTTCAGTGACTTATCATTCCATTGTTATGTAAGGTAATACGATAACCAGGAAAGAATGGTATATGGAAATTAAAAAAAAAAAAAAGGATAATCAGCTATTTCTAATTTTTATCTTTTCACAAACTTTTTTTTTATTGTGGTAAAATAGAACACATTTTCCACTTTGGTCATTTTTAAATGTACAATTCAGGGAAATTAATTACATGCACTGTGATGTGGAATCACCAGCACTGTTTTCAAATGTTTTCCATCACCTTCAATACAAACTCGGGACCATTTAAGAACAAGTCCTATTTCTGCCTCCTCTCAGCCCCTGGGAGCCACTGATAACATCTGTCTCTATGCATTTGCCTGTCCTAGATAATTCATGTAAATGAGATCATACAATATTTATCCTTTTCTGCCTAACTTCCTCCACATATCAAAACATAATTTCTCTCTACAGCTGGATAATATTCCATTGTACAGATATACTACATTTGATTATCCCTTCACTGTTATTTCTACTTTCTGGCTATTATTTTACAAAAATGCCCTTTATCATGTTGAGAAATTTCCTTTTATTCTGAATTTGAGTGCTTTTATCACAAAAGGGGATTGGATTTTGTCAAACGCCTTTTCTGCATCAACTGAAATAATTGTTTCCCTATTTTATTAATGTGGAGAGATAAGTTCCTTTACATGGCAGTTTGCCAGTTCTTTAGAGAAACAGCTTGAGAGATTCCTCCTCTAAGCCCTGAAAAGTTATCTTTGCCCTAATTTTCTATCCTGGAGGATTTGTTACTTTTGTCCTTTTTGATTGGTAAGCTGTGAACAACTTGATGGTTTCATACTTTTTGTTTCACTCTGGGCTAGACCCTGCCCTGTGATTGGTTGACTTTATGCAGCTTGCAAGGATTGATCAATATACTTAGGCAAATTAAGTGACTGGACTACCAAGAGGAAATCCATTGATCAGTTCACAGCCCTGGTGGAAGGCTATGCCTTGAAACTGATCAGGCATTTGTTTGCATGTGCAGCCAACCCCACAGAGTTTGGGAGACAGAGAGAAGGCAGAAAGAAGCAAAAAGAAAAAAAGGCAAGAGAAGCGAATGAAGCAGAAAGGGAGGAGATGAGGAACATCCTAAAAAATCTGTAACATGGTGTCTTAGTTATCTAGTGCTGCTGTAACAGAAATACCACAGGTGAATGGCTCTAATGAGCAGGAATTTATTTTCTCACTGTTTAGGATGGTAGAAGTGCAAATTCAGGGTGCCAGCTCCAGGGGAAAGCTTGCTCTCTTTGTTAACTCTGGAGGAAGATCCCTGTCTTCAGTCTTCCCCTGGTCTGGGAGTTTCTCAGTATAGGAACCCTAGGTCCAAATGAGGTGCTCCACTCTCAGCTCTGCTTTTTTGGTGGTAGAAGTTCCTTCTGTTCTCCGCTCAATTCTCTCTTTTGTATCTCAAAAGAGATTGACCCAAGAGTCTACCTAATTCAGTCAATTGAATCCTGCTTCATTAACATAACTGCCTCTAATCATGCCTCATTAACATCATAAAGCCAAAGCCAAAGCCAAGTGCCGTCCAGTCGGATCCAACTCATGAAGAGGTAGTATTTATATCACAGAGAATAATCACATCAGATCACAAATTGATGGAAAAATACACAATCCTGGGAATTATGGCCTAGCCAAATTGGCGCACATTTTGAAACCCGATTCAATCCATAACACATTGGTTAATGGTTGTAACACCTGGCATAAGACAATAAGATGCCAGGAAGGGACTTTACAGCAGAGATGAAGCAGCAGGCCTGAAAGTGGCCCTGTGGCAGTGAGTGCTGCTGCTAGAAATGCAGCTAGGAAAGCTGAGCGAAACTGCTGCACCAGCTATAAGCCCGGTCAGTCAGCAGTGTAGAGGCTGATGGCAGAGATCCCTGCACTGCCAAAGGGAGCCCTGTCCTGAGGGGGTGGGAGGACGTCTGCAGGCTGACAGGAGGCATGCACAGTAGACTCAGTGACTACTTGCTTGCACAGCCCAAAGTTGTTGAGAGAACTCTCTTGCATTGAAGGGAAGGATGAGCTTTGCCCTTTGCAGGAGGCTTACAGACTTTGCCAACATGCTTCTTGATCCTCATCCCAACTCATAGCCTGTTCATCCTGATTCTGAGTTGTATTGGTTACTTCCTTAATACGCCACTTAACTGTAAGTGATAGGGTTGATAGCTGTAGAAAAATTCTTAGCTAGCTTCTTTCTTAATATTTAAACCCATGTTTTCTCAAGGAATGCTGACACATAAAGAAAACTATAACCTCCCTTTTGATCAGTACTCATAAAGATTTTGAGATTGTTTTCCCAGACTCTACAACTATTGTTGACCTCTGACCAGACACAGTGATATGAATTTGCAGCCCATCACCCAGATAAACAGCACAGGTCCCAGGAAAAATGTAGCCAATCCCCAGACTTCAAAGACAACTTATCTTGGAAAAAAGAAGCTTTATTCCTCCACCAAATCCACCTCTTCTGGACACCTGTATGCCTGCACCCCTCACCTAACCCTTTTCCCTTTGCTAAACCCTTCTATAAAACTTGCCAGCCTGAAATGTTAAGGCTGGTTTGTAGGGTACTAACACCTCATCTTCTCAGATCACTGGCACTCTGAATGAAGTGCTCTTAAAAAGATTCAATCCCTGTCTCTCCTTTTGCCTTAGTAGTGACAGGCAGCACACTCCGACCAGATTTTATCCAGTAACATAAGTATGGTCTGTGAGTTCTGTGTGGCCACTGCAATGGATTACTGAGCCCAGAAGGGCAGTAGAGAGTGCTGTGTGAGGAACAGTTGGTATCAGAATTGGTAAAAGGAAGTTGGACAATGGAGGCATGTCTGACTTCGACCCTGCAGGAATCAGCTTTGGGCTGATGTTGATTCTTATCTCTAAGCAATACAAACAAGCTTGAATACTACTACAACCATCTTACTGGTGTATCACATGCATGGTGTGAAAGACTAACACACTCAGCTACTAGCCAGTAGATTGGAGGTTCATGTTCACCCACCTTGTAAGAAAGACCTGTGATCTCCTTCCAAAAAAATCAGCCATTGAAAAACACTGTGGAGTACAGCCCTACTGCAACACACATGGGGTTGCCATGAGTCAGTCACCTTGACAACAAGTGGTAATTACATCATTGATTTTCTTGTGTTGAACTTCCTTTGCCTTCACTGGTCGTGGCATATAATCCTTTTAATATGCTGTTGGATTCTGATGTTTTTAAAAATTATCAAACACAACCAAACTCAGATATTTATTCCTAAACAGGAATTAAACTATTTCTGATTAGTTTTTTCTCCTCTCTAAAATAGAGATTAAAAAAAAAAAAAACAAAAAAAACCTGCTCTCATATCCATTACCTGCCTCAGAAAGATATTTTCTGTTGACATAGACACTTTTCTACATGCTGAAATTGGGATGAATATTACAATCAATGTGCACATTTAATGTAGTGTTTATTTGAAACTGTTGTTACTAAATAAAGTATTCTAAAATCCAAGAAACTTTTTTCCTTGTGGTCATAAAAATATCTCCCCTCAGGATGTAATATATTCTTCCAGTGAAAAGTCCTTCTGTTTCTCATGACAGAGAAATGTCAAAGAATGATCTTCTGTCAAGGTGGAATGCACTCCCACTAACAACTAAACCTGTGACCTCTGAGAGGTAAGCGGGTCTCACTGTGGTTGTTATTTTGCCTGGGGATTCAGCTCCACTGCCTGTATTCCAAAACCCTAAAAGCTGTCTTTGGGACCTTGAGAAGTCACTTACCCTCTTTAAGTCTTAATTAACCTACCTGTAAAATAACAATAAAAGCAGTCGTTCATAAGGCTGCTATGCTCCATGAAATCATCCAAATGATCATAGCAGTCTGGCAGGCTGTCTAGTACATAATTTACAAATGTTCAATAATGTTAGCTATGATTTTAAATGATACATAAATGACCATCTGTGCATAACTCAAGGTTAACCTCACCTCCATGGCAGTGGCTTTGGTTTGTGGACATTACCTCACAATCCCATTGCTTCCTTGTCATGCCATGTGGGATATATGCCAAGCTATCAACCACGGAGGTGTTTGCTTGGGAATCAAGGAGAATGTTAAGGGTTCATTCCGTGAACTGATGTTTGCTAAGACGAAAATTCTATGCCTGATTCAATCTTACAACTGATTTTCTCTTACGAGACTGCATTCTTACTCTCACCGGGACAGGTGCCAAAAATGGTAAAGCGATTAGCCTTTGGGTTAATACTCACTGATCTTCAACCTGGTTTACATCTGTGGTTTGTCTTTCTTTTGACAGAGAAGGATATGCAAAAGATGGAAAAAGGAGGAACTCCGTAGTGGCGAAGAACGAAAGTATTTCCTTCTTGTGTGAACGGGCGGAGTCCTTTATTTCACTCCCTGAGGAACTCCTTTATAGGTCATCACTGCGCTTAATAACCACAGGACGGTCTGATTAGCAGGCAGCCAATATGGCTGATAACTCCAAATTCATTGGCTACATTGATGAAGCTCTGGAAAAATCAAAAGAAACAGCACTTTCTCGCTTACTTTTTACCTATCAAGGTGTTCCTTATCCAGTCACCATGTGCAGCTCCAAAACTTTCCGCGCCTTGGAAACCTTTGAAGCTAGAAGTGAAGACATAGTGCTAGCATCTTATCCCAAGTGTGGTAAACAACGTTCTTTTCCTACAAGGGCATTTTTGCATTGCCAGTAAGCCGGGGAGGACACAAAACAAAGGTGGGAGGCGGTCGGCTCAGTCCTGCGTGAAGCTATCAGATGCTCTCTGTGTCTGTGAGGACAGGGTAACGTCAATCAACAGAGCTGCTGGATTTAAAAGGCTCAGTATCTGAGGGGGGCGGTCTGTGTGGAAAACGGTGTGAGGGAGCGTGGAAGCAGAGGGCCAGCGGGGCTAGAAAGCAGACCGTGTGGGAAAGCCCAGTCACCACTGAGGGTGATCGTAGCAGGACTGGCATCTTGGTTTGGGACTGAAAACAAAAGCATTGCTACTTTTGTAACTGGTAGGATCATTTCCATCTTACAGATTATTTCTCAAATCAAAAATCCTTTGCTTTCTCAAAGCAGTTTTACAAAACTCTTTCATCAATGGAAAATAAGGAATTAAGAATCTAAATTATCCTATTTCTATATAATCTTTTATTATGTCAATTGTTATTTCATCTCTCAGTGTTTATTAAAGTCAACCTGATTTAATATTTTTCTTCCTCTTAAGTGATGCTGAGTTTTATATAAGCAAAAGCGTATGTTTCTGTAGAAAATATTAATGTAAGATAATTTATACACGATAATTATAAAGTGGAAACCCTGGTGACATAGTGGTTAACTGCTACATCTGCTAACCACAAGGTCAGCAGTTCAAATCTGCCAAGCACTCCTTGGAAACTCTGGGGCAATTCTACTCTGTGTATACATGAGTCAGAATTGACTCAATAGCACTGCATATGGTTTGGTGGTTAATTTATAGAGCATGACATTGTTTTATAAAGCACATATTCTAAATTCTAAAGGAAGAACTGACTCTTGCTAAATGAGAAATCTAAGAAATAAAATTAGTTGAATTTTATACTAATTCCGTAAGTACATGTGTTTGCCACAGAAATCTGTGTTCCTTTCTCCCCCATAGCCCATGTTATTTCAAACACAGGGAAACAATTCATGTACCTCAATAAATAGTTGAAAATTTTATGATGTCTGTGCTACAGTTACAAGCTTTTGTTATACCAAGACTCTTTAATGAGTTGCTTTAATTCTCTGATTTTTCTTATAGGTTCAAACTGGCTTCTCCATATTGTTAGTGAATTGATATTTGCTGCTTCAAAAAAGAAGTATAACTATCCAGAATTTCCAGTTCTTGAATGTGGAGACCCAGAAAAATACCAGGTTAGTACAAAGTATCATAGAAAGAGTTCTTCCATTTCAGCAATTCTTTAGTTACAAGTTTAGAAAACACAATACTAATAATTACATAATAATGATTATAATTTATTATATGTTTACCACATTCTTTGCCCTTCCCAAGGATTATATTTTATCTCAAAACAAACTCATCATCATTTTAAAAAGCATAAAACACTGAGTGATTTGCTCAAGGAAACCCTGCTGGCATAGCAGTTAAGAGCTATGGCTGCCAATGGATAGGGCAGTAGTTTGAATCTGCCAGGCACTCCTTAGAAACTCTATGAGGCAGTTCTACTCTGTCCTATAGGATCCCTGTGAGTTGGAATCAACTCTGTGGCAGCAGGTTTTTTTTTTTTTTACATGCTCAAGGTAGGAAAAAAAAGTTGCAGCCAAGTCAGTTCTGACTCAAGGCAACTCGTGCATACAGAGTAGAACTGCACTTCATAAGGTTTTCAAGACTGTGACATTTCAGAAGCAGATTACTAGGCTCCAAGTCATGTCTGGGTGGATTTGAACCGCCAACTTTTCAGTTACTGTTCAAGCAGTCAACTGTCTGTGCTAAAATTAGCAGAGCCAAAATTTGAACTCAAGTGTTCTTTCTTTCTTGTTTTTTCTCTCTGCTTTTAAAACTATTACTTACTGTCTGACCAAAGAATGCATACACATGCCACAAACTTTGAAAGACTGAGCTAGGGCAGGTGACGGGGTCAGGGCCAGTGCCTGAGGGACCTCCATGGGCAGTGTCTTAGGCTGGGTTTTCTAGGGAAGCAAAACCAGTAACACGTGTAGGTACAAGGAAAGATTTATATATGTAAAGTACAAGGAAAGATATATATAGATATATACATGTATATATAGGAAACAGCTCATGTAATTGCAGAAGCTGAACATCCCAAATCCTGGCACAAGTCTCACATGGCCATGGCAGCTAGTAACCCCAAGGACAGCAGATGAGAGACCAGAGTTCTAGATCACCAGTTGTATAGGTCCATGGATCCCAAGCTGGCAGCAAGACAGAATTGCAGAGACTGGTGAACCCAGGATTGGGAGGTCAGATATGGGCCTGAGGCCTGGGCCATGCAGCCATAGGAAGCAGAAGCTGAAGAGACAAACAGCATGATAAGCTGGGCTGCCTCAGTCTCAAAAGAGATAAAAAGAAAGAGAAGCAAGCAGAGAACTGAGAACCTCATGCCATCAAGAAGGCAGCACCAGGAAAAGAGTGCATTCTGCAGACCTGAGGTTCCTGCTCCAGGATGCTTCCCTGGACCCAGACTGATGCAATACCAGACTTTCCTCCAGAGCTGACAAGGGGGAAAGCCTTCCCCCAGAGTGGACATCTTGAATTGGAATTCTAACCTACCGGACTGTGTAAGAATAAACTTTACTTTGTTGAAGCCATCCATTCTGTGGTATTTCTGTTACAGCAGCACTAGCTGACTAAAACAGGCAGTGATGGCTGATCACGCGGAAGCCAAGTTTTCTGACTTAATAGTTTGAGCTGTTAGCCACTGCACTGTACAGTCTGCATTAAAAAGCAGGGAGGTAGGAAGAGGAGTGCAGAGCAAACTGAAAAACCTCAGGAAAGGGACTAAAACCACAAGAAGTATGATCTCTCAAGATGTCAGCATGGGCAAGATTCTAGTAGAGAGGTTTTTCTGAGGCCTGGAACATTTTGACTCCATTTATGTCAGCAATCTGCAATCTTATTTTAGTGAGGCATTATTTTGGATTTTTCTGTCTCAGTTATGACTCTGGAGTGCGTGTGTGTGTGTGTGTGTGTGTGTGCAGGTATATGCACATGTATGTGTGCATGTGAGAGACAGGAGAGATTAGGAGGATTAAGAAGTAGCTAAGACAGCAAAGTCACTGAGGTGTGTGAAGGGTGTGACTTGCACGTGAGAGCTAACACTCTGCTCCCTATCCAGGGAAGGCAAGAAACAGTGGCAGGAAGGATCAGCCACAAGGCTTTAGAACTTAGAACAAGGGGGAGGAGGAGTGGCCCCCTCTAGAAATGCCAGAAATGCAGGTAGAAAGGGAAGGCTGGATCCAAGGCAACCACCTTCGGCAGCAGACAGAGCAGGTCTCGCTGCCGTGACTCCCGGCCAGCTGACAGAGACTACTGCTGAGAATAAGGCCACTGGACTGGGAATTAAGCAGGACTTCCAGAAAACAACTGAAACACTTAGCTACACACCCAATCCAATTTAAAAGCTGGAATGTCGGTCCAAGAACTAGATCAATGAAGCAAAAGAGTACATTGTACCTGAGGTGTCTAAGATCTGGGGGCTGGAGTTGGGAGACAACTGCCAGATCCTGGATGTATCTCACAGCAAAGGGACCTCAGGAGGGATCAGAGAGGACAGCACTGTGCTGGGCCTCCAGGTCCCAGGTCTGGAAGAGTCAGCGGTGCTAAATCACCAAATGGAAGCTCAGTCAGGTCTGGCTCAGGGATATGAGGAGGATGAGTGAGCAAACTTTCGTGGATTGAGTTGTGTTCCCTCCAAAATTGTGCGCAGCAATTTGGCTAGGACATGACACCCAGTCCCCCACATGTCTGTCAGTTGGCCATACTGTGGAGGCTTGCGTGTTGCTGGGATGCCAGAAGTTATGCCACCAGTATTCAGATTCCGGCAGGGTCACCCATGGCAGACAGGTGTCAGCTGAGCTGCCAGGCTGAAACAGAGTAGGAAGAAGCACCTGGCAGTCTACTTCTGAAAAGAATTAGCCAGTGAAAACCTTATGAACAGCATCAGAACACTGTTTAAGGTAGTGTCAGAAGATGAGCCCCTCAGGTTGGAAGACATTCAAAAGACAACTGGGGAAGAGTTGCCTTCTCAAAGTAGAGTTCAGCTTAATGATCTGGATCAAGTCAACTATTCGGGACCTTCATTTGCTGGTGTTGCATGATTCAAAATGTCAAAAAAACTGCTGCAAATATCAGTTAATAATCAGAACATGGAATGTATGAAGTATGAATATAGAAAAGTTGAAAATCATCAGAAATGAAAAGGAACATATAAACATCAGTATCCTAGTCATTCATAAGCTGAAATGGACCAATATTGACCATTTTCAATTGGACAGTCATATGGTCTGCTATGCTGAGAATGAAAACCTGAAGAGGAATGGTGCTGTATTCATTATCAAAAAGAACATTTCAAGATCCATCCTAAGGTACAATGTTTCCAGTGATAGGATAATGGAGGACTGATAATTAAATCCATGAACTTAATTGTTCTAAATGCTACATACTTGATTGTTGAATACTACAGTCACCTGCGAAGCACTCTCCTTGGGAAGCTATGCACTGATGCCAGTGCCTAGTCTACTCTTCAAAGTAATTTTGAAACTCTTTCTGGAATGGTCACTGTGCATGGTTGCATGGTGGCAAGTCTGCATACTTAACTATATAGTTGGCTGTGAGGGAGTTTTTAGTCACTAAACAAATAACTGAATTGGAGCACCCTCCCTACCCACCTGATCTAGTCCCAATGACTTTTTTCTTTAACCTAAGATAAAGGAAATACTGAAAGGAAGATATTTTGATGACATTCAGGACACCAGGGGTAATACCCTGACAGCTCTGATGGTCATTCCAGAAAAAGAGTTCCAAAATTGCTTTGAAGGATGGACTAGGTCTGACACTGGTGCACAGCTTCCCAAGGGGAGTACTTCAAAGGTGACCATAGTGATATTCAGCAGTGAGGTATGTAGTATTTCACCTAGAGTACGTTTGCAAACCTAACTGTCAGTACTCATATCCATACACATACAAGGGAGGTTAGTTACTGTATTAACTACTATTTAAATTTACGCACCAAACACTAAGGCCAAAGATGAAGAAATTGATCATTTTTACCAGCTTCTGCAGTCCGAAATGGATCAAACATGCAATTAGAATGCAGTGATAATTATTGGTGATTAGAATAAAAAAGCTGAAAACAAAGAAGGACTGATAGTAGAAAAATATGGTCTTGGTGACAGAAACAAAGGCGGTGATAGTGTGATAGAATTTTGTAAAACCAATGACTTCTTCATTGCAAATATCATTTTTCACCAAAATAAATGGTGACTATAAACACAGACCTTGCCAGATGGAATACACGGGAGTCAAATTGAGTACATCTGTGGAAAGAGACAATGAAAAAGCTCGATATCATCAGTCAGAACAAGGCCAGGTACCAGCTGCAGTACAGACCATCAATTGTTCATACACAAGTTCAAACTGAAACTGAAGAAAATTAGAACAAGTCCATGAAAGGCAAGATACTGCCTTAAGTATATGCCTCCTGGGTTTATAGACCATCCCGAGAACAGAGTGCGCTGAACACTAATAATCAAAGACTACACAAGTTGTGGAAAGACATCATATGTGAAGAAAGCAAGAGGTCATTTAAAAGACAGGATAGAAAGACAAGACTAAATTAGATGTCAGAAGAGACTCTAAAACTTGCTCTTGAATGTCAGGTAGGTAAAGCAAAAGGAAGAAATGTTAAAGTAAAAGAACAGAAGATTTCACAGGACAGCTTGAGAAGACAGAGTATTACAATAACACGTGCAAACAGCTGAAGATACAAAATCAAAAGTGAAGAAGACACTCTGCATTTCTTAAGCCAAAAAAAACTGAAGAAAAAATTCCGGCCTTGAGTTGCAATGTTGCAATACTGATCCTACATGGAAAATATTAAATGAAGCAGGAAGCATCAAAAGAGGATGGAAGGAACATACAAAAAGAACTGGTTGACAATCAACCATTTCAAGATGTAGAATACACTCAGGAATGGGTGTTACTGAGAGCAGACGTCGAGCCTGTATTGAAGGCATTGGCGAGAAACAAGGCTCCAGGAATTAACGGAATGTTAGTTGAGATGTTCAACAAACAGATGCAGAAGCTGGAAGCATTCACTTGTCTATGCCGGGAAATTTGAAAGACAGCTACCTGGCCAACTGACTGGAAGAGATCCATATTTATGCCCATTTCCAATAAAGGTGGTCTAACCAAATACAGAAATTATTGAACAATATCATTAATATCACACATAAGTAAAATTTTGCTAAAGATCATTCAAAAGTAACTGCAGCACAAAGGACAAATATTGTATGAGACCAGTTATAAGGGCCTACAAAAAGACTTATGCACAGAAGAAAATATCCTTTGATGGCTACCAGAATGGGGAAGAAGGAAGACGGTTATTCATAGATTAGTCAATAGGAATTCAGTTAGGTGAAGGGGATAACAGCATGCAGTTGAAGGCAGGTCAGTATAACTGGACTACACAATAAGCTAAAAGGTTTTCTAAATTCAACCCATCATTTCAAAGGACAGAGTACCAGGGACAGGGGCTAGGGGGCCATGTTTTCAGGGGACATTTAGGTCAATTGGCATAACTGGTCTTTTTCTGAGAGAGTCTTCTGCACCCCATATTGGTGAGTGGCACCTGGGGTCTTAAAAGCCAGCAAGCTGCCATCTGAGGAACATCAGTTGGTCCCAACCACCTACAACAGAGGACAACTGAGAACACCAAAGCCACGATACAAAATGAGCCCAGGAGACAGAGGACCCATATGATTGGGAAATTACAGAAGCATGTGACCAGAAGAACCAGATGATGCCCAGCCACCCCTGAGGACAGTCCTGATAGGGGACACAGTGTACAGCCCCTGGCACAGCAAGAGAAAAAGAGGTGTGCAGAACAAGAACTCTACTGAAAGACTAGAAAAGATGGTCCGACAACCTGGAGGATCCCCTGAGAATATGTGCCCTAGACTTGCTGCTAGCTCAGGGCTGAAATCAGTACTGAAGCCAACACTTCGAAGAATGTAATAGACTTGGGGACACAGAGGGATGCACGTGATGTGTGTACTTTACAGTTTAACATACATATGAGGCTGTCCTACTGGTTTCTTTTTAGAGGGGAGAAGAGAGGGTGGAGAGAAGGGGACAAGTGTTGGTTGACTGGATGCTGGAAGTAAAGAGTGAAAAAGAAGAGTATGCTGTCACAGGATGAGGAGAGCAGAGAGGCAGGCACTCAGGGTTTTATATGGAAAACCAATTTGGACTGTAAACTTTCACTTAACCACAATAAAAAAAAAAAAATTTTAAAGGGGGGTGCTGCAGAATTGTATTGACAGGGAACTGCCAGAAACTCAATTCAAATTCAGAAGAGGACATAGAATCTTGGGCATAGGATTGCTGATGTCAAATGGCTCTTAGTTGAAAGCAGAGAGAATACCAGAAAGATGTTTATTTGTGTTTTACTGACTGTTTTAGTCAGTTAGGGCTGCTCTAACAGAAATACCACAGAGTGGATGGCTTTAACAAAGGAAGGTTTATTCTTACACAGTCCGGTAGGTTGCAAGTCCATATTCAGGGTGTCCACTCCAGGGGAAAGGCTTTCTCCTTGTTGGCTCTGGAGGAAAGTCCGGTATTGCATCAGTCTTTGTCCAGGGAGTGTCTTGGCACAGGAACCTCAGATCTGAAGGACGTGCTCTTCTCCTGGTGCTGCTTTCTTGATGGTAATGAGGTTCCCAATTCTCAGCCTGTTTCTCTTTCCTTTTATCTCTTGCAGGCTGAAAGGATTAAGGGTGGGGCAAGCCATACTCCAGGGAAACTCCCTTTACAGCAGGGCAGGAAAGTAATCCGATGAAGGAATTTACAGCCCCACCCTAATCCTTTAACATACAGTTTAGGGAAACCACAAAATGGAGGACAGTCACAAGATACTGGGAATCATGTCCCAGCCACATGGCTACACATATTTTTGGGGGGACACAATTCAACCCATGACACTGACTATGCAAAGACATTCAACTGTGTAGATCATAACAAATTAATGAACAACATTGCAACAAATGGGAATTCTGGAACACTCATTTGTGCTCATAAAGAATCGGTAGATGGATCAAGAGGTAGTCATATGATCAGAACAAGAGGACATTGCATGTTTTAAAGTCAGAAAAGATGTGCATCAGAGTTGTATCCTTTCACCATACCTATTAAATCTGTATGCTGAGCAAACAATATGAAAAACTGGACTATAGGAAGAAAAACAGGGTATCAGGATTGGGGGAAGACTATTAATGATCTACATTATGCAGAGGATACAATCTTGCTTGCTGAAAGTGAAGAGGACTTGAAACACTGATGAAGATCAAAGACCACAGCCTTCAGTATGGATTATACCTCAACATCAAGACAACAAAAATCCTCACAACTGGACTAGCAAGTAGCATCATGATAAATTGAGCAAAGATTGAGGTTGGCAAGGATTTCGTTTTGCTTGCATCCACAATCAACACCCATGGAAGCAGCCAGCATTCAAGAAACCAAAAGATGCATTGCACTGGGAAAATCTACTACAAAAGGCCTCTTTAGTGTTGAAAAGCAAAGATGTCACCTTGAAGACCAAGGTGCACCTGACCCAAGTCATGGTATTTTCAATCATATCATGTACCTGCAAAAGCTGGACAATGTGTAAGGAAACAGAAGAGAAACTGACACCTCTGAATTGTGGTGTTAGAGAAGAATACTGAATATACCATGGGCTGCCAAAAGAACAAACAGATCTGTCTTGCAAGAAGTATTCTTAGAAGCAAGAATGGCGAGGATATTTCTTAGATACATTGGACATGATGTCAGGAATGATCAATTCCTGGAGAAGGACATTATGCTTGTTAAAGCAGACAGTCAGCAAAAAAGGGGAAGATCCTCAACAAGATGGAGTAAGACAGCGGCTGCAACGAGCTCAAGCATAACGGTGACTGCGGGCATAGCACAGGACCAGGTTCTGCTGTACACAGGGTCACTGTATGTTGAAACTGACTTGACAGTACCTAACAACAACAACAGTGTGCTTCTCAGTACTGGTGGTTGTTCTCCATTTCGTCACTTTCCTATATTGTAAATCCTAATCTCTGCCTGTGGTTGTTAGGGCAAGACTGGATTGTGTTAAAGAGGATTAAGGGTGGGACTGTAACACCTTTACAAAGTCATCTCCCTGACCCAATGTAAAGGGAATTTCCTTGAAGTGTGGCTTCTGCCGCCTTTTATCCTTTCATCCTGTAAGACATGAAAGGAAAGGGAAGCAAGCAGCGAGTTGGGACCTCATACTACAAAGAAAGAAGCACCAGGAACAGAGCACATCCTTTGGATCTGAGGTTCCTTTGCTGACATGCTCCCGGACCAAGGGCAGACTGATACATCACAAGGACCTTCCTCCAGAGCTGACAAAGAGAGAAACCGTTCCCCTGGAGTTGATGCCCTGAATTTGGACTTGTAGCCTCCTAGACTGTGAAGAAACACATTTCTCTTGGTTGAAGCCATCCATTTGTAATATTTGTTATGGTGGCACTAGAGGACTAAGACACTAGATAAGATACAAACCGATCAATGAAAGCCACGTTAACTTCTCCGGTCAAGGCCATTGCATAACCTTCTCCATAAAGAGGGTGTTTAACATTACACTTAAAATCATGCTTGCATTTGCCCAGCTTTCCAACTTCCCTTTCAAAAACTTCTTACATAGTGGATCATAGGTCATTCTCACCTCACCAATGCAACTGATATTATTGTATGTGACTATGTTATTACCTGTTATGGAAATAGCCAGTTTTCTCTTACAACTGAAATAGGGTTCGGTAGACTGGTTTGTATAATCTTATGTGATTTAAAGTATTTGTAAACAGGACTTTTGTTTAATTTTCAAACAAGTGATTTCAAACAATACTTTGGAACATAAGTGGGAACTTCCTGTGCTGCTGCTTGCTGGACACTGAGAACAGCTTTTATTCCTAATCACAGCTTTCATGTGCTAGCACTCAGCCCTGAGCTTCAGCACCCAGTAACCCCCGGGTCCTCTCCTCTTCACTTACGGCTGGTATTCCTGCTCACATCCTGGGTTCTTCTACTTCATCAAATACGTTAGTAGGCATGTAAATCAATGCATCGCTTCTGCCTCCAGTTCCTTGCATACTAAGTCTTAGCTCTAATTATGAAATTAAAAAGTTATCCTTCCTGTTAAAAGAATTCCCAGCTTTAAGATCCAGATGATTTTTAAAGCATCAAATTAACACTGATATGCAGTACAAGGTGAGCAAAGGAAAGAATTCTAGCACCAGAGTCTCTGAAAAATGCTTTAACTCAGAAAAATATATTGAGTTTTGAGAGGTTTTTTTCATGTTTATAATTTTCAGGATTATTATTTTCTTCAGGTAATATTTTTTAAAACTTCTAAAAATTGTGTTATCAGGATATCTAGGAGTAAAGACACTTATGCAATGTGCCTTTTACTTTAAAATCAGTGAGATGTGATTTGCTTAAGAGTTACTCACTTTACAGTAAACTTCTCTAGACTGCACATATTGCCCTAAACAAGATACACCTTGTTCAACTACTAATAAAAAGGTTGGCAGTTCAAACCCACCCGCGGAGCCTCTGAAAACAGGTCTGCTTCTGAAGGGTCACGGGCTTGAAAGTCCCACGGAGCAGTTCTCAGCACACATGAAGTCACCAGGAGTTTGGCACCAACTTGACAACAGCAAACAACAAAAAAAGCCCTTGCGCTGACTACAGTCTGGCCGTGTCATCCATTTTCAGAAGCTAGTTTCATATGTTTATCAAGTTTTGTTACAGTTAACTTCCATTATCCTGCTGAATATTTTTCTAATTCTTTCAGGAATGTTACCACTTCTCACATGTCCTGATATGATTTTTGGCAGTGAAGTTTAGTGGAAAGAGCACTTGAAAACTTAATCTGAAAATTACTACCTGTGTGATTTTGGACAACATGCTTAAAACCTCAAAATCTGTTCCCTAATCTCTAAAATGATGGTTATAGTAGCTATCTGAGAGGATTGTTACATATGGATGTAGAAGTGCTAAAAAAACTAAAAAGTGTCATTTGATGTAAATCAGATATCATTACTACTAATCACCATTTGGACCCATATCATTGATTTATTTTTTTCCTAATCTCCTGTTTTCCTTTGGCTTGAGTTTGGATCGCCACTAAATTTTTACAGAACAATTAGCTATAAATGTCTAAATATCGTTTTGTCACTTGCAATGAATAGGTATATTGTAGCCAAGTGGCCAATCTCTGATTTCCACAAGAGTGGAGCTGAAAACTTGAGCCTTAGCCCTTTCTATAACAAAGTCTGATTTCTGATTTTAAAGTCTGAAGTCTGATTTTAAGTTAAAACCTTCATCCTGGTAGATTAAATAAACATTTTAAATTATCAGGAGAAACAGTCTATAGGAAAGAATCATCACTTGGTCCCAATACACCTGGACCAGAAGTAAACAGTGGACATCAAAGACTGGAGGAAAATACAAGCCCACCAAATGGATGGGTACTTATGAATCAATGTCAGCTTCACTAAGGGAGCAGAACTAGATAGTACCCAGCCACCACCAATGATTTCCCAAAGGGGGTACACAGTACAGAACCACAGACACAGTGAGAGAAAGAGGGCAGAGCTATAATTCTACCAAAAAACCACATCTGATAGTTCACCAGACTGTAGGGCCCCCTGGGAGCATGGCACCCCGGACTCTCTAACCCTAAACAGCATCTAACACCATGGCCAGCTCTGCTGACAAAGGCTGCGACTATACAAAACAAGGAGTGCGGCTGGCAGTGAACAAACCTTTGGACTTGAATATGTACACAGAGCTGTTCTAGAGGCCAACTGCCAGAACAGAGATGATAAGGGGGTCAGATCTTGGTCAAGGTCATGAGAAGTTCCAGATGAAAGGGGGAAGTGTGCTGTCATGAGGGTGTAAAGGGAAGAGGGGAAAGTAGTTAGAACAGAGTAGTGGTGAAAGTTCTGGGTATTATATGGCAAACTGATACACACTGTTGAATTGTTTTAACCACAATAAAATTTGTTTAAGAAAAAGGAAGGAGGGAGGGAGGGAAGTAAAAAACAAAGAAAAACAAGATTCAATTACCATGTTTTATATGGATGAGAATTTCTTTCATAAAATACTCCTCAGATATTTAAGTGATTCTCTGGACTTTTAGATCCAATTGGCACATCTGACTGCATGAAGTTTTCACTGTTTTTTTTTTTTTTTTTAATAAAAACAAAGATCTAAAAATGAATTTGTAAGAACTATAGAAGATGTGGAAATCCTGGTAACGTAGTGGTTAAGTGCTACAGCTGCTAACGAAAAGGTCGGCAGTTCAAATCCACCAGGCACTCCTTAGAAAGCCTATGGAATAGTTCTACTCTAACTATAGGGTCAATATGAATCAGAATCAACTTGACAGCAGTGGGTTTATAGAAAAATCACTATTTCTGTTAAAGACAATGAGTGTAGAAGTGATCCAAGTTGATTGGCAGTGTGAATTGCAGATTATAAACTGTCATAGATAAAATAAGTTTGGTATGATTATGGGAAAAAATGCAATTAAAAAAATGTCAATAATGATTGGGAAATGATACGCAGAATCCAACAAGAAGTTCAAGAAAAGGATTTTAATTATTTGTGTATGATTCTCCATTCCTCATACTCATACGTGTAAGAAAAGTTAGAGGAGAAAATACAGCAAAGTTTGAAACTACTATTCAGATACCAAGCTAAAGGGCAGTTCCGTGTCTCTAGATATCTTTATCTAGGTAAAGGGAGCCACTGAATGGTAGAAAAGGTTAATGTGCTTGACTGCCAACCAAGAGGTTGGAAGTTCAAGTCCATCCACAGTTACATCAGAAGAAAGGCCTGGTGATGTGCTTCCAAGAAGTCATAGCCACTGAAAACCCTATGGAGCACAGTTTTTGTCTGGCACAAATAAGGTAGCCATGAGTTGGGGTCAACTTGGTGGCAAGTGGTTTATATCTACTACATTTTTACAGAAATAACACACATCTTCTATGTTCACTTGACAACTCTGCCCTACCCCGTCAAGGTATTTTTGTAAGCTCACTACCCTAACTCTTTTATGGCAACAGGTAAAAAAAAAATTTGGCTCAGCAGCATTTATGAAAATACCTTGGGGGCAGTGAAGGCACAGTTGGCAAACATAGACCCACCCACTGCCACTGAGTTGATTCCAACTGACAGTGACCCTATAGACAGAGTAGAACTGCCCCATAGAGTTTTCAAGGAGTGCCTGGTGGATTTGAACTGCCACCCTTTTGGTTAGCAGACATAGTACTTAACCACTATACCACCAAACAACAAACATACAAGGTGCATGTTATTTGCATAAAACTACTATACATATAATTACACTTTACTATGTATATTTTTAAGAGAATGAAACAGTTTCCATCACCAAGGATTTTGGCAACTCATCTCCATTATGACAAACTACCTGAGTCCATCTTCAAGAATAACGCCAAGGTGAGAGTCTCTTGTATTTCAATTTGAAGTTTTTATGTATAAATATTGGCTTTCTACATTATAGGACAGAATTTGAATGATGTGTGAAATTTAGCATTTTGTTGTTGTTGTTGGAACCCTCGTGGCACAGTAGTTAAAAGCTTGACTGCTAACCAAGAGGCTGACAGTTCAAACCCAGCCACCACTCCTTGGAAACTCTATGGGGCAATTCTACTCTGTCCTACAGAGTAGCTGTGACTTGGCATAGATTGGACAGTAATGGGTTTGGTTTTTTTTTGTTTGCTCTCCCCTCTGCTTTTATTTCTTGGTACCTCTTCTCTTTATTTCTTGGTACCTCTTCTCTGTCTTTAGAGAAAAGGATTAGAATAAATTCAGATCAATCCTTAGAGACTCAAATGAGACAAGAATAGGAGGGAAAAAAAGAAACCAGACTGATTCCCATGGAATCAATTCTAAGGATAATGAAGTAATAGTAAAGAAAGTGGGAAACAGTGAAGATAACTAGGTCACTACATAATAGGCTGGAGGAGGCAAGGAAGACACCACCAGGGAAGAGAAGCTTAGCGCTGCCTTGTGACCTTGTCAGAAAGAATTCTATGAGTTTAGAATTAGAAAACACCTTAAGATTGTCTATCTGCATTAGCTGTTGGAATTCCATTAAGTGGCTGTCTGAACTGTAACTGAACACCTCCAACTACTGAAGGAACGTCTCCACTTCTGTGCCAGCTTTGGACAGCTCTGTTCAACAGTGTCTCCTTATTCTGAGGCCGCTGGGCATTTCCAAAATTGGGAATACCATGGTAACATAATTTCCCCTGTTCAGTGCAGTCAAATATAATCACAAATTCTACTTGACTCTTATTTTTCCTGAATGATTCTGTAGGCAACAGGACTAAAGTAATTTACAGAGCACTCAGATTGAAGTAGGCAGGCTTTTGAACAGACCCTGCAGGGTCTTATGACATGCACTGGTAACAAACAGAAGGGCAAGAGAAGAGCAACAGAGCCAAGGGAAGAGGGTGATTGTGAGACTTTATCACACACCAGTCTCTTGGCCCCTCCAATTAAAATTTATATCTTTGTAAGAGTATACATTGCAACAAGCTGGGTGACGAGTGAATAGTAATCCAAGCCTCAAGTATAAACTGAAATACAAAATACAAGAATCTACTATATTTAGATGTGGAGGTGTGTTGGTGATTTTAAGTCTTAGCAAAAGATATCAACCACCCCTCAAAATAGTTAATGCTATTCAATTTTATGCTGTTAGCTCATTTCTTTGACTATCATGTGTTTGGGGATTCCAGTTCTTCCCTACTAGTCCCATTGTCATCTACAAATTTGATAAATGTGGCCGTTAGATCTTTACCTAAATCACTTACAAATCATTTACTAATCACAGTCGAGCCGGACAGAGGAAAGGTTTTAAAAATCTCCAAGCCAGGTAACATGAATTATTTAGCATCCTTTGCAAATGATTATAGGATTTCCTGAAATGTCTAATTGCTCCTGCTTCCAGTTTATACTTTTCCATTTCTGCATGAAAAATCATAAGCAACTTAATCCACTAGTCTAGAAACCGTGTCCAAGAGAAATCTGTCACCTGTAACTTTTCTTAGAGGAGCCATGCTGCCCCCTGGTGTTTGCTGCTTCCTCTTTAAAAACAAAACAAAACAAAAACGAAACCCAAATTCACAGCTGCTGATTCAAACTGGTAGGGACCCTATAAGTCAGAGTGGAACTGTCCCAGAGGGTTTCCAAGGAGCATCTGGTGGATTTGAAATGCTGACCTTTTGGTTAGCAGCCATAGCTCTTAACCACTACACCACCAGTTTCTCTTCCTCTTTTATGTGGCCTCACGTCATCTGTTTAATTATTTCTGTAACTTTCCCCCAAATGGAGGTGAGTCTCTTTCATCTTTCTGAAAGCAAAATAATTTCTCTCTGTTTCTAATATTCTGGCCTCTCCTGTGTTCTCTCAAACTCTTCAGATGCTGACAGGCATTAACGATGTGCTTTCCAGTGTTCTCAGTCCATTCAGGGCAGACCAGAAGTCGGAAAATCTGAACTTACTTGGGACAGCTGGTGGTTCCCTACAGCCTCTTTGTTCTCTTGGGTTCTATTTTACTCTTTACAAGTTTATTTAACCTTTCCTCATCAGAGCAGACAGACATAAAACAGAAGTGCATGGGTTCTGTTTCATCTACATGCAGAACAGATCACCCGGTAAGCAAGGTACATGTGGGCTTACCTGTGCTTCCTCACCAACCTGTAGTACACAGTTTCACCTGTTTCTCACCACATCTTTGTGAAATTGTAAATTGCAAACACAAGTAAGCTTGTGTGGGCCTTGCTTACGGTTTGATCTGCCCCTGTCTATATTACCGAGGGGGGCCCTAGTGGCGCAGCAGTTAAGAGCTCTGCTGCTAACCAAAAGGTTGGCAGTTCGAATGCAGCAGCTGCTCCTTGGAAACCATAGGGGGCAGTTATACTCTGTTGTCTAGGGTCACTATGAGTTGGAATCAACTTGACAGCAACAGATTTGGTTTTATATCACCCACAAATATCCCACCTTGTACCCTACAGACTGAGCTTTGCCAATGTTTGATCTTTTCCCACCAAAATCTACAGATTAGTTTTGTTATCCTTAACATTAGTTTGTAGTTTTTATTCTATTTGGGGGTGTTTCATAGTATCCTCTCATAGTTATTATCATGAGCTTATTCTTTCCTTTTTCAAATGTTCTATTCATACCTTTTTTGCCATCCAAGCTCATTAGCAAAACTCCTCAGCTAGAACACCCATATTTTTTCCTTCTTCTTTCTCCTTACCCTCAGACTTCTCTGGCTGCTATCTCTTGATCCTTCATTTCTCTCATTCTGTCCCTAAACAGTAACAAAATGGTGTCATACATGAGAGGACACAATGGTACTGCTCACTGTTTCACTTTTTCAAAGTTCCAAACAAAGACCTCAATAAATTCAGTTTTTTTCTCCTTAGATATTGGTGTTATTTCGAAACCCTAAAGATACTGCAGTGTCTTTTTTCCATTTTCACAATGATGTGCCTGATATTCCAAGCTATGGCTCTTGGGATGAATTCTTCAGACAGTTCATGAAAGGACAAGGTATGGCTGATGGCTTTTTTTTTTTTTTTTATTTAACATAACTGAGTGAAAACGTACATTCACGTATAAATTTACATGCCAACCTATATGCAGCTTCCACTGCTCTCCCTGTCTGGTGACTGCACACTATTCCTCTCTGCTCCATACATGTCTCATCCTCCCAAGAGCCTCCTTTCCCCTCCTCTCCGTCCACTCCCTTTCCTCCAGCCAGAGGTCAGCAAGATGATATCCTATAGATGTATAGAACCATAAAGTGCTTCCAATATATGGTCACTCTGGATTGCCAAGTCCAATCCATTCCTGTCCAAAGAGTGGACCTTTGTTATAATTTATGGGCAAGGGCAGCATCAGGGCAGGGGGCCATGCTCTCAGAGGAACCCCAAAATCGCTGGACCATCAGTTGAGGTCTTTTAGTGGAGATCTCATGATGCACCCCTTTCTACAGTCTTCACTGTTGCCAGTGAGACTCCTCTCTGTGAGCTCCATCGTGGCTATCACTGGTCGTGGCCGGGCACCATCCGGTTCTTCCGGTCCCAAGTCGATGTAGACACCCACTCTTGTGGGTCTCTCTGTCTTCTAGGTTGTCTTTACCGCATGTCATTTTGGTCCTCGGTGATCATCCGTTCCTGCTGAGTTGGGACCATTTGCTGTGTCCTCGGATGGCAGCTTGGCAGCTTTTAAGACCCCAGACGCCACTCACCAATGTGGGCTGCAGAGAGCTCTCTTAGCAAAACGCTAGTTGTGCCAATTGGCCTGGAATTCGCCTAAGAGCATGGTCCCCCTCCCCCCACCCCAGCTACTCTATCCTTGCAGTATTGAGTTAAGATGGAAGGAGTACTCAAGTTATGCTGAAGTCCACTTAATGTTGTTCTTGTTTCTAATGTGTGCTATCACCGCTTTCTCCCAACTAGATTTCTAATAACTATCTAAACTAAACCTTCCCCCCTTCACCCTCCCTCCCTCCCCTCCCTTGCAGCTGTTAAAGAGTCTTTTCTTCTATACACAAGTCTGTTTTTGAGATTTTACCATAGACGTCTCATACAGTATTTGTCCTTTTGTCGCTGACTACTTTCACTCAACATAATGTCTTCCAGTTGAAACCAGGTTAGGAGATGTTTCCTGCAATCATCGTTATTCTTTATCATTGTGTAGTGCTCCATTGAGTATATGTACCATAGTTTACCTATCCATTCTTCTATTGTTGGGCATCTGGGTTGATTCCATCTTTTTGCTATCGTGGACTGTGCTGCGGTAAACATTCTGGTGCATGTGTCCATTGGTGTGAAAGGCCTTGATTCTGTACGATATATTCCAAGTAGTGGAATTACTGGGTCAAATGGTATATCGATATCCATTTTTTTAAGGAAGCGCCAGATTGCCTTCCAAAGAGGCTGGACCATCTTGCAACCCCACCAACAGTGTAGGAGGGTTCTACTTTCTCCACAGCCTCTCCAGCATTTGTTGTTTTGTGTTTTCTGGATCATGGCCAATCTCGCTGGGGTGAGATGGTATCTCATTGTTGTCTTGATTTGAATTTCTTTAATAACTAAAGATCATGAACATGTCTGCATGTGTTTTTTGGCTGCCTGGATCTCCTCTTTAGTGAAGTGTCTGTCCATCTCCTTTGCCCATCGCTTAATTGGATGGTTTATCTTCTTATTGATATTTTGTAGTATCTTATAGATTATGGAAATCAGGCATTGGTGTGACATAGAGTTGCCAAGAATTTTTTCCCATTCTGTAGGTGGCCTTTTAATTCTATTAATAAAGTCTTTGGATGAGCAAAGGTGATTGATTCTTAATAGTTCCCATTTATCTACTTTCTCTTCTGTTGATTGAGGTTTCTTTGACAGATTTTGGAGTCTGTCCTCATTGTGTATTAAAACTTCCATTGTTGTTGCTACCTTTTCTTGGATGAGCTTTATCGTTTTAGGTTTGATATTTAGGTCTTTTATCCAGTTGGAGTTGGTTTTTGTATAAGGTGTAAGATATGGATCTTGATTCAGTTTATTGCAGATGGATAACCAATTTTGCCAGCACCATTTGTTGAAGATACTGTTTTTACCCCAGTTTAATGTCTTAGGGCCTTTGTTGAATATCAACTGTTCATAGGCAGATGGTGTCATCTCTGGGGTATCAATTCTGTTCCATTGATCGATCTGTCTGTTCTTGTACCAGTACCAGGCTGTTTTGACCACTGTGGCAGTGTAGTATGTTCTAAGGTCGGGTAATGAGAGGCCTCCCAGTGTGTTCTTTTTATTTAGTAGTACCTTACTTATCCAGGGCTTCTTCCCTTTCCAAACAAAATTGGTGATTTGTTTCTCTATCTCATTAAAAAATGATGCTGGAACTTGTATTGGGATTGCATTATATAAATAAATTGCTTTGGGTAAAATAGACATTTTCAGAATGTTAAGTCTTCCTATCCATGAGCAGGGTAGGTTTTTCCATTTATCTAAGTTCTCTCTTAGTTTCTTGTAGTAAGGGCTTGTAGTTCTCTTTGTAAAGGTCTGTTGTTTCTCTGGTTAGATTAATTCCTAGGTAGTTTATCTTCTCAGGGGCTATCGTAAATGGTATTGATTTGATAATTTCTTCCTTAACAGTCTTGTTGTTGGTATAAAGGAATCCTACTGATTTACTTATGTTTATCTTGTATCCTGAGACTTTGCTGAACTCTTCTATCAGTTTGAGTAGCTTACTTATAGATTCCTTGGGGTTCTCTGCATATACAATCATATCATGTGCGAACAGGGAGATTTTAACTTCCTCTTTGCTGATGCAGATGCCCTTTATTTCTTGGTCTTGTCTAATTGCTCTGGCTAGAACTTCTAGCACAATGTTGAATAGGAGAGGTGACAGTGGGCATCCTTGTCTAGTTCCTGATCTCAAGGGAAAGTCTTTCAGTCTCTCTCCATTCAGGAGGATGTGGGCAATTGGTTTTGTATAAATGGCCCTTATTGTGTTGAGGAATTTGCTGTCTGTGCCCATTTTGCTAAGAGTTTTTAGCATGAATGGGTGTTGGACTTTATCAAATGCCTTTTCAGCATCAATGGACAAAATCAGGTGATCCTTGTCTTTTGTGTTATTTATGTGGTTAATCACATTAATTGTTTTCCTTATGTTGAACCAGCCTTGCATCCCTGGTACCAATCCCACTTGGTCATGATGGATTATTTTCTTGATATATTGTTGTATTCTGTTGGCAAGAATTTTATTGAAGATTTTTGCATCTAGGTTCATGAGTGATATCGGTCTGTAGTTCTCTTTCTTTGTTGGATCTTTCCTGTATCAGGGTTATGCTGGCTTCATAGAATGAGTTTGGGAGTACTCCATCCCTTTCTATAGTGTGAAATAGTCTCAGTAGTATTGGGGATAACTCTTCTGTAAATGCTTGGTAGAATTCTGCCGTGAAGCCGGCCCAGACTTTTTTTGGTTGGCAGTGTTTTGATGACCTTTTCAATCTCTTCCTCTGTGATGGGTTTATTAAGTTGTTCTGCTTCACATTGTGATAATTTGCGTAGGTGGTATGAGTCAAGGAATTGGTCCATTTCCCCTAGGTTTTCAAATTTGTTAGAGTACAGTCTTTCATAGTATTCTGTTATGATATTTTTGATTTCTTTTGCATCTGTGGTGACAACTCCCCTCTCATTTCTAATTTGGGTTATTTGTTTCCTTTCCTGCTTTTCTTTAGTAAGTTTAGCCAGTGGTTTATCAATTTTGTTGATCTTTTCAAAAAACCATCTTTTGGTCTTTTCAATTTTTTCAATTGTTTTTCTATTCTCTAATTCATTTAGCTCTGCTCTAATCTTTATGATCTCATTTCTTCTGGTGCCTGAGGGGTTCCTCTGTTGTTCTCTTTCTACTTGTTCAAGCTGTATAGTTAGTTCCTTGACTTGGTTTCTTTCTTCCTTCCAGATGTGTGCATTTATGGAGATAAACAGACCTCTGAGCACTGCTTTGGCTGTATCCCATAGGTTCTGGTAGGAAGTGTTTTCCTTCTCATTGGAATCCATGAATTTCTTTAATTCATCCTTGATTTCCTCTATAACCCATGTTTTTTTGAGCAATATGTTGTTCAGTTTCCAAGAGTTCCCCTTTCTATCTATGTTTTTTCTGCTATTGATTTCAACTTTTATGGCTTTATGATCTGAGAAGATGCTTTGCAGTAATTCAATGGTATGGATTTTGTTGAGTACTGATGGCTTTTTGAAAAAAAATCTTCTTACATCGACAGATGAATACAAAAGTATGAAAATTCAAGTGTGAAAATTCAAGTATGAAAATTCAAGAAAATAATATCTAGATCTTCAGGGACCAAAAAAAGAACATTTAAATAGACTTCATAGCATCACTAATTCAACACATCAAATAATTAAAATGAATTACTGTTTCTAAAAATAATTTATATAATTCTTATGTTGATTAGGAGTTTTGAGTAGTCAGAGAACAGACATAGGACAAAGAGGCTTATAAGAAAGAAAACTTTTCTAATTATTTTCCTTTGAGTCTCTACAGAACACATGTAGGAACAAAAAACAAAAAAATATGAATCACCAACAGCAAAACCATGACACTGAGCAACTACACCTCTGACATTCATTTGCCAGATGCAGTGTGTTAAGTGTTTAAATATGCCAGGCACTTTCTGGAAACTCTATGGGGCAGTTCTGTTCCCACTTCTAGGGTTGCTATGAGTCAGATCCAACTTGATGGCAATGGGTTTGGTTTTGGTTTATGTAGAAGTTCTACTTCTGGTGATTGGTAACTACTATTTTAAACTAGGTATTGTATATGCATGGTTTCATTTAAGACTCATAACAAACTATGAGTAAGGCAGTATTAGCTAACTGTACAGATGAGCAAACTAATCAGAAAAGTTAAACTGCTTGTCAAAGGTCCCACCTCACTCTGTTAGGTGAGGTGGCCAGAGACTAAAGAACATCTCTTTTTATTAGTAACTTTGATGAGTCTTTATAGTATAGCCAAAGGAAAAATTAATGCCTGGTGACCCTAAAGAAGTTTTTGCCAGGTCATTTTAACAGGACTACTTTTAAAGGTGGCCAGCACAGTGATGGCACACCAACCCACCTGTATAGAGGCTAAGTGCAGTACTGTCTTGTTACCAACCCCAATACATAATGATTCCAACACATAGTGACCCTATAGTGTAGAGTAGAACTGCCCCCTAGGGTTCCAAAGAGTAGCTGATGGATTCAATTTGCTGATCTTTTGGTTAGCAGCCAAGCTCTCAAAATAGCTCCTTAGTAAAGTTTAAATATTGGGACTGGGATGTAGGAGATGAGAAAGCACAAAGAAGATGCCAAATGGTACCAAACATTATTAAGAAAGATTTGTTTTGTCTAGTAACCCCTCACAAAGGTGAGAGATAGTTAAAGCAAGTCTCAAACATTGCCCGTGAATACCACAAAAGAACAATCAATAATAAGAAACCTGTTGCTATTGGGATAGTCTATTTTAAGGAAGCTTTGTCACCCTCCCATCCTTTTAACCTAATTATTTGGTTGACAATGGTACGATGTGAGAGTGATCATTGGGATGGAGTTCCAGCCTGGCAACTGTCTTAAATTCCACTTAAAGAGGCAACTGAATGTAACAGAAAGTGTACGGGATTTGGGATGAGAAGGCCTGAATTGGCCTTCATTAGTCATTGTTAAAGCCCTTGCCATTGAGTCAGTCTTAACTTAAAGTGACTATTGTTCCATCTTGATATTTGATAAAATAAAGCAGCTACTACTTATTGAGCAAATACTTTATGCAAGCACTACCTGCTGCCCCTAACATACATTATCTCATATTAATTCTTATAATAACCCTAAGAGGACAATGTTATCAGTGTCCTCATTCTAAAGAGACAGAAATAGATGCACAGAGTTCACACAGCCGTTAAGTAACAAAGCTAGAACTTAAATCCAGGTTCAAATCATCTATTGCCTGTGTGATTCTGTGGAAAACACTTGATCTTTCTCAATTGTGGCTTCCTTATTGTAAAGCAGAGATAATCACATAAAATCTACAGGAACTGAGACAATGTAGCTTTGTTTATGGCAGCAGTATCTCCAGTATCAGAGTGACTTTGGAGGAGGCCAGCATCCTTAACTTACTGACAGTGCAGGCTTAAAATGTTTATTTGACTTCTCTGGACTCTGTTTCCCCGTTTACAAAATGGTCATACTAATTGTACCTATGTTATAAGGTTGTGTTATGAAGTGAAGGACAAAAAGTCTGTGTGTAGATGAACAGTGTATTTGAAATAGCAGAAAACCTGACTACAGTGGCCTAAATAAACTGTATTATTCTCATTGAACAAGAGGTCTTGAAGGCAGGTGACTGGGTCAGAAGCCCAGATATGGTCAGAGCTGTTTGCTGGGCCTCTGCTCCATGATTTTTGCATCATCCCTTCAAGATGGCTCTGAGAATTACACTGAGGTCAGGAATAAGGAAGAGGGGTACCACCAGCTGAGTGTGTCCCTTGTTTCCAGAAAGCAAGAGTTTTCCTAAACACCTTTCAGCCAACTTCTGCTTGTGTCTCACAGGCCAGAAGTGTGCCAAGTGACCAGTCTTAGCTCTAAAAGAAGCAGAAAGGAAGCAAACAGAATTCTCATGATTGGCTTAGACCTAGTAATCATAGTTTGGTTATCCACAAAAAAGGGAGCATACTGGATCTTAAGTAGGCAGTTTACAGTGTTTGTCACAGCAAATAAAATACTTAAAAGCTACCTGTTTCACAGCAAATGCTTCAAGAAAATGATGATAATGATAATATATCCTCTCTTCACTTAATCAACATGTTTAGGCTCCAAAAACAGGTCCTTATGTGAAAACAGCTGTTATGTGAAAATGGAGGATGCCCACGTCAGATCACAAAATGGAAGATGACTACATCATTGCATAACTGCCAAATTACATCATTGCATTGACAAATTATATCATTGCACAACTGCCAAACCACTGAGAATCATAACCAAACCAAGGTGACACATTCCCTTAACCATCATCACAGCCAGCTTTACTCCTACCTCACACCTCAGCATTCAGTACTGCCAGATGTACAGTGCTAATGTGCAAAACAGTTAGATAGTAGATTTTTTACTATTGTCCTAAATAAAAAATGTTAGATGAAATAGTGAGGAGAGAATGCATAATAATAATGACTAACCTTTATTGAGCAGTTATAAGCTAAGCCATGTTTCACGCATGTGGTAAGTTATCTTCATAACAACTTCATTTTACAGGTAAGAAAACTAAGGTACAGAGAGATTAAGGAAATCACTTAAAGTCATATAGCTAATAAGCAGCAAAGCTAATCAATGTCTACATCTGCAGTGTCCAATATGGCAGCACTAGCCATGTATGGCAATTTCACACTTGAATTTGTCTATTACAATTAAGTAGTTGAATTTATTCATTTTAATAAGTTTTAATTCTAAATAGATATCCAATTCAGTTATTAGAAAACTTTTAGGTTAGTTTGGAATAAGTTAGGTGTGTGAATCTATTTTTTCAACTTTAAAGTTTTATGAACTGTAAATATACATCGAGTATTTTTAATAAAAATTATCTAAAATGAGATACTTTGTAAGTGTAAAATACCAACTGGCTTTCAAAGACTTAGAATGAAAAAGGAATGTACAACTTTTTATATTGATTGCATACTGAAATTATACTATCTCACGATACATTGGGTTAAAAAATATACTACTACAATTATTTCACCTGTTTGTCCTCCTTTTTTAATAAGACAATTAGAAAATTTTAAATTATATATGCGACTTACATTATATTTCTACTGGACAGTGCTGGTCTAAATAACACTTGTCTTTTCTTTCTGGCATTAGCTCTCTTATATTCATTATCATTCATTATTTTCAAATTATTTAATTCTCCTCCACATTTGTGAATGTCTTACATAGTTTTTTACTCACTCATTTTTAAAACATCCTTAAAGTGCTCTTATTTATGGAAAATGCTCAAAAAGATAAAAAATAGATAGAAATTTGACAATGAGACTAGTTTACACCAACTCTTGGGGAGGCAGGGGCTTGTATAACTGATACATTATGGGAGCATATAGACACATAGTGTGTATTTTAGAGCACAAACTAACCATCTATCATTTATACCTTCAATTATTTGAAATTTCCTAAAGAGTATTTTTCCACTCTGCTTTTAGTTTCTTGGGGAAGCTATTTTGATTTTGCACTTAATTGGAACAAACATGTTGATGATGTAAACGTAAAGTTCATATTATATGAAGACCTGAAAGAGGTAAGATTATTTTTATTGCTATTCTAGAGCCAGATTTTTCTTTAACTACAACATAAAGCACTCAGTTATAATCTCTTGCTGAATGAACAAAAATTATGTTCCATTTTTTAAAAAAGGAGATTCCATACATATTGTACAGTGCTAGGGAAAAAAGCAAACAATCTTTAAGTGCTTAGATTGTTGATGTAACAAATAATCTTTACAACACAGTACTAACAATGGCTGCCTTGTCTTCTTTTTCGGATGGATAGTCCTTATTCACAATGGAAAACCAACAGATAGGACTCAAATGAGATTTAAGTGAACATGCATTTAGTTATCAAAATTGATTCTTCCATCTAATTTCTTTTAAAGAAAATAGTAATCATTTAACAAATATTCATTAAGTGACTACTTAACCTTGTTCTGAGCCCTTTTAATATATCAATAAACAAGACAAGACAAAGTTCTCTGCCTTAGAGAAGCTTACATTCTAGCTTTAAAAAGAAGGGAAGTGGAATGGTAAATCACAAACATAATAAAATAGGTATATAGTTATGTAAGAAAAAAAAAAGTGGAACTGATTAAGGACATTTGGAATTGCCAAGAACTGAGGGTAGCAGTGCTAGACAAGTTCTAGAATAAGACAGTGTGGTTAGAGGAGACTTCATTGAGGAGATGCAGTTTGAGCAAGAACTTGAAGGAGGTGAGGACATGGATCAAGTAGGTATCCAGTGGAGGGCATTCCAGATGGAGGGATCAGAAGCTTCAGAGGGAGGTGTGTGCCTAGCATGATAGCATGATTAAGGAACAGCAGGGAGGCAGACACGGCTTGGGCAGTGGGGCTGATCTGGGGAAAACAGGCAGTGAGGAGAAAGATAAGTTGTGATGGAGGATGAGGAATGGCACGGCAGACCACTGAAATAACTCTGGCTTCTATTCTGAATACAAGAAGAAGCTATTGCAGGATTTGAGCAGAAGAGTGAACGAAGCTGTATATTTTTAATATGGCCATTCTGGCTGCTGTGTGAGAACAGTCTGGAGAAGGGCAGGAAGGACAGTGCAAGGACATCTATGAAGTGACTACTGCAGTAGCTGAGGCTGAACAGACCACAAATGGCAGTGGAGGTGATGGGAAATGGCTACATTCTGGATGCATGCTGGACAAAGAACCAATAGAATTGTTTGCTGCTGGATTGGACATGTTGATCATGAGAGAAACCAAAACCAAACCAAGTCTATTGCTGCTGAGTTGATTCTGACTCACAGTGACCCTGTCGACAGAGTAGAACTACCCCACAGAGTTTCCAAGGAATGCCTGGTGGATATGAACTGCTGACCTTCTGGTTAGCAGCTGTAGCACTTAACCACTATGCAACCAGGGGTTCCAAAAAAAAGTGACATTAAGTAAGACTCTAAAATTGTTGGCCTGGCCAATGGGAAGAGTGAGTTGGCACATCATCAGGATAGGAGAAGGCAGCAGGTGAGACAGGATTGCAAGGAGGACCAGGGGTGTGATTTTGGATACAAGAAGTCTGAGTTGTTTATTAACCACCTTAATGAAGAGGTCACGCAAACAATGGATACAAAAGTTTGAATGCAAAGAAAATTCCTTGTTATTGATATAAATTTGGAAATCATTGGCACCCACATGGTACCTAAAGCTATGGGACTGTATCTCTAGGTATACAGTAGATAGACAGGGAAGAAGACAACAAAGAACTTAGTTCTTCAATATAAAGAGTTTGGAGAAAAGAAGAGGAATCAGCAAAACAGACTACAAGGGAGTAGCCAGTGAAGTAGAGGGAGAGCAGAATTCTAGAACCCCAACAACGAAAGGATGTCAAAGAGGAAGCAGTGTGAGAAAGCTCCAAACTTAACTACATTTTTGACACCAGTCTCCCATAAAAATCGCAAGAAAAAAGTAATTTAATCCACTCCTCCTGCTTATGCAGTGCATTTGTAAAATGTGAAAGATACTAATTTAGTCTTTTCCCCCTTTAATCTAGAATAGTTTTCTCTAAAACTTGTGATCCATAGAATACAGACGTTGCTTGCTCAAGGAACTGCTGTATTATATAGCTTCCTCTGCATCATGCAAGGTTCTGAGAGGCCCTGAAGCAGAGAAAAACAGAAAACAAACATTAAACCAAAAAGCCATAATTTTGTTTAAACTGAAGACCTCCAGGAAACCCTGGTGGTGTAGTGGTTAAGTGCTACATCTGTGAACCAAAAGGTCAGCAGTTCAAATCCACCAGCTGCTCCTTGCAAGCTCTATGGAGAAGTTCAACCCTGTCCTGTAGGGTTGCTCTGAGTTGGAATTGACTGGATGGCAGTGGGTTTAAAGAATGCTGAACATATTTGATTTCACTCCTCCCTCCTTTTCCTGAAACATCTATAGCCCTCTTAGAGGGTGTACTACTGTTTTTGTAGAATACAGTTTCAGAAACTGTTGAAGAAGATGCGTGAACCTCCACTGGTCAGAGACATTGGGGTTCATCCTTTCCAAAGGTAGTTAGACAAGATAAATTTCACAAGTCTGTCTACTGTTTATGATTCTGAAATACAGACGTTCTTGATGGATTTAAACCTTAGCTATAAACAGAATTCAGAAGAAAAGAAAATTTGAATAAACATAGATGAATGCATTTTCTTAGCACTGGTTTTTTTTAATGAGTATCATGTTAAAGTTCTTACTAACTATGCTTACTGTTATTACTTATATACTGAGTAGCGTTATGTGGCAATTCAGAGGCATAAAGTGAAGATACAAAGTAAAAGTAATATGGAATATTATGAAGACATTACTTAAGTATTTACATTGAAGTATCAAAATAAACCTAAAAAGAGAAAAAAAGACACATTAGAGACTTGATGCACTAACAGATTCTTTATAAGAAGCCTATCTTCACTCAGAACACAAGCACCATGGAAGGAAGTTAATTCTTCAAAATTTTGTTTCTAGAATTTGGCCTCTGTAATAAAACAAATCTCTGAGTTCTTTGGGTTCTCTGTAACCGGGGAGCAGATCGAAACTATCTCCACCCAGAGCACCTTCCAAGCAATGCGTGCCAAGTCTCAGGAAACACATGGTGCTGTTGGCCCATTCCTGTTTCGCAAAGGTAAAATTGCATTGGTTTCTGGGGTACCAAATCAATTAGGGAATGTCAGCTTGAACCAGCACAAATAACACTGGCTTAAACAAAATAGGGATTTATTTTTCTCTTCTCCAAAGAAAAGACCAGATATAGGCAGTTCCAAGGTGGAAATGATGGCTTCACAAGTTTCTTTTGAAGTCTGTCCTAGTTATCTAGTGTTGCTGTAATAGAAACACCATAAACAGATGGCTTTAACAAAAAGAAATTTACTCTTTCACAATCTAAAGGGCTAAAAGTCCAAATTCAGGGTGCCAGCCCATAGGGAGGGTTTACTCTTTGTTGGTTCTGGGGATGGTTCCTTGTCATCAACCTTTCTCTGCTCTAGGAGCTTCTCAGTGCAGGGACTCCAGGTCCAAAGGACACACACTCTTGGCTCTACTTTCTTGGTGTTATGGGGTCCCCTTGCCTCTCTGCTGGCTTCTCTCTTTTATATCTCAAAAGAGATTGATTCAAGGTACAACCTAATCTTGTAAATTGAGTTCTGCCTCATTAACATCACATTCAATGACAAAATGGTGGACAATCACACAATATTGAGAATCATGGGCTAGCCAAGTTGACAAACATTTTGGGGGACACAATCCAATCCATAACAATGGTCCTAGGTTTTTTCTACCTTTCTGCTTGTCACTGAGTGGTCACAGGAGAGCATTTAGAGCTCCACCATGACATTCAAATTCCAAGTCAGAAAAAGGGACTATGCAAAGACTGGAAGTGTATCAGCCAAGTGAACACCCTTTCAAGAGCTTCATGGAAAGCTTCATGCAGCCTCTCTCATGACTTCCCACGACCTCTTGCTGAAGTGGCAGCTGGGAAATGTGATTTTTCTTTAAGTTGAGGACATTACTCCCCTATCAAAATCAAGACTTGGTTAGTTAGAAGAAGGAAAAAAAATGAGTACTGGATAGAAAACTGTGTCTCTGACACAGTTTTGTTTTACTCAATTCTATTAAGGAATTCTAATGATTTATGCAAATTTATGATAATATAGCTTAGGGACTATCTGTCTTATTTATTATTATGTAGATAATGGAGGCATAGTGAGACATAGAGGCGATTCATACAACAACAGCTATCATTTATCAGGCATCTAACATGTGTTAGCAGACACTTTCCAGGGCTTAACTTTAACAATAAGGAGGATATTAAATCTTATTTTCACAAAAGTTGATACCAAACCTCACAGATATTAACTTGTCCATTGTCATGTACTTCCTAATACATCAGGGAGTCAGGATGTGAACCGAGCTCTACTTGACTCTACTACACTTTTCTAAATGAAGAGCCATTTTTAAAAATCCACTATGAGCAAAACATTGAATATAAATCCGCCTTTGGTTTAATTTTTGTCTTGGTTCATGATTCCAATTAGTAGTGACCCTATATGACATGGCAGAACTGACCCATAAGCTTTCCAAGAGCACCTGGAAGATTCAAACTGCCAACCTATTGGTTAGCAGCTGAACTCCTCATTAATATGCCAGCGGGGCTTCATGTTTCATATACATTCCCTCATATCATTAAAAACCTCTTGGTCAACATTTATTTAAATGTCTGTGTAACAAGAAACTTTCAGTTTCAGTCCAAATCATGAGAAGATCATGAAGAAAGACGTAATCTTCACTTTTAAAAGCAAGAAACAGAACTATATTCCTAACCTCATGTAAAATAATATATGTTTTTGGCAAATGTTTCAATATCTAAAGCCTTAACCAAAACGTGTTGTAAACTGTTAGTTCTTCCTGAAGCATTTAAAGTATGTAGACAATTTCAGAGAAAAATCACTCTCAAAGTGGAATTTTAGGTCCTGGATGTTGGAAGAGAGGTGGGAGTGGCAGATAATTGAGGCCGAGGCCCTGTAATGGTGTTTAGAAAGCACATCACTTGCTGCTCCACAGAACGAAATCCCAGTGATACTGCTGATTTCACAAATGAAATCATACTAGTTTCCAAGAGCAATTTTTTCCGTGTATCCATTCAACCATTTCAAAGTGAAATACTGTACCAAAAAAAAGAAAATGCTAAAATCACGAAGAAATATTCTAATAGATGTCTGGGTCTACTGTTTTCTGTGTGTTATAGGTGAAGTTGGAGATTGGAAAACTTTGTTCCATGCAACTCAGAGCCAGGAAATGGATGAAAAATTCCAAGAGTGCTTAGAAGGAAGTTCTCTAGGGGCCAACCTGAAGTATCACTTCTATTGCCAGGCCTGAGATTGGCCCCATCAGCAGACCCAGTGTTTTCTCTTCTTAATGATAATTAACCTACAATTCAGTAAATTATTAAATGATGATAATTAAGCAACATATTATATAACCAAATAACATTTCATCTGAATAATACAAATATGATAAAACCTGACTTTTTTTAAAACACAAATTTGTTCACATCTTCAGCAAAGCCCTGGTTGCACAGTGGTTGAGCCCTTGGCTGCTAACCAAAGGGTCAGCGCTTTGAATCTACCAGTTGTTCCACAGGAGACAGATGTGGCAATCTGCTTCTGTGGAGATTTATTACCTAGGAAACCCTATGGGGCAGTTCCACTCTGCCCTATAAGCTCACTGTGAGTCAGAATCCACCTGACAGCAATTGGTTTTATGGATTTCACTTCCTCAGGAAAGCTCATTTTAGCAACCCAAACGGGATAGTGTTACTGTCTTATACTGGGGTTTTAACATCTTCTTCCCCTGGGATCACATAAGAATATAAGTAGATGCTGTCAGAGACATATCAAGATCTGTGTCACAGCCTAGATGAGGTCAGCCCCTAGTGCTGCACAGCTGTGTTGTCCTTCTTCTTGATCACTTCTGTCCTTTCTCACTACAGAATACAGTGACTGTAAATGACCTAAATGCACCCATAAAGAGACAGGGAGTGACACAACAGATTTTAAAAAACAGAACTTTGCAGGGTGAGGAGAGCAGACAGAGTTGCAGAGAGGTAGGAGCTTGGGGTTTTACATGGCAAATTGGCATCCATTGTAAACTTTCATTTAACCACAATAAAAAAATTAAATAAAAAAGACAGCACTTAAGGTGGCTGTCTCAAGCTTACTGCTGAGGGAAATTTAATTCCAACTTTGCACTGAAGTATGATTAATAAATTCTATTCAAATTTGATTCAAGAAAAATGCATTGCTCTTTTACTGTGAGTAACTCATGACATTAGGCTGTATGCAGGTTTCACTCTCAAAGAACATTATGCTTCTATTTAACAAAATCTTTAATTCAAAACTGAAGATGAAAGATTGTTATTCTACCAAAATAGAGGCTTTTCCACCACAGAACTCCAAGCTGTCATGTGAAACAAGCAGGAGAAGGCAGAGAATGTTCTAGAAAAAACCTTTTAACTGATCAGGCAGCTCTTCGCCTCTTTATTATTTACATTACAGTTAGTTCTACTCTAAAACTAAGTTATGTACATTTAAGTATTGAATGATTCATAGAAATGTCAAAAGAAATTACCTTTAGAAATCTTGTAGGACTGTTCTTTCTGGCAGTAAGGTGGGTTTGATAACCTGAAAATCTTCCCCTTAAAACATCAAGAAATGCATGATATGCTAAAAACAAAGACCCAAATCAAACCAATTGGTGTCAAGTTGATTCTGACTCACAGCAACCCTATAAAGCAAAGACAGAGAGAACATCCTGAGAGCAGTTCAAGAAAACCAAAAAGTCACATATAGAGGAGAAACACTAAAATTAAGCCCTGGTTATTCAGCAGAAACCATGCAGGCAAGAAGGCAACTAGACGATATTACATAAAACTTTGAAAGACAAAAATTGCCAAGCAAGAATATAGCCTGTAAAACTCTCATTCACATATAATGGTGAAATTAGGACATTTCTAGATAAACATAAATTAAGGGAATATATGAAACCAAAACCAAATGTGCAACAGTTATTAAAAAGAGTCCTTCAGCCTGAGAATAAACAATATCAGACTTCAGCCTGAATCTAGGATGCAAGATTGTAACAGCCAGATGCCAGCACAGGAAATGAACTCTCAAGTACTATCCAAAACCAAAAGAATTACAACAGGGAACCAGAGAGGTTAATCTGTAAGTGACAATAACATCAGAGCAATAGAAGAGTGAGTAAACATTGTAGATATAGAACTTCCTGATGGAGTGGAAGGCAAGGCACTACCAAGTAATAATAGGCTGATTCAAACCTGAGAAGATGAGGGTAAATTTCAAGATATCTGCAAAGAAAGTTAATAAACCTACTCACTAAAGTAAAGAAGGAAAACATAAAGTCTTAATAAAAACAAAATCTACAAAAATAAAAAAGACATCCACAAACCAAAGGAATTCAGCACAGGAAAGAAAGAGGAAGAAAGACAATGTCAGCATCACACACACAAAAAGCACTACAAAATGACAGCAATAAACTCACACATATCAACAATTACACTGAATGTAATGACTGAAATACACCTGGAAAGAGACAGAGAATGAAAAAAAAATGGATATTTACAAAACAAAATAAAACACAGGACTCATCAATATGCTAGCTACAAAAGATGCACTTTAGAAACAAAGACACCTGGTAACTAGCATGACGACAGATACACTGACGAACAGAACCCAACTGAGAACCCAAATGTAATCCATCCACCTGTGGTCACCCATTCTTTGACGAGGGCCCAAGGTCCATCAAATGGGAAAAGGACAGTCTTTTTATCAGGTGATGCTGTTAAAACCAGATACCATCTCACAACACAGAGCACACTGGAGAGGATTATGCTGAGTGAAATGAGTCAAATCCAGAGTGACACATGTGTGCAACCATTACTACGAAAACTCATGAAAGGTTTACTCACAGAAAGAAACAATCTTTGATGGTTAGTAGGGAGGAAAGAGGTATGGAAAAAAGTAAATAATTTTTTTTTTTTAAGTAATAAAAGCGATGGGCAAAAGAGATGGACAGACATTTCACTAAAGAAGAGATCCAGGCAGCAAAAAAAACACATGCGGACATGTTCACGATCTTTAATTATTAAAGAAATTCAAATCAAGACGACCATGAGATACCATCTCACCCCAACAAGGTTGGCCATGATCCAAAAAACACAAAACAACAAATGCTGGAGAGGCTGTGGAGAAAGTGGAACCCTCCTACACTGTTGGTGGGGTTGCAAAATGGTCCAACCTCTTTGGAAAGCAATCTGGCACTTCCTTAAAAAAATGGATATTGATATGTCATTTGACCCAGTAATTCCACTACTCGGAATATATCCTACAGAATCAAGGCCTTTCACACCAACGGACACATGCACCAGAATGTTTATCACAGTACAGTCCACAACAGCAAAAAGATGGAATCAACCCAGATGCCCAACAACAGAAGAATGGATAGGTAAACTATGGTATATATACTCAATGGAGCACTACGCAATGATAAAGAATAACGATGATTCCAGGAAACATCTCATAACCTGGTTTCAACTGGAAGACATTATGTTGAAAGTAGTCAGCGACAAAAGGACAAATATTGTATGAGACCTCTATGATAAGATCTCAAAAACAGACTTGCGTATAGAAGAAAAGACTCTTTGACAGCTGCAAGGGAGGGGAGGGAGGGGGGGTTTTAGACTAGATAGTTGCTAGGTATCTGGTTGAGTGAAATCGGTGATAGCACACATTAGAAACAAGAACAATATTAAGTGGACTTAAACATAACATGAGTACTCCTTCCATCTTAATCCAATATTGCAAGGATAGAGTAGCTGGGGCAGGGGGCAGGGGACCATGTTCTTAGGCGAAAGCGAGGCCAATTGGCACAACTAGCATTTTGCTAAGAGGGCTCTCTGCACCCTACGTTGGTGAGTGGCGTCTGGGGTCTTAAAAGCTGCCAAGCTGCCATCCGAGGGCACAGCAAATGGTCCCAACTCAGCAGGAACGGATGCTCACCGAGGACCAATATGACATGGGGGAAAAACAACCCAGAAGACAGAGACCCACATCAGTGGGTGACTACATCGACTTGGGACCAGAAGAACCAGATGGTGCCTGGCCACCACCAGTGATAGCCGCGATGGAGCTCACTAAGTTGAGTCTCACTGGCAACACAAAAATAAAAAGGGGTGCACCCTGAGATCCCCACTAAAAGACCTCAATTGATGGTCCAGTGGTTTCGGGGTTCCCCTGGGAGCATGGCCCCTCGCCCTGATGCTGCCCTTGACCATAAATCATAACGAAGGTCCACGCTTCGGACAGGAATGGATTGGACTTGGCGATGTAGTGACCATATATTGGAAGCACTTTATGGTTCTATACATCTACAGGATGTCATCCTGCTGACCTCTGGCTGGAGGAAGGAGAGTGTGTGGAGAGGAGGGAAGAGACTGTTGGAAGAACGAGACATGTATGGAGCAGAGAGGAATAGTGTGCTGTCACCGGGCAGGGAGAGCAGTGGAAGCTGCATATAGGTGGGTATGTAGATTTATACAGGAATGTACATTTTCACTCAGTTATATTAAATAAAAAAATTAAAAAAAAAAGTAATACAAAGTAGAATAGGGTTAAACTGAGAAAGCAGGTTTCAATGCAGAAATACAAAAAGATATAAAAAAAGAAACGAATATCGGAAATTCATAGAAAAGTTATGAAGAGGGCTTCATTTTTTCCTGACCCACACAAATCCCTAAAGTGTGGTGACAGCAGTTGGGGGAAAAGCTTGAGTAATATATGTAATATCTGGGGACCTGGATACATTTATATCCAGATACAAAGAACCAGATGTTCTAAATGGCTCTCTCATGCTTCTTTAGCTAAAGCAAACTTAAAATGCACACACCATTATTTTTCATTCAATGTTATTAGTTTTCTCTCTAATTATTGTTGCAATAGTGACTATTATTATTTAGTCTGTATTGCAGTAACATACCTGTTTCCCTTTCACTGGAAATGAACAAAACTATGATATTATAAATATGTTTTACTTGTTATTTTGAAAAACACCATTACTTGTATAATTTCTGTTACAACCTGTGTTTTGATCCCAAACAACAGGATTTAAAACCACCAAAAAAATAAACACTTTGCATTCAGCCATGCTACAGCCACACTGAGTCAAACCCTCAACACCTTTTAAGTTCATGTTGCGATCTAGCAAGAGGAATCCTCTGTACCTTGCACAAAAGGATCCATTTTACACTGCTTCTCAGTTTCTTTGATGGCAGATGGTCAAGCTGAAAGAGTGAGTTTCCGATCCAGGGCCTTCAGAATGTCCAAAATAGCCAGAAATGAGATCATTGAGAAGAATAGAAGCGTTACTGGTAGAATTTAGGGGCACAAGGCCTGGATCATCATGGGTCTACCTTCTTTTAACACTGAGGCTTTGGGAAAGTCATGTAAGGTCTTCTGTAAAAAGAGATAGTGGAACTTTACAACCTCCAGATGCCCTAGAGCTACAATGCTCCTTATAATTGTTAGAAGAATAAGGATGGTTTACATGTTTATATGTTCTCGGCCTAAAGAAAATCAGGCAGAAGGGCTATAAAAAGTTCAGGTTGATAAAATAAAAGGTTTTTACCTTCTAACAGCTGGGTGCAGTTATCAATGGTGGGGAAGTATAAACTGGAAAAGACAAGTGAATTACCGGAGCTTCCCAAAACTCATCTTGGCATCCTGTAGTGTTGTGAATGGCTTGTGGAGCTAGGTCTCTTTAGCCTGTGGTATGGTGTGAGTCCTTTCACTCCCACTTTTCAGATGCCTATGGCTGTCAGCAGGCTGGTCTTTTTACCCTAGAGTGTCTACAGATATCATTTTCCAAGTATGGTTCCAATGTATGAGGACTGACAATTAAGTTCAGGAACTCATCCTAGAAAAAGTGCTACATACCTCATTGCTGAATATCACTACTCCCCTTGAGGTGCTATGCATCAATGCCAGTGCAAAGTCCACCGTTCAAAGCAATTTTGGAAATCTTTTTCTGGAATGGCCATCAGAGCTGTTGTCATTGTACCCTTACATGTTCTGAGTGTCATCAAAATGCCTTCCTTTCAATATTTCCTTTATCTTAAGGTAAATAAAAAAGTCACTGGTGGCCAGATCAGGTGAGTAGGGAGAGTGTTTCAATGCAATTAGGTGCGTACCCGCTAAAAACCCCCTCACAATTACAATTAACTTTGCAAACTTGCCACCATGCCATGTGTGCAATGACTATTCCAGAAAGAGTTCCCAAGTTGCTTTGAAGGTGGACTAGGCACTGGCATCACTGCATAGCTTCCCAAGGGGAGTACTTTGAAGGTGACCATAGTGATATTCAGCAGTGAGATATGTAACACTTAGAACAATTAAGTTCACAGACTTAATTGTCAGACTTCGAATACATTCTCTCTGTGCTGGAATGTGAAAACGGTTGTAGAACATTGAATTGGACTATTGGGATGCAGTGTGGTGTAGGTAATAGCACAAACTTCAAAATCAGATGGACCCTACCCACCACCCACCCACTGCTATCGAGTTGTGTCTGCCTCATAGTGACTTTAGAGGTCAGAGTAGAACTGCCCCACAGAGTTCCCAAAGAGTGCCTGGCAGATTTGAACTGCTGAACTTTTGGTCAGTAAGATGGACCCTAGTCCTGGTTATTTAAGAGTTACTCAAAGAAAGAAGAAGAAGAAATGTAGAATTAAAAAAAAAAATTAATTCTGTTAATGACTATCTTGAGTCCCAATAAAACAAGTACTCTTCTTAAGGAGCAAAACTAAACAAACCACAGAGAATTAGACCAAAAATCAGAGATGACGTGATGCTGCCATTGGGGGATTCAGCAGTAAGAAACCAGCTTAGGTTTTTAATGCTCCCGCTAATTTGATTGGTGCAGGTGTAGACAAACAGACCAACAGAACAAAACAGAGCCTCCAAACCAGCCCCTGTCTGTAAGGAAACTTAAAATATGACTGAGAAAACCCTTTATCTCATGGGAATGTGTTAACAAATGATATAGAAGAAATATAATCAGATCCTTTTACTTATATCACTCACAAAAATTAATTCCCTGTGAGTTATTCACATATTTTAAAAGTCATTAAAGCAATCAGCTACCAACTGAAAGTTTGACAGTTCAAACCCACCAAGAGGAGGCTCAAGAAAAACAAAATGACCTAGTGACCTACTTCTAGGTCACAGCCATGAAAACCCTATGGGTAAGCAGCTTTACTGTGCACACCTGAGGTCGGCATGAATCAAAATCAACTCAGTGGCAACTGGTGGGTTATGTTTTTAGAAAGGGAAAAAAGTCTTTAAAATTTTAGAAACAAACACAAGAGAATATTTTTATGACCTCAACGTAGGATAGACAAGAAACAAAGAGCACAAACAAAAATGAAACAATTGATATACTGGGTTATGTTAAAATTTGAAGCTTCTGTGAAAAATAAAAGGGCACCATTACAGGAGTTAAAAAAAAAAAAGAACAAAGAGTGAAATGGCATGACAAAGACTGGGAGAAAACACTGTGAGAAATAAATTTCAAAATGGTCCATTTTCAGAATAAGAGGAACAACCGCTAGTGTAAGTTACCAGCTGACCCAGAGCACAAAGCCCACGCACCTGGGTAATGTGTTTGCAAACAGAATGAATTAGGGGAGAAATGGGAAAGGAGGCAGAGACTTTACTGGGAATGGAATCTTAAAAGAGAAACTTAGGTGATGTCCAGGAAAGGCTGTTTTACTCCATAGTACTCAGCCAACGAGGTATCAGGAGAGGAACTCGAGAGTTAGGGATAAAAGGATTTTAAGAAACTGTGTGCGCTCTGGCCTGCCTCCTTTCTGGAGTCATGAGCCCAATTTTGCAAAATTGAATAACAAAGCCTCGCTCTCACTAACCGGGCTCCCATTGGATTTCTTGGGCATTCGTCAGGTAGAGAGACCCTGGTAACAATCTACCAGTGACCTCACAAGGGACAAGACCGGTCCACCCCAGCCACTGCGGTACGTTGGGGGTTTATACCGAACCACCAGTTACCAAGACGGACTGAGACAGTATCCAGGGTGCCAGCAATGTTTCCCAAAACTCTAAACAAAAGGTTTCTGTCTACATTATAAACAGAATAATAATTACAAATTGATAGGTCAAAGAAAAGCCAACTGAATTTAAAAAGGCTAAAGTATACAACCAAAACAAATCAAACCAAGTGTTGTTGAGTTGATTCTGACCCACAGTGACCCTACAGAACAGAGTAGAACTGCTCCATAGAGTTTCCAAGAAGGGCCTGGCAGATTCAAACTGCTGACCTTTTGGTTGGCAGACATAGCACTTACTATGACACTGGGGTTTCCAAAGAATATAGACAGGCAGTTTATAGAAGAGGAAACAGATATGAAATGAGGAAAATGTACTAACTAGGAAAACACAAATTAAAAGAAAGTGAGACATCTATATACAGCCATGAAGGATTAGCTACTATGGGAAATGCCCTCCCACAACAACTAGAAAATAGCGCCGCTGTTTTCAGACCATGGCTAACAGGGCAGTTACTGAGCGGAGGTGAGCACATGAAGTGAGCCCTGCAACCGCCCCAGCTTGCTGCCTGTGCGTGTCTCTGTAAAACGACACGGGTCGCAGCATCATCCAACCTCCTCCTCTAACTTCACAAAGAGGAAGGATAACCATAGCAGCATCAACAGTCCGAGGCTGATTCCCATGAAACAGAGGTCAAACATACCTGCCCTGTGCAACTTTTTAGCAAATCTGACACCAGCTGTCCCTCTTATGACACTCTTCTTCTCTGCTGAGTTTGATAGGCTGTTGCAATAGCCACACAGATCTCACAGACAATACTCATGATTACAGGGTTTATTAGGGAACTAATAAGTTACAATCTACCAGGCACTCCTTGGAAACTTCACAGAGCAGTTCTACTCTGTCCTGTAGGATCGTGATGAGTCAGCATCAACTCCACTGCAGTGGGTTTGGTTTTTAGTTGGAATATGTTATAATTCAGGATCAGAAACTACTCAGGATACAGTTCTTTGATAGGATAGACTCTTACAGGCCTCTCTCTGGTCCTTGACCTCTTGGTCCCTTGGGTTGGTCTCTGTCCTGCATTGGCAAATGTTACAAAGCTCTTTTGCTCCACCAGCAAGTGGCTGGAAGCACCCTACTTTGCCACTAAGCCTCTTGCCAAAAGTTGTTCTCACTCCATAGGTCAGTTAAGCCTCGCTCTACTGACAAGTGCCCAAAGGCATCCCACTCCACCAGAAAGCATCCTGCCCCAAAGTGCCATTTTCTCACTCCATAACTCAGCACAGTGACTCTGACTGCCTTGCTTCACGGGCCAAGGCAGCTCGTTGGACCATCCGGTGCTGGCGCACTGACCAGCACTGGTGCATCATCTTGCACTAGCGCACCGTCTCCTGCCAGTCTCCCAGCTCCTCTGCTGCTGTTTCTCAGTGCCATCTTGCACCATCTCTGGTGTTACGGCTCTTTATATCTCCTGGGTCTAGGAAGCACTCAGAGCAGTGACCCTACGTTCCAAAGGACACACTCTACTCCTAGCTCTTCTCTCTGGTTGGTAGCGAGGCAATCCTGTCTGCCTCTGGGGTTATTCATGCTAAGCCACGTGGGATGGCAAAACCGACCAGTCCTCTTATGAGGGTTCCATACATTTTATTTGCATGGTCCCACCCCTAAAGGGTAGCCATACTCCTTATTTACATTTCCAGCAAACTATCCAGTTCTCCTTTCCTGGGCCACAAGCATCTAGTTTGCATAGTTTCACCCAGTCATTTGGTGGCAGTTAAAGGCCTGTATCAAGAAAGGCCATATAAAATCAATCCATCGCACCACAGTCTCTGAGACTCCTCCTGTTTTTACAGCTTACGATCTACCCTGTGCCTGTATGATCTCACTAGCATAACAAAAGCAAACCCCTATTTCCAAAGAGACCCCATCTTCAGGTACAAGGGTTAAGATTTCAACACATATTTTGCAGACACACATTTCATAACAGTTAGAGAAGTGGAAATGCTAAAAAGAGAATTGAATATATGAATCTGAAGTTTAGCAGAATGATCCCTCACTGGAGATATAAATTTGGGAGTTTTCAGAATGTAAACAATATTCATACTACCTGTTTATATACATTTTTTCTTTTTTGTGGTGGCTTGCATACTGCTGTGACACTGGAAGCTATGCCACCAGTATTTCAAGTACCAACAGTGTCATTCATGTTGGACAGGTTTCAGCAGAGCTTCCAGCCTAAAACAGACTGGGAAGAAAGGGTTGGTGATCTGATTCTGAAAATTAGTGAGTTGAACACTCCACGGAACACAACAGAACACTGTCAGAGACACTGCTGGAAGATGAGCCCCCAAGTCAGAAGACACTCAAGATACCCAGTGGCTACAACAATGGACACAAACACACCAACAACCACAAAGACGGTGCAGGGCTAGACCACATTTTGTTTTGTTGTACATTAGATCTCCATGAGTCAGTCAACTGGATACAACTAACAATGACAACAGTTAATATTTAAGTCCATGAAATGGTGAGCTAAACAAAGAAATGAGTATCACTGAAGAAGAAGAAAAGGAATCCCAGGACTGAGCCCTAGGACCCTCCAGCATTAGCAGAGCAGGCAGGGGCAGAGGAGCCAGCAAAGAAGACTGAGGCACAGCAACCAGTAGGGAAGGAGATGTCTGAAGGCCAAGTGAAAAAAGTACTGCTGAGAGGGAAGGGTGGTCTACCAGGTCAGATGTTGCTGAAAAGTTCCAATAACAAATAACAAAGCTGGGTGGTGGGTATGCAAGTGTTCACTACAATATCCTTTACATTTTCTATGTGTTTGAAATATTTTATAATGAAAAAGTAAATAAATGGAGAGAAGGTCAACAATTTTAAGGGAATTTCAAAAATTTCTGACTTAGATGTGTTTTGCCTCTGCCTTTAAAGTGAGATTCCACATCTTGATTATTGCAGACAAATTAATGTGGAATTAAAGGAAATCAGACCTGGAAGGAACTTTGTTAGCATCTCACACTGTCCTTTCACTATAAGAATAAGGAAACCAAGCAGTGTGAAGGTCAGCCCAAACCAAAGCAAACCCATTGCTCTCAAGTCAATTCCAGTTTACAGTGACTCTGTATGACGGAATAGAACTGCCCTATAGGGTTTCCAGAGAGTGGCTGGTGGTTTGGAACTGCCAACTTTTTGGTTAGCAGCCAAGCTCATAACCACGAAACACCAGGGCTCCTTCTTCAAGGCAGGAAATTTTTTCTTCTCAACTTTCCATCAGATTGCAGGTGCTTGGCCCATGGGAATCACTAAGCAAATACTTGCTAAATGAACAAACTGATGAGCAAATTGAGAATCCCAGTGGTTAAGTGACTTACTTAAGGCCCACCCACCATATATGTTACCTGATGATGGCATGTATAAACTACTGATAAAGCAGAAGATTTTAGAAGAGAGCTAAACAAATTAATACATTAGCAATATGTAAGAGAAAGAGCTACTAGGGACATGTTACAAAATAAATGCTGACCACGCAACAATTTCCCAATGTAGGATCAACAGTGGTTGCTCTCACTGGCAGATAAAAAGGGAATGATACTTAATATACACAAGATACTTGTACCTGCATCTGATTAGCCATTTCACCACTACACATTTTGTGTTAAAATGGATAGATAGCTCTATCAGATGGATTATAGGTCACCAACCACACTGGATACATATTAAACAAGGCAATCTTTGAAAATTAATAAAAGCTCTCAAAGATGCTCTGTTCACTCTGTCTACATACCTACTTACCTTCCTATCTACCTACCTATCTGTCATAGATTGAATTATGTCACCCAAAAATATCTGTCAATTTGGCTAGGCTAGAATTCCTAGTATTGTATGACTGTCTGCCATTTTGTCATCTGATATGATTTCCCAATGGGTTGTCAATCCTATCACTATGATGTTAAACTCCCACTGGTCTGTCTGTTTTACTGTGGGGCTTGCATGTTGCTGTGAAACTCTAAGCTATGTCATCAGTATCCAGATACTAGCAGGGTCACCTGTGGTTGACAGGTTTCAGCTAAGCTTCCAGACTAAGATGGACTAGGAAGAAGGACCCAGCAGTCTGTCTCTGAAAAGAATTAGCCAGTAAAAACCTTATGAGTAGCAGCAGAACACTGTCAGACATAGTGCCAGAAAATGAGCTGCCCACCTGCCACGCGATTGGAAGGCACTTAACAGATGACTGTGGAAGAGCTGCCTCCTCAAAGTAGAGTCATCCTTAATGACTTGAATAAAGCCTTTGGGAACCTTCATTTGTTGATGTAGTATGACACAGAATGAGAAGAAACAGCTGCAAACATCTATTAATAATTGGAACAGGGAATGTACAAAGTATGAATCTAGGAAATTGGAAATCATCAAAAATGAAATGGAATGCATAAATATCAATATCCTAGATATTAACGAGCTACACTGCACGAAGAAGAACAAGGCATCAGGATTGGAGGAAAACACATTAACAACCTGCACTGTGCAGATGACATGACCCTGCTTGCTGGAAGCAAAGAGGATTTGAAACACTTACTGATGAAGATCAAAGACCACAGCCTTCAGTATGGATTGCACTTCAACACCAAGAAAACAAAAATCCTCACAACTGGGCCGGTAAGCAACATCATGATAAATGGAGAAAGGGCTGAGTCAAGGATTTCATTTTACTTGGTTCCACAATCAATGCCCATGGAAGCAGAAGCCAAGAAAGAAAAAGACAAACTGCACTGGGAAAATCTGCTGCAAAGAACCTCTTTAAAGTGCTGAAAACTAAAGATGCCACCTTGAAGACTAAAGTGTGCCTGACCCAAGCCATGGTATTTTCAATTGCATCATATACATGCAAAAACTGGACAATGAATAAGGAAGACTGAAGAAGAGTTGATGCCTTTGAATCATGGTGTTGGAGAAGAATATTGAATACTGGAAGTACAAGAGTGCTCCTCGGAAGCAAAGATAGCAACACTGCGTCTCACATACTTTGGACATGTTATCAGGAGGGACCAATCCTTGGAGAAGGCATCATGCTTGGTAGAGTGGAGGGTCAGTGGAAAAAAGGAAGACCCTCAACAAGATGGACTGACAGAGTGGCTGCATAAAAATGATTGTGGGCATGGCACATTTGGACAAACAGCATCTCCTTGCAAGGCAACTGCTTCAGACAGTGGTGGAAGGATTGCATTTGGCTCAACGGAATTTGAAAGGGAAGGGGTGCTTGGATTCATTAAAATCCACCCAAATTCCTAGTGACCACAAGTGATACAGCAGAACAGTTCCATTGGGTTTCCTAGGCTGTAATAGTAATGGGAGCAGATGGTCAGGTTTTTGCTCCCTGCAGAGTGGCTGGTGGGTTCGAATCCTCTATCATTAGGGTAGCAGCCCAAATGCGGGAATCCTCAGGGAACTTGGCATAGTGGCTGGCAAATATGTTGAATAAATGGACAGATCCAGGGCCAGATTAAGGCACGTGAAGGCCCTGAACATTGATAATCTGTGGCGTCTACTCCTATGCTGATTCAGCATTCAAACAAGACATGTGAGCCATGTGTGTATGTGTGTGTGTATATATACACAGCTGATTTAGCATCCAAGCAAGATATGTGAGCTATATATGTGATCTATATACACAGCATGTATACATAAGTGTGGAAACACTGGTGGCATAGTGGTTAAGTGCTGCATCTGCTAACCAAAACGTTGGCAGTTCAAATCTGCCAGGCATTCCATGGAAACTCCATGGGTCAAGTCTACCTTGATGTGTAGGATCGCTATGAGTCAGAATAGACTTGATGACAGTGGGTTTCTCTTTGGTTTATACATGCATGTGTGTGTATCTTACCTATCCATAATGGAACTTCTTTTTTTTTTGTTTTTACTTTTACCAACTCATAACTTATCACAATAGTTAAGTTAAAGATCTGCAATCATGATTTAAATCTCTACCTCTGGCTCTCTACTGACGAAGTGGTCTGCTTAAAAATCTCAGAAGGACAGTGGAAGCTGGTAAGTCACTTGTATATTCTCATCTGGAAATTATACCAAGCCTCAGAACTTTCACCAAGGAGTTTTCCTTGTAGTGAGTCTCAGAGTCTTCAGTAGGCATCCCAAATGGTCCCTTCACTTGGAGGTTCTCCTTTTCACCTCTAATCAAGTTAGATTACACCCTCTCCAGGGATTTTACATTGCAGCTGGTTACAGTAATTCTAACCTCTTGTTCCACAGGTATCTTTCCCGTGTCCATAAAAGTCATGTCTGTGGCATGGCTTCCTGACCCACTTGTTTGCCATGAGGGCAAACAGCAGTGATTCAGGCCTGGGCAAGTTAGGTAGACCTGTAGCAGCCACTACCTCTTCTGTAAAGATGTAATTTCTTTTTGACCAGACTTGATAGTCCAACAGTCTGGAGGGTCCCCTGAAAACATGGCCCCTGGACTTACTGCTAGCTTGAATTGAGCCAACACTTCACACAAAGATTGGACTGGACTAAGGGACACAAAGTGATGCAGGTGGTGTGTATATTTTATGGGTAAATATACATATGAGGCCATCCCACTGGTCTTTTATTTAAGGGGAGAGGAGAGGTTGTAGAGGAGGGGACAGGTGTCAGTTGAGTGGATACTGGAAGTAAAGAGTGGAGGGGACGGGTGGGCTTTCACAGGTGAGGCGAGCAGATAGAGTTGCACAGAGGTGGGTGCTTGTGATTTTCTATGGAAAATTGACTTGGATTGTAAACTTTCACTTAACCACAATAATTTTTTTTTAAAAAGATGTAACTTCTTTTTAAATGAGACTTTAGTCTTAGTGATTGAACACAAAAGTCAGTGTATTCCAGTATAGAGGAATGAGATAAATTGGGTTGTAAATTTTTTAGTGGATGCAAGGTGCTAAGGTTGTTACTGTATACCTCATTTTTGACAAAACGAATATTCCACATAGTCCATATCAAAGTAAATGAGTCAGTCAACTTAGTTGTTTCAGCACTAAATGTGAAATTGTGTTGCTGTCCCCCAACAAAAAATTGACTTTCACCAATTTTACTTTAAATGACTCATAATTCAGTATTGATGCTTGCTTTATACTAAATGCTATAACTATAAATGAATCAATAAAAATATGTCATAAAAGAAAATTCATGGATCAGAAAATGAATATTACAACAAATTGGTATGTTTTATTTTAGACAGATCTTCTCTTTCTAACAAATTATAAAGATATTATTTTCTATTCTTTGCTCTTACAATTTCTTCAATGATTTCATCACAATTAAGCTGCCAAAAAATATAAGCTTTCATATATGATAAGGATAATGAATTGAGTAGAATTACAACAATGTTGAATCATTGTTGTAAGCTGAGCATTTTGAGCCTCAGGGATAACAATGAGTGTTCTGTTGTGCAGTTTGTAGTCATTAAAGTTAGTAATATCATAAAGCAATTTCAACACTGGAAAACATCAATAAATTTTATCTTCCATTAAGGAATCATACACGCCTACATGAGGCAAATTTGTCTTTCCTGAATCTGTAAACTTAGTTCTTCTATAAGAATGAAATTGTTGTATCTCTTTGTACAGGTCTCTGTTTAAGTTGCTGGGATAAGCCTGAGCTAATTTCTCGGATGGTTTCATGCATTCCTCATCAGGCATAGCCATGCTGTTTAAGATAGAAAATTTATTTGAAAGAGCATCATACATTTTTGCTCTTCTTTTCATGCAAGATTCAGGTATGTCAGTGATGGTGTAGTACATGGTTATACAAAATTGATGTCTGGCACTCAGTACTGCCAGAGCATTCCATCATTTACTTGTTTCTTTCTAACACTTCAACGATGATGAACTGCTTGGTAATTAGTATTTGGCAGTATTTGTTTTGTTCTGTTTTCAAAATCTTTTCTTAAATTATATAAATACCCTGTTAACAACTGATAGCAATCAATTTATATCTTTAAATTTGCTTATGAATTTTGGAGAGCTTGACTTGTCCATTGAAAAGGCCACAATATATTATTCCACGTCAAAAACAAATAAATAAAATCTCCAGATTCATTGCCATCAAGCTGATTTCAACTCATGCAAACCCTATACAGCAGAGTAGAACTTCCCCAGAGGATTTCCAAGGTGGCCGGTGGATTCAAACTGCACACCTTCTGGTTAGCAGTCTGGGCTCTCAGACATTGCATCAACAGGGGCTCATTACTCCACATATAACCAATATAAATACATGTGGGCTTAAATCAGAGATACTGTAGGTTCAGTTTCGGAACACCTCAATAAAGGAAATATCACAATAAAGCAAGTCACATGAATTCTGGGGTTTACCATTGCATATAAGAGTTATACTTACAAAAACTCACAAAAAAGGCTTATACACAAAAAGAAGCAATCATTGTTATGAGGGATGGGAGTGGTAGTGTTTAGTGGAAAACACTAAATAAACAGTAGATGAGTGGTAACTCTGGTGAAGAGTAAGACAGAACACAAGCCCGGGGAAGCCAGCACAACTTGTGTAAGGTAAGATCATAGAAACTCCATAAACACATCGAAACAGCACTGAAGTACTGGGCTGAGAGCTGTGGGGACCATGATCTCAGGGAACATCTAGCTCAAACAAAAATGTTCTACATTCTGCTTTGGTGAGTAGCATCCAGGGTCTTAAAACCTGTGAACAGCCATCTAACATTTCACTGGTGTCACCCTTCTGGGAGGAAAGGAGAATGAGGAAAACTAAAAACACAAGGCAAAGATTAGTCCAAGGGACTAGTGGACCACAACTACCACAGCCTCCACAACAGTTAGTACAACTAGGTAGTGCCTGACTACCACTTCTCCAACAGGGATCACAGCAGAGGGTCTTAGGCAGAGCTGGGGAAAAATGTAGAACAAAATTCTAGCTCAGAAAATCTGACCAGAGCCCAACAACAGATGAATGGATAAACAAACTATGGTATATATACTCAATGGAAAACTACGCAATGATGAAGAACAATGATCACTTTAGGAAGCATCTCATAACCTGGTTTCAACTGGAAAACATTATGTTGAGTGAAATCAGTGAGCAGCACAAGGACAAATATTGTACGAGACGCCCTACTATAAGGACTTAAAAACAGACTCACGTACAGAAGAAAAGACTCCTTGATAACTGCAAAGGAAGGGAGGGAAGGAGGGAGAGGGTTGGTTATAGATTAGACAGTTGATCAAACTTTGTTTGGGTGAAATCAGTGACAGCACACATTAGAAAGAAGACCAATTTAACTGAACTTCAACATAACCGGAAAACTCTTCCCATCTCAATTCCATACTGTAAGGATTGAGTAGCAGGGGCAGGGGCCTTGGGACCATGCCTTCAGGGGACATCGAGGCCCACTGGCATAACTACACTATTGCTAAGAACTAACAAGATGCCACCTGAGGTACACCAAATGACCCCAACTCAGCTGGAACAGATGATCACCAAGGACAACAATGACATGGGAGAAAGAGATCCCTAAGACAGAAATACTCATGTGAATGGGTGACTGTATCAACATGTGACCATAAGAACCAGATGGTGCCTGGCCACCACCAAATGACAGCCATGATGGGGCACACAATGTTGAGTCCCAGTGGCAACATGAGAAAAAAAAGAGTGCACCCTGAGAACTCCACTAAAAGACCACAATTGATGGTCTGAAGATCTGGGAGTTCCCCTGGCAGCACTAAACCTGATGCTGCCCCTAATCATAGATCATTACTGAGGTCAACTCTTTGGACAGGAATGGGTTGCACTTGAGGACACAGAGTGGCCATATCGTGTGTGCACTTTATGGTTCTGCACATCCATAGGATGTCATCCTACTGGCCTCTTACTAGAGGACAGTGGAGAAGGTTGAGAGGAGGGGACAGGAGATTGTTAAGAGGATATGACATGTATGGAATGGAAAGGAGGAGTGTGCTATCACCAGGCGAGGAGAGCAGAGGGAGCTGCAGATAGGCGGGCATGCAAATTTGAATTCTATTGTAAACTTTCACTCAATCACAATTAAAAAAAAAAAAGCTGACCAGAGTTACTAGTCTGACAGACTGAAGAAACTCCAAGAGTATGACTCCTGACACCCTTTTAGATCAGTAATGAAGGGGCTCGTGAGACTTGTCCCTCAGCCAAAGATCAGACAGGGCCATAAAACAAAATGAGTCTAAAGGTGCACACCAGCCCAGGGGAAAGGACTAGAAGGTAGGAGGAGACAAGAAAGCTGCTAACAGGGAATTGAGAAAGGAGACTGTTGACATGTGGTGGGACTGTTAACCAGTGTCATTAAACAATATATCTGCTAACTGTTTAATTAAAAGCTAGTTTGTTGTGTAAACTTTCACCTAATGAACAGTAATTAAAAAGTGATATTAAAAACCAAAACAATTTCTGAAGCCCACTCGTCAAACAAAAAGATTAGACTGGACTATAAAACCTAGTATAATACATGGAAAGAGTGTGCATCTCAGTTTAATCAGATTCAAGAGATAGAATGGGCAGCTCTTGTTCATAAGCAGGATGAAAAGGCAGGAAGGGACAGCAACTGGTTGAATGGACCCAAGAAACCTGGGATGGAAAGGGGGAGTGTGCTATAATATTGTGGGAACTAATGTCATGTAACAGTATGTGTATACATTTTTCTATGAGAAATTAACTTGAGCTGTACATTTTCAACAAAAGCACAATAATTTTTTTTTTTTGAGTTGTGTATAACTATGCTGTAGTCTATTAGGAGTCTTGGTGGCACAGTGGTTAAGAGCTACAGCCGCTAACCAAAAGGTCAGCTGTTTGAATCCACCAGCTGATTCTTGGAAACCCTACAGAGCAGCTCTACTCTGTCCTACTGGGGGCTATGAGTCAGAATTGACTTGATGGCAACAGGTTTGAGTTTTGGTTTTGGTAGTCTATTAAGTGTGCAAGAGCATTATGTCTAAAAAAAATTAACAGCGTAATTAAAAATAATTTGCTGCTATAAAATACTAACCGTCATCTGAGTCTTCAGTAATAAAATGTTTTTGCTGGTGGAGAATCTTGACAATGTTGATGGCTGCTGACTGATCAGAGTGGTGGCTGCTGAAGGTTGGGGTGACTGTGGCAATGTTTTAAAATCAGACAACAGTGAAGCTTACATCAGTTAACTCTCCATGAAATATTTATCTGTAGCAGGCAATGCTATCTGATAGCATTTTACCAACAGAACTTATTTTTAAGCTGAAGTCAATCCTCTCAACCCCTACTGCTTCTTTATTAACTAAGTCTATGTAGCATTCTAAATCCTTCGTTTTCATTGTGTTAAAATGAAAGGCATTCACAGCATCTTCGCCTGGAGTAGGGTTCATCTCAAGGAATCACTTCTTTGCTCATCCATAAAAAGCAGCTCGTTATCTATTCAAGTTTTATCATGAGATTAAAGCAATTCAGCCACATCTCCTGGCTTCACTTCTATTTCTAGTTCTGTTGCTATAGCCACCACATTGCTATATTTCCTCCACTGAAGTCTTGAACTCCCCCAAGTTCATCCATGAGGGCTGGAATCAACTTCTTCCAAACTCCTGTTGATGTTGTTATTTTGACCTCCTTCCATGGATCATGAATGGTTTTATGTTTTTAACGACATCTAGAAAGGTGAATCCTTTCCAGAAGGCTTTCAGTTTACTTTGCTTGGATTCTTCAGAGGAATCACTATAGCCACAGGAAATAATATTTCTTAAATAATAAGGCGTGAATGTCAGAATTACTCTTTGATTCCCCGGGCTGCAAAATGGATGTTTCATTAGCACACATGAAACTAACATTAATCTCACACATCTCTACCAGAGATCTTGAGTGTCTAGGTGAGCAGTGATAATTTGAAAAGAATCCTTTTATCTAAGCAATAGGTCTCAACAGTGGGCTCAAAATATTAGTAAACCATGCTAGTAAACAGATGTGCAGTCATCCACGCTTTGTTGTTCCATTTGTAGAGCTCGGGCAGAGTATATTCAACATAATTCTTAAGGGCCCTAAGATATTCAGAATTGTAAATAAGCATTGGCTTCAACTTAATGTGACCAGCACCATTAGCCCCTACGAAGAGAGTCAGCCTGTCCTTTGAAGCTTCCAAGGCAGCCATTGACTTCTTTCTAACTACAGAATTCCTAGATGACATCTTGCAATATAAGGCTGTTCTGTCAACATGGAAAGTCTGTTGGTTATCTTAGCTAGGTTTTCTGGATAACTTCTGCGGCTTCTACACCAGGCACTTGCTGCTTCACCTTGCACTTGTACGTTTTGGAAACAGCTGCTTTCTTTAAACCTCGTGAACCAACCTCTGCAATCTTCAGATTTTCTTCCCCACCTTCCTAACCTCTCTCAGGCGTCACAGAATTGAAGCAAGTTAAGGCCTTGTTCTGGATTATGCTTTGGTTTAAGGGAGTGGTGTGGCTGGTTTGATCTTCTATCCAGACCACTAAAATTTTCTCTGTATCAGCAGTAAGGCTGTTCTGCTTTCATGTGTTCACTGTAATATCACTTTTTGGGGGGTGGGAGGCAGTCGGGAGGTTTTTTTTTTGGCATTTGTATGTGCTTTAGATGCAAGTTTACACGTCATGTTAGTTCCTATGAAAAAGTTTACAAATATATTGCTTTGTGGCATGGCTGCAGTCCCCACAACATGACAGCACTCTCCCTCTTTCCACCTCTGTTTCCTTATACCCATTTCTCCAGTTTTTTTGTCCATTCCTGCCTTCTCCTCTTGCTTTTGAGCAGAATTTCTCTATCTGGTCTCCTATATCTGAAGTAAGAAGTATGTTCCTCATCCCTGTTTTTGTTTTATAGGCCTGACTAGTCTTTATATGAAAAGAGGATTTCAGGAGTGGTTTTAGTTTTGAGTTAGCAGAGTGTTCTGGGGCCATGGTATTGACAGTTCTCCCAGTTTCTGTCAGACCAGTAAACGTGGCCACTTTTTGTGAGTCCGAATTTTGTTCTACATTTTTCTCCTGCTCTGTCTGGTACTCTCTGTTGCGATCTCTGTTAGAGTACTTGGTGGTGACAGTCAAGCACCACCCAGTTCTTCTGGGCTCAGGTCAGTGGAGACTCTGGTTCACGTGGTCCTTTTGTCTTTTGAGTTAGTACTTTCCTTGTGTCTTTGGTTCTTCCTTTGCTTGGAATAGAATGGGAGCAACAGACAAGCTTTTAAGACCCCAGCTGCTACTCACCAAAATAAAACCCCTAAAACCAAACCCAGTGCAACTGAGTCGATTCAAACTCACAGTGATCCTATAGGGCAGAGTAGAACTGCCTTACAGTTTCCAAGGAGCACCTGGTAGATTCAAACCACCAACCTTTTGACAGAACATTTTCTTTATGAACTGCATTATGCCAGTTGACCTAGGTGTCTCCCGACAAGGCCACGGTCATATATTTGAATGCTGAAGTAGCACTTTTAATTTCATTTAAGAACTTTTCCTTTGCATTTACAGTTTGGCTGCTTGTTTGGCACAAGCATTCAGCTTTTGACATGCCTTCCTCACTAAGCTTAACCGTTTCTAGCTTTTGATTTAAAGTCAGAGATGCTGAGTCTTCCTTTCACTCGCATACTCAGAGGCCACTGTAGGCTTATTAATTGGCCTCATTTCAATATTGTCAAGTCTCAGAGAACCCGGGGGGGCGGGGTAGTGGCTGGCTGATAGAGCAGTGAAAACACACACAACATTTATCAAGTTTACTGTCTTAGATGGGTACAGATGGTGGCACCCCGAAACAATTACAATAATATCACATATCACCATAGTAGATATAAACAAAGTGTGAAATATTGCGAGAATTACCAAAATGGGACACCGAGACGCAAAGTGAGCACAGGCTATTAGAAACATGGCAGTGCCAGGCTTGCTCAACATCATGTTGCTAAAAAGCTTTATTAAAAACACTGTATCTGCGAAGCACAGTGAAAGGAAGCACGCCTGGGTTTACAGTTTGTTGGTTTCAGCTTCTCTTTAGATATCTCCTTTTCATGTCTAGTTTTCAGTAGTATTTTCTACAGCATCTGGAATCTCAGTGCAGGAGTCCAAGACTGTACCCATTGCTACTGCATGTACCTCCCAGCATGTATTAAAACCCAGTGCTGTCAAGTCAATTCTGACTTAGCCCCAGTGTGTATCAGAAGGGCATTTTTAACACTGGATCACTTGCCTGAACATGCTTTGAGAACTGTCCCTTGGTGAGCAGAGGCAGCAAAAAATGTGCAGGGTAAGCGAACAGTAGGAAAAAGAAAAAAAGAAACAATCCACTGATTCTTCCAGAGGTGAAAGGTGTCAAGGTGTTGAAGAGGCAGGGGCCTCCTAATTTAAACCACCTTGCATGGGGGCCCTTCCTGACTCTGTGTGAACCGCCAGCACACTCTCCTGGCCTGGAGATGGTTATCAGTTTTGTTTAGCGCCTTTCTAGTTCCCTCCTACGCTGTGCCTACTTTTCCTTGTGTCCTCTCTGCTTGCTATTCAAGAGTGTTTGATTTGGACAAGTGGTGTTCCTGTTCTGTTGACACCCTAAGCACAGTTCACCTTGCTTGTTGGGTAATCAGTTCCTGGATGGACAAGTGGAAGCGCACCGAAGAGATATTACGGCCTCAGGCCTCTCATTTCCAGCTGTGTACGCTTGGTGGCCTTAGTTAAGGACTATGTCTGAAAGTATGGCAGTTCAAATCTGTTAGACACTCCTTGGAAACTCTAGGGAGCAGTTCTACTCTGTCACTATGAGCCGGGATCAACTCGAGGGCAGTGGGTTTGGATTTTCGGATGTGCTTGAGAGGTGGTACTGCGGCGAAGGAGTGGGGAGGTGTGCTCTGTGGTTTACTGGCCTGGGCTTGAACTGAATCCTAGCTTTGCCACTTACCAGCAGCAGGACCTCAGGCGATAACTTACTCAAGCTGCTTGCTTCTACTGTAAAATAGAGCTGGTAATAGCCACTCAGCCAAGCCACGCCACTGAAGCCTGTCAAAATGCGTTGATCAGTTAATGGGGTCACTGATCTCGCAGCCTAGCACAGAGAACGACAGGCCCGCGGAGGGCCCTAAGGCACCTTGCTTCCATCCCTTTTCCTGGAGGCCCTCTTTCCACATCGAGGCGTCCCTGTCCCCCGCCGGTCCTGTGCTGTCTCCGGAGCGGTCTCCGGGTGGGGGCGCCAATCCCCCCCAAACTTGTACTCCCGCGCGCCGGGGCGGGCAGGCGGCGACAGCCGCAGAGGAAGGCGGGGTTCGCGGGGAAAACGAAACTGAGAGGGATCGGCGCGGGAGCGGCGCAGAAGCGGCGGGGCTTCAGCGGGGAGCAGCGGCCGCAGTGAGCAGGGTGAGCGGGGCGAGCGCGGGGGCGCGGGGCGCGAGCGCGGGGAACGGCGGAGGTTCCGGCCCGGCAGCTGGCGGAGGCACGAGCCGATCCCGCGCCTCCGCCGGGAAGGCAGACTCTGATAGGGGCGCTGGAGTCTGCGCCGTGAGAGCGGTCAGAGCCCCGCCGCCAAGGTGCGGGGTACTTCCAGGATGTGGGGAAAGGATCGTGGAGCGCAATGGGAAGTGAAATGCATTTCATTCCCTCGAAGGATTTGTCAGAACCTGTGACACACAGCTAGCCCCCAGCGCGGAGAGGGGGCGGGGACAGCTGGTGGGTACTCGACTGTGGGAAATGTATGGCGGCCTGAAGGAGCCATCATTGATTAGTATCTGTGGGTAAAAATCTCCTGCCTGGATAGTTACTGGGAAACCCCGGTCAAGTTTAGTGGTTAAGTGCTACAGCTGCTAAGCAAAAGGTCGGCAGTTCAAATCCGCCAGGCACTCCTTGGAAAGTCTGTGGGGCAGTTCTACTCGGACGTACAGGGTCGCTTTGAGTCGGAATCGACTCGACGGCGGTGGAGCTGAGGGCGGGGACAGTTAGTGTGTCTCCCAGTAGCGCGACCTCCGCCCCGCTCCTACCCTGACGTAGCTACTTCGTCTTAACTCCGATGCCTGACTGTTCCTGTAAATCCGAGCTGACTCTCACCTGCTGGGTTCCTCCACTGCCTTCTCTTCTCACAGGAATCCTATTTTAGGCTTGGTGAGGGCCGGCCAACAAGGCCCCTAGCTTTCTCCGCTCGGCCTCCGCGCCGTTACGCGGACCGCTCTGGATCTCTGCACTGCTTGTTTCCTCTTCCTAGATCCTCCCAGCCACGCCCACTGCCCACCCCCCATACCTGCCTGGGCCAGTTTCTTCGTCCATCCTCGTCTCTTCTGTACCACCAGCACCCACTGCCGTGGAGTGTGGTCTGACTCACAATGACCTAGAGATCCCAAGGAGCGCTTGGTGGATTTGAACTGCAGATGTAGCACTTAACCTACTAGGCCACTAGGGTTTCCTGCGCTTTCTCTCATGCCCTTTCTCTGATGCCACTTTTATCAGAACACCGTTCCCTGAACACTACATCAAAACAACCCCATCCTGCCCTTCCTGACCCCCTGCCTCTACCCTCCTGACTCTTGTCTACCTTAATTGGCTTTATTTCTTCATCATAGAATTTATCACGCTGTGATACTTATTATAAGCTTCGTATCTGTCCCTTCACTAGTAAATAAGTCCACAAAGGCGGGGGCTTACGTGTTTTGTTCACTGGCAAAACCTCGGTGCCTAGTGTATAATACACGCTCACTAAATATTTTTTAAATGAATGGAAATTCATAAATCGCATTTCCAGAATAACGAGATTCCCTACTACTCATGTTTTCTTTAGTACTAGGAGTGCGTTGCCAGAATGGAACGTACGACTTTAATTGTTCTAAGCGCTACCTACCTCATTGCTGAATATCACTACGGTCACCTTCAAAGGACTTCCTTTGGGAAGCTGTGCGCCGATGCCAGTGCCTAGTCCACCCTTTAAAGCAGTTTTGGAACTCTCTCTGCAGTGGCCATTGTACACAGTGGCACCGTGGCAAGTTTGTAGTCTTAGCTGTATAGTTGTCTGTGAGGGAGTTTTTAGCCAGTAAACAAATAACTGTATTGGAACACCCTCCTACTCATCTGATCTGGCCCCCAGTGACTACTCTTTACCTGAAGATAAAGGAAATATTGAAAAGAAGACATTTTATGAGATTCAGGACATCAAAGTAATATGATGGCAGCTCTGACAGCCATTCCAAAAAGAGTTCCACAGTTGCTTTGAAGGGCGGGCTGGGCGCTGGTGTTGGTGCATGGCTTCCCCAGGGGAGTACTTGGAAGGTGGCCGTAGTGATATTCAGCAGTGAGGTGCACTTTTTCTAGGATGAGTTCTCGAACTTAACTGCTAGTCCTCCTAAAAGATATTCTCTCAGCTGTCATTTAGAAGCTTGTTAATATTGGAAAGATCATGCTGTTGCTTTTCGTTTTGCTTATTTGAACCTGAAGACCCATAACACTCAACCTGTAGTTTATTCATTTGTTAATCAGATATTATTTGAATGCATGTTACAGGCCAAGCACTGTGTAGGCTCTGGAGGGGGTTTGGTCTACAGGGGTCTCCCTGGCTGCTGACAGGGAAGGTAGGTACAGCCAAAGAAGCTTCTGAGCATGAGTAAGAGGGCCAGATAACGTTTGTTAGTCAGTATGATGGAGGTTTCTTTTCTGAAAATGACAACAAACAGATTGAAAACAAGGTTTGTTAAAGATAGTTAAACAAAAATCTGCTATTTCTTTGTTTCCAAACTCTGAAGTACCATTTCAGACACACCAATTCAGCTTTTTCTGAGTTTACATATACATTCATGTGTTTGTGTACATTCAGATTGGGTATGCTGAGGATTTAGAGCATTTGATAAGACCTGAAGGTAAATAATTTTGTGAAGGGTCCTCCTGTCACTGCTTTTCTGAAATCTGTGACCCCTGCCATTCAACAGATGTCTCATGGTTGTGACTAACTAAATGGTTTCTGAAAATAATAGCATAGCCCACAGTCACCTGTTCAAAACCCTTGGACTGAATGTGTTTTAGAATTCAGAAATTTATGGATTTTAGAAAGGCAATGAAGTGTAAGTATGACGTATTATAGCATGTCTTTGGGAGGGTATGTGGCAGCACCCCCTAATGAAACATATTAGTATTTCTGTAGTGGCATGTTAAATAAGTAACAAAATATAAGGACTATAAATGGCTCATGTCCTTTCAGATCAACACAGGCAGCTCCAAATCTAACAAAATGAGTAAATTAACAGTAAACAAATAAAAACTCTTGGTTATCAGAGGTATTTGGGGTTTGGAATTGCAGACACTTTGAAGATCAGTTATGTGAGGGGACTCTGCTGGAGACTGTATCTCACCGTTTGTGACAAACCTATGACTCAGGGATTTTTATTCCTGTTTTCAGGTCATTAGTCAGAGGTTCAGAGAGGTGTCTAGTCCAGGTCTGTGTGCTTCTAATGCCCAAGGTTTTTACTCAGTGCCAGGCTGTAATGTGTGCTTGCTTTCTTTTCGCAGATACTGGGGACTTCCAATGCCCTGCTTCCAACCACTGCTATTTCTTACCCAAACCACTAAAGCAGCCTTACGTGGTCTCCCTACTTCTGCTGATGCACTTCCCCCACCCATATTTTTTTCTTCACACAGCATCAGTGATCAGTGTAAAACATGAGTCAGCTCATATTACCCTTCTTAGAATAGTGGCTTCCTCCTGCAATTGCAATAACATCTGGGAAACTGACCATGTTGCTCCAGACCAGTAAGCAGCATCATGATAAATGAGGATAAGACTGACGTTGTCAAAGTTTTAATTTTACTTAGATTCACAGTCAGTGCCCATGGAAGCTGTAGTCAAAATATCAAACAATATATTGCTGTAGGCAAATCTGCTGCAAAAAGCTTCTTTACAGTGCAGAAAGGCAAAGATGTCACTTTAAAGACTAAGGTGCACCTGACCCATGCCATGGTGTTTTCAGTCACCTCATATGCGTGCCAAAGCTGGACAATGAGTAAGGAAGACTGAAGAAGAATTGATGCCTTTGAATTATGATGTTGGTGTAGAATATTGAAGAAACTGTGAACTGCCAGAAGAGTGAACAAATCTGTCTTGCAAGAAGTGCAGCCTGAAGCACTTGCATCCTTAGAAGCAAGGATGATGAGACTTTGTCTCATGTATTTTGAGCATGGTATCAGAAAGAACCAGTCATTGGAGAAGACTACTATGCTTAGTAGAGGGTCTGCAAAAACCAAGAAGACCCTCAGTGAGATGAATTGACATAGTGGCTGCAACACCAGACTGAAACATAGCAATGATTGTGAGGAAGGCACTCTGGTTTTTTGCTTCGTGGATTGGCAAGCCTAGCTTTACCAGTAAGTGCCTTGAGGTACCCTACTCTGTTAGGAAGCCTCCTGTGCAAAGGCTCTAACTCATTCTGTGAGTCACTCCAACACCATCTCACATAGGTTCTTGATTCTGCTTCTATTGTTTGCTGCTGCTTCTCGCCATCTGAACCATCTCCAATGTTACAGCTCTCCTCACTTACTTCGGTGTCCTCACCAGAGTTGTCTTTGATGTACATAATTCCACCAACAATCTCTTCAAGGCAATGTAGGCTTTTACTAGTAGGCCCTTTAAAACTACTCTTCCAGCCTGTATATATTCACAGTTTCAAAACCACTTCCATGTTTAGGTATATGTTAAAGCAGTACTCTCATGTCCTGGTGCCAGACTTTGTATTAGTTATCCAGTGCTGTTATAACAAATTGAAAACCTGGTGGTGTAGTAGTTGAGAGCTGTGGTTGCTAACCAAAAGGTTGGCAGTCTGAAGCCACCAGGCACTCCTTGGAAAGTCTGTGGGGGCAATTCTACTCTGTCCTATGGGATCACTACAAGTCACAATCCATTCTGTGGCAGTGACTTCGGGTTGCTACAACAAATATTACAAGTATTAACAGAAAGAAATTTATTCTCTCCTGGTCTAGGAGGCTGGCAGCCTCATTTCAAGGTGTTGACTTCAAGGGAATACTTTCTGTCTGTGAGCTCTAGGGGAAGGTCCATTTTATCAGTCTTCCCCTGATCTAGGAGTTCCTCACCACAGGGACCCTGGATCCAAAGAATGTGCTCGTTTCTTGGCTTGTCATTCTTGGTAGAATGAGGTTCTTCTTTTCCCTGCTTGCTGCTTCTCTCTTTCTTCTTCTTCTTTTTTTTTTTTTTTTTTTTGCATTGCTAATAGTTTTTGGAGTGCTGGGATAATTTTCTTACTGTACTTTAGAAGAAGGTTTACAGAATAAGCTAGTTTCTCATAAAACAGTTAGTACACATGCTGTTTTATCATATTGGTTAAGAACTGCATTGACATGTCAACACTCACCCTTCTTGAACTTGACTTCCCTGTTACCAGCTTTACTGTCCCCTCCTGTGTTCCAGTCCTTGTCCCTGGGCTGGGGTGCTCCTTTAGTCTTGTTTTGTTTTATGAGTCTGTGTAACCTTTCACTGAAGGATGTGCCTCAGGAGTGACTTCATTATTGAATTAAAAGGATGTCCCTAGGTGCTTCTCTCAGGGTTTCTCCAGTCTGTCAGACCAATAACTCTGGTCATTTTTTATGATTCAATAGTTTGTTCTGCATTTTTCTCCAGCTCTGTCTGGGGCCCTCTATTGTAATCTCTGTCAGAGCAGTGGTAGGTGGGCACCATCTAGTTGTACTAGACTCAGTCTAGTGGAGGCTGGTAGTTGTGGTCCATTAGTCTATTGGACTAATCTTTCCCTAGTTTCTTTAGTTTTCTTCGTTGTCCGTTGCACCTGAAGGAGTGAGACCAGTGAAATATCTTAGATGGCCGCTCATGGGCTTTTAAGACCAAGACAACACTCACTAAAATGTAGAATGTTGTCTTTAGAAACTGTTATGACAATTGTTGCTTCTCACTTTTATCTCGAAAGAGATTGACTGAAGATATAACCTAATCTTGTAAGTTGAGTCCTGCCTCATTGACATTACAGCCTCTAATTCTGCCTCATTAACATCAGAGGTAGGATTTACAACACGTAGGAAGATCACGTCAGATTACAAAACAGTGGACAACTGTGCAGTCCTGGAAATCATGGCCTAGCCAAGTTGATATACATTTCTAGGGGACACAATTCAATCCATAACAGCACCTAGCAACAACACTGACTATGATCTAGAGGTATATGTGCTTGGATGCCTGCCTGCCTGCCCCACTGATTTGTGTTCTGCCCTCTCCCTCTCCTTAACCCTGCATCAGCCCCATTGGCCTTTTACCAGTAGAAGGGATAGCCAAGCCAAAGCCAAGTGCCATCAAGTCAGATCTGTGATATAAAACCAAACCAGGACCTCTTCTAGAGTATCTGGGAAGTTTTCTGTAAGAAGTAACATTTGAGCTGAGCTCTGTAGGAAGACTAGGTGTTAACCAGGAAAAGGCAGGGGTAGAATCAAAAGCATTTTGAAGGGCATGGTTGCACAGAAGCAGTTGGGAGCTGGTGGAGGCAGACACTTGAGAACCATCATTGTACAGGAAGAATTTAATGACAGAAGCCTGGAGTTGATCACGAAGGGAGTAGGTGTAAGTAGAGAAGAGAGAAGGCCCAAGGACTGGGCCCCTGGGCACTACAGTATTCAGAAGAAAGGAACACAAAGAGGAATCAGCAAAAGAAACCAAGAATAATTAGCTTATGAGGAAGGAGAGTGTGGTATCCTAGAAGTACAAGATAATAAAGCGGGAGAAAAGAATGCGCTACCATATCAGGTACTAGCTATACAAGGTCTGACAATTCAGTCTGCAAACTTAGTTGTTCTAAGTGCTACATACCTCAGTGCTGAATGATACAGTCACCTTTGAAGTACCCACCTTGGGAAGCTGGGTACTGACGCCAGCGCCTAGTCCACCCTTCGAAGCACTTTTGGAACTTTTTCTGGAATGACTGTTGCTCATGGTGACACAGTAGCAAGTTCTCTAACTTAATGGTATAGTTGTCTGTGAGAGAGTTTTTGTCCAGTAAGCAAATAACTTTATTAGAACCCCTACTCACTTGATCTGGCCTCCAAGACTTTCTTTACCTGAAAATAAAGGAAATATTGAAAGGAAGACATTTTGATGACACTCAGGATAACATAATATGATGACAGCTCTGATGGACATTCCAGGAAAAGAGTTCCCAAATTGCTTTGAAGGGTGCTGGCATCAGTGCATAGCTTCCCAAGGGGAGTATTTTGAAGCTGACCATAGTGATATTCAGCAGTGAGGTATGTAGCACTTTTTCTAGAGTTAGTTTGCAAACTTAATTGGAAGTCCTCATAGGTCAAGTTGTCTAGGACTGAGAACTGACCACTGGATTTAGTGATAGGAAAGCCATCACCTTGACCTTGACAAGAGCAGTTTTGTTATCTGTGGAGGTTGCATGATTGAATTTGTAGTTTAAAAATGCATGCTGACTGCAGATTAGAGACAGAATTCAGGTGGCTATGAGATGCTAGTTGTCATGTTCTTGCAGCAGCCCAGGAGTGGAGTGATACTGGCTTGAACCTGGACAGTAGTGACAGGGCTCTTTGGGAAGTAGGATTTTGAAGTTTCAGAACTTGGTAATGGATTAAGTGAGGATGAGGAGATGTCAAGAATGCTATATGTTGTATTAGCCACAGTGCTCCAGAGAAACAGAATTAACTAGATGGATGTGATATGCATGATTGCGGAGATTGGCAAGTCTGAAATCTATGGGGTAAACTAGCTGGCTGGAAACTGAGGCAAGAGTTAATGATACAGTTGTGTCTTAGTTACCTACTGCTGCATAACAAGAAGCAGGAAACCCTGGTGGTGCAGTAGGTTAAGTGCTATGTCTGCTAATCAAAAGGTTGGCAGTTCAAATGTGCCAGGCTGTCTTTGGAAACCCTATGGGGCAGTTCTACCCTGACCTATAGGGTTGCTGTGAGTCAGACCCAACTTGATGGCAGTGGGTTTGGGTGGGCTATAACAAAAATACTACAAGTGAATGGCTTTAACAAGTTTATTCTCTCAGTCAAAGAGGCTAGAAGTCTTAATTCAGGGTGCCAGCTCCAAGAGGAGGCTTTCTGTCTGTGTCAGCTCTGTGGGAAGCTCAATAGCATCTAGGAGCTTCTCAGCAAAGAGACACCAGATCCTGAGGACATGCTCCACTCCCAACCCTTTTTTGTTGGTGGCATAAGATCCGTCTCCTCTCCATTTGATTCTCTTTTTTATATCTCAAAAGAGGTTGACTCAAGATATAGCCTAATTCCATGGATTGAATCCTGGATCATTGATTAACTGCCTCTAATTGTGTTTCAGTAATATCATAGAAGTGAGGATTTACAATACATAGAATAATAATACCAGATCACAAATGGTGGACAGCCACACATTACTGGAAATCATTGCCTACACAAGTGACATATTTTGCAGGGACACACATCAGTCCATCATAAGTCATGAGCCAAAATCTGTAGGGCAAGACTAGAAAATTAAGCAGAATTCCTATGCTACAGCCTTAGGAGGAGATTCCTTCTTTTCTGAGAAACCTCAGATTTTGCTCTTGATCTTTCAGTGTGAGTGTTGTTATTGTTTCAGTGCCATTAAGTTAGTTCTGACTCTTACAGCAGAATGAAGCACTGCCATGTCGTTGTTATGCTTCAACCCATTGTTGCAGCCACTGTGTCAAGCCATCTCATTGAGAGTCTTCCTGTTTTTTACTGACCCTCTACTTTACCAAGCATCATCATCTTTCTCCAGGGACTGATCTCTCCTGACATGTCCAAAGTATGTAAGATGTAGTCTCACCAGCCTTGCTTCTAAGGAGCACTCTGTTTCACTTCTTCCAAAACAGATCTGTTTGTTCTTTTGTCAGTCCATGATATATTAAATATTCTTCTCCAACACCACAATTCAAAGGCATCAATTCTTCTGTCTTCCTTATTCATTCTCCAACTTTTAGAATGATACGATGTGATTGAAAATACCGTAGCTTGGGTCAGGCACACCTTAGTCTTCAAGGTGATATCTTTGCTTTTCAACACTTTAAAGAGGTCTTTTGCAGCAGATTTTCCCAATGCAATGTGTCTTTTGATTTATTGACTGCTGTTTCCATGAGTGTTGATTGCTGAACCAGGTAAAATGAAATCTTTGACAACCTCCATCTTTTCTCCGTTTATCATGATGTTGCTTACTGGGAAGGAAGTGGGAAGTGTGAGGATTGTGGAGAAGATTTGAAAGTTATCAAACAAGTGTGAGAGTGAGTTTACCAGGGAGTTGTATTCGGGTTGGCAATGACATAGAATCTAGAGGTAAGGGAACCATTTAGGCAAGACTAGTGAGGAAACCCTGGAGGCATAGTGGTCAGGTGCTATGTCTACTAGTCAAAAGGTCAGCAATTCGAATCCGCCAGGTACTCCTTGGAAACCTGATGGAGCAGTCCTACTGTGTCCTATAGGGTCGCTGTGAATTGGAATCTACTAAAAAGCAGTGGTTTTTTTTTTTTTTTTGAGTGAGGGTTGATGAAGGTTATTGACAAAAGTGACAGAGTGAAAAGGGATGTTTTCAAGAGAAGTTTAGGAGGTGGACTTGAACTGTTAAAATCAGGAAGGGGTAAGAGAGAGGTGGAAGCTGGTGGCTAAGTTCCTTTCAGGCTTAGGCAAAGCCGCTGATGGAAGCAGGATCACCAAGGAGAAGTGGGCTCCCAGGAAAGGGATCTGAAGCACTTGCTTCCAGAAGCCATGCAAACCTAGGAAAGAAATAGAGGCAAGTTAATGTTCTGGGGGCTAGCTTCAGGCAGCTTAGGAATCCTAATTATCAGGTTTTAAAAATGAAAGTAGAAAGCAGAGTGTCAAAAGTAACCACGGGTTTTAAGGTGGAATGTTGAGAGCTTAGTAAGGGTCGTTAAGAGTCAGAATTGAGTTGATGGCAGCAGGTTTTTTTTTTTTAATTTTTTTGGCCAGGTGGGAGAGGTGTGTGGTTAGTAGTTATAATGTCTTTTACCATCTACTCCTATTTGCTAAATCACTGTGGGTTGGGAAACAGTTTGGCTGGGGTCTGAGGAATTCAAGTATTGTTAATTTGTGGGTCACCTGCTTCATGAAGAAGTTATCTGTCAACAGATGACATGAACAGGGCCGCTGCTGGGCCATGTGCAAGGTAGAAAAAAATACTTCTGTGAGTAGAAGTATTCTCTAGCCATGGCCTAGTCTTGGAGCTGAGTATGGACTGGGCTTTTTTGTATGACACGCACATCTACACAGTGCAACTCTACAGGAGTGAGGTATAGAGTGCTCAAGGGAGCCCAGGAGGGTGGAACTGAGTTAGCATCCAAGTATGTACAACACACTTGCAGGAGTATAGAAATGAGAAAAGATTTGCTTTCCACCCAGTGATCAGATCTTTGGAGAAGAGATCTTCCAATCCATGGCATAGCAAAGCAGGCCACAGTCCCAAGGCAGCTGCTATAAAAAAAGCAGACACATTCCATACAGGGGCTCAGAGCAGGGGAAGGGGGAATGAGCAGAGGACCAAAGCACAGGTCCAGGCTTATTTCCAGCTGACAGAACTTAATGAGGAATCTTGGAGTCCTGGGCTAGTACTTGGCCAGTAAACTGTTAGCCACTCATCTCTATCCTGAGAAATTCTCTGTATCTTGTCAATTTTGTTTATAATTTGAATTATTGCTGTTGTCTTGATTCTGTGAAACCTGTAAACGGATTTCTCAACTCACCCAGTGTATGAGTTGCTGGAGAATTGACTTCTGCAAATTCTAAGTGAGGATGCTTGTGATTTCACATGAAATTATATTCCCTTGCAGCTGAATCCTTCAGTTGTCACAAAATTCACCTATTATGTGTACTTTGGAAATCCTGGTGGCATAGTGGTAAAGTGCTATGGCTGCTAACCAGAAGTTCAGCAGTTCAGATCCACCAGGCGCTCCTTGGAAACTCTATGAGGCAGTTCTATGATGTCTTGTAGGGTTTCTGTGAAACAGAATCGACTTAATGGCACTGGGTTTGATTTTTTGGTTTTATATGTACTTTGGTCCTTTTTCTGTCCAGAATGAGGAATTCTATGTCTGCAGCCTTTTCTTATCTTCTCAGGCAGGTGGACAAACTTGTACTTGATGGTGGAAGCATAGAAGGAGCCCCTTTGTTCTTTGGCCAGTTGAGTTTTGAAAGTAGAAAATTTTGGAGGAATTTTCTTGATTCTGCAATCCATGGGAGAGAAAAAAAGACTTTTGTAAGAAGTTTTCCTCTGAATATATGTAACGCGGCTCTTGGCTGGCCATATGTAACGCTAAAATGAGTCACAGAGATTTTCCCCACTACCTTTTGTCTTCTAAACAGGATTTGAAAAGTCAGATTTAATATGTTCTCTGATTCTGTGAGTGTCACTTCTTTCAAACATTTCTTCTGTGTAGGCTTCTGGAAGAAGAAATGGACAGTGGTTTCTTCATGGGTGAACTTAATAAATACAGTCAAAAGAATAATGTAATTCTGAAGTATGATGAACTTTGTAAAACAGGACCTCCGCATGACTTAAGGTAACTTACTTTACGAAAAGGTTTGTCTTTGTAAAATGTAACAAGGAGAAGGGCAAGTCTTGCACAATTTTAAAGTCAATACTTTAAACTGTTAGCAAAATCTTTACCAAGTTCTGTGAGATTGCCCTTTTCATAAAGCGGTAACTTCAGAGGGCTCCTGAGAAAAAGGAAGGCATACTTCAAGAATATGGCTGTTTTACTGTTTAGGAATTACTACTTAACATATTCTAAAGCTAGTCATAGAGGCAGTAGTAATTGGAGAGCTTCTCCTTAAGTAATGAATGAGTTTTGTGATATTTTGTAAATATTTTCTTTGTTATCAGGTTTACATTTCGAGTTGTAATAAATGACAGAGAATATCCAACAGCTGAAGGTAAATCAAAGAAAGAAGCAAAAAATGCTGCAGCCAAAATTGCCATAGAGATAATTAACAAAGAAAACAAGGTGACTGGCTTTTTTCTTTTTTTAATCCAGTAAAAGGGAACTCAAAAATATGTTTTTGTATTTTCCTCTGTGGGAAGATGCCCACCAACAAAGTAAAACTACTTGCAAATTCCTGTACATTCAGAAATTTAGTCTTCTTTTTCCTATTTTTATTTCTGTAGCACTCTGAGTGAGAAGTGTACCTGGGAAGTGTAATAGACAAAGCTGTGTAATGCCTGTTTAGGGTGCCAGCAACAGTTAAATACTAAAAAGTTACAGATATGGAAGTTAAAAAGTGGGAAATGAGCTGTCAGATTCTGTCATGAGTGCCTTCACCTATATGAGAGTGGACTGGAAAAAAGATAAAGATGAAACTGATTGTAAGGAGAGTGAACTAGATGGAGGGCATATAATGGAAACAAGCATACACATAATGGCTATTCCTTAAGGAAAGAGTGGTAAATATTTGAAAAGCTTTCAGCACAGTGTAGCTCTGAAATAAAGGAAGATTTGACTGCAAATTAAAACAAATTAACAGAGGAGGCGGGGCTATGATGGCAGAATAGCTGCACATACACTGTGATTCCCTCTAACAACAAGGAACCAGAAAAACAATTGAATGGATTGTATAGGTCACTCTAGGAACTCTGAATATCAGGGGGAAAGCTGAGGGAACAGACTCAGTGACAGAAAAGAGAGCAACTCCAGAAGCAACTACTTGGGTGAAAATTAAATCCACACCCAGCAGAGGGACCTGTTTCAGCCAGCCAAGGGGGTGGTCGTGGCGCTGTGGTGATGGACATCTGAGCAGGGCAGCAGCACTGTTATTGGAGCTTGTCTTTCTTAGTGGAGAAGGTGAACTTTGGATGGCTGCACCTACAGAACTGCAGAGGACTTTCACCTGAGCATTGTAAGCTAAGTGCTTGTGAACTCTTGTGGATTCAGATCTTCCCTATGGGCTGATTTCTCTTCCATTCCACACACCTCCACCTCCCCTCTCTGTTCTGCACCAGGCACTAAACTCTGATGGACTACCTGGACTAGAAGTAGGATGTCTACACCTACTTCTACACCTACTTGCCATTTGCAAGTTCTTTTACATTCTTCAGAAATAATGTGGGACATAACATACAAAGGAGAGTCATTAAGACTGAACATGGATTAGTCAGTGGAAACCATGCTGGCAAGAAGGCAATGGGCTCACATATACAGAGCTTTAAAGGAAAAACACTGTCAACCAAGAATTATGTATCCTACAAAATCGTCTCTAAACTAAATTCTGATGCACTACCTGGGCTGGAAGTGGGACATCTCATGCATATCCCCTGAGCTGTTCTCCCAGACTTGAAGAGGGAAACAAAGGGAGTGTGGGAGAGAAAAAAAATGTCCTCTGGCTCCTCTGGGGTGGGAACTCCCCTACCACTCTTAGAGCTGTCATAACTCTGACCACTCAGTGACAGGCTATTTAAATTTCCAAGGCTACAATATCAAAACAGCTCAAACATCCAGAGTATTTGGATATTCAAAAACTATTTAAAAATTATTTCTATATAAGTTAGAACACCAGAACCAAACACAAATAAATTGCAACAACTTTCTGATGGCTTGAAGACAACAATCAATTTCTAACCATTTAAAGATGCAGATCACCATGACTTCAGAAAATGCCCCAAAGAATCAAAAAATTTTCCAAATGGAGAAGAATTTCTGAAATTATCAGAAGTAGAATATGAAAGAGTAATGTTTAGTGTTCTTGAAGACATCAGGAAGGAGATTAGGCAAAGTGCAGCAGAGCATAATGAAAAATTAAAGAGGCTACAAGAAATACTGGAGCAACAATGATCTTAAATTCAGCAAATCAGCAATAAAATTACAGAATTAGACAATTAATTAGAAAGTCAAAGGAGCAGGATCAAGGCAATGGAATGTAGAATTAGTGAGAGTGAAGATAAAGCAACTGACACCAGCATATATGAGGAAAACTCAGATAAAATAATTTTAATAAATGAAGAATCACTAAGAGTTATGTGGTATTCTATCAAGAGGAATAATTTATTAATGACTGGAGTATCAGAATGGAGTGGTGGTGGTGAGATGGGAATAACAGAAAATACAGAGAGAATTGTTGAAGACATGTTGACAGAAAACTTCCCAGAGAGCATGAAAGATGAGAAGATACCTATCCAAGATGCTTATCAACCTCCACACATGGTAGATACCAAAAGAAAGAGACCAAGACATATTATGATCAATTTAAAGGAAGCTAGATTTAAACAAAAAAAATGTACAAACAAAAATCATTAAGATTGAGCTTGGATTACTCAGCAGAAACCACACTGACAAGAAGTCAATGTGATCAAGGATATAAAGCTTTAAGGAAAGAACAAAAAAACACTACCAACCTGAAATTATATATTCTACAAAATTGTCTTTTAAATAGGATGCTGAAATTACAACATTCCCAGATAAACAAAAGTTTAGAGAATTTGCAAAAAAAAAAAAAACAAAATTATGAGAAACACTACAGGAAGTCCTGCCATTAGAAAACCAACAACATCATATATGTACTCAAGGATACAATATAGGACAGAGCATTCAGATATCAACACAAATAGGGATGCTACAAAAATAAGTCAAAGCTGAAATACTAAAAATGGGGACGCTGGGATATTGGTCTGTAAATGTTGACAACATTATACTGAAAAGGGGAACAAATTATTGTATTCTTAGATCTTTCAGATGGAGAGGAAGTCAGATGAAATAAAGAAATTAGAGACTGGTTTAAACTTAGAACATTAAGGGTAAATATTAAGATAACCACAAATGAAATTGACAATCCTACACATCAAAACAATAAACAAAATCAAGAAGTCTCAGCAAGTATAAAACTGACAACAATGAAAAGGATGAAAAGAAAACCCATAAACAAAGACAACTCAGCACAGAAAATTAAGTGAAACAAAGAAACTATCAAAAACACATGCAAAAAGGCACCAAAATGTCAGCACTGAATTCATACCTATCAATAATTATATAGAATGTAAATGGGTTAAAAGCACCAATAAAAAGACAAAGAGTTGCAGAAGGGATGAAAAACACAATCCGTCTACATACTGCCTACAAGAGATACACCGTAGACTTAAAGATACAAACAAACTGAAACTCAAAGGATGAAAAGGTATATACCAAACTAGAAATACTGAAAAAAGAGCAGGAGTGGCAATATTAATTTCAGATAAAATAGACTTTAAAATAAAATCCACCACAGTGGATAAGGAAGGTCACTATATATTGCTTAAAGGGCCAGAACATCAGGAAGACGTAACCATGTTAAATATGCACTTAATGACAGAGCTTCTAAATACATCGAACAAACTCCAGCAGCATTGAAAAGTGAGACAGCTCTATAAAAATAGCTGTTTTTTTTTTTTTTAAAAAAAAGATTAACAAAATCAGTAAACCATTGGCTAAAAGAAAAACAGGAGCAGAAGCAAATAACTAGAATAAGAAATGAGATGGGCCATATCACAACAGACTCAACTGAAATTTAAAAAATCATAACAGAATAACATAAAAAATTGGATTCTAATTAGTTTAAAAATCTAGAGGAAATATACAAATTTCTATAAACACGTTACCTACAAAAAACAAAGAAACAAACAAGTGGAAGTAGAACAACTTAATAAACCCATCACAAAAGATGAGGTCGAAAAAGGAATTGAAAAATTCCCAACCGAAAAAACGTCCTGGCTCAGATGGTTTCACTGGAGAAGTCTACCAAACTTTTAGAGGAGTTAACACCATCAGTACCAAAGGTATTCCAGAGTATAGAAGAGAACGTAATACTCCCAAATTCATTTTATGAAGCCAGTATAACCCTAATATCAAAACCGGATAAAGATAGCACAAAAAAAGGAAAATTACAGACCAATATCTCTCATGAACTTAGATGCAAAAATCCTCAACAAAATTCTAGCCAATAGAATTCAACAATATATTCAAAAAAATAACTCACCATGACTAAGTAGGATTCATAGTGGGATGCAGGGATGGTTCAACATTAAACCCAAAAACCCAGTGCCGTCGAGCCAATTCCAACTCATGGCGACCCTATAGGACGAGTAGAACTGCACCATAGAGTTTCCAAGGAGTGCCTTGTGGATTTGAACTGCTAACCTTTTGGTTAGCAGATGTAGCGCTTAACCACTAGGTCATGAGAGTTTCCTCTCTAATAGAAGCAACTAAAAAACCCATGGTCATCAAATCAGTCCAACTCATAGCAATCCTACAGGTAGATTAGAGGTCCTTCATAGAGTTTCCAAGGAGCACTGGTGGATTTGAACTGTTGACCTTTTGGTTAACAGCTAGAATTCTTTACCACTGGGCAACTATGGCTCCAAGTTGTCTCTAAAAAAAGGAAAACCCATTTGCTGTCAAATTGGTTCTGACTCTTAGTGACTTTCTGTGACAGAATAGACCTGCCCCCACAGAGCTTCCGAGAAATTCCTACCTGGTGGGTTCAAGCTGCTGACCTGTTGGCTAACAGCCATAGTTCTTAACCACTAGGCAACCAGGGTTTCCAAAAACCTGGGAGACAGCACAGAAATACCTAAAAACTGAGACATGAAGTTATTTACATGTGAGATAACAGGATCAGTTTTATATATTGAAAGTTAGGGAGAATTTAGCTTTGAAGATATTGTCCTGAAAACTCTTACTTGAGGTGTAATTCTAAATTGACTGGCCAAGTAAAGAAATTTTAATGAGCAAAAAAACTAAGTGAAGATAGCAGAAAAAGAAGAATACCCTACCCCCTAAAAAACAAATGAAAGAAAATAATAAAAATAAAGGCAGAAATTAATGTAAAAGGAAACAAAGAAATAATAAGATTTAAAAAAAATCAATAGCTAGATAAATAGCTAGACAAGATAAATAATAGACACACTTTGAAAGATTTTGTCGGACTTAGAAAAAAGAAGTTTCAGATAACAATAGAAATAATTATACTTTTATATTCACTTTTCATGTTAAATTGAGCTCCCAGATTTAGGGTTAACCAAATCTTCTTTACCCCATTTTTGAGATTTAGAAAAGTTACACAGGATAGAAAACGGAATGAAAAAGTTTGATGGGACTTTGGAGAAGAAACTGCAAACTAAAAAGTTGAAATACCTTGCATGCAGAAACAGAGAAAATGGACTATTTTTCTTTTGAAGTATAAAGGGAAATTAGATGATTTTGTTCCTACTGTTAAAATGTGTCTTTGTATTTTGGGGTAAGGGGAGATGGATATACTTAGACATTTTCACGAGGTATGTAATAGGGGAAATATGTAAAATCTAAGCTGTACTTTTTAGATTGCTCATTTCATAACTTTATTAGAAAAATAAAATAGTTCAATCTTTGTTGTTAGTTGTATTGGACAGGATTGTTTTTATTTTGTAGACTATTAGTTCTGCATCATTGCCAACAGTGGATTCTTCAGAAGGGAATTACATAGGTCTTGTCAATACACTTGCCCAGAAGACAAAACTCACTGTAAATTATGAACAATGTTTTGTGGATGAATCAAAGGTGTCCACGATTACATGGTGAGAGATACTTTGGGTTTTCTTTCTGTTTTCTGATATCTCAGCAATAAATGGATTTATTTTCAAGTGTAATTTTTCAGAAATGTATGTCGTTTATTGTACATTCTGTGTTCAAGTTTTTATATGATTTACAAGTAATTGGACATCTTTGTATTGAAAGTATTGAGATGCTTAACTGCTGAAGCCTTCAAAACTGCCCACCTAATCTGGATTATCCCTTATTTGTGAGCTATATTTTGATGGCTGAATCTGTAAGAGACCTAAAAGATCACAAGGATTTCTGCTTTAGTAAGGTGACAAATTTGCCGTTCCTGAGGTTGTGGTGGCAGTTGCTATGTGGAATCGCTCTGCATCATGTTTGGAATGATTTTCTTAATAGTGTTGTCAAATAAAGTTGCTCTTTGTAAGGTGTGCCTTTGTGCCAGATCTTGCAACGAAGCACTGGAGTGACAAGTTGCCTGGAAAATGCAAACTGGGAATCAGCTAGTCTAACTATTCAAACCTGTTGGTCAGCCATCTTACTGAAGGTCTAACTTATACAAAGCATTAAATATGAATATACCTATTAAGTGGTTGTTATTTTGTGGTCCTTCTTGGTGTGAGAATTTTAAAAATCACTCTAGATTTACTAAGGTTTTGATATGTGGTATTCTGTCTTTCAGTTCTCCTAGATTTCATTTTAAATGTCGAGTTGGGCAGAAGGAATATGGTATTGCTACTGGTTCTACCAAACAGGAGGCAAAACAGTTTGCTGCTAAACTCGCATATGAGGAGATAACAGCAGGAAAAACACCAGTGGTATGTACTGCCTTTGAACTGAGTTTTTATATTGTTGAATTACCACTGAAGTTGATTTGAGGATAGACTGTGTTTGCATGATGCTGAGACGGCAAACCATGTAGCGAAATGATTCCTCCATTCTGTTTCCCATCAATGGGCCATGAACTGAGGCATCACTAGAGAGGACCAAAGTTCCCTTAGCAACTCACGGTTGTTTCTTAAACCTATATCAAGCATCCATTACAAAAAAAGTATTCATCATTGTTTATTGTCGCAAATTTGGTAAATTTGGAAAATCACCATGGTAGCTGTTACACAGAGAGTGAGCCTCTATGGAAAATTAATATATTTTAATTTAAATCTTCAGAAAGCTGACTCAGCATCCTCTGGTTCTTATGTGACTGCTTTCAGTGACTCCAGTAGCTTTTCTTCAGTGACAAGCACATCGTAAGTGTGGACAAGCATCTGTAATATTCAACAAATTGAAGTTGTTGTGTGGAAACATTTTTATGAAAATGTGTAATTTTTAGGAAGAATGTGGAGAAAGAAGTTCATAGACAAAAATATAATCTCATAATTACCCTTTTTCTTCTAGCACTACCAAATCATTACCTGGAAATGAATCATCATCCGGTGAATCTTCAGAAAAGCACAGTGGCTCCAGTTTAAGAGATTCTTCTTCATCATCTTCGGTACAGTATTAGTCTCTGAGCTTCCTAGTTAATCTGCCTTTGTGTTTCCTCTTTTAAAATGACCCCCAGTACCTAACCATGATTATATTCTCATCTCATTCTCTCTTACTAAAGAACAATTTTTTAGCAGCCTTTTGACCTTTTATCCCTCCTTTACTGACTCCCGTTCCCTACCTGCAGAATTCTCCCATACTTCCCTTCCATCTTTTTCTCCCTTTTCACTCTTATATTTTCATAGTTTCCTGTAATCTTGCTTTCTCATCCATCAAGTGAACAGTATTTAAAGACTGATTCACACACTCTGCTTCTTCGCCTCGTCTTTTTTTTAAAGAAATCATATGTAAATGTAAAATAACCAGATTTTAGGATCAAATAAAGTGTTGAGGTATTGATTAATATTACAAAAATATCTTGTTTATATAAAACCACAAAATCGATAAGAAAAAAAAAACGACACGGTAGAAAAATGTACACAGGACCTGAATACACACTTTAAAGAAGACAAACCTAAACAGGCAGCAGACATGAAAAGATACTTTACCCCACTAGTAATCAGGAAAATGAAAATCAAAACAGAGTTAGGTATCATTTCAAACTCCCATACTGGCAATATTTAAGTCTTGCATATGGAAAACAATCTGGTATTTCCTCAAAAAGTTCAACACAACATTTCCATATGACCCAGCAATTCTGCTCCTATATATATGTATACATATACAAACATACATACATATATAAAACAAACCCAGTGCTGTCGTGTCGATTCCAACTCATAGTGACCCTGCAGGGCACAGTAGAACTGCTCCATAGAGTTTCCAAGGAGCGCCTGGTGGATTCAGACAGCTGACCTTTTGGTTAGCAGACATAACATTTAACTGCTATACCAACAGGGTTGCCAAGCTCCTAGATACATACCCAAAAGAATTGAAAGCAGAGACTCAGACAGATGCTTATTTGCCAGTACTCACTGCAGCATTATCCACAATAGCCAAAGGTGGAAGCAGCAAATTGTCCATCAGCAGATGAATGGATAGCCAAAATGTGGTATATTCATACAGTGGAACGTTTTTCAGCCATAAAGAGAAAGTTCTTTTACGTGCTATGATATGGATCAACTCTGAAAACATTATGCTGAGTGAAGTCATTCAGACACAAAAAGATAAATGTTGTGTGTTCCTACTTAACTGAAAAATCTAGAATGGACAAATGCATAGAGAAAAAATATATTGTCTTCCAGGGGCTGGGAGGAGGGAAGAATGGGAAGTTACTGTTTTTGAGCGCTGTGTTTCTGTTTGGGGTGATGAAAAGTTGTGAATAGTGGCACTGGTTGCACAGTTTTGTGAACATAATTAATATCACTGAATTGTGCTCTTAAAATGGTTAAAATGGCAATTTTGTGTTACATTTTTACAAACACTAAAATTTTTAAAACTTCATGTTTTTCAATATGAAGTGTTGGCACATCTGTGCTCCATGGTTGCTCTGACACCCTGCTAGTGGGGGTACAAATTGATGCCACCATTTTGGAGAACAGTTGGGCAGTGTGTAGTAAGCTGAGCAGACCACCCAAACCAAACAACCCACTGCTGTCAAGTTCAACTCATAGAGACCCTGCAGTACAGACTAGAGCTACCCTGTACGGTGGGTTCGAACTGCCAGCCTTTAGGTTAGCAGCTATAGCTCCTAACCACTACACCACCATGGTTTCCAAGCAGTTCCATTCCCAGAGCTGTGTCCTACAGAAACCTTTGCATGTGTCCTCAAGGAAACAGGTAGAAGCATGTTCTTTACAACAGTGTTGCAAGTGTGTTCCTATTGTGATGGGGAAAGAAATGCAAAAGTACTGTCCATTACAGGAGAGTGTCTAAATTAATCATAGTATACTGTAATAGGAAACCTTGGTGGCCTAGTTGTTAAGTGCTACGCCTGCTAACCAAAAGGTTGGTAGTTCAGATCCAGCAAGTGCTCCATGGAAATGCTATGGAGCACTTCTACTCTGACCTACCAGGTTGCCATGGGTCAGAATCAACTCAACAGTGGGTTTTTATAGTTGTAATGCAGTACTGAAGCTGGCAGGCTGTAGGAGCTCAGGAAATTTTAGTCTGATGCTTGTCTCTCCATACCAGCATCATTAAATTGATTAAAAATCATAAAGCTTACCAGAATATGAGGGAATATAAGTGGAGAATAGCTTTGTGAAATGAATGATTATCTTTTATAATTTTTTAACAATATCAATTAAAAACCCCCCTGTTGTGCTAAATATTAAAATCAAACAATTAATGTGTGCTAAGAAACCAAAATAGTACCATTGCAAATCATAAGCCCCTGGTGAATTATTATGAACCAGGTACCTGGACGTTGTATCTTGATTAGCACTGTGATGATTCTGACGGACACCCTCTCATTGGGAACTGCCGACCCAGTAGATCACTGTGGACTCTCAAAGCTCGTGTTCTACCTGGAGAAAAATTGATTCTGTAGAACATATCCTATAATTCCCTTTCTTTGGTCCCTCTTCCATGTCTGCCCCATTGCTATAATAAATGAGACTATTGCAAAGTAAACCAAGAAGCAAGATTTGATGAAACTGTTCATTTTATGTACAAAGGAATATGATCACAGAACCCACTAGAAGTAAAAGAGCAAATAAACTTCCTTAGCAAGCTAACAGTTGGTTTAATCATCTGAAACTAAATTTTCGCTTTTCTTTTGTTATAGGGCAGTTTCAGAAACAATCAAAAGAGAGCACAAAGGTGAGTACCATATGCACTGAATGTATTTTGAAGTGATGTTTAATTTCAGACTCAATCTGTCAGCCTTATTTGTTATGTCTTCAGTGCCTGTAGAGTATTGAACACTCTTATTTGATGGGCATTTCAGAAGTAATAGAGAACTTTCTTAAAGGTCACAAAAAACTTTAACTCTACAAACAAATCATATTAAATATGTGGAGAAATCTGAATACATGCATACACTCCACTATAGACATAAAACATTGTGTGATTACTGCTACAGTCAAGGACATCACTTTGGGATAAGAATCACAGAGGAACTGAGTTTGGGCAGCTGTTTACTAGAGAATTGTGTTATTTTACAAGAAAGGAAGTAGAGTAGAAATGGTGTAATAACTCAAGTAAAAAAAATAAGAGCAGATATTATGTAAGTTATGGCATTTTTCTTTTTTTAGCTGAAGAGAAAAGCCAGGGTGTAAATACAGTCAGAAATGGGTGAGAGGGCAAGGGCGTCCTTCTCAGCCACCAGTATGCCTGGATGGTAGGCAGACACACTGAGGAAGGATGATGCTGATGGGGATGTGCAGGTGGAGAGATGTCTGCAGGTGAGCGAGTCGGGCCTTCAGCCGTGGGTCGTGTGGCATGAGGAGAATTTGTGAGAAAGACTGCAGAGGAAGCATAAGCACAACTTGAAGGAATAGACTTCCATTATTGGGGTGAGAGAGTGAAGAAAGGGTAAAGGAGAAAGGGTGTGAAGATGGCTTCATTCTGGATGGAAGGCAGAAAAAATATTGTGGCACTGATAATGTTAAGGAAATTGAAGACTTGTGGCTACAGGGAAGATAAGTTTGGATGTGTTCAGCTGTAGGTGGTGGTTGAATTTCTGCTTGTGGGTGGCTTACCGCAAGTAAGAAAGGAGGTTCAAAGGACCCAAGTCTAGAATTATGGTTAAGGACATGTCCATCTTGAGGCCTGGAGGGAGATAAAAAGACACTAGTGATGCCACACCAGCAATAACACGTTCAGGTGAAAAAGGAACCAGGAAGGGCACGAAAAGTTATCAGAGACCAGAGGAAAATCACAAGTGTATAGTTTTATAAAGAAACCCTAGTGGCATAGTAGTTAAGTGCTACATTGCTAACCAAAAGGTTGGCAGTTCAAATCCATGAGACGCTCCTTGGAAACTCTGTGGGGCAGTTCTACTCTGCCCTATAGGGTCACTGTGAGTTGGAATGAACTCGATGGCGGTGGGTTTGGTTGGTTTGGTACCATGCTACTCCAGAGCCCTGCTGGCGCAATGCTGAAGAGCTTGGCCACTAACCAAAAGTCTTCATTTGGAATCCACCAGCCACTCCTTGGAAACCTTATGAGTCAGTTCTCTTCAGCCCTATAAAGTAGCTATGAGTTGGAACTGACTCAGCAACAATGTGTTTTTCCTTAACTTGTAATTCAGACAGCTGTGGTGGCAGAAACTTAAAGGTTAGCAGTTTGAACTCACCCAGTGGCTCCACAGAAGAAATGCCTGGCAATCTGCTTCAATAAAGATTACAGCCAAGAAAACCTATGGAGCAGTTGTAGTCTGTAACACATGGGATTGCCATAAGTTGAAACTGATTTAACAGCAAGGATCTCCTTGTTTGTTTTTAGGTATGTTGTTACTGTAATATTCTTGGGTGGTGCAGTTTAACATGCTGGCTACTAACATAAAGACTGGACTTCTGAGTCCACCCAGAAGCCACTCAGATGGAAGATCTGGTTGGGATCTATTTCTGAACAAATTTCATAGCACAGTTCTGCTCTGACACACATGGACTATCCACGAGTCAGCAATCAACAGGAACCTTGTTACTGTAATAAACCCTTTTAGTTGATTCTGACTCATGGCAACCCAATAGTGACCTTATAGGATAGAGTAAAACTTCCCCATAGAGTTTCCAGGGCTGTAATCTGTATGGCAGTAGACTGCCACATCTTTCTTCCGGCTGATGACTTTGACCCAAGCTGTGATGTTTCAGTTAGCAACCAGGTGCTTAACCATTGCACCGCCAGGGCTAATAGTTGACTCAAACTATAAGAAGCCAAATACAGGGCATATTGTTGTTGTTAGTTGCTGTTGAGTCGATTCTGACTCATTGTGACCTTCATATGTGCAGAGTAGAGCTGCTCCATGGGGTTTACAAGGCTGTGACCTTTTGGAGCAGATCCCCAGGCTGTCTTCCACAGCACCTCTGAGTGGGTTTGATCTTCTAAACTTTGAGCTAGTCCAGTTGTATTTGATTTCAGTCTCACTTGCATTTTGTCTTCTTTTTGTATTTTTTTAGAATTTTGGCACCCAACTTTAATTGTGTTCCATCAGAGACAGTCAATAATAGGAAGTATACTGTGGACCCCAGGTAAGAGAGAACTGTAAAATAGAATTTGTTTAAAGATACAGTTGTCCGTTCAATAAAAATAAAAGGCCTTGTTGTATATCAGGCCAATTTAATTCTATTTCTGCCTGAACAGTTTAAATTCCTTTAGCATAATCAGCCCCATGAAGGGTTATCTCTTAGAACAAGATTTTGATGGATCTAAATGGAACATAGTAAATGGAGATCTGTGTGATGCTTCTGTGGATTTTAGTGACATCTATGGAAGTTTCCAATAATGAAAATAAACACACTGGAAACCAGTGAGTGCCAAAACATGGTATGTGGTGGGTGCCCTTACAGAGTGAGGGGGCCAAAGGCACAGGGCTGCAGACCCTGCACCCTGCGGGACAGATGATGCATTTCAATCTTTTTTCCAGTTTCCAGCTCCATACCAGAATTCACTTGCATAAAAGATTTCTCTGCTGTAGATCATATGTTTGACATTAAGTTAAATATACAAAAAAAAAAGAGAGAAAATAAAGGAAGTCTGTATATAAAGAAACCCTGAGAGTGTAGTGGTTAAGTGCTACAGCTATTAATGAAGAGGTTGGCAGTTCAAATCCCTCAAGTGCTTCTTGGAAACTCTATGGGGCAGTTCTACTGTGTCCTGTAGGGTCACACCATGAATTGGAATTGGCTGAGCGTCACTGGGTTTGGTTTTGGATTATGTAAAAAGAAACCTTGGTGGCATAATTGTTAAGCACTACAGCTGCTAGCCAAAAAGTCAGCAGTTTGAATCCACCAGGCACTCCTTGGAAACTCTATAGGGTAGTTCTACTCTGTCCTATAGGGTCCTTATGAGTTGGAATCCAGTCAAAGGCCACAGGTTTGGGTCTTTTTGTTTGGGAGATTTTTTTGGTATATGCAAAGGAAAGAGCCCTGGTGGTGCAGTGGTAGGAGAACGGCTGCTAACTAGAAGGTCAGTGGTTAGAATCTGCCGGGTGCTCCTTGGAAACCCAGTAGGGCAGTTCTACTCTGTCCTTTAGGGTTGGTCTAAGTTGGAACTGAATCAGTGACAACAGATTCAGTTTGGTTTCCGTGCATGCAACAGTGGGGCATTGAATGCGAGTGTGAAAAACAATGAGGAATCAACAAGTATTACTAAGCACCTAATATATATCTCCAGAAACCCTGATCATGTGGTGGTTAAGTGCTATGGCTGCTAACTAAAAGGTCAGCAGTTCAAATCCACCAGGCATTCCTTGGAAACTCTATGGGGCAATTCTATTCTGTCATATAGGGTCGCTATAAGTCAGAATCGACTTGATGGTAGCAGGTTTGGTTTTGGGTATATGCCTGGTGCTATACCAGCCCTTGGGTTTACAGTAGGAAATTAAAGGAACAGTACTTGCTCTCATGGAGTTTGCAGGACCGAGCACCACTGAAGAAGCAATTACTTGATAGGTCCTGCAATTACAAAGTATGGGTAGGGCTGTGAAGGCCAAGTCATGGGATAGTGAGAAACTAAAATAGGTCCCTCAGATTTTTGAGTAAGGGGTAAGACAGGTCTTCTCTGAGGTTGCATTTGTGAGGAGGCCTGGAGGAAGGTTAGTGCAGGAAGGTGGGGAGGTTGGGTACCAGGCGAAAGGAAGGGCATGTGGGCAGGTTATGGTGGGAAAGGTAGCTGTAAGTGCCAGAGAGAACGCTATGTGCAGGGACTGCAGTGAGTAAGGGCACGGTGCCAGGAGGCGAGGCTGGGGCCAAGTCATGCGATACCTGTGGGCCATTTAAGTGATGTATTTTTTTGGTTTTTTGACTTTTGCTAAATGCAAAGGCAAATGACTGGAGGGGTTACAGCAGAGTGTACAGTCAGACTAAGTTTTATCATTCCAATTACTCCATGGATTGCAGGTTAGAGTGGTAGCAGGAGAGAAAGTGGAGAGTCCAGTTAGGAAAGTACCACAGGAGCTGGTAGAAGCTTGGACTGGTGTGAAGAGGTTGGAGATAGAGAGAAGTAACCAGGTAGCAGAGAGATGTTTGGAAGTAGGGTTGGCAGGACTTTGTGACAGAATGTGGGACATGAGAGGAAGGGAAAACCAGGTTGTTATAAACCTAGGCTGACTTGGAGTGTATGCTTATTTACCTATGGAATGCAGTGTTCCTTCTGAAATTTTAGGCTTGTATTAAGATACTTTACCGTGGCTTATGTACAGATGGGAGTTGACCGTGATTGCAACAGGTAATCTATGTTAGATTCTGTGGCAAGTAAAAGGGGAGGGCCTTCTATTCTTTGTGATTCAAGAGTTTCTGTGTCAAAACAGCCTGGTACTGGTACAAGAACAGATGGATTGATCAATGGAACAGAATTGAGACCCCAGAGATGACACCATCTGCCTATGAACAGTTGATATTCGATAAAGGCCCTAAGACATTAAACTGGGGTAAAAACAGTATCTTCAACAAATGGTGCTGGCAAAATTGGTTATCCATCTGCAATAAACTGAATCAAGATCCATATCTTACACCTTATACAAAAACCAACTCCAACTGGATAAAAGACCTAAATATCAAACCTAAAACGATAAAGCTCATCCAAGAAAAGGTAGGAACAACAATGGAAGTTTCAATACACAATGAAGACAGACTCCAAAATCTGTCAAAGAAACCTCAATCAACAGAAGAGAAAGTAGATAAATGGGAACTATTAAGAATCAAACACTTTTGCTCATCCAAAGACTTTATTAATAGAATTAAAAGAACACCCACAGAATGGGAAAAAATATTTGGCAACTCTATGTCAGACCAACGCCTGATCTCCGTAATCTATAAGATACTACAAAATATCAATAAGAAGAAGATAAACCATCCAATTAAGCGATGGGCAAAGGAGATGGACAGACACTTCACTAAAGAGGAGATCCAGGCAGCCAAAAAACACATGCGGACATGTTCATGATCTTTAGTTATTAAAGAAATTCAAATCAAGACAACAATGAGATACCATCTCACCCCAACAAGATTGGCCATGATCCAGAAAACACAAAACAACAAATGCTGGAGAGGCTGTGGAGAAAGTGGAACCCTCCTGCACTGTTGGTGGGGTTGCAAAATGGTCCAACCTCTTCGGAAGGCAATCTGGCGCATCCTTAAAAAAATGGATATGGATATACCATTTGACCCAGTAATTCCACTACTTGGAATATATCCTACAGATTCAAGGCCTTTCACACCAACAGACACATGCACCAGAATGTTTACTGCAGCACAGTCCACGATAGCAAAACGATGGAATCAACCCAGATGCCCAATAATAGAAGAATGGATAGGTAAACTATGGTACATATACTCAATGGAGCACTACACAATGATAAAGAATAATGATAATTCCAGGAAACATCTCCTAACCTGGTTTCAACTGGAAGACATTATGTTGAGTGAAAGTAGTCAGCAACAAAGGGACAAACACTGTATGAGACCTCTACGATAAGACCTCAGAAACAGACTTGTGTATAGAAGAAAAGACTTTTTGACAGCTGCAAGGGAGGGGAGGGAGGGAGGGTGAGGGAGGGAAGGTTTAGTTTAGATAGTTACTAGAAATCTAGTTGGGAGAAAGCAGTGATAGCACACATTAGAAACAAGAACAACATTAAGTGGACTTCAGCATAACTTGAGTACTCCTTCCATCTTAACTCAATACTGCAAGGATAGAGTAACTGGGGCAGGAGGCAGGGGACCATGCTCTTAGGCGAATTCCAGGCCAATTGGCACAACTAGCGTTTTGCTAAGAGAGCTCTCTGCAGCCCACATTGGTGAGTGGCGTCTGGGGTCTTAAAAGCTGCCAAGCTGCCATCCGAGGACACAGCAAATGATCCCAACTCAACAGGAACGGATGCTCACTGAGGACCAAAATGACATGCGGTAAAGACAACCGAGAAGACAGAGAGACCCACAAGAGTGGGTGCCTACATCGACTTGGGACCGGAAGAACCGGATGGTGCCCGGCCACCACCAGTGATAGCCACAATGGAGCTCACAGAGAGGAGTCTCACTGGCAACACAAGAATAAAAAGGGGTGCATCCTGAGATCTCCACTAAAAGACCTCAACTGATGGTCCAGCGGTTTGGGGGTTCCTCTGAGAGCATGGCCCCCAGCCCTGATGCTGCCCTTTCCCATAAATTATAACAAAGGTCCACTCTTTGGACAGGAATGGATTGGACTTGGCAATGCAGAGTGACCATATATTGGAAGCACTTTATGGTTCTATACATCTATAGGATATCATCTTGCTGACCTCTGGCTGGAGGAAAGGGAGTGGACGGAGAGGAGGGGAAAGGAGGCTGTTGGGAGGATGAGACATGTATGGAGCAAAGAGGAATAATGTGCTGTCACCGGACAGGGAGAGCAGTGGAAGCTGCATATAGGTGGGCGTGTAAATTTATACATGAATGTACATTTTCACTCAGTTATGTTAAATAAAAATAAAAATAAAAATAAAAAAAAGAGTTTCTGTGATGTGGACTCTTCTTATTCAGAAGAGAAGATTTGGGTTTGTTATATATGCCATGTGACAAGTGTCATGAAAGGGAAATAAAGTGTTGGTATCTCAGAATAACATGTGGTATTTATGTCTTAAGGTTTTCTGAGGATTTTGAAGAAATTGAACCAATTGGCACAGGTGGATATGGCCAAGTTTTCAAAGCAAAACATAGAATTGATAAGAAGACTTATGTTATTAAACGTGTTAAATATGATAATAGGTAAGAAGTAAATGTTCTTTTTTTTTAAAATGAGAAGCTAAGTTGAGCCTACTATAGTAGTCTTTTTATGTTTCTCTCTTGATTGTCTTCCGACACTTTTTTCTTTCTGGTCTTTTTTAAAAAATTAACTTGACCATCATGAGCTTGACTTGCTCTGAGATGATCTGGCTGTGCTGTGGTTATTTCAGTGGAAAATGGATATACCACTGATTATCCTTTTGAGGCTGTCTTGGTGAATAGAAGTGATAGAATCCTGTGGCCAAGGATGACACTTGAAATTACTAGTCTCATCACATTTTACAGACTGAGATCTAAAGATGTGATCTTATTTGTCTCAGGGAAAAGCAAATTGGCAGTTGTTCTGGTTGTAGCTACATAGTAACCCAGCCCAAATAGGTGGTTTAAAACAGTTCAGTATTGTGTCTCATGGTTCTGTGGACCGGTTGGGACCTTCTGGGAAGTTCTCAGTTGGAGCCTTCCTTGCAGCTGTAGTCAAGAGTCATCTGAAAGCTCGACTAGGCTGGACATCCAAGTTGGCTCTCTCCCATGCTAGCAGCTGATGCTGGCATGGGCAGGAAGGTCAGCTGGAACTGTTTACCACTTGCCTCCACATGGCCTCTTCACATAGGCAGGGCCTCTTAACTATTTAGAGGGAAGGTTCCAAGAGGGATTGTTTAAGAAACGAGGAAGAAACAGAAAGGCTTCTTTTGACCTAGTTAGTCCTGGAAGTCACAGAACATCACTCCCATCCCATTATATTGGTTAAAGAAGTGACAAAAGAAGCATAGTAGTTCAAGCTGTGGCTGCTAACCCAAAGGTTAGCCACTTCTTGGGAGCGCTGTGGGGCAGTTCCGCTGTGTTCGATAGGGTTGCTATGAGTCAGTTTCGGTCTGTGGGAGTGAGTTTCAAAGGCGAGCTCAGATTCCAGGTGGAAAGCAAATACACTCTACCTCTTGATTTGAGGAGTGGCATGTTGGTACAGGGAGCGAAGGAACTGATGGTGACTGTCTTTGGAGATTACTGCAGTCACATATTGGAGATTTAGAAGTCATCCTTTTGAATGTCAACCCACTGTATTCCCACTGTATTCCATTACTTCTTGTGTTTTTAAAATGTGTTACCTGTTTTCTTTCTCATTGGACAGTAGAGCTTCCTCAGGGAGAGAAGCGTGCAGGAAGGCTGTCCTTAATTCCATGCCCCTAGTGAGCCAATCTTGCTTGTTGCTTTCTAGCAGTTGTTACTGTGTGCAGCTTGGCCAAACTGATATCTCAGGGACTATAGAAGATGAAAAAAGAATCTGGTCTCAGGAAAATCACAAGAGCCAAAGAGAAGGGGTCCTGGTATCCTAGGGGCTCTTTGCCCCAATCAGCCACACCTACTTCCTATCATCTATAGAGTGCCTTACACTGGAAATATTCTTATTCTAACTATCAAAACAAGGCTTACTGGGGAAAGGTGAGCCATTGTTTCGGAGGCAGTGAATTTTTGTTTATGGTGATGGGAAATTTGGCAGCAGTTATGGGTGATGCTTGTACAACCTGATTAATGTAATTGCTGTCATTAACGTGAATACCTGAAAATGTCCAATTGGCAAGTGTTGTATTGTGTGTGTGTGTGTGTGTGTGTGTGTGTGTGTGTGTGTATTACAACAATAAAACTATTTTATCCTTCTTTACTGTTTTACCTAACAAGAATAAAATACTATTGTTTCTTCCATACAGTAGCAATTAAAAAACTAATAATACTCAGTGTTGATAAGGGTGCACTATCTTAGACATTTCTGGTGGCTTTGCTATTGGTGCAGTACTTCTAAAATTGGAAATACTAATCTACAGCCAAAAATATATGCTTTGGCGCAGAGACATCCTGCCTGGGCACCTGTCCTAAGGGCATTATCTAAATTATGGAGAAAACTTTGTCATGGATTGAATTGTGTACCCCCCAAATATCTACCAACTTTGCTAAGTCATGATTCCCAGTATTGTATGATTGTCTATTATTTTGTCATATAATGTGATTCTCCTGTGTCCTATCACTATGATGTAGTGAGATGGATTAGTAACAGTTATATTGATGAGATCTTCAAGATTAGATAGGGGCATAAGATAATCTCTTTTGTGATGTGAAAGAGAGAAATGAGCAGAGAAACATGGGGACCTCATGCTACCTAGAAGGCAGTGCTGGGAGCAGAGTGCATCCTGTGGACATGAGGCTCCTCCGCTGAGATGCTCCCACTGAAGGGAGATTAACACACCACACGAGCCTTCCTCCCGAGCCAACAGAGAGAGAAAGCCTTCATCTGGAATTGGCACCCCGAGTTCTGACATCTACACCACTGAACAGTGAAAGAAGAAATTTCTCTTTGTGAAAGCCATCCACTTGTGATATTTCTGTTATAGCAGCACTAGGTGACTAAGATGTTCAGTAAGAGAGAAATGGTTATTTGTTATTCTTTTCCTCTAATCAGTCATCATTTTGTAACCATTAATAGTGAGGGTTATATATGTAAATATATATATATATATATAAAATGGTATGACACTAGAATTTGCTTCAGAATAGTCTAGGACAAGATGAGGAAATGGGTTGGAATATAGATGAAACAATCCTGGCCAGGAGTCAGTGAGCTACTTCAATTGGTGATGGCTATATACCGCCCCCAAAAAATCGGTTATCGCCAAGTTGATTATGACTCAGTATAATCGTCTATTTTTTTTTTTCATTTTTGAAATTTTACATGAAAATTTACAAATGATGGTTATGCAGATTGTACAACAATAAGGAAAATTGTGAAGTTACCATGCTATGTGGAAAAAATAGGATAAATACTGTATTCTATTATTTCAAATGTATAAAAATATGTTTGAAGAAAGACTACAAGAAATAATCCATTGTAGTAACTGATTAAGATTGTCATGTTTTTCTTTTTTCTTAGAAATTTTATGTAACATAATTGCCTTAGTTACCGAGTGCTGCTGTGACAGAAGTACCACAAGTGGATGGTTTTAACAAAGAGAAATTGATTCCCTCACAGTCTAAGAGGCTAGAAGTTGATGTTCAGGGTGCCAGCTACAGGGGAAGCCTTTCTCTCTCTGTCAGCTCTGGAGAAAAGTTCTTGCCATCCATCAGTCCCGGGTCTGAGAGCATCAGTGGGTGCAAAGGATGTGCTCTGCTCCTGGCAGAACTTTCTTGGTGGTAGGAAGTCGTGTCTGTCCCCCACTCCCCTCCACTTCTCTATATCTCAAAACAGAGTGACTTCAGACACAACATAGTCTTGTGTCCTGTCTGGTTAACATAAATAGTTCTAATCCTGTTTCATTAACGTCATAGAGGTAGGATTTACAATGCAGAGGAACATCATATCATATGACAAAATGGTGAAGAATCAAACAGTACTGGGAATCATGGCCTAGCCAAGTTGATAGACATTTGGGAGGACACAATTCACTCCATAACAATAGTTATGGAAGTTTTATAATTAAAAAAATTTTCTAAATATTTCCTTTTCCTTCCTCATTCTTGAAATCTCAATTTGTTTGCTGCATTTAGTGTTGAATTACCTTAGTTCTTGACCATGCAGTAATACAAAGCTCTCACAGTGCACAGTGAAGTCTCAGTTTCTCTACATCAATGATGCCCTCTTTTTTTTGCCATATTTTTAAAATTCTAGACTTTGTTCTTCATGTTTCCCAGAGTATCAACCTGTACTGACCAGATGCAGTTTGCTTGTAAAATCCAAAATGAGTGTCACATAATCCTAAACAAAATATAATTTATGAATTAGATCCCCAAATCATATCACTGGCATTTCAGATACTACTGTAATTGATTTTTATAGTTGATGTTTGGGACCTTTTAAGTTACTTCTCTGATGTTGAGAGTGAAAACGGTTATACTTTTTCTGTATGCACACTTTCTTCATTTGCACTGTCTCAGCTTCCTCTTTGTGCCATAAGCTCCTCAATGCCAACGTTATCTTCTTGCACGTTCTAAAACTTTCATTCAAAAACTCAAAGCATGGGGGCTGTTTACTAGTGAGTAGAATTCATTGTGTTCTGTTACTTGAGGTGTTTTGTAGTTGTAATCAGAGACATATACTGATACTTTGATTTTTTCTGTTTCTTTTAACTAGGAATGTAGAGCGTGAAGTAAAAGCATTGGCAGAACTTAATCATGTAAATATTGTTCAGTACCATTTTTGTTGGGATGGATATGACTATGACCCAGAGAAGAGCATAAATAATTCAAGGTAACTAAAAAAAAGAAAAAAAAATGTCTGTAGCCATAATGGGATGGAAGAAAATGATCATTTTCCATGTGTGTGCTACTGGAGGTGGACATTAGTTATCATACTTAATAATCTCCACTACCCTGACAGTCAGTGTTGTCTGTGCATTCTGCAGGTAAGGAAACAATGAACAATTCCTTGTTCTGCTCCTTGCTCCAAACTTGGCTTAAAAACCTCTTCTTTTAAAAGACCAGACTTACTGGTCTGACAGAGACTGGTGAAATCTCAAGAGTATGGCCCCTGGACACCGCTTTTACTTTATTTTTTATTTTACTATAAGTGAAAGTTGACAAGTCAGTCTGTTATACAAAAACTTATACAAATTGTTCTGTGAACCTAGTTGCTCTATCCACTACCGTGACAGCATGTTCCTCCTCTCCACCCTGTGTTTCCTGTGTCTGTTCAACCAGCTCCTGTGCCTCTCTGCCTTCTCATCTTGGCTCTGCACAGGAACTGTCCAGTTAGTCTCCCGTATCTGCTTAAGTCGAGAAACATTCCCTTCATCAGTATCATCTTACGTCTTACAATCTAGTCCAGTCTCTGTTTGAAGAGATGGTTTGGGGAATGGTTTCAGTTCTAGGCCAACAGAGTCCAGAGGCCACGTCTTCCAGGGGCCATCTAGTCTGACATACTGTCAAGTCTGGTCTTGTTACTAGAGCTTGAATTCTGCACCCCACAGTTCTCCTGCTGCATCAGGGACTCTGTGTTATGGTCCCTGTCAGGGGTGATCATTGGTGGTAGCTGGATACCATCTAGTTGTGGTCTTATGCTGATGTAATCTTTCGATTATGTGGCCCTTTCTGCTTCTTGGGCTCATATTATCCTTTCATCTTTCATTTTCTTCATTCTTTTTTGCTCCAAGTGGGCTAGGACCAGTTGATGCATCTTATATGGCTGCTTGCTGGCGTTTAATATCCCGTATGCCACGTTTCAGAGTGGGATGTGGAACATTTTCTTAACAAAACTTTACTATGCCAATAGAACTAGGTACCTGGATACCCTTTTAACTCAGTGATTAAGTCACTTCTGAGGTTCACTCTTCAGCCAAAGATTACGCAGGCCCATAAACTAAAATGAGACTAAAGAGGCACACCAGTCCAGAGGCAAGCACTAAAGGCAGGAAGGGACAGGAAGGCTGGTAACAGGGAACCCAAGGTTGAGAAGGGAGAATATTGACATGTCATGGGGTTAGTATATAAGAAAACCGTCTGTGTACTAGTTGTCTAATGAAGAGCTAGTTTGTCTCTGTTAACTTTTCTCTAAAGTACAATAATGAAGAAAAAGAAAAATCTAATGTACTATGAGAGAAGACACATTCATGGAACAAGAGGCAGACTCTATAAAAATAAACATTCAAAAACAAAATAAAAAACCAAAACCTTTTTTTTGTCCTCAGTGTTTTTTCAGAATCTCAGGTTTAGCTCTCCTAACTTGATTGCTTCAAGTATAATCTTTGTCACAAGCCTCTACTTCAGTATAGCAGATGAGTCTTATAAGGAAGATTTTAACATGTTTTAGAAGCAGTTTCTGGAAGCTCCTCCTAAACTGCTATCACTTTTCCACCTTTCTCGTAGACCCCTGATAGAAGGAGTGCAGTCTAGGGGTCTCTCTCAGGTGCAACTGCACCACTCACAGTGGGATGGTAGGTGGTGAAATGATCTCAAGGCAATGAGCTGTAATGCCGCTCCCGCCACCCATCATTCACGTGTTAGTCAGTGAGGGACTGCCCAGGGACTGGAGGCTCTGAAGAGATGGCATCTGCCTTCGAAAGTTACTCCGCACTTCTTGGGGACAGTCTTCTCCCTCAAGTCTTGAAGCCACTGGAGTCCCGTTCATTCATTTTTCTCCCAAAAGTCCGTTCTGCATCCCATATGGAATGGGACTGCTTCAGCTTTCAGTAGACTGTTGGCTGTCTGTTCCTACTTTCTAGCTAAAATGTTCAAAGAATGTTGTGTTGTTATTGTTAGTTGCAGTGGAGTTGGTTCCAACTCATAGCGACCCTATGCACAACTGAACGAAGCACTGCCCAGTTTTGTGCCATGTCCACAATTGTTTTTATGCTTAAACCCATTGTTGCGGCCACTGTGTCAGTCCATCTCATAGACGGTCTTCCTCTTTTTCACTGACCCTCCACTCTACCAAGTATGATGTTCTTCTCCAGGGACTGATCCTACTCAAAGAATAGAAATTAATATTATGACCTACGTAGCTCAGTGAAAACTGTAAAATCTGGCTAGCAAAGTCAGCTCTCCAGTTTATACTCCATAGCGATTTGTTGGCACTTTTCTTAGTATACCTAAACTTATATTGTTGTTTTAGGTTTCTTTCATTTTACCTCTCTCCAATTAGAGTATAATTCCCTTTATGGCAAGGGAGGTGTCTAAATCACTTTTCACCTCTAAATGCCTGCTTTATGTCTTTAATAAAATAGATGTTCAATAGAGTGATAATAAATTAATTCTTTTTCAAATTTATATGATACAGATTTTTGGTTTTCTGTAGTTTCGTTGTACAGATGGTCTTAGTCATATCTCTTAGCAGAGAACTAAGGATCTTCAGCTTCAAAGCATGGGTAGGCTGACACTTTATCAATTACTTAAATAGAGCTTTGGACCTCTGGGATCACCTCATGTAAATAAAAATGGCTTATTGTATTTTGATTCAAATTATTTGTGATATGTAGATTTCTGTTTTGATAGATGTTTGGGGCATTCTTAAGAAGGTAAGGTATACTAAAACAGAATAAATGTTTTTTTTAAAATAAATTTCTTTTTATTGCTCCTTTTAACATACTGTGAATTTTATATCCAGGATAAAGACTAAGTGTCTTTTCATCCAAATGGAATTCTGTGATAAAGGGACATTGGAGCAATGGATTGAAAAGAGAAGAGGCGAGAAACCAGACAAAGATTCAGCTTTAAATTTGTTTGAACAAATAACAAAAGGAGTGGATTACATACATTCAAAAGAATTAATTCATAGAGACCTTAAGGTAAGTGGAAAATGTTCTTTGTTAGGAACCTTTGAATGTAATTTACTAATAAAAGCTACAGCTGCTACCAAAAGATTGGCTATTTGAATTCACCAGCTGCTCCTTGGAAACTCTATGGGAGCAGTTCTGCTCTGTCCTGTATGGTCACTGTGAGTCGGAATCAACTCGATAGTCCTAAGGTTGGGTTTTTTGTGGCTTTTTTTTTCTCCTCTTTGGTTTGGTGTGTCTGTGTGCCTTCTCCAACATACGCCAACTTACTCTAACTGCCAGTCTCCTTTCTGACACCAGCTGCACATGCAAGTCTTCTTCCTCTGACCCCAACCGCTGGAGTGAGGTCAGATCTCCTGAGTTAAACAGTCTGCTTCAGACTGTAGATTCTAGTTCAGCACCACAGGATGGTGCCTGGCAGCCACCATTGACTGCTGTGACAGTGGTCACAATAGAGGATCCTGGATAGAGATGGAAAGAGGTGTAAAATAAAATTCTAACTCATAAAAAAGACCAGACTTACTGGTCTGACAGAGACTAGAGCAACCTCAAAAGTATAGCCTCAGGTTACCCAGTATTGAAGTCATTCCAGTGGTTCACCCTTCAGCCAAAGATTAGACAGTTCTTAAAACAAAACTAGGCTAAATGTGCACAACAGCACAGGGGCAAGGACGAGAAGGCAGAAAGGGATAGTAAAGCAGGGTCAAAGGAAGAGTGTTGATGTGTCGTGGGGGTTGGCAACCAGTGCTGCAAAACAACATGAGTACTATTCAATGAGAAACTAATGTGCTCTGTGAACCTTCCTCTAAAACCAGACCAAACTCAAATTGGTTCTGACTCTTAATGACCCTATTGGACAGAGTAGATCTGCCTCATAGAGTTTGCAAGGAGCAGCTGGTGGATTTGAACCAGCACTCATTCAGTCAAGGTCACATTTGACTGATAGTCATACCCTGTTGTAAACAGTTAAGCAAAATCAAATCCATTGCCATCAAGTCGATTCTGACTCATAACAACCCCATAAGATAGAGTAGCACTGCCCTATACAGCTTCCAAGGAGCACCTGGAAGATTTAAACTGCCAACCTTTTGGTTAGCAGCCTGACTCTTCACCACTGTGCCACCAGGGTTTCCTATAACTGCATGTAGCTTATCCTGAACATTTCCATGGAGATAATTACTGTGGCTGGGACAGCCAATGGAGTGCCCTGTCATGGCTTCAGCTACTACTCAGGCATGGTTGGTGGTTGTAATTTGGGAGTGCGGTGCTCCCAACCTCTCAGCCAACGCTCTTGAGGGCAGTCACAGCTCCTGTGCCCAGAGTCAGGTACGTTGTTGGTATTTGGTTACATATTTCTGCTCCATGATTAGAAAATCTCAGTAATCCAAAACTTGGGTCATTGTGTCATCTTTTAGTCTTTCATTCTCTTCTGGCCTCCTAGCTGCTTTTGTGGTCTGGATCAACAGTTTTCCCATTTTTCCTTCTCATATAAATGCAGGAAAAGAAACAGAATAGCTTTTCACAGGCTTTCTGTACCTTTGCCCACGTTCTCACAGCCACTACTGTCCTCTGCCTGTCTCATCTGGCACCCCTTCCTCCATGTAGCTTTTCCTGTTCACTCTAGATTGGCCTTTATCTTTTCTAGGCAAAAGCATCTTACCTCTCCGGGTTTTGGCTGTCTACTTATCTCATCTGTCTAAAACAGCTGTGAAAAAGGAACAATGCAAAAAAATTCCTGGAGAAAAATAAGTACCCAGAGATATAGTAGATGCTGAGCCTACATAGGAGTAGTAATAATTTAAAGAAAAAAGACAGCTGCAGTCACGTTGACCTGAACTTACGGCAAACCCTGTGTGTCAGAGTAGGACTGTGTTCCACACGGTTTTCAAAGGCTGGTTGATGTTTTCTAAGGAGATCACTAGGCGTTTCTTTCAAGGTTCTTCTGGGTAGACTCAAACCTCCAGCGTTTTGACCCTTAAAATCTACTGCTGTCTCGGTCTGCTCAGGGGCTAGCTGTCTGATGCCTCAGTATATAAGTCCACCTGGTTACAATATTTTTAAAAACAGTACCTCAAGGCATTCTTTAATGTTGGAACCACTAAAAACCAGACCCACTGCCTTTGAATCTGTTCTGACTCATAGTGACCCCCTAGGACAGAGTAGCACTGCCCCATAGAGTTTCTAAGAAGCACCTGATGGATTCAGATTGCTGATAGCAGATGTAAAACTTAACCACCAGAACACCAACAACACTTATTAATATATGGTAACCTGGAAGTACAGTGCAGAAGTTTGAGCATTAACTTCCAGGCTGTCCTCAGTGCAGGAGGGAAGCCTGCCACAGGCAGTAGTTCTGGAAAGTGTCTTAGTCGTGGCACTGACTGCATTCTCCTTGGCTCTCCTGCCTCATCTGCCCGCTGTCTTCTGTGTGGTGTAGCATCTCTGTCCTGTGCTACGGCGCCATCTTTCCTGGTGTCGTCTGTAGAGAATTTTGGCTGTATGCATGCAGCTGCTCAGAGGTCAAACTGACGCTGGATTCTTCTTTCAGCTTCTGCTTCTCTACCTCTCACTGCTATAGTTTCTCTCATTTGAGAAAAGATGTAAGTGAAGGTGGACACTTTAGTGATGCCTGGCTAAATTCTAGCTGCTGGTGTGTGGCCACACAGTGGTCTTTACCCAGTAAAACTCCCTTTATAAAGGCTTTACAGCCTCTTGATGTTGGAATCCTAAGAACTAGACCAAAGGCACTGATGAGGGACCTGGACGTTGGGGTCCCTGGAGTGCGGGATTACTGTTTGTAGCGGCTTCTCTGTTGGAGGTTCGGTCCCCTAAGAGGTCCAAGATCGTTGGTCAGCTTCAGCCTGAGGACCAGCTCCCATTCCTTGTGTCTCTTGTATAAAGTTTGCACCCATTTTTTTGTGCTCTACAACCATACATGTTGTCTAATCATAACATATCAGACTACAAAAAATGTGGCAGTATTGCTTTTCTTTCTAATTACGGTAAAGTTTTTACTACAATTCTATCCAGCTTCTGTGCTTAAGAGGAGATCATCAGCCCAATCTCCTGTTTCTCAGTGTAGGCCTTAGGTGGGTCCAGCAGCTTCAATTGCAAACCCAGCAGATTCTTACATTGTAACTTTAAGATAGTACAGGCATCTTCTCTCTCCACACTCACTTTGTACTCATCTCTACACTTTTCCCTGTGTGTTATTGGCTTAAGGTTCCATTCTGTTCACTGAATTCTAATCTAAGTCCCAGTTCCCACCTGAACCTTCTCAGGCTGGCTTCCTGGGGCTCTCTGTGCTGCCCTCTTTGGGCTGATATCCTCTCTTCTCTCAGTTTCTTTACTAGACCCTCTCCTAGCTGTTATCCCACATTGGGTGCGTGTATGGTGCCTAATGTTATATTGAAAATCCAGCCTTTTCAAGGGTGACAACATTGATGTTATCATCTCTCTCTTTTTTTTTTAGTTTCTTAAACAATTACGTGGAAAAATACTTTGGTGCTAGTCATCAGCTTCCAGTTGACTTTGCCTTCAGTCAGGGTGAAGGGGTTGTGTTTATTGTCAGAGGCCTGGATAAAGTGACTTACAGGAAAGTCTGCATGGAATATTCTGTAGCCTTGCTGAGAACAGGGTCATTCAGAGAATCTCAGATTTAGAAGGGACCTTCAGGGTACCTTCTTCAACCCTCATGACATCCCGGACTTACCACTGCACCATTCCCCCCACGCAGGTGTCCAGCCTCAGCTTGTTACTTCCTGAAATGGAGAGTTCGTCTTTTTTAGAAAAACTTTCTAATAAAAAAATACCTCTTATTGTGTTTTAGATGAAATTTTCAGAGCAAACTAAGTTTTGATTGAACAATTAATACACATATTGTTTTGAGACATTGGTTGTCAACCCCATGACATGTTAGCACCCTCCCCCTTCTTGACTTTGGGTACCGAGATGGAGAATTCTTTAACTCCTGTTCTTTGGACCATACAATGAGTGTTGTTGTTGTAGTACTAGCTGCCATGGAGTCTGTCCGTAATTCATGATGCCTCCAGGCACAGTGGAACAAAACACTTCCTGATCCTGTGCAGCCCCCATGACTGGTTCTGGATTGGACCACTGTGATCCACCTGGTTTCCAGTGGCCGTTTATAGAAATAGATTGCCGGGCAGCTCTGCTGAAGCCTGTGCAGCATCGTCGCTGTGGTCAGTGCCACTGCGCTGATTGAGATTCATGGACACCCCGTAGAAATGCTCCTTAGGGTGTCCAAGGCTGTGCCCTTTCAGAAGCAGATCACCAGGCATGTCTTCTGAGGTGCCTCTGGGTGGGTTCAAACCACCAACCTTGCAGCTAATAGCTGAGCACTTAGCAGTTGTACCACCCAGGGACTCTGTTCCGCTTCCTGGCGGTATGCAAGCCCCTGCTGGCGTACAGGTGATAACTGCATATAAGGTGTGTGCGCCAGGAGTTGAGCCTCAGTTTTCTGTGTAGAAACCAAAGTCTACTGCTGAACCACCAGTGCTTCCATGAGTGTATTAGGATGTGTGAAAGCAAATCGTTTGGTCATTTCCATCCTCTACTCCCAGATCCATTCCCTGGCACCACAGAGAATCAACCCTTCCCACGTGACAGCTCTTCAGATATTTGAAGGCAGCTGTGCCCCCTGTCTTCACTGCTGTCAGCTAAAAAGTATCTCACTGCCTTCAACTGACATTTTAAAGACTTACGATTTTAAATTTCCTAACTGGAGCTACCTGTGTTAAGACTAAATGCTTTTCGTATAAGGTTAAAAAGGAAGACACTATAAGTAACTTACTTGTAAGTTAATACAAAAGTGGTTATGGCTAAATATAATTCAGATATGTGCTAAAAGTAAGTCGATATATAAAAATTAATTTTTCCCTTTCCTTAGCCGAGTAACATCTTTTTAGTACATACAAATCAAGTAAAGATTGGAGACTTTGGGCTTGTAACATCCTTGAAAAGTGTTGAAAAGCGAACAGTTGACAAGGGAACATTGCTGTACATGAGCCCAGAACAGGTATGGTCCCTTCCTTCCTGAGTATATATGTTTTCTATTTCCTTTGTTTTTTAATTATAAAAATAATAGCAGTTCTTATAAAAGTAAGACAGTACAGAAGTATGTAGAATGAAAATCGGAAGTTTCCCTTAACCTTCCTCCCTATTCCTACTCTTCTCACCAGTTTGTTGTTTATCTTCCTAGATCATTTTCTGTGACTTATATAAAGATATGCAAACAAAAATGTATGCATAAACATTTTAACATAAAAATACACACACATTTTTACATCTGTAATGTCATTGGGTGACTTTTTTCACTCAATAATATAATCTTTTCATAATCAGTACAGATAGTACATTCCTGTACCAACTACCTTGTATTCCAGAATATAAATGTGGCATTGTTTATTTAACCATGCTTCCTTATTGATTGGCATTTATTTAGGTTATTTCCAACTGTACAGTCAGCTTGTCATGTTCCATAATGAGTGGATTTAAGATTTTGCTTGCAGTTACCTTTAAGGATTCAGTTGAAGAAAACTGACATCTATACACGTATCTGAGACTTTGACAGGAAATCAGGATGCATCTCACATTGATTTAAGTCCTCTGTCAGTCAGCTTTTGCATGGTGTGCTCTGGGAATAATTGCATGGATCCTAAGTATCCTAGTGGCTTACCAAACAGCCCAGTATTATTCTTACTCACATTATGTGTCAGCCACAGGCTAGCTGTAAGTGATCTCTGTGTCTCCACTTCACTCCAGGGCCCTGACTGCAGGAAAAAACCTATCTGGGTCATTGCTGTCCCCGAGAGGCAGACCCTTGGATGGCTTTTATTGGCTCTGCTCAGCAGTGGCATCTATCACTTCCACTCATATTTCATTGCTCACAGAAAATTGCGTGGCTGAACCTGAGGCAAAATTTCCAACTTTTTACATTTACAAACATGGTACAATAAACACCAGCAAGGCGGTGAGCAGTTGGGAGCGCTGATACAAGCTACCTTAAGACTGCTTTTATATTTGTCACTGAAGTTTTTAAGTATTTTCTTTATGAAAATTGTTCATACTTTTTAAGCTTTTTCCTAAATATGTATAGTGTTTTTGTATTAAAATGGGATTTTTATGTCTCACTCGTTATTTGTGAGGCTGTTGATTTGCAAATGTTTATCTTGTATAGAGACCAGTATCCCAACAGTACTTTTTGTCAGTCTAGCTCAAAGTTTGTCAGTGTCTTCGTCTTTTCAAAGAACCAACTTCTGATTTAAAACAAAACAAAAATATTGATGCAATAAAAGGTTTCTGTTATTTAAAACAACAACAATGACAAAAAATATTTATGGCACTTTAGAAGAAAGTTTACAGAGAATATTAGTTTCTCATTAATTCTAACAATGTTTTTGTTGCTGATCTATTGTCTGTTTTTCATCTTTGGTGTTGTTTATTCATTTTTTTTCTTACCCTTTTAAAGATGATTTCGGTGATAGACTATCTTACAAAATACCTCTTCTGTTTTGTTATCCTAAAAGAAATATACTGAGCTGTATAACAGTTTGAGACTATAAGATGGAGTGGGCTCCTACATCTTCCCTTTGCGGGGGTGCTTGGGCCATTTAGCACAAAACATAATTTAAGTTTTGTGACGAGTTTGTAAGTAGAACACTGTAGAGAGCTAACGGTTCTCTTTTTACTCCCAATGTTATTAAGTATCTCCTGTATCCTAGGTTGTCACTCTCAGAATTTTAAAATAGATTTATGCACCCATAACATCCCTTTGGGAAACATGTGGCTGCATATATGTCTCTAATCTCATAAGGTTATAATAAACTTCAGAAATCTCTGTTGGAAAACAGGATATTGCAGATGTAACCAGATGTAGCAAACACAACACGTGTCTTGCATACAAAGCGATTGCACTGCCATGGATATAACAGTACAGTACATATATAACTTCTAACACATTTGTCTTGGTAGGTATAATAAACACCTATATTAGTGGCTTAAGTATGTACTGTGCTGTATTTTCTGTTATTATTTTAGTATGAATTTTTCCTATTTATAGTTTCCTGTAAAACAGTATAAGGCAGTAGCATCCAGCTTCATCTGAGTGTCCTAGCATTATCTCTGTTTAATTTTCTTTTGAAACTATTACCACAAAGTACATCATGACTCTCAAACACAACAGTCTGTTCTTGAGTATGAGTTATCTGTGAGTGAGGTGTTTGTGAGCTGGGGACTGCCCGTAATATGATGTTCACACGACATCCAAATCACACAATGACCTATTTCACAGAACGTGTCGTTCATGTTAAGTGATGTATGACTGTGCGTCATTCATCATTGTGCCTCTTTCTTAAATGATTTTTTTAAACTTACTAACATTTTATTAAGCACAAATTTATATACAGTAAAATGTATAGACCTTTAGTATGTATTTTTGAATTTTGACAACTGCATATAGCTGTATACCGCACACAGCTATGAAGATGTAGAACATTTTTCTCTCCCAAGAAAATTCTCTGGTCCTTTCCAGTCATTCTTTCATTCCCACTGCACAGAAACAAATTGGGTTCTGCTTGCTGTCCCCACAGATTAGTTTTTCCTGCTCTTCAACTTGGTATAAATGAAGTTCCACAATATGTATTCCTTGTATTTGATTTTTTGTACTCAAAGTAATGTCTATGAGGATACTTGTTGCTGCATATACCAAACCAAAATCAGACCCATCGCCATTGAGCCAATTCTGACTCTTAACAACTGTATTAGAGTAGAACTGCCCCATAGTTTACAAGGCTGCTTTTTTTTTCTATTTTGCTTTAGGTAAAAGTTTACAGCTGAAATTAGTTTCTCATCCAAAAATTAACACACATATTGTTATGCAGCCCTAGTTGCTGTTACTGTAATGTAACAGCACACTCCCCCTTTACCCAGGTTTCCCATGTCCATTCAACCAGCTGCTATCCTTTCTGCCCTCCCACCTTACCTCTGTACAGGCACTGCCCATTTAGTCTGTGTATGCACTTGAGCTAATAAGCATACATGCTCTTCTTCATGAGTGTTTGCTTGTTTTATAAACCAGTCTAATCTTTGTCTAAAGAGCTGGCTTCAAGAATGGTTTTAGTTCTGGGTTAATAGAGAATCTGGGGGCCACATATTAGGGGTTCTTCCAGTCTCAGTCAGACCATTAATTCTGGTCTTACATAAGTTTGAGTTTGGCACCCCACTGTTCTCGTGCTCTGTTAGAAACTCTCTATTGTGTTCCCTGTCAGGGCAGCCATTGGTGGGAGCTGGGCACTGTCTAGTTCTTCCCTCTTGATGGAGTCTCTCGTTTATGTGGCCCTTTCTGAGTCTTGGGCTAATATATTCTTTTTGTCTTTTGGTGTTCTTCTTTCTCCTTTGAGCCAGGTGGGCTGGGACCAGTTGATGCTTCTCAGATGACAACTTGCTAGCTTTTAAGACCCCAGATGCCATTCACTGAAATGGAATGAAGAACATTTTCTTAATAAAATTTGTTACGCTGCTTGGCCTAGATATCCCCTAAAACCATGGTCCCCGGGCCCCCAACACTGCTACACTGTCCTTTGAAGTGTTCAGTTGTGTTCAGGAAACTCCTCAGCTTTTGGCTAAGTTCAGTTGTGCTGACTTTCTGTGTATTATATATTGTCCTTCCCTTCGCATAAGGTATTCTTGTCTGCTGTCTAGTTGGTGAATTCCCTTTGCCCTCCCTTCCCACCCTAGTAACCATTGAAGAATGAGTTCTTCTGTGTTTAAACCCTTTCATGAGTTGTTATTATAGTAGGTCTGGAAACACTGGTGCCGTAGTGGTTAAGCGCTCTGCCTGCTGACCAAAAGTTGGCAGTTGAAATCCACCAGGCGCTCCTTGGAAATTCTATGGAGCAGTTCTACTCTGTCCTGTAGGATTATTGTGAGTTGGAATCTACTCAGTGGCAGTGGGTTTGATTTTTTATTATTTTTTTAATACAGTGTTTTTCCAGTGTTTGCAACTAATTTCACTTAGCATAATACTTTATAGCTTCATCCATATTGTGAGATGTTTTGTAGATTCAGCACTATCATTTGTCTTTGCATAGTATTCCATTGTGTCAGTGTAATAATTTGTGTAACCATTTGTCCATTGATGAGTGCCTAAGTTATTTCCATCTTTTTGCTGTTGGGAAATCGTGTACTAGTTCCAGTAGTTTTCTGGTGGAATCTTTGGGGTTTTCTGTGCAAAGATCCTATCATCATAAAGGATATTGGTCTGTAATTTTTTTTTTGTGATGTCTTTACCTGGTTTGGGTATCAGGGTTATATGCTGGCTTCACAGAATGAGTTTGTGCACTGAAATGCCCTTAATAGTAGTGGCGGTAACTCTTCTCTGAAAGTTTGGTAGAATTCTTCAGTGAAGCCATCAATCAGAACATGGGGTTTTCTGGGGGATGGGGAGGCAGTTAAAATTACCTTTTTAATCTCTTGGTTTGTGATAAGTCTATTTAGTTGTTCTGCTTCTGTTTGTGTTATTTTAGATAGGTATTGTGTATGTCCTCTAGATTTTCAAATTTGTTGGAGTACAATTTTTCATAGTATTCTATTAACATTCTTTTAATTTTAGCTAGGTGTGCTGTGATACTGCTCATCTCATTTCTCATTCAGGTTGTTTGCTTCCTCTCATGTTTTTATCAGTGTGGTCAATGGTTTATCTATTTTGTTGATTTTTTTCAAATAATCAGCTTTTGGTCTTCTTGACTCATTTGATTGTTTTTCTATGTCCCATTGTATTTAATTCTTCTCTAGTTTTTATTATTTGCTTTCTTCTGGTGTCCAGGGGCCCCTTTTATTGCTTTGTATTTGCTGTAGTTGAAGGGTTAATGTTTTGACTTTGGCCCTTTTTGGGGGGGAGGTGTGCATTTATTGCTATAAATTGACCTCTGACCTCTGTTTTTGGTGTGTTCAAAAGATTCCGGTAGGCTGTGTTTGTATTCTCATTTGATTCTGTGAATTTCTTTATTCTAACCTGATTTAATAACCTAATTTAAATAACCTATTTAATTTTTTCCTTACTTTTTCTGTCATTCATTTCTACTTTTATAGTTTTATGGTGAGAAAAGATGTTTTGTAATATTTAATGTTTTGGATTCCATTAAGTCTTGGTTTGTAGCCTAATATGTGATCTGTTCTGGAGAATGTTCCATTGTGTTGGAAAAGAAAGTATACTTGACTGCTCTTGGGTGGAGTACTCTGTATGCATCTGTGAGGTCGAGTTGGTTGATTGTGGCATTTAGATAGTCCGTGTCTTTACTGAGCTTCTTTCTAGATGTCCTCTTGTTCCCCAAAAGTAGTATGTTGAAGTCTGATACTACTATTGTGGAGCTGTCTGTTTCTCTTTTCAGTGCTGTTAGAGTTTATGAGGTACAACAGTTAAGTCCGCAAACTCAGTTGTACTAAGTGCTACATACCTCATTGCTGAATACCACTAAGATCACCTTTGAAGTACTCCCCTTGAGAAGCTATGCACTGATGCCAGCGCCTAGACCACCCTTCAAAGCAATTTTGGAACTCTTTCTGGAATGGCCACTGCTCACAGTGGCATGGTGGCAACTTTGCAAACTTAATTGTATAGTTGTCTGTGGGGAGTTTTTAGCCAATAAAGAACTGTATTGGAACACCCTCCCTACTCACCTGATCTGGCCCCCCGTGACTTTTTTCTTGACCTGAAGATAAAGGAAATATTGAAAGGAAGACATTTTGATGACATTCAGGACATCAAGGGTAATGTAATGATGGCCATTCCAAAAAAAGATTTCCCAAATTGCTTTAAGGGGTAGACTAGGTGCTGGCATTGGTGCATAGCTTCCCAAGGGAAGTACTTCAAAGATGGCCATAGTGATATTCAGCAATGAGGTATGTAGCACTTTTGCTAGGATGAGTTTGCAAACTTAATTGGCAGTCCTTGTGTGTATTTTGGAGCTCTGTTGTTCGGTGCATATGTATTTATTATGATTGTGTGCTGCAGGTATATTGAAGGATAAGTGTCGCTATTGTTTGAGGTGGATTTTGTTTTAAAGTCTGTTTTGTCAGAAATTAATACTGTCAGTTCTGCTCTTTTTTTTTTATTGTTTGCATGGTTTATTTTTTTCTATGCTTTGAATTTTAGTTTGTTTGTGACTTTGGGTCTAAGATGTGTTTCTCGTAGGTGGCATGTTTTTTTTATCCATGCTGCCATTCTTTTTCTCTGTATTGATGTCCTTTCCATCCAGTGTAATTGTTGATAGGCATGAGTTTAGTGCTGTCATTTTGTTATATTTTGTGTGCGTGTGGTTTGTTGACAGTTTCTTTGTTTCATTTAATTTTCTGTGCTGAGTCATTGTCTTCATAGATTCATCTTTTTCATTGTTGATTTTGTAATTGCAGAGTGTTTATCTTTTTCTTGTTTTATTTATTTATTTATTATTTTTTTCTTTTTTTTTTTATTTAACATAACTGACTGAAAATGTACATTCACATGTAAATTTACATGCCCCCCTATATGCAGCTTCCACTGCTCTCCCTGTCTGGTGACAGCACACTATTCCTCTCTGCTCCATACATGTCTCATCCTCCCAACAGTCTCCTTTCCCGTCCTCTCCATCCACTCCCCTTCCTCCAGCCAGAGGTCAGCAAGATGATATCCTATAGATGTATAGAACCATAAAGTGCTTCCAACATATGGTTACTCTGCATTGCCAAGTCCATTCCATTCCTGTCCAAAGAGTGGACCTTTGTTATAATTTATGGGAACAGGCAGCATCAGGGCCGGGGGCCATGCTCTCAGAGGAACCCCCAAACCGCTGGACCATCAATTGAGGTCTTTTAGTGGAGATCTCATGATGCACCTCTTTTTATTCTTGTGTTGCCAGTGAGGCTCCTCTCTGTGAGCTCCGTCATGGCTATCACTGGTGGTGGCCGGGCACCATCCGGTTCTTCCGGTCCCAGGTCAATGTAGGCATCCACTCTTGTGGGTCTCTCTGTCTTCTCGGTTGTCTTTACCACATGCCATTTTGGCCCTCGGTGAGCATCTGTTCCTGCTGAGTTGGGACCATTTGCTGTGTCCTCGGATGGCAGCTTGGCAGCTTTTAAGACCCCAGACACCACTCAGCAATGTGGGGTGCAGAGAGCTCTCTTAGCAAAACGCTAGTTGTGCGAATTGGCCTGTAATTCGCCTAGGAGCATGGTCCCCCGCCCCCCGCCCCAGCTACTCTATCCTTGCAGTATTAAGATGGAAGGAGTACTCAAGTTATGCTGAAGTCCACTTAATGTTGTTCTTGTTTCTAATGTGTGCTGTCACCGCTTTCTCCCAACTAGATTCCTAGTAACTACCTAAACTAAACCCTCCCCGCCTTGCTCTTGTTTTTTTATTTTGGTGTGTAGGATTGTTGTGTTCCTTTGTCATTATTACTTTAATATTTACCTCTGTTTTTCTAAGTTTAAACCAATTTTCTATCTTTTGATACCTCCTTGACTTCCTCTGTATGCGAAAGTTATATGACTGCATTTTTTTAGCCCCCTTTTTTATTTTAATGTTACCATCTTTTACACATTGTTATCTGTGTTTCCCTATTTTCAGTGTTTCAGCTTAGATTTATTTTTGTGATTTCTCTGTCTGGGTTGTTATCTGGTTGTTCTGTCTAGTGTTCTAGACTTGAGGTTGTTATCTGATGTTTTACTGATTTTCTAACCAGAGGATTTCCTTTAGTATTTTGTGTAATTTAGGTTTGTTTTCTATAAATTATCTAAACTTCTGTTTATCTGTACATGCCCGAATTTCACCATTGTATTTGAGAGTCAGTTTTGCTGGATATATAATTCTTACTGGCATTTTTTTTCCTTTAAGGCTTTCTAGAGGTCTTCCTATTGCCTTCTTCACTATGTGGTTTCTGCTGAGTAGTCAGAGCTTAGTCTTATTGACTCTTCTTTGTTGATGACTTTTTATTTATTTCTAGCCATTCTAAAAATTCTCTATCTTTGGTTTTGGCAAGTTAGATTATAATATGTCTTAGTGACTTTCTTTGGGGATCTACCCTATGTGAGGTTCAGTGAGCATCTTGGGTAGATATCTTCATATCTTTTATGGTATCAAGAAAACTTTCTGCAAGCAAATCTTCAACAACTTTCTCCATACATCCTTTTATCCCTCCGCACATCCTTTTATCCCTCCACCTCCTATTCTGGTACTCCAGTCCCTTGTATGTTACGCCTCTTAATAGATGTCAAGTGCTTTATCTTTACTTTCACTAATTGTGACTTCCATTGCCTAAAATTCTGTTCCTATGACTTTCTATTGAGTTGTCTAATTCTCAAATTTTATTGTTAATCTTTTGGATTTGTGTTTGCTATCTTTCTGTGGATTCTTGCAGCCTGTTAAATTTGTCCTTATGCTCTTGTACTACCTTCTTAAATTCCACTGTTTCTCTGGGGACCATGGTTTCAGGGTACATCTAGGTCAAGTGGCATAACCAAGTGTATTAAGAAAATGTTCTGAATTCTACTTTGGTGAGTAGTTTCTGTGGTCTTGGAAGCTGGACAGCCATCATCAAAGAAACATCAAGTCATCCCAGCACACTGGAGCAAAGGAGAATGAATAACACCAAAGACACAAGGAAAATAATAGCTCAAGAGACAGGAAAACAAAAACCAAACCCAACCCGGTGCCAATGAGTCCATTCTGACTCATAGTGACCCTATAGGTCAGAGTAGAACTACCTCTATAGAATTTCCAAGGAGTGCCTTGTGGATACGAACTGCCAACCTTATGGTTAGCAGATGTAGACTTAACCACTATGCCACCAAGGTTTCCAAGAGACTGAAAGAACCACATAAACTAGAGGCTCCATCAGCCAGAGGAAAGAAGAAGTAGATGATGCCAAGCTATCACCAATGACTACCCTGAAAGGGAAGACAACAGAGTTTCTGACAGAGCAGGAGGATGGTGGGGTGCAAAATTCAAATTCATGTAAAAAGACCAAACTGAGTGGTTTGAATGAGACTAGAGGAACCTCAGTCTTAGATTCTGTTAGAATTGTCTTAACACTAAGTCCATTCCTAATGCCAAGTCTTCAGACAAAGATTAGTCTGGACTATAATATGTCAAATGATACTTGTAAAGGGGGTGTTTCTTAGCTCAAGTAGATACATGAGACTAAGTGGACAGCTCCTGTCCAGAGGCAAGATGAGAAGGCAGAAGAAGATACGAGCTGGTTGAATGGACATATGAAATCCAGGGTGGAAAGGAGGAGTGTGCTGACATGTCATAGGAATAGCATTAAGATCACATAACAATGTGTTTATAAATTTTGGCATGAGAAACTAACTGTAAATGTAAGCCTTCAGTTGAAGCACAAAAAAAAAAAAGTCTTTGATTTTGAAGAAGTAAAGAACATTCCTCTGCTGCTTTGTCTGTGTGTTCCTTCGCTTGGTCTACATTTTGTCTGATCTCCTTCCTGGTATGTTGAAGAACTCATTATATTAATCTTTTGAATTCTACCTCCAGTGATTCCAAGAAGTTCTCTTCCCTCTGGAAGATTCATGGTTCTTTGTTTTGGTGACTTGCTAAACCCGTGATGGTCTGCACCTCTATATTTGATATTGACTGTGATCTCTAGCATTGCTATGAGTCGGACCCAACTCAGCGGCAGTGGGTTTATTGTCCCTAAGGCATCAAAGTTACTATATTTATTTATTTTAAATTTGCTTGCTTACTGTTTCCTAGCTTCTTTCATGTGCCCAAATAGGCTGGTCTTATGAGCTACTTTAATTATCAGTATCTTTGAGGCTGTTATGTCCTGTCACCAGGTGGTTGGAGCAGCTGCTAGGTGTATGAGCCCAGGAGTACATTTCCTTTCCTTATGTGAATTTAGTTCAGTTGTATAGGTTGTTGGTCACCAGGTATGTGGTACTGGCTCTTACCTACAGTTGCAGATGGGCAGGGGTGATTGTAGTAGGCACAGGTAGCGGGTCTCCAGTGGGGGGGTCCAGTACTGAGCAAGAGAGGAGGCCGATAGCTGCCCCTGAGTGCCTAGGTAGAAGGTGTATTCCTTTTCCCTAGAGCGAATAGGTGGTTGGGTTTTACAACCAAACTTTGAGCACCCATTGCTGTTGGCTATAAGGAGTCACCACTTGTTCTTTAATTCCTGTTATAGGTGGCTAAGTGGGCTGGGTGGAGCCACCCACCTCGGGCCCCTGATACGGGTAGGTGAGGATCCTGCTTAATGGGCAGGGTGGTATCATGTCTCAGTTCTGGTGCTCCCTCTTAGCTGTCGCAGTTGAAAATAGACTTCAGCTGTACAAAGTTATACTATGCACTGCTCCCTGGCTCAGGAGGCCTGAGCAGTCTCCCCACTGCATGGTGTCTGCTAATGTGGAAATCACATCCCCAGCATTACTGGCTGGCTCAGCCAAGGCTGTAAATCTTTACAGAAGCAGACTCCCACATTGTTCTCCCATGGTGTAGCTGATGGGTGCACCACTCACCTTTCAGTGAGCAGCTGAGTGCTTAACCACTATACCACCAATACCACTAGATGGTGCCTTTTTATTTCTGAGCAGTATTCCATTGCATGTATATCCCACAACTTTATCCATTTTCTTGTTGAGGGATATTTAGATTGTTTTTAGTTGTAAAAAATGCCACTACTGTCAAGTCGGTTCTGACTCATAGGGACCCTAGAGGGCAGAGTAGAACTGTCCCATAGACTTTCCAAGGAGTACCTGGTGGATTTGAACTTACGAGCTTTTGGTCAGCAGATGTAACACTTAACCCACCATACCACCAGGGGTTTTAGTTGTAGGATATTATAAATACAGCTTACACAAACATTTTCATAACAAGGCTTTATGGAAGAAGTATCTTTGGTAATATTTTAATGTTCCTTCTGCATCTTAATTGCCTGCTTATTTTAAGTACCGGATCCAACAGAGACAAAAGTGGTAAAGTCTCAAGCTTATCATTTGTGTTTTTTTTGTATTAGACTTAAAGTTTGTAATATTTGATATGTAATGTAGTTTTCTTGGCCAGTAATTATAATGATGTCTACTATTTTTGAGTACTGGGTTTTTAACCCCTACTAGGAGTTTTAGAAACCTTGGTGGTGTAGTAGTTAAGTGCTACACCTGCTAACCAAAAGGGTAGCAGTTCAAATCCACCAGGCACTCCTTGGAAACACTATGGAGCAGTTCTACTCTGACCTGTAGGGTTGCTATGAGTTGGAATCGACTCAACAGCACTTAGTTTTTGGAATTTTTTTAGGCAGTGTTTTTAAGGAGGCACTTTGCTGGCTGGCTGGTGGCAAAGTGGTTAAACATACTCTACTGCTGACTGGAAGGCTGGCAGAGTGAAGCCACCAGCTGTGCCATAGGAGAAAGCTGGGACAGTCTGCTTCTGTAAAGATTTACAGCCTTGAAAAGCCTACGGGGTGTTCTAAACTGTCCTACAAGATCACTGAGTCAGAATCAACTTGATGACATGAGGTTTAGGTATAGGCACTGTTGTTAGTGCTTAAGTGCTATATGTCACTCAAAGCACACAACAAATTCTAGGGTCAGTACTATTGCTATCTTTGTTCTATAGGTTATGCTGCCATTTCTGGTTAACTTGATAATAATAGAGTTGTGATATGAACCCGGACAGTGATTCCACAGCTCCTGTTAATAAACATACATTCCTATGTGACTTAAAAAATCTTAGTAAAGTAGCTTTCTTGGCTTCTCAATGCATGGATATTTATAATGGTTGAGGAACAGACATCAACATCACATTTTCTCTGTAGATGTCTTTAGAAGAATATGGAAATGAGGTGGACATCTTCGCTTTGGGGCTAATTCTTGCTGAACTCCTTCACATATGTGCTACTGTTTATGAAACAATCCAGGTAATTAGTCTCAAAGAATTAAAGGGGGGGGGACAAGCTAAACTGCAATAGATAAATAAAAAATAAATAAGAAAAAAATTATTGAACATCATCTTCAAAGTGCTATGTCAATTCTTGTCCTTGTGTGAGGATAGGCTTGGATAATTTTAACTGCTAATGAAATGTGGGTTTTCTCTATTTCAAGTTTAACAATTATTTTGTTAAAGATCTTCTCTGGAAGGTGTGTGTATCTGTAAAACTACAGCTGTTTCTTCTTATATAGTCAGCCAGCAAACTTCTATTGAGTGCTTGCTTTGTGTAAGACCCTATGCTAAGAGTTACATAAGTGAATAAGCTTTGTTCTCAAGAAGCTTATTTGCTTCATAGGAAGGAAATATAAGAGAATGCAATGAATGTTTTAGGAGAGGGTATAAAGTGTTATGGAAGCAACTAGGAGGGAGATCCTTGCAGATGCAGGGATTTAGTTGGCTTCCAGTAGTCTGAAAGAGGAAGAAGGTGATTCAAGCATTCAGACAGGACTATGCAGGTGTGGTTGGTAACGGCAGGGCAGTGTCATCTTTGGGTACTTATGAGGCACAAGGACATGGTAGTTAGTGGGCCTGGGAAGGCATGAGACTAAACTGAGACAAGTATACAGAATTTCTCTGGGGTGCACTGGGGAGCCTCTGAAGGCAGCATTGTTGGTGAGTGCCATCATGTCAGTTCTGACTCACAGTGAGAAACAGTGGAGCTGTGCCACAGGGTTTTCTTGGCTGCAACTTTACAGGAGCCGGCTGCCAGGTCTCTCTCTTGAAGAGGTGTTGGGTGGGTTTGAACACCCAGCCTTTCACTTAGCAGCTGGGCTTTTAACCATTGAACCACCAGGGCTTTGCGCTAAAGGCAGCAGGCAACCTGAGATTCAGGAAAGGACATTCACTCTTTTTCTGTGTAAAACAAGGATAATGAAAATACATATAGGATAGAGTTCCAGAAATTATAAAGGGAGATAATGCATGCATTGCACTTAACACTGGTGATGGTGGCACAGTGGTTAAAGCACTTGGCTCCCGACTGGAAAGTGGATTTGAACCCACCAGCAGTTCATGGAAGAAAGATGTGGCAGTCTGTTTCTGTAAAGATTTACAACCTGGAAACCCATTAGGGGAAATTCTCTATTCTGTAGTGTCACTATCAGTCAGAATTTACTTGAAAGCAGTGGGTTTTGGGGTAATGTCGGGGATGGTTATTAGGTGTGGGGCATGAGGTAAGCAGAGAGGGTCTTATTTGTTTCTTGTCTATAGAAAATTTCCCCAATATCCAGAAGTATCTTTCAGATAGGAAATCCCTCGGTCTTAGTGATTTCTAATTTTGTTTTTCCTCCCAAGTAGATACCTAATTACTATATCTTTTTATTTTCAGATTTTTAATGAGCTAAGGAAAGGTACCTTCCCAGATGTGTTTGATACCGAAGAAGTAAGCATTTGAAAGTAATCAGAGTTTTATTTATTTCACTGTTTTATTTCGTAGTATTGACTGTCATTATCATTACAGAAAACTCTTCTACAAAAACTACTTGCAAAAGATCCTGAGAAACGAATTAAGGCACCTGCAGTACTGAAGATGTTGAATGACTGGAAGAATGGTTCAAAGAGGAAGAAGGCACACTCGTGTTAGGGATTTTGTGAGAAAGTATCCTGCTGCTACTTCTGATTCATGGTTTTCCTTTAACAGTCTAAAGCCTCCTGGAGAAATCAACAGACATTTCTCTTCTGCTTTCATTTTTTCCTATTAATTTTTCCACTTCAGTTCCAGAGAAGTTTTCATTGTTTACATCAAAATCATTTTTACCGTTGACTTTTTGTAGCTTGTGTCTTTATTCTGAAGATGCAGAAAATCCTTCAAATTTTTTTCATAGCAGTTAAGCAATTAATAAGTATATGCTGAGTATCTACTATTTCTATGCCAAAAAATATAAGACCTTTTCTTCCTTAATTGGCTTACAAGCCATTTGGAGAAATAGGATACCTATAAAAGATGAGTGACGTACAATCTCTTTGGAAAACAAATTTGCATTATCTGTAAAGCTGGTGCTGCATGTGCCCTCAAAGCCATCGATTCCATTCCTACATACATTCTAACAAGAACATTCAGAGAACGCTGTTCATAATCACAAAGACTGGGAAACAACCCCTAATGTCCATAATTCCAAAATGATGCCATTTATGTAAAAGTATAAAACATGTGAAATTAAATTATTTTATCTAGGGAACTAAAGAAATGTGGTAAAACAGTAAAGAAAAGGAAGAGAATACAAAATATCAAATTTAGTATAGTGCTTATCTCTGTGAGGAAGGGAGGATGATATAACTGGGAAAGCAGATTTTAAAGGTAATGGCAATTTTTTCTTTAAACTGGAAGTGGATTCCATTAGGAGTTCCTGGGCAGTGCAGCAGTTAACATGCTGAGCTGCTGACCAAAAGATTGGAGATTTGAGTCAACTCAGACATTTCAGAAGAAAGGCCTGGTGTCTGCTTTCAGAAAACTAGTAATGGAAAACCCTATAGAACACAATTCTACTCTGATACATGGAATTACCATGAGTCATCATCCAGTAGACAGCAAGTGATTATTTTGTGTCCACTAATGTTTGCTAATAGTGATGCTTTTTTTTTTGTATCTGTAATAACAGATAACTGTGCAATAAGGTAGTAAGTAAGGACAGAAGAAGTCAGCCTGGAGGGATGAGATCACTTTCACAAGGTTTAGAAGAGACACTTCAGTAAGACATCCAAATATTCAAGGGGTTTGCATGAGTGGAGCAGAGACCACACAGGCTATTGGTACAAGGAGTATGACTGTAAGATACCTCAGGAACAATGGGTACACTAGTTTGTTGCCCTGAATTGCTGTAGGAATGCCAGATAATAATTTGCACAGCAGTTTGGAATATGCTGCAGGTTAATTTAAACTTTTAGCAACCAAATCACCATTCTAAAGCTGCCAAGTAATTTTACAGTATTTTTTAAAGAGTCAAATTTAGGCTAAATAGAAAATGAAAAAAATCACAGTAAGAGGTGATACTTTTATAAGAACATAGAACTGAAGTGTTAATGAAGTAAACAATACAGTGAATACTTTTTTTCAACGCCCAGTACAGTAATTGATTAAGGCAAGGCTTAGAGATGTATGTTAAAACAACTGGATGAAAAGGTGCTGGGGAACACAGTTTTACAAGAAATTAAATGTAACCCCATAGATGATATAACAGTTACAAAGGGGAAAATGTACTTTTCTAATGGAGATACCTTGGGGTCACTACAATAACTAAGTGATCAACATGAGCATCACCAGAAATGGGACAACCTAACAACAAGGGCCTTCTGTTGTGATACCAGAAGAATTATACAATAGTAGCTATTTACTTTTCTTATCCAGTGTTTTTAACTGGAATTTAATGGTGATATAATTATTAGACAAATCCTAACTGTAACTCATGCTAAAAGATAATTGACCTGGGTTTCTTAAGAGTTAATGCTATGGGAGGGGGGGGGAAATTTGTAATATTACAAATATAATGAGACTAAAGAGATGTAATGACCAAGTGCAGTGCTTGAATCTTGATTGTGTTCTGGATATTAAAAAGGAAAAAATGTCTGTAGAGGACATTTTGAGGACAATTGAGAATTTTAGACTGTGGGTTTCACATTAGATGGCAGTAGAAAATAACTGTTAATGTTCTTTGCTGTGATCATGCAGCAGAATATCTTATCCTTAGGCAGTGCACATAGAAATACTTTGGGCTAAAATGACATGATGTCTGAAACTTTCAGGTGTTCAACAAAATTTAGTATATGTAATACTCAATGGAGCACTACGCAATGATAAAGAATAACGATGATTCCAGGAAACATCTAACCTGGTTTCAACTGGAAGACATTATGTTGAGTGAAAGTAGTCAGCGACAAAGGGACAAATACTGTATGAGACCTCTACGATAAGATCTCAAAAACAGACTTGTGTATAGAAGAAAAGACTCTTTGACAGCTGCAAGGGAGGGGAGGGAGGGAGGGTGAGGGGGGAAGGTTTAGTTTAGATAGTTACTAGAAATCTAGTTGGGAGAAAGCGGTGACAGCACACATTAGAAACAAGAACAACATTAAGTGGACTTCAGCATAACCTGAGTACTCCTTCCATCTTAACTCAATACTGCAAGGATAGAGTAGCTGGGGCGGGGGGTGGGGGACCATGCTCCTAGGCGAATTACAGGCCAGTTGGCACAACTAGCATTTTGCTAAGAGAGCTCTCTGCACCCTACATTGGTGAGTGGCGTCTGGGGTCTTAAAAGCTGCCAAGCTGCCATCCGAGGACACAGCAAATGGTCCCAACTCAACAGGAACGGATGCTCACCGAGGGCCAAAATGACATGCGGTAAAGACAACCAAGAAGACAGAGAGACCCACAAGAGTGGGTGCCTACATCGACTTGGGACCGGAAGAACCGGTTGGTGCCCGGCCACCACCAGTGATAGCCACAATGGAGCTCACAGACAGGAGTCTCACTGGCAACACAAGAATAAAGAGGTGCATCATGAGCTCTCCACTAAAGGACCTCAATTGATGGTCCAGCGGTTTGGGGGTTCCTCTGAGAGCATGGCCCCCGGCCCTGATGCTGCCCTTTCCCATAAATTATAACAAAGGTCCACTCTTTGGACAGGAATGGATTGGACTTGGCAATGCAGAGTGACCATATATTGGAAGCACTTTATGGTTCTATACATCTATAGGATATCATCTTGCTGACCTCTGGCTGGAGGAAGGGGAGTGGACGGACAGGAGGGGAAGGGAGACTGTTGGGAGGATGAGACATGTACGGAGCAGAGAGGAATAGTGTGCAGTCACCGGACAGGGAGAGCAGTGGAAGCTGCATATGGGGGGTATGCAAATTTATATGTGAATGTACATTTTCACTTAGTTATGTTAAATAAAAATTTAAAAAAAAAATTTAGTATATGTATAAGGTATGACAAGTTCATGAACTTCATTGTTCTAAATGCTACATACCTCACTGCTGAATCTCATTATGGTCACCTTTGAAGTCCTCCCCTTGGGAAGCTATCCACTCATACCAGTGCCTAGTCCACCCTTCAAAGCAATTTTGGAACTATTTCTGGAATAGGTATTGCACACCGGGGCATACTGGCAAGTTCATGAACTTAGTTGTGTAGTTGTCTGTGAGGGAGTTTTTAGTCAGTAAACAAATAACTGTATTGGAACACTCTCCCTACTCACCTGATCTGGCCCCCAATAACTTTTTTCTTTACCCAGAGGTAAAGGAAGTATTGAAAGGAAGATATTTCAGGACATCAAGGCTCATGACAGCAGCTCTGGTGGCCATTCCAGAGAAAAAGAGTTCCAAAATTGCTTTGAAGGGTGGACTAGGCACGGGCATTGTTGCATAGCTTCCCAAGGTGGGTACTTCAAAGGTGACTCTAGCGGTATTTCACAACGAGGTATGCAGCACTTAGAACAATTAAGTTCATGGACTTGATTGTTGGACCTTGAAGCACTTTTTCTATGATGAGTTTGTGAGCTTGAATGGCAGTCCCGTGTGTGTGTGTGTGTGTGTGTACATATAGAAGAGAAAGTATTTTATTTAATAAACTATAATACTGTTGTCATGCTCAATATAATTAACAAGATTGTATTTATCTAATAGTCTGTATTCAGTTTTCCTGTTTAAAATGTTTATATCAGGATACAACATTACATTTGGTTGATGTGTGTCTCTTATGCTATAGCATTTAGGTGTTTTTTCTTTTTTTTCCTTCTTTCGTCTTGCCATTTATTTGAGCAATAAACTGGATCATATGTCCTATAATTTAACTTCATTCAGGATTTGGCTGATAGTATGTATCCCCACAGTGCCACATAACAAATTTTTCTATTCTTCATGTTAGGTATGAACTGGTAGTTAGATCTAGAAATTTGATTTAAATTGATTTAAATTCTGTTTGTTTTGTTTTCAAGGATACTCCATAGGTGTGTACTTTCTACTGTCACTTCAAGGGGAACAGGATATCTGATGGTTCCACTTTCACTGATGTTAAGGTTGATCAGTGGATTCAAGTGTTAACCATCCATTATAAAGCTTCCTTTCACTTAAATGGCTTTAGCAGCTATTGGTGAATATTGTCTAGACCCATTATTTCATTAAAAACCAAACCGTCACCATCAAGTCGATTGTGACTCATAGCAGTACTATAGGACAGGGTAGCACTGCCCTACAGGATTTCCAAGGATTAGCTGGTAGATTCCACTGCTGGCCTTCTGGCTAACAGCTAAGCTCCTTACCACGGTGCCACCAGGACTCCATTATTTCATTAAGAGTTGCAAAATAGTGATTTTCTGATTTTTATCAAACCTCTTAACATTACATTTGTCATCCATGATTCTTCTGGATGAAAGTTTCCCAGTCTGAATAGGAAAGATGGGGTAAATATTGATATGTCTTATCCATTTTTAGAATGATTTTGTGGCCTAGCAACTTCCAAAGATGACAAATGAGGTTTTTTCAAAAGCACATTGTGACCTAATCAGTACTTTGAAAATTACCTTTAAAATGGATTGCAACAGGAAGAGACTACATTTAGAAGTCTGAGAGGCCAACAAGTCTGGACAGAAGGAGGGGAGAGAACCAAGAAATACAACTGAGGTAAAATTAATAGGAGTTGACAACTAATTGGAGGGAGAGATTAAGGAGAAGGTATACCTCCAAGATTACTTTCAGGTGACCAAGGTGAGCAGCAGGTGAACGATGCCATTAAAGGAGATAGGGCACATAGGAGGGTAAGGTGTTCATCCTGCTTCGGAGATGCTGTCCAAACGTTCAGGTGGAGATGCAGAACAGACTGCAGGCAGTGCAGGCTAGATCTTGGGACAAATGCTGGGAGTAGACTCATACACAGAGGTGGTGGGTGAATCCAGGGGACTGCCATGAAAGAATATTGTAAGAAGAGGGAGGGCTCAGCATCACAGTGTGGCAAACGTCTCCCTTTAGATGCTTATATGTAGAGGTCCATCCAGCACTGGATGTCTGTGATTAGCTATCTTTGATTGTGACCTAATGTTTTCTCAGGTCACAGATGAAGGGACCACAGTTGACAGATGTCCTGTGACCCTACTACTGGCTTAAATTCTAACTAATTGAAAGCTGTAATATGTAAACCTATGAGGCAAAGAAAATACCCCTGGAGGATGTCTGACTTGGGGGGTTAATTTGATTGAAGCCTGTGTTACTTTTCTGTGGCTGCTGTAACAGATCACCTCAAATTTGGTGGCTTAAGATAACATACAATCATTTTCTGGGAGCCAGACATCCAAACTCAATTTGAAGGGTCTAAAGTCAGGAGTTTGAGGTGGTGTAGATGCTTCCAATGCCTGGCCACTGACTGAAAGGCTGGTGGTTCGAGTCACCAGAGGCAGTTCAGATGAAAGGCCTGGTGACCAACTGCTAAAAAAATCAGCATTGGAAACCCTGTGGAATGGACCTCTACTCTGACATACTTGAATTCACCATGAGTTGAAATTTGAGGACAACTGTGTTTTTGGTTTGGTCTAAAGTCAAGGTGGGAGCAGGACTGTAGTCCTCCTGGAGGTGTAATAGCAGAGAAGGCCTTTCCTTACCTGTTGATGCCTGCTTCTGTGCATTGGTTTGTGGCCGCTTCATCCACCGTCACTGCCAGCAGCATAGCGTCTTGGCTCGGTGACTGCATCACCTTCTTCAGCATAGTCCAGTTGCTGCCTGCCTGTCTCTTGCTGCTGATCAGCAGGTCGGCAGTTCACATCCACCAGGTGTTCCTTGAAAATTGTGTGACAGTTCTCCTCTGCCTTATAGGGTAGCTAATGAGTCAGAATCGACTTGATAGCAGTGGGTTTGGTTTTTGGTTTCTCTCGTAAAAGTACTTGTGATTACATTCAGGACTGCCTGTTGATTCAGGATACTCTTCCCAGTGCAAGATCTTTAACTTAGACACATGTGCAAAGATCCTTTTTCTGCATAAGGTAATTCACAGGTTTCAGGGATTAGGACCTGGCTACCTTTGGGAGCCATTATTCAGTCTGTCACACAACACTTGAATGGTCTTGGTTTGCTCCACCTTCCACACTTCTTTGACCAGTGTAAGAAAAAAATGTTAATATTGCAACTCTGTGTGTTGTTGTTCTATGGTCAATCTTCATTTATGGCTGATTCCACATTTGCAAATTTGCCTACTCACTGGAGTCTGTGTGCAGCCCCCGATTCCGTCCTCGGCCACCCTCGTCATTCTCAGGTGTTCACAGAGCAAGAGAGAACTGGAGTCACTGGCACTCCACTTCCCATCTCAGGCTGACAAAGGGGATGCTCTGCCTCTTGGTTTGAGCTCTCATAAACAAGTGGCCTTTTTTGTGGCCTATCTGGTGCCACATTTTCCTCATTTTTGTGCCTTTTGTTGGTGATTATGTTGTTTAAAAAGGCTTTCAGTCATGGTGCTGAAATGGTATCTGGTGTTCCCAAGGGTGAGAAGGCTCACTGTGCCTTACAGAGAAACGCATGTTAGATAATCTTTGTTTACTCTTGACAGAGCAGTTGTACTAAATATGTCTTTAAATAGAAACACACATAAAACGAGGGTATATATTTCCTGATTCATAGAAAATGTTGTGACCAGGGCCTCTCACAAACCTAGGCCTGTGTTTGCCTTAGGAGAAGTGGCTCGGCATTGACTCATTCCATGTACAGAGCACTTAATAAACCAAAACTGCCATGATTAAGGAGAATCACCTCTGTCTTTCTACCTACCCACCCTCACATCTTTTATCTACATAAAAGTTTCTGAAAGTAATTACTAGTTTTGATGCAGCTTGTTCTTTTTTCTTCTGTTTCACTTTCAACCTAGATAATGGGTTGTGATGTCCAATTGCTTAACATCGAAAAACAGCCTACTCTGGAGTCAGGTTTCCCAGCAGTGACACTACTGGCATCTGAGGGTGGATAGTTCTTTGTTGTAAGTGGCAGTCTTGGGCATTGTGGGATGGTGAGCAACATCTTGAGCATCTACCCCAAGTCACTGCTGATGGAGAGCCTGTGGTACTCCAAAGTGTGACCCATGGACCAGAAGTGTCAGCATAACCTGAAACTTGTTAGAAATTTACATTTTTTTGGTCCCCACCCCAAACCTACTGAAGCAGAAACTCTGGGATGAGCCCAAAAATGTTTTAACAAGTCGTCCAAGTGATTCTGATGCACCGTAACATTTTCACATAATGGTCTGGATAGTGGTTCTCAGCGAGGGTAGTTCTGCCCCACAGGATATTAGGTGACATCTAGTGACAGTCTGGGGTGTCATAGTGTGGTGGGCAAGGGAAGGTGTGTGTGCAGGAAGGTTGTGACTGGCACACCTGGTACAGATCAGGGACACTGCTATACGTCTTATGATGTACAGCCCAGCCTCTCAAAATGAAGAATTGTCTAGCCGAGGTTGAGAAATCAGTCCAGGTGTTATCATTCTGGGATTGGAAATGCAAGAAGTGCACACCTGGTTTTCCAAGTGTTGATATATAAATCAAGCCACTCTATTTGTTGTTGAGATGATTCCAGTTCATGTGATCACTTGTTGCCGAGCAGAATTGCCCTCCATAGAGTGTTTCTGACTGTGACCTGTGGGGGCAGATTGCCAGGCCTTTCTTCTGAGGTGCCTCTATGTGGGTTGAATGGATAGTCTTTCCATTAATAGTCAAGTACTTACGTGTCTGTACCATGCAGAAGCTCCTCTAAGTGTTTATGAGTTTTCTGAAATAATATGCAGATTTTTATGTGGAATACTAAAATTTCAGCAGTGGATGAAATCTTAGAGATGAAGGGTAAATGTACAGTCATTTTTTGTGAGTTTTCATCAGATTCTCAGCTGTATGAGCCTTTTAAGAGCCATACAGATGTATTCTCAGCAGACTATGGCTTTCTCTCATCTTCCACTCAGCCTTTCCTCTACACCTGAAATCAAATGCCCAATGTTCTATATTCATTTCCTAAATTGTTTCATGTATTTGTACTTGTCTTTTCACCATTGTTGTCCTGACTAAGGGATAACTGGCTTTTATTCTACCCCTGAAATATTTCCTGTGCACTGCAGTATTTTCTGAACATTGATCTGATCACCTTACTTCTTGGCTCAAAAATCCATAAAGTTTTTTCTCCAAATGACTTCACTTGACCTGCCTTCTTAATCTGGACCTGGCCTGTCTTCTCAATTTTACCTTCCATTATGCAGCCATTGTTCAGTGTTAACTAAAAGTAACTTCTTTATTAATTCATCCATAATTTGCTCATTTAAAGGGTACAATTCAGTGGTGGTTTGTATATTCAAGGAGTTGTGTATCCATTAATTGAATTGTGTATCCATTACAATCAATTTGAAAACCTTTTGTCACCCAAAAAGAAACACATACCCATTAGTATGTACTCATTTCTTCCCAACTCCTCCAACCCCAGCCAACCACTGCTCTACTTTTCAGCTCTATAGATTTGAGTGTTCTGAACATTTTATGTAAATGGAATCACAAAGTATGTAGTCTGTTTCACTAGATCTATTCATGTTGTAGCATGGGTCACAACTTCCTTTTTATGCCCAAATAATGTCATTGTATGGATATACACATTTTGCTTATCCATTCATCAGTTGATGGACATTGGGTTGTTTCCACATTTTGCCTGTTAGAAACATTTGCGTACAACTTTGTGTGGAGATATATTCCCATTTTTCTTGGGTGCGTACCTAGAATTGCTGGGTCATATGGTAACTCCTTCCTAACTTTGCATCAGTGTTATGCTCATCTTTCTGAACCCACATCTGCTCACAGTGTCTCATCTTGTCCCACTCAGAATTACTCAGCTCGCTGCTTCTCCCATTGTTGAGTACCTCACTACTGTATTGTGTTACCGGTTTGCCTTGGAGCAGTCATTCCTGTATGGCTGTTTCTCTAATTACTATGAGTTTCCAGAAAGCAGGGACAGTGCTCTTTTTGGTACACACCAAGGCATTGACCACACTGCCCTGTATAACGCAGGAGCTAAGAGCTGCTGAATTGGTGGGCAGTATGAGAAAGTGTTGGGAATTTCCTTCTTATCCTACCAAACACATCTGATATTAAATAATGTTCACTTTCAAATTTCAGTAATTTAATGTTTGACAAACATCCCTTGAAGTGGATGTATGTAAGGTAAATTGGCACATTAAACTACTTATTCTCAATGTCAAAAGCTACAGTATTTTGGATTTATATTTTAGAACTATAGAATTTTTAAAATATTTGTACAATATGAACAAAGTGACGTGACATGTTAAAATTCACTGTCTTCAAGTTTCAAATTTCATGCAAATTAAATTCTTTTTATTCTTTTGGTGTGTCAGTCTAATTATTGTCTAGTTATGAAGTTGCAAAAGAAACCCTCTACTTTTAACCTTAAATGGATGAGAGGAATGTATGCTACTTTCTAGGGCTGACCCAGTGCCAGCCAGAGCTCTGGAAATAGGAAACTGCAGCCTTGGGGGCTGCATAAAGGGGGTTCCATAAAGGTTATTATTCTCAGGATAATTCTTCAAGAACATGTCTGAGATGATGTGAAAAACATCACCACCCTGGATACTGCTTCAGTCTCTCTTGGCAACTGGCAGGCCAGTGTAAACCCATGGCTAGGACCCTACCTCGATGATCGAGACAGGCTGCCTTATTTCTTATGAGGTCACCACCGATAGGTAGTTACCAGTCTTTTTCCAACGAACACTCAAGAAATTCAATTTACATTTAGTTAGCGAGAGCAAGGTTTTATTAACGATTTTGCAAACTCCAGCGCCTGAGCCCACAGAGGAGGCTAGTCAGAGAGGGTGTGCCGCTGTTCCTTACAAGCCATCTTTACTCTTTAGCTCTCGAGTCCCTCTCTCGGTTCCTCAGTGGCTGGGTACTATGAGGTGACAGTCTCTCTTGGACGTCACCTAAGTCTTAATATTTCATTTTCTTTTAAGGTTGTATTTCTTGCTTTGCAAACAGGTTTTTTTCTCCCCTGTCCCATCCCCCTCTCTCTTTAGGCTAACTAGCAACTTCTCACCTTAACCTTTATTCTGAAGAGGAACCATTTTGAAATTTATTTCTCACAGATAATCTAGGCCCTTGGGCAGGACATGGCTTGTCCCCATAATAAGAGGAGAAGGAAAAGCTAGTTCCTATCTAATTCCATTTCATATGTAACAATCCATGTGGCTTTGGGACTGACTGAATGTAGGTATGTTACCTGAGAAGACAGGAAAAGCCTTTATTATCATTCCAAGGAAAAGATGTCATTTGGTTCAGCTACTAACACATTTTTTTTTTAAATAAATTCTAGAAGTTTTCTGTTTACTTGGAGAGCAGACATTAACAATAGTATACAATCATGTAAACTCCCACATTGTATATGTCTTCACATTCATGAAACGACTCAGTCTCTGGAGGAAGAACCAAGGCTCAGAAGTGAACTCTGTTGGTGGTTTTCAGTCCCAGCTTCACCTTAGAATCAAGGGTAGAGATGTCCAGGCAAGTGACCAACATCACATTTGCATTATCTTTTTTAAAATACCCCAAGTTAAACTTGGGAATGAGTTAATTAGGGTAGCAGTTAATCCAAGCCAAACTGTCTTAACCCACTCGAGTGCAGATGAGCTTTGCTGTTCTTGTGTACATTCCTCCTAATAAAAGGAAGAAGAGGTGGATCTCTTGCTCAGAGCTACAGAAAGACGAGTTACATGACACAGATGGGGTCACAGCTCCTCTAGGAGCCACCTTAAACTAATGGAGACACGTAGGAACATGAACTTGAAAGTTCCTGATTTTCATGTCCCACCACTAATGGGGCTCCCTAGTGGCACGCTGTATGATATGTCCTGGTTCATTTAAATTACAGGTAAGCCAATTCCAGCTTAAGACGGAAAAAACAAAGGCATCTTTTAGGGCAATGCTGTGGCCTGTTTTAGAGTAGTGAGCTCTCTGTGGCTGGAGGCAAAAAGACTATACCATCTGCTGAGAACATTATCAAAACAAACCCATGGTCATCGCATTGATTCTGACTCAGAGAGACCCTGCAGGACACAGCAGAACTTCTTTTCAAAGTTTCCAAAGAGCACCTGGTGGATCTGAACTGCCAACCTTTTGGTTAGCAGCAGCAGCACTTAACCACTGTGCCACCTGAGTTTCTGAAATGTTGTCAAGGAGTTCCTAAATACTAGAAGTCATTGGCTAGATTACATATTACTCAATGTTTCTCCTAAATCTTCCATTTCTTTAGCCAAAGTTTAGCAACTGATCACTTAGATTGGTTAGGCACATTTCTGGGAAAACTCAAGATTTTACCAGAAGCATCATAATTACTTTATTTCTAAAACTGATGAGACTTTGTAGCACTAATGGAACAGTGCCTCTGACCTCAGCATTACTGTGGGACTACCTTCTGCTCCTTGTCATGCTTGCATAGAGGGAAGAGAATCTCTCCTTGGGAGAAAGAAGTATGAAAACAAGCTCTCTGAACTGTCATTCATTCCTTCCCAACAGAGAAGTGTCTTACTGATGAGCAACACTGGGGGAAGGAACTGAGAACACATGGCTCAGCCCAGGTGGGGTCTTCAATTTTGAGAGCTAACTGATCCCCGAAAGCAAAGGCAGGCCCTCCTCCTGCAAGCAGAGGCCTGCTGCTGACTCCAGTCAGGGAGAAATATTAGGGAGTCTGGACTAGAGAACAAGTCAACTTTATTATATCACTTTTTCAGCTTCATTGCTAGTAAAGTTGATACATCAACCTTTATCTGACTCTCTTATTACTCAGTTTGTTCACAGTGAAGAGGGGGTTACCTACTGGTGTCCTTAAATGCTAGAAGTATCACAATACAGTCATAAACTGTAACTGGCCATGTCTGTGATACTTGTATTATAAGATAGCATCCCATTAGTTTCTTAAGTCAGTGAACAACTATATTCCTCTAAAGTACAAAAATGAATATAATATTATATGAAGGCCCTCTTTCTTTACTGGCATAAAGAATTGGGGAATTCTAATTGCTTGATTATCTACACTAGGAGATACAAACATATTTGCAGGTTCTACTTTATTGGGAATATTTTCAGTCATGATCGGCAGAAGTTGGTCCTGGGCAATTTGAAGATAAGTCATCTTTATCTGTAATTTATGGGAGGAAAATAAAATATCAGCACAATTTTTACAGTAAACTAGTCTAAAAAACTATTTCAATGTAACATTGCAGTTTTGACCTTCTAGGTTTGCTACTTACTTTTATTATATCAGGAAAAGATAAAACCAACAACAATATCTTCTTTATCATCAAGTACAAAGTTCTTAAATACCAGCCAGCAAAGGCACCATGGACAAATGTATTAGAAAGAAAGCACTTAGTCCCATAAGACATTTGGCAAGTTTTAAACTCTTTTTTCTGATACAATTAAAAAAACAAATTGGGTAGGTTTCAAGATACTTGATTTTTATGGCTTCAGGACAATATTTTGTCCAACTACATAAAAAATCAGTTCTAATAATTCCACACAAATTCCTTTCAAATATCTGTAGCTGAAGAATCTTTATAAAGCATGAAAAATTCACCTTCTTCAAGAGAGTCTAGTATTTCTTTTGAAGGAAAAGACTGCAAATTTCCCTCTGCAACTTTAGTTTCCAAAGAGCTAAAAGCAACCTTAATAAGGTTCTCAGTTATTTCTAAAATCACTACTTCTTTATGACATTCAGTCCCACATTGCCATCTCGATGTAGTCAGACATTTCCATTGCCTATGGGAACTGCTACTTTTATAAAAATTTAAAGCTAAAATTCAAAGTTCATTCCTACTCAGTATTTTGAAAAAGTCTAAAATATCTTCTTACCTTCATAGGCTGTCCCACACCAAATACAATACAAATGCTCTTCTCTTAGATAACTTGTCAGTATTTGTAGTTTTTCCAGTACCTAGATACAGGACACAAACACATGAAGAATACACATTAAACTACACTATGGCTTTCTGAAGTTCCTTAAATCATGCCATTAATCCAAGGCCATCATTTTCTGCCTGATTTTCAGTCACTTATTAGAGGTGGCAAGGGTAGGAGTCACATATTACAACAACATTTTTGCTAGCCACCCTGAGATTTTTGTAAGTCTGCCAGATACAACAGAGACTGCTTGTCTAGAAAACTGTTTCTGGTTGGCTCTATTATAATCAGCATCCCTTAAAGACCCTTCCTCCTTCCAAGGAATCTACCTGCCCTTTATGAGTATGAGGGTGCACCGTGCTTTCTTTTGCCATAAAAGTTCCTATTAGTGGTCTCCCAGTTAAGAGCAGCAAAGGCTTTTCAGATTATAAATGTTTTCTACATAAGTCTTACATACAAGTAACTAGGAATATCTACGGGGGTGGCTAGTCATTAGAATCTCTTGAGGAAGTTTAACAGAAACTGAAGTATACACTAATTTACATTTGTAACTAATGCATCTTTCAAACCTACGCTGAGTTGAGACAGCAAATTGGACCTAAAGACAAAAGTCATGTGAATTTTAGTTTCTGGCTCATAAAAGAATTGTGTGAATCAGTTGTTCTAAACCAGGAATGATTTTTCCTTTGGTTGTGACAAGGTAGGTAGAGATGTTACTAACATCAAAATGGGTAGAGGCCAGGAATGCTGCTAAACATTCTGTGATGCACAGAACAGGCCCTATGACAGAGAATTATTAGGTCCAAAATGTCAGCAGTACAGAGATTCAGAAACTCTATTGTAAATGGATTGGTGCCAAAACATACACTTAAATCTCCACTCCTAACGTCATCTTCATCTTGTTCTATTTCTTCATCTTCCTCACTCTCCTCTTCACACCTCAACCAGTACCAGGCCTCCCTGGGAACGTGAATATTCTGAAAATACCAAATTAGTCACAATTCAAGCAGTGCTGATAAGGCCATCACCAGTTCATGTTTATTTTAACATCTATTCATTCTTTCAGTATGCATTTACCCAGCGCTTCGTCAGTTAGGCACTGTACCACAAACTACAGGGATACAACATTCAATCATAATATTGCCTAGGGTGGCTAACAATCTAGCAGGGAAGATAAAATAATACATATAAGCTAGAAAATCTTAAATGTCAAGAAATACGTTCAAAATGCAAGGTAGTATGGACATACAGAGGAGAGACTGTTTCCAGCAATCTAAAGAGAAATTTCACTACAAACATTCTTGAGACTTTAAATGACATCACTATGATTATGATGGCACTTGCAGTCCTCAGAAAAAATACTGTAAACCTAAAATCAGTAATGAAAAACACTCAATCTTGATTGGCTAGTTACAGACACACGAGCTACTAAATAGGGACTTAAAATAGGTTCTTCTGGTATTCTGGTGAACAGAATTTCCATACACAGCAAGCAGTGCTGAGTGATCAAATTCAAGTAAGGAGAGAAAAATTAATGTAAAAATGTTATTTAACCTTTACTGAGTAATTCAGGGAAACCCTAGTGGGGTCGTGGTTAAGTGCTACGGCTGCTAACCAGAAGATGAGCAGTTCAAATTTGCCAGGCACTCCTTGGAAACTCTACGGGGCAGTTCTACTCTGTCCTACAGGGTCACTAGGAGTCAGAATCAACTTGACAGCACTGGGACTTTGGGTTTGAGTGGGTAGTTCAGACAACTTAGGTTCCCGACAAGAACGGGTCATCCGTGGGTGTCAATGGTCACAGACCCTGAGTGCTGCCTACAGGAACGTTTTAATGGCTACACAGCCAGATAAGGCAGGCACGCAGTTTATTTTCTTTTTCTTTATAAAAATATATAGCAAATCACACTGGGTGCTAAAACATTTTACCAAAGTGAAGGTGGGTAAAAAACATACCTTCTGGTTATCCAACTGCTGGCAGGCTTGCTGGCTCCTTTTAAGGTCTCCTTCTAGCTTCATTTCATCTTGCTTATTTTTAAGTCGTATCCTAATTAAAACAAAAAAATTGCATATATGGTCTACACGTGCTCTTTAACCATCTCTTGTACGTAAGATAAAGAGGAGATGAAAGAAGGAACAGCTTAACATCCAAAGATTTACCGAAACTGCTCTGCAGCTTTTTCTTGGGCTTGGTTTTTCATGTGCATTTTTCTTCTGTAGTTTTCTAAATTTTCCTCTGCTTTTCGTTTTAGTAATGTCTCATGACCAATGCCACTTTTCCCTGTTCAAACAGAAAACTCTGATGAGACTCTTACTGACATTATATTTCAACATACGGCAACTGAAAGATTTACAAGTTAAATGTAATTCTTCATTTGAGTACAATCATTCAAAAACCTTTTGACAATAGGAGAAAAAACTCAAATTAAAAAAAAGTCATTTTTACAAAGATCATTAATCTTGTCCAACATTTTTTTAATACAATACTATACAAACTGGGTATTAGTTTAACTAGAAAAAATGGCAACAGCTGTCACATTTTTATATAAACATAATATACGAATAAAGCATTTTTTCCTCTTGAGTTCATCCAACTATAAATAAGATGAACGGATCTGTCTCATCACTTTTAGGACATTTCAATAGATTTTTGTGCTTTGAATGGATACATGGGTTCCCCTCCTTTTTTTTTATGATTTCAGTTTTATTTCACTCTTATTAAAAGTTACTTTATTTTAAAAAAAGAGTCAAGAACATCGTATGCTTTGCATGGAAAAAAAGTTATTTTATTTTTAGTTTAAAGTTTTAGATGTTTAACCAACACACACTGAAGGCTTCCTATGAACTATAGCCACATCATCATAAAACAAGCAGACATTAAGCAAATATAAAGGGTTAGCAAAGAATTATTTCTGATAGTGAGAAATCAAGCTTGCCCAATGTTTACAGTCAATATTAAAATAACAATACACTCAAAAATAATTACATACCTGTTTTAACATTGAGAGGAATTGGTTCAACAATACCATCTCCTATAAAAGAGAAAATACAAAGTAGAAATTCTTCCTCAAACCACAGTTAAGTATAGCAGGCAATTTTACAATGCACGATATATATCCTCTCCATTTTTGACAATATGTAAAACTGAGAGCTGAACATCAATACTCTATAATCAATTAATTACTTTTCCTGCCTTTGAAATGTTTAATTCTCAATAAGGCTGAATGACAGGCTCTATACTTCCTGAAGGCGGGGCTTTGTTGTTGTTAGCTAATGTTGAGTCCATTCCGACTTATGACAACCTCATGTGCAGAGCAGAACTGCTCCACAGGGTCTTCCAGGCTGTGGTCTTTCACCTCGTGGCACCGTGGTTACAGTGCTAGGCTGTTAACAGGAAGGCTGGCAGCTGGAACGCACCAGCAGCTCTGTGGTAGGCTGCCTCTGTAATGGTGACAGCCTTGGAAACCATGTGGGGCAGCTCTACTCTGTCCCACAGGGTCACTGAGTCAAAACCAACCCAGTGGCACTGGCTTTGGCTTTGGTTTTGAATCTTTTGAAAGCAGACTGCCAGGCCTATCTTCCAAAGTGCTTCTGAATGAGTTCAAACCACCAACCTCTCTGTGAGCAGCTTAACCATCTGTGCCACCTGGAGACTCTGGCAGGGGGGACTTTCAGAAGTGAAAACACAGATATTTTAAGTCTAACGGGGTAAACATGCCTTAAGTGGAAGAAAAGTCTGGCTAGGTAGGAAGCAAAGTGGTTTAAATAAAGTCCAAAGGGAAAGAAAAACACCTCACAGAAGCTAACACATTGTCTCTACATCATCAGTTTCATTTCCTAAAAACAGAGGTAAGAATTGTGCTCCTCCAACTGGGTGGTCACAGAGAGCCACTATGGCCATACAGCACACAGGGCAGAGTCCTGCCATTGTCCTCAATGTTGCTTCACTGTCCCTTAGACTTTCTCGACCCATCATCTGTCACCATTCTTAGGGGTAACCTGCACTGTAAGCCACGTCCATCCCTGCTGTGACTGCCTCTAAGGCTGAGATGGACTGATAAGTGTATGTAACTTAATGGCACATGCAATATCTAAAATGCACTAAGAAGAAGAAAAGTGCTCAAAAACCTGGTTGTCTACAAGTCTTAGGAGCATATAAAGAAACTCTGTGTCTCTGGTACTCATCAATAAATCTCAGTTTGCTGGTTAGAAACACCTGTTTACTTACAAATGTGACTTACCACTCTTGCCAAGGGCCTGACCACTTTTATATCCCATCTTTTGGAGCAAAGCAAACCCTTTGTTTTCACAGCCTAGTGCATTCTTCAGCCCAGTGTCACGTCTTTCCTGTTCTTGTTCTTTTAAACTCTTTTGCCTATTTTTCAAACTGGCTTCTTGTTGCCTTTTTTCCTTCTGACGGGCTTCTCGAATTTGCCTCAGCGCTGGCAATCCTGGTCTGATATCTTCCCTGAACAATAATGGAGATGATTATTTTAGACTGGAATTTTCTCGTAACATTGCCGCTTACTCACTTGACACTACTTAACATTTCACTGCGCCCTCTGTGATCAACTCTGCTGTCACTGTTATCAGGTGGAAACCCCAGGTTCTTTCTCAGCATGACTTGTACTGGCCAACGAACAAGAGACTGAGGTGGGAAAAAGGAAAGACACCTTTACTTCCTTGTACAAGGAAAGGGAACCAGTCAGAACTGCTGCTACCAAGACTGCTCCCCAGACAAGAGGAGACAAATCACTTTTATGACGTTTACAAATAGAAAGTTCATACAAGTTGTGCCAGCAAACATTCTTAATCACACTGCAGAGGTGCACTGGGGTTTACATACAACCTCCAAACAGAAGCAGGGTTCAAACACAAAGCTGGGGCGAGGGGTCAGTAGGAGCCCAGCTAAGGAAGTAAGATTTTTATTGCAACATCGTGGGGACTATGTCTCATCATTACTAAAGACAACAAAGATAACCGAACAGATGGTAGAAATGCCACTGAAATTCAACAGGGTATTTTGTGACTCACGGTAACCGTATTAAGTCAGAGTAGAACTGCTCCAGAGAGTTTCCAAGGAGATTTGAACTATCGACCTTTTGGTTAGCAGATGTAGCACTTAACCACTAAGTCACTACAAGATTGCTCTGAGTTGGAATCACCTCAATGGCAGTGGGTTTGGTTTTTTGTTTTATGCTTTCCGACAGCAACAAATATGTCAACAGTCAAGAGGGAAGAACAAGGAATCAAGGCACATCAGCTTCCAAGAGAGGAAGCTCTAAAAAACAAAAACAAAAACAAAGCAAACAAATCCACTGTTTTTGACTAACAGTGACCCTACAGGACAGAGCAGAACTGCTCCATAGGGCTTCCAAGGAGTGACTAGTGGAGTAGGCCACTGAAAGGGACAATATTAGCACATAACCAGTGAGCTGCTAGAACGGCTGCTTTGGTAGGAAGAGGAAGGCTGCTGGCAGGTTACAGAAAACTAAAAAGAATACAGTGGTGAAGAAACTAGAAGCAATAAATGTAGACTAATTTTTCTGGGAGGTTAACAAAGAGCAAAGTCAAGCAATAGCCAGAAGGGACAAGATGGAATCAGGGAAAAGGAGTAAATTTCCACAGAAGAGGGGACTACAAAGGACCAAGGGCAGTAGTAAAATGGTTAGCCTAAGAAGAGAGGAAGAGGCCCCTAATTTTACATGGACACATAAGAGGTCTTTCTACAAAGGAGAAAGACTAAATGTTCAACTTTACACTCAAAATAAATTTCACTGCTTTAACAGTCACACATGTCTTATACACATCACTACATGAGACGTGTATATTAACTTACTGGACATTAATGAAGGAATCAGACATGTAGTCCTCTTCTTCTGCCATGTTCAACTTCATATGACAATAGTATCTACAAATCAAGCAGGATAAAATAATAATCACTGTGTTTTCCATTTACCAAATGGAAATAACCCCTTGCTGGCCATGACCTTTCTCTAAGAGTTCTACCCCAATGTACAAGTGCCATACAAGCCCACGTCTTGATCTAGAGTCCTCTGGAACTCAACAATCCAGACAACACATCATCAACCCCTTACAGCACCCAGCATTCTGTATAATCCCACACAGTTAATGTCACTATCAGGATCCTGGGTGGTGCAATTGTGGCAGTCTGCTCTCACAAAGACAACAGCCTTAGAAATCCTATGGGGTGGTTCCACCCTGTCCTACAGAGTGGCTTTAAGTCAGAATCAAATACACATCAAGGGGGTTGGTATTTTAGGGCTGTCAACACTATCTCTTGCATCCTGACCTTTTAGAAAGCTATCAGTTCTACCTCCATAATAGCATTCACAGTCATTCATGTTTTCCTACCCTTGTGGTCACTGCTTTAGTCCGAGTACTTCTCTCTTACCTGCATATAATATACAAGAGCTTCCTAGCTGGCCTCACTGCACTGACCTCTCCTCTTTCAGTCAGTGAATCCTCTGTACTTCCTCCAAAGTGGTTTCTCTTACAATATAAATCAGGTCATGCCACTTCCCTGATTCAAACCCTCTAATCAAGTCTGCCCTGCAGGTAATAGAGAAGCAGTCCCCCCAGCACAGCACTGAGGTCCTTCACAATCTAGAGTTGCCCTTACTCTCCTTTAGACTTCTTATTCAAGTCACCACAGGCTTGTCATTGTCTTCTAATTATACCACAAGTCGCTAGATTTCTCCCAGGCTTAGGATGCCTTCCTTCACAAAATCCAGCCCTTTCTCTCCAATTCTTACAGCACTTCATGTTCTAGCTTCTCATTTGGAACTTCACACAGTAACATCTAACTTGCATAGAAATACTTCAAGGGACAGTTTCCAGGAAAAACGACTAAAACCGTGTAATTATTGACCTTTAATGGGATAAAATAATTATCCAGACCAGTGCTTCCCAAAATTTATTGGGTATACAAATTATCCTGGAATCTCCTTAAAATGGTGAGTCTAATTCTGGGGTGAAGTCTGAGATTCTGCATTTCTATCAGGCTCCCAGGCAGTGTCAGTGCTGCAGGTCCGGTTGCTGGATACACTGTTGGGCACATATGCTATTTTTGTCTGAGCAGCATCCTTTCCTTTGGGAACCCAGTTTTCTGGCTTCCATATGGCTCTGCTGTAGGTGACCTTGTCAGTATCTGCTTTAGTTTTCTAGTGCTGCTATAACAGAAAGACACGTGGGCAGATTTGATGAACAGAAACGTGTTTTCTCATAATTTAGGAGACCAGCAGGCCAAAGTGAGGGTGTATATCTATGCCAAAAGAGACAAAAGAGGCCTAAAAGCCATGAGTCTCCAGTTCTGATTCCCATTTCTATGCCTGCACAGCTTGCTCTTTGATGCTGTGATCCAGCATCGTTCCCTGCTGCATAGGCTAATCCATTTTCTCATTACTTCAGCATACCTAAGTAGGGATTCTGTCAACTGTAACCAAAAGAGTATGGGTAATCATGCTGGATGAAAAAATATTACCACATTGACTTTTAATATCCTGAATGCCTGCCTCAACTAGGCTATAAGCCACAAAGACAAGTCCCCTATTTCCCCACTGCCTACCACTGTGTTCCAAACATCATGAATTGTTAAGAAATGTTTAGCTATGATGATTCAAGGGGACAAGATGGTGGAGTAGCCACACATCCTTGCTGATGTGTCTAACAACAAAGGACTAGAAAAACAACTGAATGGACAAAATAGAACATTCCATTTGAATACCAGGTGGAAAGCTGAAATACCCAATTAGGTGACACAAAAGAGAATTCCATTAGCAACCACCTGGGCCACTAAGCAGAGCAGCAACAAGCACCACTCTGAGCACAGTAGTGCTGGGCTGGGCAGAGGAAAGTCATGCCAGGATAAGCAATGCCATTCAGGGCTGAGGAATGCCATATGGGTCGGAGGACTACAGGACTGAGTGGATGAAGTTTGGGCCAGGCACAGAACTGCACCAGGCAGAGCAATGTAGCACATGACACAGGTGAGATGCACAGGGTGAAAAGTGACACGACTGTGCACACAAACGATGCGCCAGGCACAAAAAGTCACACTGGACAGAGGAACACAGTGTGGACCAGAGCAGTGCAGGACTGCGTGGCTGAATGCTGGGCCAGGTGGAGGTGACTTCTACCAGATGGAGCAAGGCTGCACAGGGCAGAAGGTCATCAGATTGCATATAGAAACAGCTGACCAGGTGTAAAACAGCCATGCCAGACTAAGAAATGCTGTAGGTGCTGAAGAAGCACAACACTGGGTGGATGAAAACTGGGGAAGGCAGAGGAGAGCTGCACTGAGTGGAGCAATGCAGGGCAGAAAGTCACCAGATTGCAGAGAGGAAAAGTGGGGCCAGGTGGATGAGAGCTACTCTAGGTGGAGCAACACCATGTGGGTTGACGGGGAGCTGTGTGGGCCAGAGGAGTACTGGACTGGGCAAAGGAGGCTGAGATCAGGCAGATGACTGCTGGTCTTGATGGAGGATCACTGTGCTGTGCAGAGCACTCCCCCCTCCCTTTTCTGCTCTACACTGGCCTTTAAACTCTGATGCACCATGTGTCCTAAGCTAATCTCAAAGACTTAGAGAGGGAAACAACAAGAGGGGTAAAAGAGAACAAAAGCTCTGCTGGCTCCCCTAAGCCAGCAACTTCTTTTACCTTTCTCAGCACACTCACTGCTCCAATCATCTGCTGACAGGGCACTGGAATTATTAAGACTCCAAAAATTAAACCCACTCAAATGACTAGAGTACTTGGAAAGTCCAAGGCTAAAATAAAATATAAACTTACAGAAACAACTTGAAGTACAATAACCTATCAAATATATCACAAAAATGTTCTGATGGCTCGGAGACAACCAATTTCTAAACATTTAAAGAAGCAGACCACCACGGCTTCTAAAAGCTTCCAAAACGAAAACTCAGTAAATTTTCCAGAAAAAGAAAACTTCCTGCAATTATCAGAAGAATACAAAAAAATGTTGTAAAGAGCTATGCAAGAAATCAGGAAAAGTGCAGCAGAACATACTGAAAAAATAAACAAACTGCAAGAAATTGTTGAGCATCAATGATCCAAAATTCAGCAGATTAATGATAAAATTACAGAACTAGACAACTCAATGGAAAGTCAAAGGAGTACAATTGAGGAAATGGAATGCCCAATTAGGGAGACTAAAGATAAAATAACTGACACCAGTATACATGAGGAAAACCCAGATTAAAAAATTTTTAAAAATGAAGACTCACTAAGAGTTATGTAGAATTCTATAAAGAGGAATAATATAGAGGTGATTGGAGTACCAGAAAAAGGGAGGCTACCAGAAAATACAAAGACAATTGTTTAAGATTTGCTGACAGAAAACTTCCCTGATACCTTGAAAAATGAGAAGATTATCTACTATTCAAGATGTTCATCGAGACCCACACAAGACAGATCCCAAAACAAAGACACTAAGACATATTACAATCAAATTTAACAAAACTAAAAATAAGGAGATACTTTTGAAGACAGGTAGGCTGAAGCAAAAAATAACCTACAAACAGGAACCATGAAGACTGCGTTCAGATAACTTAGTGGAAACCACGCTGGCAAGAAAGCAATGAGATGGCATATGCAAAGCCTTGGAGGAAAAAAAACTGCAAACTAAGAATTATACATCCTCCAAAACTGTTTCTCAAATACAACAGTAAAATTAAGACATTCACAGATAAACAGAAAGTTAGGGAATTTGCAAAAACCAAACCAAAATTACATGAAACACTGAAGGTTTTTTATTAGAAAATCAATAACATTGGATATATGCTCAAAGATTCAATGCAGGTCACAGCACCCAGATACCAACACAGATAGGGAATCCACAAAAGCCAATTCATCATAAATAAACAAAGGTCTCATTATTTAAATGATGACAAATTAAACAAAAAAGAGGGATAAATTAATGTACTCATAGACTTTTCACATGGAGAGGAAGTCAAGGTGCTACAAAGACATTAAAGACTTGTTTAAATTTAGATTAATGGAGGGGAATATAAGGGTAACTTAAGGAAATTAGCAAATCTACACATCAAAACAACACTAAAAAACAAGAAAAACATGAAGTCTTAGCAAACACAGAAAACAAACACTGAAAAACATGAAAAGAAAATAGACTTAGTACAGACAAATGGAACAAAGAAACTGTCCACAACACACAAAAAAAGACATCAAAATGACAGCACTAAGCTCACATCTACTGATAGTCACACTAAATGTAAACGGACAAAATGTACCAATCAAGAGGCAGAGCAGGACAGACTGGATTAAAAAACGTGACCCATCTATATGCTGACACACATCTTAGACTCAGCAATAGGAACATACTACAACTCAAAGGATGGGAAAAAAATGTATCAGGCTAGCAACCAAATAAGAGGAGTGGCAATGATCATCTCTGACAAAATAGTCTTTAAAATTAAATCCGCCACATTGGAAGAGGAGGGATGTTATATAATGGTTAAAGACTCACTACATCAGGAAGACATAACCATATTAAATGGCTATGCACCCAATGACAGGCTCCAAAGTACATAAAACGAATACATAAAATAAAGTTATCTGTATCAAAAACAGAAATACACAACTCCACAGTAGTAGTAGGAGACTTCAACACACCACTTTCAGTGAAGGACAGAACATACTGAAAAAAACTCAGTGAAGACACATAAGACCTAAATGCCACAATCAACTAACTTAACCTCACAGACATATACAGAACATGCCATCCAATAACAGCTTACCATACTTTCTTTTCCAATACACATGGACTATTTCCCAGAACTGGCCACAGGCAATCCTTAACAAAATTCAAGGTACTGAAATAATACAAAACTTCTTTTCAGACCGTAAAGCCATAAAAGTAGGAATCAATAATAAAAAAAGATGGGAGGGGGAAAAAAACATGAAAGCTTACCAACATTTTGCTCAAAAATGATTGTGTAATAGAGGAAAGTAAGGATGGAATAAAGAAATTCACAGAATCAAATGAGAATGAAACACATTCAGCCAGCAAAAGCAGTGCTTGAAGGACAATTTATCTCAATAAATGCATGCAGCCAAAAAGAAGAAAGGACTCAAATCTAAGAATTAACTCTACAGTTTGAATAAGCGGAAAGACATTAGTAAAAGAACCCACTGGGCTCCAGTAGAAAGCAAATAATACAAATGACAGCAAAAATAAATGAAATGGAAAATAGAAAAGCAACTGAAAGAGTTAACAAGACCAAAAGCTGTTTCTTGGAAAAGATGAACAAACTTGATAAACCACTGGTCAAACTGACAAAAGAAAAACAGGAGAGGAGACAATTTAAACAAGAAATGAGATAGGTAATATCACAACAGACCCAAATGAAATTAAAAGAATTACAACAGAATATTGTGTGTTCTGTCGCCATGAGTCGGATCCGACTCAACAACACTTGGCCTCATTACAGAATATTATGAAAATTGTACTGTAATAAATTCATAACCTAGAAGAAATGAACAATTTTCTAGAGACACACCACCTACCAAAACTAACACAAACAGAAGTAGAACAACTAAATAAACCCATCACAAAAGAGAAGGTTGAAAAAGCAATTTAAGAGCTCCCAACTAAAAAAAGTCCTGGCCCTACTGGCTTCCCTGGAGAGTTCTACCAAATGTTCAGAGAAGAGTTAACACTACTACTAGTAAAGGTATTCCAGAGCATAAAAAAGGCAGAATAGTCCCAAACTCATTTTGTAAAGTTGGTGTATACTCAAACCAGGTAAAGATAGCACTAAAAAGGAAAACTACAGATCAATCGCTCTCATGAACTTAGAAGCAAAAATCCTCTCCAAAATTCTAGCTAACAGAATTCAACAACACATCAAAAAAATACTTCACCATGACAAAGTAGTTGGCATGACAAAGTAGGATTCATACCCATGATGCAGGGATGGTTCAACACGAGAAAAACAATGTAATCAATCACATAAAAGAAACAAAAGAACCACCTGATTTTATCAATTGACGCAGAAAAGGCATTTGATAAGTCCAACACCCAGTGATGTTAAAAATTCTCAGCAAAATAGGAATAGGAGGGAAATTCCTTAACATGATAAGGGGCGTCTATGCAAAGCTGACAGCCAACATCATTCTAAGCATAGATAATTCCAAAATTTTCCCCTTGAGAGCTAAGATGCCTATTGTCACCACTCTTATTCAACACTGTCCTGGAGGTTCCAGCCAGAACAATAAAGCAAGATAAGGAAATAAAGGGCATCCAAACTGGTAAAGAAAAAATAAAAGTATCTCTGTTTGTGGATCATATTATCTTATACACAGTAAATTGTAAAGAATCCACAAAAAAACTACTGAAACTAATAGAAGAGTTCAGCAAAGTATCAGGACACAAGATAAACATACATAAAGAAGCTGGATTCCTTTACACCAACAAAGACATAAGAAAAGAGGAAATAATGAAATCATTACCATCTACTACAGCCCCCAAGATAATAAAATACCTATGAATAAATCTAAGAGAAGTAAAAGACCTACAAAAAGAAAACAACAAGACTCTATTGCAGAAAACTACAAGAAACCAACATAAATGGAGAAATCCACCACGCTCATGGGTAGGAAGACAGTCTATTATGAAAATGGTCATTCTGCCCAAAGTAATCTATACATACAACGCAATCCCAATACAAACTCCAATGACACTTTTTAAGGAGATAGAGAAACACACCACCAACTTCATATGGAAAGAGAGGAAGCCTTGAATAAGTAAAGCAATACTTCAACAAAAGATAGTCCTTTCAACAGATGGTGTTGGCATAACTGGATATCTATCTGCAAAAAAAAAAATGAAACAAAACCGTATCTCACATCACACACAAAAACTAACTCAAAATGGAACAAAGACCTAAATATAAAATAAAAAAACAAAAAGATCATGGAAGAAAAAATTGGGACAACATTGGAAGTCTTAAGATAACACATGGCATAAAGAAACTACAAAAAATTACCAACAATGCACAAACACCAGAAGTGAAAATACATAAATGGGAATTCCTAAAAATCAAACAGTCTCATCCAAAGATCTCTAAGAGTGGGAAAGAATTTTTGGCTACCATGATTTCAATCAGCATCTGATCTTTCCAATCTACAAGGTACTGTAAAACTTCAACAAGAAAAAGGCAAATAACCCAATTAAAAAATGGGCAAAGTATATGAACAGGCACTTCACCAAAAAATATACCCAGGGTGCTAACTGTCACATCAAGAAATGGTCACAATCACCAGCCACCAAAGAAATCCAAATCAAAACTACAATGAGATACCATCTCACCCCAACAAGGCTGGCATTAATCCAAGGAACACAAATTAATAAATGCTAGTGCGGCTTTGGAGGGATGGGAACTCTCCTACACTGCTGGTAGAAGTATAAAATGATACAATGCACCTCTTTTTATTCTTGTGTTGCCAGTGAGGCTCCTCTCTGTGAGCTCCGTCATGGCTATCACTGGTGGTGGCCGGGCACCATCCGGTTCTTCCGGTCCCAGGTCGATGTAGGCACCCACTCTTGTGGGTCTCCCTGTCTTCTCAGTTGTCTTTACCGCATGCCATTTTGGCCCTCGGTGAGCATCCGTTCCTGCTGAGTTGGGACCATTTGCTGTGTCCTCGGATGGCAGCTTGGCAGCTTTTAAGACCCCAGACGCCACTCACCAATGTGGGGTGCAGAGAGCTCTCTTAGCAAAACGCTAGTTGTTGGCACTTTCTTAAAAAGCAAGATAGAAATAGCATGTGATCCAGCAATCCCACTCCTTAGAATATATCCCAGAGAAATAAGAGCTATCACACAAACAGATACATGCACAGGAATGTTTATTGCAGCACTGTCCACAACAGCAAAAAGATGGAATCAACTTAGGTGCCCATCAACAGACAAATGGATAAACAAACTATGGCATATTTACACAGTGGAATACTATGTGTGACAAAGAACAACGATGATTTTAGGAAATACCGCATAACATGGAACCATCTGAAAGACATTATGCTGAGTGAAATTGTCAGAAGCAAAAAGAAAAATACTGTATGAGACCATTATTATAATGACGCAGCAAAAGTTTAAGGCACAGAAGAAAGTAAAGTTACAAGAGTGGGGAGAAAGGGAAAGGGATATCCACAGGTTAAACAGTAGCTAGAATTCAGGTTAGGTAGCATGTGACAGCACACAGTGGAAAAGAGGCCAGCACAGCAGGACTACATCAAAACTAAACAGATTCCTAAATACAACCCAACTTTTTGAAGTACAGAGTAGAAAGAACAGAGGCCGGGAGACCACAACTTCAGTGGACATCTAGGTTAATCAGCATACCTAAGTTTCTTTTTAAGAAAATGTTCTGCATACCACTTTGGTGAGTGGTGTATGGGGTCTTAAAAGCTCAGAACGTGCCATCTAAGTAGCATCTATTGGTCCCAATCTACCTGGAACAGAGGAGAATGGAGGACATCGAGGACAGGAGGAAAATATGAGTCCAGCAAACAGCAGAAGGTGCCACATGATTCAGAGACTACTTCGACACGAGACCATAAGAACTTGATGGTACCCAGCTACCACCACTGACTGCCCTGATAGGGTACACAGCATAAAGTCCTGGATGTGGCAGGAGAAAAATAAGTGGGCTAAATCAGAACTCCACTAAATGACCAGACTTAATGATCTGTCAGATTGGAAGATTCTATGAGGACATGGCTCCCAGACTCTCTATTAGCCCAAAACCAAAACCAGTACTGAAGGCAGCTCTCCAGACAAACTGGACTATATGAATTGGAGTGATGCTTGCGCAGGATATGCTTCTTGGATTAAATATACACATGGGGCTGCCCGAGTGGCTCCTCTCTGGAGGTGAGATGACAGAGTGGACGGGAACAGGAGTTGGTCTAATGGACATAGCAAGTACAGGATGGAAACAGGGAGTGTGACTTCACCGCGAGGCAGGGGGAGAACAGCTAGAGTAGCATACCAGTGTGAGTTCTGGGTGTCATATGGAAAATTGATTTTAATTGTAAACTTTTACTTAAAACACAATAAAACATATTTTAAAAAATGTTTACCTATGATGAGGACAAGATGGGTCTTTAATAATATTTATAATTTTGTAGTAATACTTTTTTCCGATGTCAGCATGTCGTTTTCTAAAAACATTTTATAAATACATCATAAAGCACATAAAACAAGTGTTTACTTAACAACATGAGGCAGATGCTCTTGCAACCACAAAGTACCCTCCAAGTTGACCTCCAATGATTCTTGCTTCTTGATTTTCATGTCCTTTATAGTCCCCTCCCCAGTGAACACAGTTGACCTGTGTAACCAACAGGATATGGTGGAAATGATGGAGTGTGACTTCTGAGGCTTGGTAATAAAAGACATTAAAGCTTCCGTTTCTTGCTGTTAGTTAGATCCCGCATTCAGGAGGGAGCCAGTTGTCCTGTAGTGAGGACCCTCATGCAACTCTCTAGAGAAGCACACGCAGTAAGAAACCAAGAGCCACTGCTAATGCCCAGTACCAACCTGTGAGCCACTTTAGTCACCTTTTGCAAAGACCATTCTGCCCTACTCATGTCTTCAGATGGCTCAGCCTACAATGATGTCTCCTCTACAACTTTATAAGGAGGTCCAGGCTACGCCAAAGTGCTAACCGATTCCTGACCCCAAGAAACTTCTAAGATATTGTTAACCTGTTAAATTTGGGGACTATATGTTATACAGCAATAGATCAAATATGTTATACATCAATAGATCAACAGATATATCATCTGTGTCAGGAGAACTGCTATCACCCACCCCAGGAGCCCTCTATATCCCGTACACAACGGTACTCTCTCCTTTCACTGTAATGTTGTTTTCAGGTGCCAGTGAGGAGATTCCAACTCACAGCAATCCTACAGGACACAGTAGAACTACCCCATAGTGTTTTTAAGAAGCAGCTGGTGGATTTCAACTGCCAACTTTTGGCTACCAGCCAAGCTCTTAACCACTGTGCTACCAGTGCTCTCCATTCTATCAGCGGTCACAAATCTGTCCTTTATAGCAATGACTTCCTTTTCTTTATAGTTCCATTACCCATGTGTGCATTAGTTTTGCCTATTTTGCTTTTTATAGCTTAATAAATTTAAATTGCATATGACTGTATACAGCATTTGTGGTAACTCACTGTCTCTAAACTTCTTATTTTTCATCTTAAAAATGGTACTTTTACAAGGTGCATCATGAGATCTCCACTAAAAGACCTCAATTGATGGTCCAGCAGTTCTGGGGTTCCCCTGAGAGCATGGCCCCCGGCCCTGATGCTGCCCATTCCCATAAATTATAACAAAGGTCCACTCTTTGGACAGGAATGGAATGGACATGGCAATGCAGAGTAACCGTATGTTGGAAGTACTTTATGGTTCTATACATCTATAGCATATCATCTTGCTGACCTCTGGCTGGAGGAAGGAGAGTGGGTGGAGAGGAGGGGAAAGGAGACTGTTGGGAGGATGAGACATGTATGGAGCAGAGAGGAATAGTGTGCAGTCACCGGACAGGGAGAGCAGTGGAAGCTGCATATAGGGGGGCATGTAAATTTACATGTGAATGTACATTTTCACTCAGTTATGTTAAATAAAAATAAAAATAAAATAAAATAAAAAAATAAAAAAAAATAGTACTTTTACATATAATGGTTTGGTGCTAATGTAGTACATTACATACTTTTATCCCATTCAATCATTAACATCACAGCAAGGTTCCATGAAAGCCCTCATGGCACAGTGATTGAGTGATTGGCTGCTAACCAAAGGTCGGTCGGTGGTTCTAATCCACTAGCCGCTCTGTAAGAGGAAGATGTGGCAGTCTGCTTTTGTGAAGTTCTCTCCTAAAGGGTTGCTATGAATCAGAATCAAGTTGACAATGTTGTTTCTCTGTTTGTTGAGTTAGGGTTTTTTGGGTTTTTTTTGTTTTTGCTTCTTTTCAGTTTAAGGTCATCACAGAACCCTGGTGGTACAGTGCTCAGCAGCTAAATGGAAGCTTGGTAGTCAGAATGTGGCATTAGCTCTGCAGGATAAAGATGGCAATCTGCTTCCATCAAGATATACAGACTGGATCTAAGATGTATCAGTGGTCCTACTCTACCTGAAGCAAAGGAAAAACAAGACTAGAGGGGTAGGGAAAATACTACCCCAAGATACAGAAAGGGTCACACTGACGAGAGACTCCATCATCCTGAGACCAGAAGAACTAGATGGTGCCCACCTACCACTACCAATGACCGCCTTGACAGGGAACACAAAGAATCCCTGATGGAACACGAGAAAAGTGGGGTGCAAAACTCAAATTCTAGTAAAAAGACCAGGCTTAATGGTCGACTGAGACTGGAGGCACCCCAGAAGACATGGCCCACAGACTGTATTAGCCCACTACTAAAACCATTTCCAAAGCCAACTCTTCAAGTTGTTTTTTATTTTTTTATTATGACTGAGTGAAAATGTATATTCCCATATAAACTTACATGCCCGCCTATATGCAGCTTCCACTGCTCTCCCTGCCCAGTGACAGCACACTATTCCTCTCTGCTCCATACGTGTCTCATCCTCCCAACAGTCTCCTTTCTCCTCCTCTCCACACACTCTCCTTCCTCCAGCCAGAGGTCAGCAGGATGATATCCTATAGATGCATAGAACCATAAAGTGCATCCAACATGTGGTCACTCTGCATCGCCGAGTCCAATCCATTCGTGTCCGAAGAGTGGACCTTTGTTATGATTTATGGGCAAGGGCAGCATCAGGCGAGGGGGCATGCTCCCAGGGGAACGCCAAAGCCGCTGGACCATCAATTGCAGTCTTACAGTGGCAATCTCAGGGTGCATCCCTTTTTATTCTTGTGTTGTCAGTAAGACTCAACTTTGTGAGCTCTATCGCGGCTATCACTGGTGGTGGCCAGGCAGCATCCTGTTCTTCCAGTCCCAGGTCTACAAAGGCATCCTCTCATGTGGGTCTCTCTATCTTATGGGTTGTCTTTATCCCATGTCATTTTGGTCCTCAGTGATCATCTGTTCTTGCTGAGTTGAGACCATTTGCTGTGCCCTCAGATAGCAGCTTGGCAGCTTTTTTTTTTTCTTTTTTATTTAACATGACTGAGTGAAAATGTACATTCCCGTATAAATTTACATGCCCACCTATATGTGGCTTCCACTGCTCTCCCTGTCCGGTGACAGCACACTATTCCTCTCTGCTCCATACATGTCTCATCCTCCTAGCAGCCTCCTTTCTGCTCCTCTCCACCCACTCTCCTTCCTTCAGCCAGAGGTCAGCAGGATGATATCCTATAGATGTATAGAACCATAAAGTGCATCCAATATATGGTCACTCTGCATTGCCAAGTCCAATCCATTCCTGTCCAAAGAGTGGACCTTTGTTATAATTTATGGGTAAGGGCAACATCAGGGCTGGGGGCCATGCTCTCAAGGGAACGCCGAAACCGCTGGACCATCAACTGAGGTCTTTTAGTGGAGATCTTAGGATGCACCCCTTTTTTTTATTCTTGTGTTGCCAGTGAGACTCAACCTAGTGAGCTCCATCGTGGCTATCACTGGCGGTGGCCGGGCACCATCTGATTCTTGTGGTCCCAAATCGATGAAGGCACCCACTCTTGTGGGTCTCTCTGTCTTCTAGGTTGTCTTTACCGCTGTCATTTTGGTCCTCGGTGAGCATCCGTTCCTGCTGAGTTGGGACCATTTGCTGTGTCCTCGGATGGCAGCTTGGCAGCTTTTAAGACCCCAGACGCCACTCACCAATGTGGGCTGCAGAGAGCTCTCTTAGCAAAACGCTAGTTGTGCCAATTGGCCTCAATTTCATCTAAGAGCATGGTCCCCTGCCACCTGCCCCAGCTACTCTAACCTTGCAATATTGGGTTAAGATGGAAGAAGTACTCAAGTTATGCTCAAGTCCACTTAATGTTGTTCTTGTTTCTAATATGTGCTATCACCGCTTTCTCCCAACCAGATTTCTAGCAACTATCTAAACTAAACACTCCCCCCTTACCCTCCCTCCCCTTCCTTGCAGTTGTCAAAGAATCTTTTCTTCTATACACAAGTCTGTTTTTGAGATCTTATCGTAGAGATCTCACACAGTATTTGTCCCTTTGTAGCTCGGCAGCTTTTAAGACCCCAGATGCCACTCAGCAATGTAGGGTGCAGAGAGCCCTCTTAGCAAAACGCTAGTTGTGCCAATTGGCCTCGGTTTCTTCAGGCAAAGATTTGACTGGACTGTAAGTCATACAATAATACTGGTGAAGAGTTTGCTTCTTGGCTCAATTAGATACATGCGACTATATGAGCAGTTACTGTCAGGAGACGAGATGAGAAGGTGGAAAGGGACAGGAGCAGGTTGAATGGACACAGAAAATACAGAAGAGGAGTGAGCTGTCACATTGTAGGGAGAGCAACTATGGTCACACCACAATGGGTATATATTTTTTTTGTATGAGAAACTTGAATTGTAAGCTTTCACTTAAAGCACCCCCTTAAATACACACACAAGGTAAACAAAGTTTACAGCCATGGAACCCCTACTTAAGTCTATGCTGTCCTATAAGGTTGCTATAATTCAAATTCAAAAGCAATGAGTCAGAGCCTAGTCAAAAAAAAAAAAAATAACAACAATAAGAAAGTAGCAATAGTTAGTCCTGCTTTCCATTTGGAGAAATGAAAGCTCAGCATTGGCTAAATGACTTGCTCCAAACAGAATCCAGGCCTTAGTGCTCTTGCCTCTGAAAATAAGATTCGATTATTTTTAAGTGACACATTTAGTTCTAAATACCAAGTGTTTGTATTAGACCTAAGTGGGGTTCCAGGTTCTTTTTAAAGCTCTCTTTCAATGGGTACAAGATACTACAGCATCATCCATTCCCATTAAATATATGCATTAACTTCACAAGGTGATAATCCAGGGAAAGATGATGGTAGCTTGCATCAGAGTGACAAAAGTGGAGGTGGTGAGAAGTTGTCGGATTCTGCGTATATTTTGAAGGCAGAACTAACACGATTTGCTAACGGACTAGAGGTAGTGTATGAAATAGCTATACAAAGGATTATTTCAAGGCTCTTACCTTGAGAATGTGGAAGAATGGCGTTAAACTTTTTTGAGATTGGGAAGACAGCAAGAACAAGGATTTTTGCTTTTGACGGAGAATGACTAGATGGGTTGTTTCAGAATACTGAGACTCCCATTACGCTCCAAGTGGAAAAATGCCCTTAAATTGTTGGATGTAAGCTGAAGGTAGGAAGGTTCAAGTGAAGTCTCACTCTCCAATTCGCCCTTTCAGGTACCGCTGACACCTTCCCTCTCAGGCTCCACTGGCTGCAAGCATCCCATCGAGGCGACCATCCACGGATGGGAATGTGAGTGTAGTGAGTTAGTTATAACCAGCTGACAACCAGCCTTCACTATTCTACCGAGAGCCCATAGCACCTTACCTGGCAGTTCTCGTCCCGGTCCAGCCCACGAGAAGCGCGCCCTGCGCATGCGCCCACCAGCCAGCGCGCGGCTTCCGGCTGATTTCCGTAGGCAGAAACTGTTGGCCAATTGTGGCGGGCGGGTCTAGGAAGACGTGGCAAGTGCGCTTGCGCATAAAAAAAGAAAATCCAGTCTTCGGTGCATACGCTGTCACCTCATTTCCTGCAGGCGCGCCTATGAGAGGCGGGGCTTCCGGCTCTATCGGCAGCTACCTGTTCCCAGAGCTGAGCTATGTGATATCTCTGACCGAGTAGGAGGTGAGGAAGACTCTATCCGCCGCCAAAGTGTGCACGCTTGTACGCCGACACACCCCTGTTCCTTGTGTATTTCTAGAGGGACGGGGTAGAAATCTGAGGCAGTGATGGAAACGTTTTCCCTTTTCAGGCTTCAAGCTCTGTTCCCTGCGGCCCCTTCCTGGAGTTAACAGGAGTGACCTGGTCGGGGCCTGCGGCTGCCTCTTCCATGTTCTCCAGGCCCCGCGCGGAGAGACGGTTCTCGGAGTAGACGGGTTAAACCAGCCCTTGCTCTCGAGTCTTCTGCCGGCTCCATTCTGGCACCACCCGCTGCTGTCACTGAAGCTTCGAGGGGGAACTTGGCCTCCCCTAGGAAGAATCCTGGAGACATTCAGTTTGGGATCTTTATACTGGGACAGGTGCGGCAGGGAAGGGGTAAGGGTGCTATGCATCGAGCTGTGGACAAGAAAAGGGAGGCTGAATCATTAAGCACAGCAGTACTGGCTGGTCCTGATGCTCGTGTTTTCATTTATGAAATGGATTGATGATGTGTTTCTTCTGGAATAATGCCTTATTTGCAACATTTAATTCACTTACAGTTTATTATGATTGCTATTTCCTCACTAAGCACAGGTTGCTTTGCATCTCTTTTTCTTTTATTTTACATCCTGCTGACTTACAATTAGATTTTTAGGTTTTGCCCCAGAATTGACTATTGCCGTTGAGTCTACTCCTATTCATAGGGACCTAATAGGACAGAATAGCACTGACCCAGAGAGTTTTCAAGGAGCACTTGGTGGATTCGGATTGCTTAGTAGCCGTAGCACTTGAACGACTTTGCCACCCAAAAAGCCAAACTCATTGCCACCGAATTGATCTCTGACTCATAGCGATCCTGTAGGGTTCCCCGAAGTTGCTTAGGCTTCCCCAAGTGAAATAAGAAATGAAGACGTACATTTCATTTGTGAGTGATTTTGTTAAGTTCAACTTATAACATTAAGAAAATCACATGAGCATTTTTTTAATCTGTCAATTTAAGGTGTGAATTTAAAACTTCGCTAATAATGGAATTAGCACACAGTTTGCTGTTAAATGAAGACGCTTTGGCTCAAATCACAGAAGCAAAGAGACCAGTTTTTGTCTTTGAATGGCTGCGATTTCTTGATAAAGTCTTAGTTGCTGCAAACAAGGTACGGTATTGCTTTATTTCTAATTGAGTAAGTGTGATTTGTAAGGAAATACACATTATGTTTGCAGTTCACGTATGGGATTTGACAATATTATTGTAGGAATTTCTTTGACCAAACCCAAACCTCATTTAAATTCAGCTTGCTGCCTGCTCCAGGTGTCTGACTGGACAAAAACTTGACCTACTGGTGTTAAGTGAAAGTCATCATCATCACCCTGAAGTGGTTCCTCAGTGCAATGTCTAGCCATCCTGCTGTATAGTTCCCTTGTTTGCTAGAAGACTGTTTCACACCAGCACTTCCTCCTTACATTCCTCTTTTTTAAATGATAGTCTTCCTATTTCATTGTGAGAACACTAACTGCAGAGAATGTTTGTGTTTCCACTAGTACGTCTCATCCTCTTGCATGTATTCTGTGCACTCTGCTTTTCCTCCTGTTTTTGTAATGAACTGTCCAGGCTGCTGTTGAAGGCCAGCATCTTTATTTGTGCATGAAATTCCCATTTCTTCCTTTTCTCTTTATTACCAATTTTAGAAGCATGGTATATATACAGAATAATGCACACACCGTCAGTCTGCAGGTCAGTAAATTATCACAAACAGAAACCAACCATATGATTATCATGCAAAATTAAGAAACATAATGTTATCAGCAATATCAAAACCTTTGATTACCGACCCCACACATGTAACCACAGTCCTCATTTCTCACAGCATAGGTTTGTTTTGCCCACTTTCTGAACTTTTGCATCGTTGGTTTTCCCTTCTCACTTGGAGCAATCCCTTCAAGATTCACATTTGCTGTAGTATCTCCTGTCTTCAAAACAAAAACATTCCTTAAGCCCGTGTTTCCTCATAGCAAATGTTCCATTTTTCTTCTGTGTAATGAAATTCTTTAAAGAAGTTGTCTGTATTTGCCTACCTTACTTACTCTCTGTCCATTCCCACTGTTTTAAAATTTTAGTTTTAAAGTTGTAATTGTACATGTCCGTGGTTAAAACAGTTTAAAACCTTGTTCCAAAAGATAGAAGGCTCCTGATTCTCCTACCACTTTATTTCTTGTCATAGAAGCAAATACATTCAGCTCTTAAAGGTAGTTTTTTATTTATCTCCATTCTCTGAATAAAATGACCATGTTGCTTTTTTACTTTTAACCTATTGCCATGAAGTTAATTTTGACTTGTACAGACCCTGCAGGACAAAGTAGAATGGCTTATAATCTTTAAAGAAGCAGATCTCCAACTAGGTCTTTTCCTGGTGGAGCTGCTGGGCAGGCTTGAACTGCGCACCATTCATTTAGCAGCCAAACACTTAACCATTGCACCATTATAAAACCAAAAAAAAAACCCAAACCCACTGCCATCAAGTCAATGCCAACTCATAGTGACCCTGTAGAGCAGAGTAGGACTGCTCTGTAGAGTTTCCAAGGAGTGCCTGGTGGATTTGAACTGCTGACCTTTTGATTAGCAGGTGTAGCACTTAATGATTAGTGTACCACCAAGGTTTCCTTACACCAAAATACATAAAATAATAATAATAATAATATTTTTGTTTCTTGTTTTTTGATAACAGACTGATGTGAAAGAAAAACAGAGAAAACTTGTTGAACAACTGACTGGATTAATAAGTAGTTCACCTGGACCACCTACACGGAAACTACTTGCTAAAAATCTCGCAGCTCTTTATAGCATTGGGGATACTTTTACTGTTTTTCAAACACTTGATAAATGTAATGACATTATTAGAAACAAAGATGATACTGCAGCTTACTTACCAACAAAATTGTAAGTACTTACTTTGATAGGAACCCTCAAAGGTTATTTGTTCTTTCAGAGTTACTGACCTTAAAGGCTGCTGACCATAAAGACCCCCAGGTGGGTGGGACCTGACATGTGTCACTGACAGTGAAAAAGAAAAAAACAAAACAACTCTGAGTAGTTCTGGTAAAGGGCCTGTGCTTCCACTTGTGTTCTGTGCTCCGCTTGCCAAGGATTTTCAGCAAATTACAGAAACTTGGTGTGGTGCTACAGTTATGGGACACGGGAGCTTTTAGTAAATGTGCATGGAGATGATATTCTTGTCTGAGATGTAAAGAAAAATACAGTGTTTGTAGGTCAGGGGATTGAGGTGGGAATGGGCAAATGGGAACTGGCCCTAGGCCAAATCTAGTCAACTGCGTGTCTTCATAGACAAAGATTTTTGGGAATACAGACCCATCTGTTTAATGATAGCTGCTTTCCTCCTACGGTGGCTGTAAGATGAAAGAGTTGCATGGTTGAGACCATTCGGTTAGCAAACAGGCTGAGCCCTAGATGAGAGATTTAACTCAGCTCCTAGCTGAGTCAAGAGCAGACATTTTTGGAGCAGATGTTGAGGAAACAGCTGTAGGAATGAAACTTGTGAGAGTCAGGTGTGAAGATCCTCAGGGTGCAGAGAAGAGTGTTGTGGGGAGGGAAATAACATCTAAGTAAGGTTAATTGGGGAGGAGGGTGGTATCAAGGAAGGCTTCACACAGACACTTCAGCCAAGTCAGGAAGACTCTGTGGAAATTAGCCGGGTAAGAAGTTAGAGATGAGTGAAAGATGTATGTTGTAATGCAGGGATCCACAAACTTTCTAGAAACCGCTGGGTAGTTCATTACTGAAAAGAAGTTATGGAATTTGGAGTCAAGAGAGAAAGGCTGTCTCCCCACTTGAACTATTTATGATCCCAAACTAAATTTACTGGACTACTCTCAGCTTCAGAGTAATTTGCTCAAGTCACATAGCTGTTAAGTGGCAAGTCCTAAGACTTAAACACAGATCTCCCAGATTCAAAACTATGACTCTTAACAATGGTGTTCTGTTCCTGCCTCACCAGGTTGATCTCAAAGCTATCTGCTTACTCATTGTTTGCTGAATGGTTGTGGGTAGTTCACTGCTATAGAGCTATCGTGCTGTTACCTTTCATCTTGCAGGCAGCCAAATGTTCCATTAATTTAGATGAATTTTACACCTGTTTCATAGTGCCTACTATTATTTATGTACTACCAGGTGGGCTCTATGAATAGTACAAAATGTATAAGGTAGATTTTGTATTTTCCAAGCTTATAGATTAGATACTAAAAAACAACATGGCCATTGAGTTGATTCTGACTCATGGTGATGCTCTGGAACAGAGTAGAACAGCCCCACAGAGTTTCCAAGGAGCACCCGGGGGATTCAAACTGCCACTCTTTTGATTGGCAGCTGTAGCTGTTAACCACAATGTCCCCAGAGTTTCCAAGATTAGATATAGACGTATAGTCAAAGGAGGAGTCATTGTAAATTTAATGTATTTGGGAAATCTTCATGAAAGAAAAGCTTGGGTTTTCTGCTAAAGGATAAACACAATACAGTGGAATTGTATTAATCTGGACAATGACCAAAGAAACTATTCCTTCTCACAGGGCTGCCGTAGCTTGTGTTGGTGCATTTTATGAAAAAATGGGGAGAATGTTAGGCAGTGCATTTCCAGAAACAGTAAATAATCTTTTGAAATCCCTGAAAAGTGCAGAGGTAAGTTTTGCACACAATTATATTTAAGTATTTTACTTGTGGTAAGAGTTGTCAATTAAAAATACATATTTGCCTTTATTCTGTCACTGTGGAATTCATATCAAGGAAGAAGATAATTTAAAATTACTAAATGTCCTTTTAATGTACATACATCCTTTCCTTTCACCCTCAAATATGTGAATTCCAAATTTTTAAATGTGTTGAATACTATTTCTCTTTCAGATGATTTATATTTCTTCTTAGTGCTTTTTTACTTAAACTTTCAAATTCTGAAGAGTAGTACTCTTGAGCTGATATGTTTTTGTATTTGTCTTCATGTTCTCATTGTGCCTCAATATGTTATATAGAATTTTATTTCTTTATGCATTGAATATGTTTGTTTAATTTCTCAGAAAGATATTTAATTGAAGCTAATTATTTGTACCTTTCAAGGATTTTCTAGGATACTTAAGTTTTTAGGATTCACTCAGTACTGACTTTAACGTTTAGTGGTAGGATCATTAGGTTCAGAGAATTTGTGTATTTTGGTATGTTCTTGTTTAAATACGAAATTCGTTTTATAGCACAGTTTTTACGATTTGGTTTATGTACTTGTCTAGTCTCAAGGGCGAAGTGAAATCCTAATGAGTTTACAGAAAGTTTTAAATGGACTGGGTGGTGCGGCGGCTTCCTCTCACCGAGATATTTACAAGAATGCCAGGTCACTCCTGACAGACAGGTCGATGGCTGTCAGATGTGCAGTCGCCAAGGTTAGTATTCAGCAGTTTATAATGCTGTTCTTTATCCCACTTGCTCCCCTGAACAGTCAAGATTTTTTTTTCTTTTAAAGTTCTAAAGTATGAAGGCAAAGTTACAGCTTTGTTTTTAAATATAGCTACTCACTGTGGTTGTGATAGTAGAGTAGAACCTTTTTCTGGTAAGGAATTTATTTTCCATCTCTGCACTCTTTAATCGATTAATTTATTCAAAGAGCGAATTAGCCGCCTTCTCTCTTGCTGTCTTCAATTCTTATAGTTAAGTGTTTCTGTTAGACGAAAGAACAAGATACTTGAAGATAGTAGTATCTTATGCCATCTTAGAATTAGATAGTAATATCATAGTGGCTAAGTATATTGGCTCTGTGGTTAGAATTCCTGCTTCAAATATTTGCCTCACCACTTACTGTCTATCTGATTTGGGCAAAACATTTAATCTTTTTATGCCTCTGTTTTCTCACTTGTAAAATAACAGCAAGTAAGTGTTACTGTGATTTCACAAATACAAATTGTTGCTTATTTCAAACTTAATTGTGTTTTTGTTACATAAATTATTATAGAACAAAATAATCAAGCTAAAATAATTTATGTGTAAGTGCTATCTAGTATAGTATAGGAGCTTATGGAATTTTTAGGATGTAATGTGCACCTTTTTTGATGAAAGTATAATTGACACAAAATAAATTACACAGGAAGGATTTTTAACTACAAACTTAGTTTTGTAATAGATATTGGCTATCTGGGTGATCTGTTTCTCATTAAGTGCGATTTGTTAGTGCCTCACGGAATTTGTTTATTTTCTCTTAGTTGTCAAATTTATTGCATAAACTTGTTTATAATATTCCTTTATTATTATTTTAATGTCCGTTGGATCTATTGTGATATGACCCTTTCATTCTAACTTTGATAATTTGCCCTCTGTGTCTTTTTTTATCTGATCTCTCTGACTACATTTATCAAATTTATTGGTCTTTTCGAAGAGGTAGCTTTTGGTATAATTCCTATCATTTTTCACTTTTCTGGTTCATCTATTTTCTGTATTATTTCCTTTATTTTGCCTACTTTGTAGTGAATTTACCCTTCATCTAGTGGAAGATGGAAGCTGAGGTTATTGATTTAAGACTTTTTTTCTAATCCAGGGGTTTAGTGTTATATATGTTGTTCCCTAAGTACTAGAAACCCAAGGGCAGAGGTTGGGGTAGTTGTAAGGCTCATGTTGTTTGTTTCCCAGGGGTCACTGTCTTTTATTACCTGATGTCCAGTGTCTGCATGCATTTTTCCCAATTTTTTGGTCATTTTCAGGAGGGAGGCAGAATCAGATTCCTGTTACTCTATATCCAGAAGTAAAAGTTCTAGGATGTAATTTACTTCTTATTTCTAATTCCAGTGTCTGTTAGAACTACAGAATGAAGCTGTGTTCATGTGGACCGCTGAACTGGAAAACATAGCCACTCTCTGCTTTAAGGCTTTGGAAAACTCAAATTATGGAGTGCGAGTGGCAGTGTCTAAACTATTAGGAACAGTCATGGCAACAGCACTGATGCCAAAACAGGCTACAGGTAATATTGTCTGCCAAGCTATGATTAGAGTATAGTAGATGTTTGAAAACATATGAGGTGCTTTCTTCTGAGTTAGTTATTGCATACAGACAGGTTATTTTAAAGGATTTAAATTATTAGATATCCTTTTCTCTTTTTGATAAAATGAGATACTCAGATGGAGTTTCATTGATAATAGTCAAAAATTTTTTTAATATCTTTTTGTCAAGATATTTTGTATGATGATGTACAAGATAATGTGTAGTAATTATGCTGGACATGTGAACAAGTAAGCTGTGTCAAATGGTTTTGTATAATGTTCAAGTGATTGGAATCTGGTACATTGTATGCTTGTTTAATCTCTTGAGTAGAGCACAGTATGTTTTTTCTTTTTAGTTGTTACTGTAAGCAGAAGTAGAAGGTGCGTTGATTTTTATAAGTGACTTGTGTGCCTCCCAGTTCCATAAAGATGCCTCAAGGAGAGGTGTGAGTAAGGCTGAGTGAGCCCAGCCCTGCTGTTGTTCCCATCCCTACCTCGCCCTGTGTCACAGAGAAACAGATGTCATAGGTGCCAGTTCTAGCCCTCTTGTTTATTGCCAGTGGAATTGTACCTCATTTCTTTGAGCTTTGGTTTTTCTCATCTTTAATGATAGTTGTTTCCACTAATAAGTTAGATGCGTTTGATAGGCATTGAAGAATTGTTTATTTTGTCTTCACAAAGGCCCCTGAGTTATGAGTACTGTTGTTATTCCCATTTTATAGATGAACAAATTGAGACTTAGAAATATGGTTTGACTTGTGTTCTAGTAAGTGTCAGAGCTGAAATTTGAATTTCAAAGCATAGATACTGCTTTAGTCAGCTAGGGCTGCTCTAAAAGAAATACCACAGAGTGGATGGCTTTAATAAAGGAAAGTTTATTCTTACATAGTCTGGTAGGCTGTCAGTCCATATTCCAGGTGTCCACTCCAGGGGAAGGCTTTCCCCTTGTCAGCTCTGGAGGAAAGTCTAGTATTGCATCAGTCTTTGTCCAGGGAGCATCTTGGCACAGGAACCTTAGGTCTGAAGGATGCACCCTTCTCCCGGTGCTGCTTTCTTGATGGTACCAGGTTCCCAATTCTCAGCCTGCTTCCCTTTCCTTTTATCTCTTGCAGGATGAAAGGATTAAGGGTGAGGCAAGCCATACTGCAGGGAAACTCCCTTTACAGTGAAGCAGGGAGGTGATCTTATAAAGGGATTTACAGTCCCACCCTAATGCTTTAACATATAACACAGAAAAACCACAAAGTGGAGGATATCAGAAGATACTGGAAATCATGGCCCAGCCATGTGGCTACACTTATTTTTGGGGGGACACAATTCAATCCATGACAGATACTTAACTGCTGTCTTAGTTGTCTAGATCTCCTGTAACAGGAATACTATAAACAGATGCCTTTACCAAACAAATTTATTTTCTCATTGTTTAGGAGGCTAGAAGTTCAAATTCAGGGTGCCAGCTCTAGGGGAAGGCATTCCCTCAGGTCTAGGGGAAAATCTTAGTCTCTTGTAGGTTTTGCTTTTGGGTGACCTTTATGTGGTTTGGAACCTCTCTTCTCTCATCTCTGTTTCTCTTGCTTGCTTGTTTATTGTCTTTTATATCAGAAAAGAGGTTGATTTAAGACACTCTACATAATCCTGTCTCATTATCATTTCCAGAGATATCTCAGTCCTAAGCTGGATTGTAAAAATAGGCAGAAAGGTTAGGAATTACAGTACCTATTCTAGGGGGGCATAATTCAATCCATAATATTCCACCCTTTGCATCTCTTCCCCACATTCCTGTCCTTTCCACATGTAAAACATGTTTTCCCTATCACATCATCCCAAAAGTCTTAAATCAACTCCTAAGTCCAGAATTTCATTTTCTGAATCATCTAAATTAAATATGGGTGAGACCCTAAGTATATTCTGTCCAGGGGAACAATTCTTCTTTATCTGTCAACCTGTGAAAATTAAATTAGATTATAGGTTATCTCTTTCTGAAGTACTGTGGTGGAACAGGCACAAGGTAGACATTCCCATTACAAGTGGGAGAAGTGGTAGGGAAAGAAGGAATAACAGGCATCAGTCAAGCAAGTCCAAATACCAGCAAAGCAGTTTGTGTTAGATCTCAAGGCCTGTAAATGATCCTGTGTTCTCTAGGCAATGTCCCTGCCCTCCAGACTCTGGATACTGGCCATGCTTTCTGAATTCTGGGTAAAGGCCCCTTAGCCCTTGCTTCAGTTGGCCTTCTAGGCCTACTGGGATGGCAGTTTTGTTCACTCAGCTTTGGGGAACACCATTTTCCTAGCCCATTTGAGTGGCAAGCGCAGCCCTCCCTGCTGGCCCCTGCCCTGGAGGATCCTGTCCTTTTGCCCCTTAGACATGGCAGCCCTGCTTGCTTATCGTTAGGTAGTGGCTCCATCCTCCTGGCATATGTTAACTGCAACCCCACACTCTGAAACTGAGTTGGTGAAAATCTGACTCTGAAGCCATGTAGGCTGTGGCCCGACCCGTTGAAGGCCAAGAGACCATGTCCCCACCTGTAAAACCAAGAAGGCCCTGCTTTCTACGCTCCTTCCAGTACTTTTGCTGATCCCGGAGCTGATCCAGAGAAGATCCTTCTTCTTTTCTTGTGGGACAGCAGATGTAGCTCCTTTGGCCTTCTTCCTACCTGTAGAATTCTAAGAAGCAGACAGCGTTCTTTCCTTTTATTCTTCCTCTGTCCCTTCAGTCTCAGCTGATGAGTTTTCTACTGTGGTAAGTGGTTAGATCCATCAGTCACAGGCTTAATCTCTTTATTAAAAGATTGTGTAGCCATGTCCTTGGTGAACATTCAGGACACATGTCCTTAGGCTGTACAACAAAATTTTCTGTATCTGTAAGTTCTGTTTTAGTAGTTTAATCGCAAGTCCATCTCTTTTACTTTTTACTGTAAGCAGCAAGGAGAAAATTTTCTGTCACGAGTAAATATCATTAAATTAATTGCCATTTACCCATTTCTTTACATATTATTCAGTGACATTGGTCACATTTTTTGCAGTGTCAGCATTCTCATTATTTCTATTTGATTGTTCTCTGTCTTTGTCATCTAGTGCTGCCATATCAGAAATACCACAAGTGGGTGGCTCTAACAAAGAGAAATTTATTTTATCATGGAAAAGTAAGCTAAACATCCAAATTCAGGGCATCATCTCAAGGGAAAAGCTTCCTTTGTTGGCTCTGGAGGGGAAAGTCCTTAGTGTCAATCTTCCCCTGGGCTGGGAGCTTCTCAAGTCTAAATGGTGCACACTGCTCCCAGTGCATCTATCCTGGTGGTAAAAGATCCCCTGTCTCAGAAACAGAATGACCATGTTGTGTGTGCACTTTATGCATCTATAGGATGTCATCCTACCGGCTTCTTACTAGAAGGGGGTGGAAAGGGTGGAGGGGAGGGGACAGGAGATTGTTAAGAGGACATGAGATGTGTGGAACAGAAAGGAGGAGAGTGCCATCACCGGTCAGGGAGAGCAGAGGGAGCTACAAATAGGGGCATGCAAATTTGAATGGTATTGTAAATTTTCACTGAATTACAATAAAAAAAGGTCCCCTGTCTCTCTACTTGCTTATCTCTTTTGTGTCTTAAGAGATTGCTTTAAGACACAATCCAGTCTCTTAGATTGAGTCCTGCCTCACTGACACAACTGCCACCTCTTCTCCCTCAGTAACATCATAGAGGTAGGATTTACAACATAAAGGAAAATCACGTGATACCAGGAGTCATGGCAAAGCCAAACTGATGCACACATTTGGGGAAGGAGGCCATAATTCAATCCCTGACATTCTGTTTCCATTAATCTAGCTTTCCTACCCCTCTTTTCCTTCTCATCTCTGCTTGTGGGTAAATATTGACCATTTGATGTCTTATAAATATGTGGGGGTTCTTTTTAAAACAACACCCAGACCAGCTGCCTTTGCAGAGTAAATATCTCGTAACCTCAACATAGGTACCTCTCTTTACTCTTGAACGAAGCTACCAGCTTCCGTTGCAGCGTTTTGCTTGTAAACATTTTTAGATTTAGGTATGGCACTAGATTCTGTGCCCCATCATTAAAAAGAAAGCGATCTGTTAAAGCTCCTTTAGTTGGTTTAAGGTAAGAGGAGAAGGCAAAATACCTACCACACTTTAATAACTTTTTCTGGTGAAGTCTTTTTTCGTGGTCTCTGTAGTCTTTAACTGTTTATTGAGATCTTGTACATGTAGAGCTCTTCCATCTGTTTTTTATTTATTCCTCACAGACCCTTGGACAAAACTAAGGCAAGGAAAGTCTCATTTTCAAGTCATGACACACACACTCAGACTGTTACACAAAGAAAGTTTGTATGTTTATATAAATTTTTATATGCAGAGTAAAGTGCCTGAAAAGAAAACTGCATACCAAATGTTAGTAGTGGTTATGCCTGTGTAGTGGCATTATATCTGTTTTTTTCCCTCTGCCTTCCTCTATTTTCCAAATTCTCTCTAATGTACATGAACTATTATTTTTACAGAGGGAAAAAATGCTGTTTTACAATCAGAAAAAATTACTTTTTAAAACTATATGTGATTAGAAATTAGGATTTAGTTAATAACGACCAACCCGTTTTAGAAATACTTTGGCTTATAAATCTACTTTTCTTCCTCAAAGTGATGCGCCAGAATGTGAAACGAGCAACGTTAGATGAAGTCTTAGAACTCATGGCCACAGGATTTCTCCGTGGGGGGTCAGGTTTCTTAAAGAGTGGTGGAGAAATGTTAAAAGTTGGAGGGTCGGTTAATCGTGAAGTGAGAGTTGGAGTTACACAGGTTTGTATATGTTCATGTATAGAACAACTTTTTTTATGTTATTTGTGGAATTTCATGAAACACTTACCAAGTAACAACACACACAAAGATTATTAATACATCAAGTTTCTTTCAAAATATTTCTGTTATTGAATGAGTGAATTGCATTCAGACTCAAAATTACATACTGATAATGGAAAAGTACATACTTGACATTTCAATATGGCTGTGTCTAGTATATTTATATAAATGTTTTGATATACCTATGTCTACTTTATTTGTATATATATCTCATGGAACTTTCTCAAATTTTGTTTTGAAATGATAAGATGTAAAATAATTTGTTTTAATTGAAACGGTATTCAGGAAGCTTGAGGCATTTAGATTTTCATGTTCTCCAACAATCCTTGTAGCTAAAAATACTGCCTAATTCTTTGATTGGATTTACCATCAGCGATCAGTTACTACTGCAAGATTAAATCTGTCTTAGACTAAGTTTTAGAATGACAGTTAACACTAAATATACTTCTGTCTGTGTAAGAGGAACCCTGTAGCACAGCAGTTAAGAGCTGTGGCGGGCTATGGCTGCCGGCCAGAAGGTCAGCAGTGCAGATCCATCAGCTGTTCATTGGAAAGTTCTCCTCTGTCCTCTAGGGTCCCTGTGAGTTGAAATCAACTTGATGGCAATGTGGGTTTTTTGGTTGTTGTGTGTGTAAGAAGATGGAATGCTTTTTCATGAGCCTACGTAAAATCACCCCAACTGTACCTTGCCCTTGAAACAAATGTAAAATAGAAGTAAACCATTTTTATCATATAAATGTAGATATTGTGTAGTTCTAGGTCAGTATTTATTTAGTATGTTAGGGTTTCCTTACTCCTATAACTTTTCACTTTCCTTATACCAAAGTGGATTCAGTTATTCCTTCCCTCTCATCACTCTCTTGTAGTTTCTTATGAAACTCTTAACTGAGTCAAAAGTAATTCTACCAAGTAGTTCCTATGTTGGAATTTATAAAGGGCTCAAGTTATTGAAAGAAATAAGACATTTATTGTCATAATTATTATCAGTTTATTGTGTATTTATCATAGAATTTATTTTGCTTGTTTACAGTTATTTCTTTACTCTATGCAATTTTAATACATTTATATAAATTTATCTAAAGTTGTGTCTTAATCTCTTCATAGGCATATGTTGTCTTTGTGACAACTTTAGGTGGCCACTGGTTGGAACGTAGCTTTGCTACATTCTTGTCCCATGTACTTGATCTAGTTTCTCATCCTCGGGCAACACAGACACATGTAGAGGCTGTGTATTCGAGACGATGTGTGTCTTTTATCTTAAGAGCGACCGTGGGCAGTTTGCTGGGTGAAAAAGCCCAGATTGCAGCTGCCAAGGAGATTTGCCAAGCTATTGGAAAACAAATGAAAGCAGTGGGTAAGAATTGACATTATAATGTATGTTACTGATTATCTCAGTTATCTTTAGTGCTGTATTATTATTAATAAAAATGCTTTACAGATCTCATTAGTTCATCTCTCTAGACTGTTTTGTAAATAATTCATTGTGGTTTTGGTGAAAATTTATACATTAAATTCAGTTCTCATTTAACATTTTCAGTACAATTTGTTCAGTGACCTTGGTCACAGTTTATACAATGTGTCAACTTTCCTGTTTTTTCCATTCTGGTTGTTCCATTTCCAGTCATCTAGTTCTCCTGCTCCCTTGCCTTTTCATCTTTGCCTTAGAGTAGGCATTGACTGGTCTCATATAGATGGTTTTTTTTTTTTTAAGAACCACAGTACTCATGGGTGACACTGTTTATTTTATGGATTGTGTTTTGATAGTCATTTTGATTGTATATGCTTTGATATTAAGACAACATTATAATGAGTAAAATCAAATTTTTTAGAATTTGTGTAGCATATTTGTAAGATTAGGTTTTCTGTTTTATTTTTACTATCTACATTGATTTTATAGCTCTCTTGGTATGTATTAACAAATTGGGTTACTATCTTTAAGTTATTTAAATCTATTTTCTACTTGGAGCCTGTTACTTTTTTCCTAATAGGCTTAATAGCAAAACTTAGAGAATAATTGCAGGTGGTTATTAGAAACATGTCATATTCTTAGGTAGCTCAAACAGTGAAGCACTCAGCTACTAACCAAAAGATTGGTGATTTGAACCCATCCAGAGGCATTTCAGAAGAAAGCCCTGGTTATCTACTTCCAAAAGATCATAGTCATTGAAAACCTTATGGAGTGTAGTTCTACTATAAATACATGGAGTTGCCATGGGTCGAAACTTACCTGATGGCAGTTGAGCTGGTTTGCTGATAGAAAGATACGCTGTGAAACCTCAATAGTTAAAAATTATAAGACAACTTTCACCAGTTTGAACCCAGAAGAGCTAAATGGTGCCTGGCTGCCACCACTGACTTACCTGACAGGGATCACAGTAGAGGGTTCTAGATTGCCACTTATTACCCTTCCACCTGCCCCTGGTAACTACTAGTAAACCTTAGTCTCTGTTAGGAATATAGTAGATGTCCTTAGGAGTAATTTAATGAATAAATAATTGTCAGTAATTTGTATTCAGATAAGATATATTAAATACCTTACAAAATAAAAATAAATATATAGGTAGATATAGATCTTTGTTTATAACAGGTTACTTAGCAAACTGTTTTTAGTAATTCTTTTATGCTTTAGGTGCAAGTACAAGCCATTTTTTAAAGCATAGGGCTAACTGAAAATTGCAAATTGTGAATTAAAGGATATTTAAAGTTAAATGAAGTAACATTTATTAAATATGTTAAAATCATGTATTCTAGGTTCACAATTTGAAAATTTTTTGTACATTGATTCATAGAAGAAATGTTTGAGTGTCAGCAACACTGTGTCAGGTGGTAGCAGTAATATAGCAAACATAAGCTCCTGAGGGAGCTTATAATTTAGTAATCAGAGGATAGCATGCATACATGTCCAAGTCCAGAAATGTCTGAGAAGAAAAGAAGTATCTAATTATAGTACATAATTTATTCTAGCCTATATTGTGTATTGATATAATCTATTAATTTATATGGAATGAAAGGTAAAACTGGTATGTGAACCCAAGTTTTCTTTCTCCAAAGCCTGAGCTTTTATATACTGGGGATTTCTGCATCTTACATACTTACGTATGTGAGCTAGGATTAGTTTGTATTCCTAGAAGCTGACAAAATATCTTACTGTATATTTAACTATCATCATGAAATCATTAAACAATATTTTTAAGTCATTTAAGTGTTTAATGATAGAGGTTTTCTCCTGAGAAATAAGTGCTGTTTAGCATTGAGGAATTGATTGGTATGATATAAAACATAAACTGGAAACCAAAAATTTTACTTCACAGTGTAGTTCACCCAAATGCATGATGCTGTGTTTCCAGAAGCAGTAGTGAATGACACAAGCAGTGAAAACAAGTCTGGAGCAGCAGACATTGCAGCAAGCCAGCATGTGATGGTCTGTGCCCTCCAGGAGCTCGGGAGCCTGGTCCAGAGCCTAAATGCCACTGCCTCCCCTCTTATCCAGGAAGCATCTATAGGTATGACACTCATCACTAGCTGCAGCATTTTTTTTTTAATGTTTTACAAAAGTATGATTGACATGTAATTTCTGATTGGTTACTTATTATCATAATTAGCAGTTTAGATCATTTATTTGCTAATCATAGTGAATATAGAAGTAAATAATGAAATAATGTCTTAGGAGACAAATCAAAAAGGACCTTGGTAGTTTCTTTCAAATCATTACTATTATGTATCGAAGACTCGTTTAGTTTTGCATTAGTGTTGATATTTTATTGGTATGTAGTTGTCCTATCTTGTTTTTGTAAAACGTTCCCATAAGGTACTGTTTCTGAGTACGTCGTTTTTTGACAGAGTTCTGAAACTATACATGAAGCCATGATTATGATTTTAATTATGTATAGTCTCTTGCCACATGCCATCTTTTGGCTTCATTAAAGAGTAATTTTTTGAGTATTTCTTTTTTAGGACTTTTGGAGACTGTGACTTCAGTGCTTCTTCATCCAAGCATGGCCGCTCGACTTGCTGCTGCATGGTGTTTGCGCTGTGTGGCCGTGGCATTACCTTTCCAGCTGACACCATTTCTAGACAGGTGTGCAGAGCGGCTCAACAACCTGAAGACTTCACCAGAAGCTGTCAGTGGGTACAGTTTTGCAATGGCTGCTCTGTTGGGTGGAGTCCATCAGTGTCCTTTGGGCATTCCTCATGCCAAGGGGAAGGTATGACAGGCTCTGGAATTGTAAATACTATCATAAGAGCTGTGAGTTTTATTCTTTTTTAAACAGTTGTTTTATTTTTGTAATTGAGAATCTACGCAGCAGAAATTACACAAGTTCAATAGTTTTTACATGTACAGTTCAGTGACATTGATAGCATTCTTCAAGTTTTACAGCTGAGCTGCGGTTTTTATTGGAACATTTACTGTGTTTAGTGTTGAACAGAATGATTAAATGATAGCAGTTTTACTATGGTAATATAAAATATAGTGTCTTGCTAATATGGGTAAACAGTCCCTAATTAAAATTTGATATTTAATTCTGATACAGAAATAACAGACTTCATCTGAGTATAACCAAAAAAACCCAAACCTGTTGCTGTTGAGTCTGTTTCAAGTCACTGCAATGTTATGGGACAGAGTAGAACTGCCCCATATGGCTTTCAAGGAGTAGTTGGTAGATTTGAACTTCAGACCTTTTGGTTAGCAGTTAAGCTTTTAACCACTATGCACACTACCAAGTCTCCACAGTGTCTGAGGATAGTACCATTTTAAAATTTATTTTTGATCCAAACACACATTGTAGTAATTATTAAAATACGAGAATTTTTCTCTAGGCTTTTAGGATTAAAATTTTACATTGATAAGGTATACAGATGAAGTCTTGGTAGTTCATAGTAGAATTCTTGCCTACCATGAGGGACAGCTTGGTTAGAATCTGGCCAGTGCCCATTCTGTGTAGCCACTCCCCATCTGTTAGTGGAGGCTTGTGTGTTACTGTGATGCTCAACAGTCTGGAACAGCTTCCACACTAAAAAGGACTAGGCAGAAAGGCCAGGCACTGAACTTCCAAAAATCAACTGGAGAAATTTCTGTGTATCACAGCACTTCAGTCCATAGTCAGTCATGGTGATGACACATGACTGGGCAGTGTTCTGTTTTATTGTACACGAAGTCACCATAGATTAGGTATACTTTGAAGGTAGCTAACAACGTATACAGAAAACCTGGTGGCAAAGTGGTAAAGTGCTACAGCTGCTAACCAGAATGCTGACAGTTCAAATCCACCAGGTGTTCTTTGGAAACTCTGTGGGCAGTTCTACTGTGTTTATAGGGTCAATATGAGTCAGAATCAACTTGATGGCAGCTATTGTTTGTTGTTGTTTTGTAAAAACGTATACAAATGGCCAATAAACATGAAAAGATGTTCAATGTCATTAGTCTTTTAAAAAAAAAATAGTGACTCTATAGACAGAGTAGAACTGCCCCATAGAGTTTCCAAGGAGTGCCTGAGATTTGAACTGCTGACCTTGTAATTAGCAGTTGGATGAAAATCTGCCACCAGGGACATGCAAATCAAAACCATAGTGAGACTCCACGTCACATCTACTAGGATGATTATTAAAAAAAAAAAAAAAAGGAAAATAGTGTCAAAGAGGATGTAGAGAAATTGGAACCTTTGTGTATTCCTGATGGTTGTGTAATGTGGTTTACTTGCTATGGAAAACAGTTGGATAATTCCTAAAACAGTTAAACAAGATTACCATATGACTCAGCAATTCCACTTCTAGGCATATATCCAAAAGAGTTAATATTCATGACATCAGTATTCACAGTAGTCAATTGTGGAAATAATCCAGGTGTCATCAACAGATGACTACCCACTGCCGTGGAATTGATTTTGACTCTATAAGCAAAATATGGCATATATACATCATGAAATACTATGCAGCCATAGAAAGGAATGAAGTTCTGATGCATGTTATCACATGGATAAACTTTGAAAGCATACTATATGAAGTAAGATAAACATGAAAGGATAAATAGTACATGATTCCATTTATATGAAATATTGTAAGGAGGGATCAACCCCTAGAGAAGAACATCATCCTTAGTAAAGTAGAAGGTTGATATAAAAGAGGAGTGCTCTCAGTGAGATGGATTGACACAGTAGCTGCACAATTAGCTCAAGTATAAAAAATGATTTTAAGACTGGTGCTGGACCAGACAGTGTTTTGTTCTTTTGTACACAGGGTCATTTTGAATTGGACAACACCCAACAACAACATATGGGATATCTAGAATTGGCCAACTGTTAGTTTAGTTGCCGGGTGCTGGGAAGAGGGCAATGGGCCATCGTTATATAATGAGTACAGAGTTTCTGTTTGAAACATTTTGGAAATAGATAGTGGTGATGGTTGAATAACACTGTGAATGTAATAATGTCACTGAATTGTACACTTAAAAATGGTTGCAATGACATTTGTGTTTTATAACAAGAAAATTTCTTTAAAAAACAGAAACATTGGTATTTAAAAGATGTCAGGAGAATATGCTATTGCAGGTGGTTATAGTCAGCATTTTGAATGTACATAATACAAATTGAGGGTGATTTTAGTAAATCAGTTAGATTTTTTTCCCCTATTCTTTCATAATTAATAAAAATAAAGATAGTATAAAGGAGCACCTGGCTGCTCCCTGAAAGGTTGGAGGGTTGACCCTGGGGGAGAAAAGACCTAACAATCTGTTCCCATAAAGATTATGTCCTAAGAAATCTTATAGGGCAGTGCTACTCTGTTCTATAAGGTAGCTGTAGCCAGGAATCAACTCATTGTTGCACAACAAGAACAAAGATAGTGTACTTTAATCTGTTTTAATGGTTTTCTTCTCAAGAACTCAAAAGTGTTCATGTGAGTATTATTTCCAACTTTACATAGCCAGATTGGGACTAGATTTTTACTGTCTTCCCCATACCATATTTATATTTCTGATTTGCTCATATAGACTCTTAGGAATTATCCAGTACTGAGAGTAAAGTATAGTCTCTTCTGTATGCTCCTGAAAAGAATTAGCCAGTGAAAACCTTATGAATAGCAGTGGAACGTTGTCAGATACAGTACTGGATAATGAGCCTTCCAGGTTGGAAAGCACTCAGAAGATAATTAAGAGCTGCCTTCTCAAAGTAGAGTCAACCTTAGTGATGTGGATGGAGTAAAGCCTTCTGGACCTTCATGTGTTGATGTGACATGAATCAAAATGAGAAGAAACAGCTGCAAATGTCCATTAATAATTGGAACATGGAATGTACAAAGTATGAATCTAGGAAAATTGGAAATTGTCAGAAATGAAATAGAATGCATAAACAGCGATGTCCTAGGCATTAGTAAGCTGAAATGGACCGATATTGGCCATTTTGGCAATCACATGATCTACTGTGTTGGGAACAAAAGCTTGAAGAGGAATGCTGTCACATTCATTGTCAAAAAGAACATTTCAAGATTTGTCCTGAAGTACAGTACTGTCAGTGATAGGATAATATCCACATGCCTACAAGGAAGGCCAGTTAATACCACTATTATTCAAACTTAAGCACCAAGTGCTAAAGCTAAAGGCAGAGAAATTGAAGATTTTTACCAGCGTCTGTAGTCTGAAATTGATCGAACATGCAATCAGGGTGTGTTGATAATTACTGGTGTTTGGAATGCAAAAGTTGGAAACAAAGAAGAAGGTCAGTAGTTGGAAAATACAGCCTTGTTGATAGAAATGATGCCAGAGATTGCATGACAGAATTTTACAAGACCAGCAACTTCTTTGTTACAAATACCTTTTTTCACCAGCACAAATGGCAACTATACACATGGACCTTACCAGATGAAATACAAATCAACTACATCTGTGGTAAAAGACAGTGGAAAAGCTACATATTAGCAGTCAGAGTAAGGCCAGGTGCTGACTGCAGCACAGACCATAAATTGCTCATATGCAAGTTCAAACTGAAACTGAAGAAAATTAGAACAAGTCCACAAGAGCCAAAGTTTGATCTGTAGTATATCCCTCCTGAGTTTAGAAACTATCTCAAGAACAGATATGATATGTTGGACGGTAGTGACTGAAGACCAGACAAATTGTGGAATGACATCATCCATGAAGAAAACAACAGGTCATTAAAAAGACAGGAAAGAAAGAAAAGACAAAATTGGATGTCAGAAGAGACTCTGAAACTTACTCTTGAATGGTGAGAAGCTAAAACAGAAAGAAGGAATGATGAAGTAAAAGACCTGAACAGAAAATTTCAAAGGACAGCTCAAGAAGACCAAATATTGTGATGATACATACTAAAAGCTGGAAATAGAAAACCAAAAGGAAAGAACATGTTCTGCATTTCTCAAGCTGAAAGAACTGAAGAAAAAATTCAAGTCTTTGAGTTGCAATACTGGAGGGAAACTAGTAAATGTCTCAGGAAGCATCAAAAGAACGTGGAAGGAATACACAGAGCCATAATACCAGAAAGGACTGGTTGATATTCAGCCATTTGAGGAGACAGCATGTGATCAGGAACCAATGGTACTGAAATAAGAAGTCAAAGCTGCATTGAAGGCACCAGCAAAAAACAAGGCTTCAGGAATTGATGGAATATCAGGTGAGATATTTCAACAAACATGTGCTGTGCTGGAAGTGCTCACTCATCTATGCCAAGACACTTGGAGGGCAGCTACTTAGCCAACTGACTGAAAGACGTCCATATTTTTTTTTTATTATGACCAAGTGAAAATGTACATTCCCATATAAATTTACATGCCCACCTGTATGCAGCTTCCACTGCTCTCCTTGCCCGGTGACAGCACACTATTCCTCTCTGCTCCATGCATGTCTCATCCTCCCAACAGTCTCCTGTCCCCTCCTCTCCACCCACTCTCCTTCCTCCAGCCAGGGGTCAGCAGGATGATATCCTATAGATGCATAGAACCATAAAGTGCATCCAATATATGGTCACTCTGCATCGCCAAGTCCAATCTATTCGTGTCTGAAGAGTGGACCTTCGTTATGATTTATGGTCAAGGGCAGCATCAGGGCCAGGGGCCATGCTCCTAGGGGAACCCCAAAGCCGCTGGACCATCAATTGTGGTCTTTTAATGGAGATCTCCCTTTTTATTCTTATGTTGCCAGTGAGACTCAACTTAGTGAGTTCCATCATGGCTGTCACTGGTTGTGGCCAGGCACTGTCCAGTTCTTCCAGTCCGAAGTCTACGTAGGCAAAGACATCTATATTTATGCCTGTTCCCAAGAAAGGTGATCCAGTCAAATGTGGAAATTACCAAACAATATTATTAATAACACACACAAGTAAAATTTTGCTAAAGAAGATTCAAAAGCAACTGCAGCAGTGTATTAAGAAGGAGCAGCCAGAAATTCAAGCTGCATGCAGAAGAGGACATGGAACCAGGGATATCATTGCTGATGTCAGATAGATTTTGGCTGAAAGCAGAGAGTACCGGAAAGATATTTACCTGTGTTTCATGGACTATGCAAAGGCATTCAGCTGTGTGAATCATAATAAATTATGGCTAACATTGCAGAAAATGGGGATTGCAGAACACTTAATTATGCTTTTAAGGAAGCTGTAGATGGATCAAGAGACAGCTGTGGGAACAGAACAGGGGGACACTGCATGGTTTAAAGTCAGGGAAGATGTGCATCAGGATTGTATCCTTTCACCGTGCCTTTTCAATCTGTATGCTGAGCAAATAATCTGAGAAGCTGGATTATATGAAGAAAAACAAGGCATCAGGATTGGAGGATGACTCATTAATAGCCCACATTATGCAGGTGACACAATCTGGCTTGCTGGAAGTGAAGAAGATTTGAAACACTTACTGATGAAGTGTAAAGACCACAGCCTTCGGTATGGATTCCATCTCAACACTGAGAAAACAAAAATCCTCACAGCTGGACCAGTAAGCAGCATCGTGATACATGGAGAGAGGATTGAGGTTATCAAGGATTTCATTTTACTTGGTTCCACAATCTAAATGTCTGTGGAAGCAGCAGTCAAGAAATAAAAAGACACATTGCACTGGGAAAATCTGCTGCAAAGGACCTCCTTAAAGTATTGAAAAGCAGAGATGTTACTTTTAAGACTAAGGTGTGCCTGACCCAAGCCGTGGTATTTTTATTTGCACCATATGCATGCGAAAGCTGGACAACGAGTAAGAAAGACAGAAGAAGAATTAATGCCTCTAAATTGTGTGGTGTTAGAGAAGAATATCGAATGTCCCATGGACTGCTAAAAGAAATAACTGATTTGTTCTGGAGAAAGTACCACCAGAATGCTCCTTAGAAGCAAAGATGATGAGAACGCATCTTACATGCTTTATTTAGACTCGTTGTCGGGAGGCATCAGTCCCTGGAGAAGGACATCATGCTTGGTAGAGTGGAGGGTCAGTGAAAATGAGAGAGGCCCTCAGTGAGATGGATTGACACAGTGACTGCAACAAGGGGCTTAAGCATAGAAACAATTGTAGACGTGGTGCAAGATCATGCAGCATTTCATTCTGTTGTGCACAGGGTCTCTGTGAGTCGAAGTTGACGCAATAACACGTAACAGCAACTGTTTTTTAAATTGGTATATTCATAATCTGCCTTCATTCTCAGTTCCCACTGCTCTAGTTGGACTGGTCATCTTGCTTCCTTCCCATTCTTTTCCTTAGTCTCCATGCCGTTTCTCATGTCAGTTTCTTACATGACAGTTTCATTTACTTTCTTTTCACCTGTACCGAGCTTACATATTTGTTTAGGAGCCAAATTTAAGTTCTGTCCTTTCCGTGAAATCTCTTCAAAGCCTCTCAGTGTGCGATAGAAGCCCTTCTTTTTACAGAACATCACGCCATCCACCCACCATTTCTTACTTTATCATGTGCTGCTTTCTATTATTGATCATTTTCCTGTGTCACTTCCCTCTAAGCCTGTAAGCTCCATAAATGCAACTTAATGACATATGCATAATAGAAATTCACTGAATCTTTAAAAATAGAATAATATCAGTAATAATAATTCTTAAATGATTATGTGGGCTAGTAGTTCTGAGGGCTTTGCATGTATTAATTCAGTTAAAGCCTTGTAAGAATCCTGTGAACTTGGCACTCCTGTCATTTTATAAATGAGGGGACTGAGGCACAGAAGTTAATTTGCCATAGGTCAGAAAGCTAGTAAATGGCAGGGCTGAGGTCCAAGACCAAGGTCTGGATCCAGTGTTTGCTCCTAAACACTGTGTTGCTTTTTAATTTTCAGAGTCATCAGTGGAATTAGAACTGAATAAGCTGTTGGTTCTCAAACACTCTTGATGTTGCCTCCTTTAACCATGTTTTTAGGAAAAAGGACAACTTGTGTTTTTAATAAAGCACACTAATTATCTGTACTTAAAATCCACTTCTAAACCTCTTTTGCAGATGGTAGTGAGTATTGCTGAAGATCTCTTACGAACTGCTGCACAGAATAGCCGGCTGTCTTTACAGCGCACACAAGCTGGATGGCTTTTGCTTGGAGCACTTATGACTTTAGGTATCATTGTATTTGAGCTAGATTCTCTACAGTATGTAGCTGTCAGTAGGTTATAAAGCAGATTCAGTTTAAAGGTTATTAAATTGCGCATTCTACACTTTGAATTAAGCTATAAAAGGAGAAAGGTTTTTTTTCCTATCATTTGATAGGAATTTCGTCTGTTGGTAATTTTTTCATAAGTACATTTAATGAAGAAGTTGGTAGCACGGTTTCATCTTCACCATCAGAATAGCCAGAGAACTTGCTGTTGTTGGGTGCAGTCGAGTCAGTTCTGATTCTTTTTAGCAGCTGTGTATGTAACAGCAGAACATGGCCTGTCCTGCTCTAGCCTCTACCTGATCAGTTAGGTAATAATCAAGAGATGAGAATATGGGGGCAAGTTTTATCCCCCAAGTGAAGACAAGTGGTATGATTTTAGCAGAGTGATAAAGTCCCATTGAAACAGCAGTGGGGGTACTGCTTTCTGGGGTGCTAAAATATTGATATATTTCAAATATATGATTCTACAGGATGTGTATTTTCCTTCTATATTTAAAAAAAACACCATTTTGGAAATAATGTTAAATTTGGAGCTAAAGATAGCGTGAGACGACAGATAATATTAAAGTACAAAGGTGGGAGGAGGGCTCTCAATTTCTTTGACTTTGATTTTGCATTTGTGGTTTTGTATTCTCATTTTGTTGGTTAGGACCATCTGTTGTTCGCTACCATCTGCCCAAGATGTTGTTATTGTGGCGAAATGTTTTCCCTCGTTCTTTAAAGGAGCTAGAGGCTGAGAAGGCCAGAGGAGATTCTTTTACCTGGCAGGTGACCTTGGAAGGTCGTGCTGGAGCTTTATGTGGTAAGGTCTGAAAGGACTGCACTTTCAGAATGTTATTATTAAAATACGTATGAAGTGAAGGGAAATTACTCCTTCAACTTTTTATTTTAATGTTGTTCTTGCGTGCCATTAAGTCAATTTTTGACTTGTAACAGCCTCTGTTACTGAGCAGATCTCCCTGTGGGGTGTTCTTGGCTATCATCTCTAGAGCAGTGGGCCCCCAGATTTGGCTCCCCCGGAGCTGCTGAGGGCTTCACACCCCCGACCGTAGCCCCTCTGACTGAGCAGATCTGCCCATGGGGTGCTCTAGGCTGTCCTCTCCAGGGCAGTGGCCTGAATCTTGCTCCCCTGGAGCTGCTAAGGGCTTCACACCCCCATACTTTCAGTCAGTAGGTTGTAACACGAGAACTCTTTTTTTAAAAAAATATATAATGATAAACAGACTTTTAGATTTGGGAAGAAACTATAAATAATCTTATCTGGTTGGGTAAATTGTGTCATAAAATAGAAGCTGAGATTCTAAGAAGTTGATTAGAGTTGGTGGTAGGGTGGGGACTGGAACCTCACCTTTTAATTCCTACTTGCCGTAGTCATGCAGCTGTCAAAGAAACACTGGGTCACAATTAAAAACAAAAACAAAAAACAACTAACTAGTATTTAAAGAAAAAGGATACTCAGAGATACCAAGCTTACTGAGTTTGCAGTGAATCTTTTCATAGTGAAAAAAGAGCTCTTTTCTCACACCATTATCAAATCTGCAAGGTAGAAATATTTTTCAAACTTCAACATTATAAAAATTGTAGATAAAGTTGTTTTGGTTATGGAGTCAGCATCTTACTGGAATGATCTAGTTCTGTTTCTCTTGGAAAGTAGAACTTCACAGCGTGGCACTGTTAGTTTTTGGTTTGTCTCAGGGTGAAAAGTGCTACTTTTTCCAGGCAGAGTTAGAGACATGGGCACTTACTCATAAGAGCCACAGGGCAAGATGGCCTTTCAGCTGCACACATCTAAGAGACATTTTAGACTTCACTCTGTTAAAGAAATCCTTCTCACTGAACCATTTAGCCATCTCTTGGTTCTGTCTTGAAATGACTTTTTGCAATCATCTGAATTCATCTGGGCCTAAAAGTCCTGAGAATTCCTACTAAGGTATTTCCCCTCCTTTCATTACTGCTGTCCAGTTTTCTTCTAGCCTTTATTTTTCTCTGTGGTTAACAATTGGTTCTTCTTTGGCTTGATTGGGTTTCAGAACCTTGTATTGCCTCATAATTGAAAACTGGAGAAACTTTTGGAAAGCCTGGTGGTGTAGTGGTTAAGTGCTATGTCTGTTCAAACCCACCAAGCACTCCTTGGAAATTCTACAGGGCAGTTCTACTCTGTCCTGTAGGTCACTATGAGTCAGAATCAATTTGACAGCAGTGGGTTTGGTTGCCTTTGGTGTGTAGGTCCTTTTATCTTTATGTAATTTTATAAATTTATTCATTCTCACTAAAGCTGCACCAAATCTGTTCTTTCTAAAACTTTTATCTAGCAATGAGGAGTTTTGTTGCTCATTGTCCTGAGCTCCTCACTGAAGATGTGATTAGAAAGCTGATGACCCCTATTGAGTGTGCCATGACTATGATGTCACAGTAAGTAAGCAGTTATGACAAGTTAACATCCTTTTACATATATGCTTATCAGTCATATTTTGTTATTCCCTCTTGTATACATATGGAAGACTTATGAAAGTTTGTTTTTATAAAGTGACTTAAAAAAATCACAGTAACAGTGTGGGTTGAAATACAGTTCTTTTTCAAAAAAACAACTTTAGTGACATATAATTCGTATACCATTACAATTCACTCATTTCAGGTGTACAATTCAGTGATTTTTTAGTATATTTAGAGATATGTGCAACTGTTGATGCAGTCAATTTTAGAACATTTTCATCACCTCAAAAACAAACCTCATATCCTTTAGCTATAACTTTTCCATGCCCCATTAAACCTCCTTTGTCAGGCCTGAGCCACCGCTAACCTACTGTATTTCCTTATGGATTTCCATATTCTAAACTTTTGTATACATGGAATTATGTAATAAATGTATTTTTGTGACTGGTGTCCTTCACTTAAAGGAGCCCTGGTGGTATGTACAGTGGTTAAAGTGCTTGGCTGCTAACTGAAGGGTCAGCAGTTTGAACTCACCAGTGGCTCCACAGTCTGCTTCTGTAAAGCTTATGTTCGTGGAAACCCTATAGGGCAGTTCTGCTATGTCTTCTAGAGTTGCTATGAGTCAGAATCAACTTGACAGCAGTGAGTTTGGGTTGGATTTCTTTCACGTAGAATTGTTGTCAGGATTCATCCATGATGAGCATTTATTAGCATTTCGTTTCTTTTTTGTGGTGAAACAGCATTTCATTGTATGGGTGTGCCATGTTTTATTTATTCCTTCTTTTGGTGGACATTTGAATTGTTTCCATCTTCTGGCTGTACACATCTCTTAACAGATAAACATGATTTACAAGTATTTTACCACTGTTTGTTTTCTTTTCACTTTCTTGAACAAACAGAGTAGATGAAAATACTTACAAATCATACATCTGATAAGGGATTTGCATCTAAAATATATGAAGAACTCTTCTATAGCTGAATAATAAAGACACGTAACTCAATTAGTAATGGGAAAAGGATCTAAATAGACATTTCTCAAAAAAAGCTCTAAAACTAGCCAATTAGCACATGAAAAGATGAAGATACCATTCTTCTTCAGAGAGATGCAAGTGAAAATCACAGTGAGCTACAACTTCACACCAACTAGGATGGTTAGAATCACCAAGTCCAATTTGTCTAGTTTTTTCTTTTGAAGCTTGCGCTTTTGGTGAAATAGTTAACCTTTGCCAAGTGTCATGAAGTCTTAGCCTATGTTTTCTCAGTTCTGAGAAACCCTGGTGGTGCACTGGTTAATGCAGTTGTCTGCTAACTGAAACGGCAGTGGTTCAGACCCAACAGTAGCTCCATGGAAGAAAGATGTGACAGTCTGCTCCTATGAAGATTCCAGCCACAGAAATGCTATGGGGCAGTTCTGTCCTATTGGGTCACTAGGCATAGGAGTCATTAAAATCAGTGGATTTGGTAGTGGATTTTTCTTAGTTCTAGGAGTTTTATGGTTATAGCTATTACATTTAGATGTTCAGTCCGTTTTAATTTTTTATGTGTCGTGCGAAGGGTCCAACCTTATTCTTTTGCATGTAGCTGTCCAGTTGTCTCTGAACCATGTGTTGAAAAGGTTGTTCTTTCCTCATTGAATGGTCTTGTTGAGAATCAGTGGTAAATACATATGCATTGCCCTTGAGTTGATTCCAACTCAAAGCAACCCTATAATAACCCTGTAACTGTCCCATAGGGTTCCCAAGGAGCAGCTGGTGGATTCCTACCAACCTTTTTGCTAGCAACTAAGCTCTTAGCCTCTGTGGCACCAGGGAGTGGACACACACATGCACGCATGCATTTTTAAGTGTTTGTGTTACTAACAGTAAAGGTCATAAAGCAAACTAAAATGAAAATATTATGCCTGTCAATGTATACTCTAACACATTGCTGAAAAGAATATTTCTCAATAGTACTTTTTCAGATAAACTGATACCACCTATACTTGTGCTATTTTAGCATTCCGTCTGTAATTAAAGCCCATGGAGCTCATCTGAAAGCCAGTGCTGCAATGGTCCGTTTAAGACTTTATGATATCCTGGCTTTGTTACCTCCCAAAACTTATGAAGGTAAGTAAAATTTACAGTATTTGGTAAAAAGTCTTTTTTATGCCTTTCCAGTTCTCCCCAGTATTCCAGAGTTCTGATGAAGGATCTGTCACTGATTGGCTTGCTGTGTAGAGGAAAGCAGCTGTTTACATTTTCATGTGTAGTAGGTAACAGTTAAGGAGCACGTAGTGTGTTCCAGGCACTGTTCTGTAGAAAGCCCTTTACGTGTGTTAGTTCCTTTGATTCTGAGCACAACCCAGTGTGGCAGTTTTCCCTATTAATATGTGTTTATGCAAATAACACATGCCTTCTGTGTTTGTGGAGCCCTGGTGGCACAGTGGTTGAGTGTTTGGCTGCTAACCAACCTGCTAGCAGTTTGAATCCACTAGCTGCTGCTTAGACACCTTAGGGGCAGTTCTGCCTTGTCCTGTTGATCTTTATGAATCAGAATTGACAGATTTTGATTCTGTTCCTTTGCTAGCTGTACACTCCCCTCCTTGCTCAAAACCAGACCCACTGCTGTCGAGCCGATTCCAACTTTTAGTGACCCTGTAGGACAGAGTGGAACTACTCTATAGAGTTCCCAATAAGCACCTAGTGGTTTCAGACTGCTGACCTTTTGCTTAGCAGACATAGCTCTTAACCACTGCGCCAGCAGGGTTTCCTCTCTCCTTGCTATGCTAGTGTTTGTTTACAACATGTGAAAATAATGGTTTAGCAGCACTTAAGAGAATACCTCATAGGAGGTGTGGTTGGCAAACAAACATACAAGGTGCATGTTTGTGTAAAATTACAGTGTGTAGATGAAGAGTCTTAGCTTCAGACCGGAGAAGTAGCTTGCCAAAGCCTAACAACTAGTAGGCATCGGAGCTTAGGTTCAAACCCAGCTGGTTCATCTTTTATAGATTTTTATCCTAGTCAGCTTCATCTGTATTATAATAAAATCAATAACTTAGGAATCTGGAAAGAGAATAGTGATGTATTTTGCAGAAATCAAATATAAGATGTTAAAATTGTGATTAAGCCATTAATTTCTCTCCAGCATAGCCACACCCAGGAATTTTTGTATGTTCTGGTTCAGTGTTTACACATCTTTGGGCAATTAGTAATACTAATGTTACATTTAATACATTGAAAATAAAGACTCTTTCCTGCTATTTGAAGTTTAGGTTGCTTTAAATAATTTGGGCTAAAGTGCATAATGCAATAATAAAAAAGACATTACCATTATGGTGCATTAAAACTAGCATTACAAATGTTTAATATAGAAGTTTTTAAGGAAACAGGAGCTTAATTGTTTTATTCCTGTGTTGACCTTTGGGAAATGATTCTCGTTTCATGTAAATTACTCTTGAATCTGATCAAAGCTCTGTATTTTAGGGTCTTTCAATGCACTACTTAGAGAACTGGTAGCAGAATTCACTTTGACTGACAACTCTGCCAACACAACCACGTCCCTCCTCCGATCCCTCTGCCATTATGATGACAGTGTTCTTCTTGGCTCCTGGCTTCAAGAAACTGACCATAAATCAATTGAAGACCAGGTAGTAAAGTGTGCAGAGAAATGAAACACTGGTTTAATCTGAAACAATAGTCCTATTACATATTGTCCTTTAATAAGGAAACATTATAGCATTAAGGCTTAGTTTCCATGAGCTTTCTTAGACACTTAAAGATTCTGTTGGATAAAATGCATAATATAATAATAAAAAAGGAATTAATGTTCATTAAAACCAGCATTACAGGTATTTAATGCAGAATTTTTTTTAAAAGAGGAACAAAGGATTTAATTATTTTGTTGCTATTGGCCATTTGGGAAGTAATAGCCATTTTCATATGAATTATTCTTTTTAATCTTAAAGATTGTATAAGTTGTTATTGATGGCTGTTATTTTAATGGCTGATTTATGTTTTACCTGTTCTTAAATGTTTAGATCCTGTTGTTTTCCTGTTGCCTTTTCCTCTTCCTTCTTGCTCCATTCCTCATGCCTAATACATAGCGACTCATTGCTTTTGAGTCAGTTCCAACTCATAGCAGCCCTACAGGACAGACTAGAACTGCCCCATAGTACACAATAAGTAAATTATATTTCTAAGGTAGATTTTGGAAGCTTTTCTGTGTTCTCTTGCAGCTCCAGCCTAACAGTGCATCTGGAAGTGGGGCTCTAGAGCATGATCCCTCCTCCATTTATTTACGGATACCTGCTGGGGAGGCCGTGCCTGGTCCTCTCCCTCTAGGAGTCTCAGTCATTGATGCCTCCGTGGCGCTCTTTGGTGTGGTGTTTCCTCATGTTTCTTATAAACACCGGTTAGTATGAAATCACTCAGGTAATGTTAGTTATATATGTAAGTTATGGTCAAACAAGGGATTTTCCTGTCCTGGGTAAAGTGAGAATTACGAGTTAAACAGTAGTCTCAAAATAAAAACTCGCTGATAGCATTTGTGTAAGATAGCTTAAATCTGAAACTAAGGTAGCGAAGGTAACTGACTTTTTTCCTAATATGTGCGTTTTAGTTTGCTATTATCTGTGCCTACAGAGAATAGCCCTAACTTGAGTAGACATTTTGTTAAGTTTGTGGTGGTTCTCCCAAAGAATAGTGAAGATTAATGAGTCCAAGACCTTCACAGATTACTCAAAAGTTTTGCAAAAGATGAATTAAAAACACAAAATATCTTTAAACTTACAAGTTACTTGATTAATTGCTTTCTAATTGAGAGGGATGACATTTGAATAATGAAATTATACTTTACCAAGATATCTTTAAGAGTATTTGGTTGCCACATAGATGTCGAAGAACACTGAAGGTGACAGAATCTCACAAACCATTTACTTGAAGGTACTTATTTTAAATATGAGGAAATCCAGGTCTGAGAGTCTGTGATTTGCCTAAAGTCACACAGCTAGTTAATGGCAGAGCTATAACCAAAATTCAAGATTAGTTTAACTGTACTAAACTTTGTGGAACAAGGTGAAGTATAAATAAATAAATTCTACTAAAAATATAATAAACAGTCTAATGGTAGAAAAATGAATAGAAAAACTGTGGAGGGTCGGTAGTCTGGAATGTTTGTTTATGGAAACTGTTTTGATATTAGAAAATACTCCATACAAAAATGTAAAGTAGAAAAAAAGGCAAGAAGACATGCTAATTTGGTATTTTAAAGCACATAAAAATGTACTTGTGTACACAATTCTGCTTAGCCAGAATGGCCTATCAGGCACTTGCATTCCTCACCTGGTTTTGCATTAGCAAGCTGGGCTTTTTACCCATTTAAAGTTTGAGAGTAGATTGATTGATATTGTTTTGTCCCCAAGACTAATCATCTGCTTTACTTGATAAAACTGTATAGGTTCAACAGTGCAGGAATGCAACCTATACTGAGGAATCTTAAAGAAAACCAGCTACTAGATATTTGAGTGATGGCCCCACATGGGCTCGAGATTCCAGCACCTTCAATTTTTAGGGCTAGTTGATTGGGCAGGTTAGTTATTAGGCACTTCCATCATTACTGTCTGTATCAGCCAGCACCTTGTGTAGGAGCTGTATTCGTGAGGTAAAAATTAGAAAAACATATATAAGAGGATGACAGTGGTCAGGTTTTTTCTGGGTTGTAACTTTTTATTAATATTTTTCCAGTTCATTGTCATAAATATTTTAAAATCATGTTTTAGCTTGGATATAGGCAAGTGACAGTTATGGTCGTCTTGGAGACCGTATCTATGTTGTTGTGTATGTACATGCTGTAGCAGTATAAATATTGCCCTGTTTTCTCACCCAAAGAAGATGTGGATCCGTGTTAGAAAAAGGGTTAAAGTAATTAACTTCAGCCCCAAGGAGTTCTATTTGGTGTCCATGCTGGGGTCTAGATTATTTCTTCATAGCTGATTTTGGAAGAATGACTTGACCTGAAACCTATGGCCTGTCAAAAATTCAGTTTAAGTGCCTTCGGTGACCTTAAAGAAATTTTGATTCCCAGTTTAGGTCGTAAGTTCTCTTAGTGCTAAATCCAGCTTCCCTGGATTCCTTAGTTCCACTTCATTTCTCTTTAGAACAATCTGAAATAAGCTCAGTCTCTTTTTCAGAATAGTTGAAAAGAGCCGAGACTTTTTTTTTTGTAAACTGTCTCATATTTTTAAATTTAAAGTAATATAAAACCTACTTCATGTCTGGGTTTTTATATTTGTAAAAATTACTAAAGCTAAACATTTTTTAAAAAACCTCTCAATTAGTTTCCAATGATAGAACATGAGGTACTATTTTATTCTCTGTAGACATCTTATTTGAAAAAGAAAAAAATATACAACATTTTTTATTCCCTACTTAAAAATCTTTTGTGTAGGTACATTTGCCTATACTCATGCTGAGATATGGAACTTTTTTTTTTAATTTTTTATTTAATATAACTGAGTGAAAATGTACATTCCCGTATAAATTCACATACCCACCTATATGCAGCTTCCACTGCTCTCCCTGCCCGGTGACAGCACACTATTCCTCCCCGCTCCATACATGTCTCGTTCTTCCAACAGTCTCTTTCTTCCCTCCTCTCCACCCACTCTCCTTCCTCCAGCCAGAGGTCAGCAGGATGACATCCTATAGATGTATAGAACCATAAAGTGCATCCAATATATGGTCACTGCATCGCCAAGTCCATTCCATTCCTGTCCAAAGTGTGGACCTTCATTATGATTTACGGTCAAGGGCAGCATCAGGGCCAGGGGCCATGCTCCCAGGGGAACCCCGAAACCACCGGACTATCAATTGAAGTCTTTTAGTGGGGATCTCAGGGTGCACCCCTTTTTATTCTTATGTTGCCAGTAAGACTCAACTAAGTGAGCTCCGTCGCGGCTGTTACTAGTGGTGGCCAGGCACCATCCGGTTATTCCGGTCCAAAGTTGATGTAGGCACCCACTCATGTGGGTCTCTTTGTCTTCTGGGTTGTCTTTCCCCCATGTCATTTTGGTCCTCGGTGAGCATCTGTTCCTGCTGAGTTGGGACCATTTGCTGTGCCCTCGGATGGCAGCTTGGCAGCTTTTAAGACCCCGGATGCCACTCACCAACGTGGGTTGCAGAGAGCCCTCTTGGCAAAACGCTAGTTGTGCTAATTGGCCTTGCTTTCACCTAAGAGCATGGTCCCCCGCCCTCTGCCCCAGCTACTCTATCTTTGCAATATTGGGTTAAGATGGAAGGAGTACTCATTTCATGTTGAAGTCCACTTAATATTGTTCTTGTTTCTAATGTGTGCTATCACCGATTTCACCCAACCAGATACCTAGCAACTATCTAATCCAAACCTTCCCCCCTCCCCCTCCTTGCAGCTGTCAAAGAGTCTTTTCTTCTATACACAAGTCTGTTTTTGACATCTTATCGTAGAGGTCTCATACAATATTTGTCCTTTTGTCGCTGACTACTTTCACTCAACATAATGTCTTCCAATTGAAACCAGGTCATGAGATGTTTCCTGAAGTCATCGTTGTTCTTTATCATTAGTACTCCATTGAGTATATATACTATAGTTTACCTATTCATTCTTCTGTTGTTGGGCATCTGGGTTGATTCCATCTTTTTGCTATCATGGAGTGTGCTGCAATAAACATTCTTGTGCATGTGTCCATTGGTGTGAAAGGCCTTGATTCTGTACGATATATTCCAAGTAGTGGTATTACTGGGTCAAATAGTATATCAATATCCATTTTTTTAAGGAAGCGCCAGATTGCTTTCCAAAGAGGCTGGACCATTTTGCAACCCCACCAACAGTGTAGGAGGGTTCCACTTTCTCCACAGCCTCTCCAGCATTTGTTGCTTTGTGTTTTTTGGATCATGGCCAGTCTTGTTGGGGTGAGATGGTATCTCATTGTTGTCTTGATTTGAATTTCTTTAGTAACTAAAGATTGTGAACATGTCCGCATGTGTTTTTTGGCTGCCTGGATCTCTTCTTTAGTGAAATCTTTGTCCATCTCCTTTGCCCATCGCTTAATTGGATGGTTTATCTTCTTGTTGTTGATATTTTGTAGTATCTTATAGATTATGGAAATCAGGCGTTGGTCTGACATAGAGTTTCTAAGTATTTTTTCCCATTCTGTAGGTGTTCTTTTAATTCTATTAATAAAGTCTTCAGATGAGCAAAAGTGTTTAATTCTTAATAGATCCCATTTATCTATTTTCTCTTCTGTTGATTGTGGTTTGTTTGACAGATTTTGAAGTCTGTCCATATTGTGTATTAAAACTTCCATTGTTGCTCCTATCTTTTCTTGGATGAGCTTTATCATTTTAGGTTTGGTATTTAGGTCTTTTATCCAGTTGGAGTTGGTTTTTGTATAAGGTGTAAGATACAGATCTTGTTTCAGTTTCTTGCAGATGGATATCCAATTTTGCCAGCACCATTTGTTGAAGATACTGTTTTTACCCCAGTTTAATGTCTTAGGGCCTTTGTCGAATATCAGTTGTTCATAGGTAGATGATGTCATCTCTGGGGTCTCAGTTCTGTTCCACTGATAGATCTGACTGTTCTTTTACCAGTACCAGGCTGTTTTCACCACTGTGGCAGTGTAATATGTTCTAAAGTCAGGTAATGAGAGGCCTGCCAGTGTGTTCTTCTTCTGTAGTAGTACCTTGCTTAACTGGGGCTTCTTCCCTTTCCAAACAAAATTGGTGATTTGTTTCTCCATCTCATTAAAAAATGTCACTGGAACTTGTATTGGGATTGCATTATATAAATAGATTGCTTTGAGTAAAATAGACATTTTCACCATGTTAAGTCTTCCTATCCATGAGCAGGGTAGGTTTTTCCATTTATCTAAGTCTCTCTTAGTTTCTTGTAGTAAGGGCTTGTAGTTCTCTTTGTAAAGGTCTGTTACTTCTCTGGTTAGATTAATTCCTAGGTACTTTTATCTTCTTAGGGGCTATCGCAAATGGTATTGATTTGATAATTTCTTCCTTAACAGTCTTGTTGTTGATATAAAGGAATCCTACTGATTTACTTATGTTTATTTTGTATCCTGAGACTTTGCTGAACTCTTCTATCAGTTTGAGTAGTTTACTTATAGATTCCTTGGGATTCTCTGCATATAGAATCATATCATCTGCAAACAGGGAGATTTTAACTTCCTCTATGCCAATGCAGATGCTCTTTATTTCTTGGTCTTGTCTAATGCTCTGGCTAAAACTTCTAGCACAATGTTAAATAGAAGAGGTGAGAGTGGGCATCCTTGTCTAGTTCCTGATCTCAAGGGAAAGTCTTTCAGTCTCTCTCCATTCAGGATGACGTGGGCAATTAGCTTTGTATAAATGGCCCTTATTGTGTTGAGGAATTTTCCGTCTGTGCCCATTTTACTAAGAGTTTTTAGCATGAATGGGTGTTGGACTTTATCAAATGCCTTTTCGGCATCAATGGACAAAATCAGGTAATTCTTGTCTTTTGTGTTATTTATGTGGTTAACCACATTAATTGTTTTTCTGATGTTCAGCCAGCCTTGCATCCCTAGTATGAATCCCACTTGGTCATGATGGATTATTTTCTTGATATGTTGTTGTATTCTATTGGCAAGAATTTTGTTGAAGATTTTTGCATCTAGATTCACGAGTGATATCGGTCTGTAGTTCTCTTTCTTTGTTGGGTCTTTCCCTGGCTTGGGTATCAGTGTTATGCTGGTTTCATAGAATGAGTTTGGGAATACTCCATCCCTTTCTGTACTGTGAAATAGTTTCAGTAGTATTGGAGATAACTCTTCTCTAAATGCTTGGTAGAATTCTGCAGTGAAGCCATCTGGACCCGGACTTTTTTTTTGGTTGGCAGTGTTTTGATGATCTTTTCAATTTCTTCCTTTGTAATGAATTTCTTAAGTTGTTCTGCTTCACATTGTGAGAATTTAGGTAGGTGGTATGAGTCAAAGAATTGGTCCATTTCCCCTAGGTTTTCAAATTTGTTAGTGTACAGTCTTTCATAGTATTCTGTTACGATATTTTTGATTTCTGTTGCATCTGTGGTGACAACCCCCCTCTCATTTCTAATTTGGGTTATTTGTTTCCTTTCCTAATTTTCTTTAGTAAGTGTAGCCAGTGGTTTGTCAATTTTGTTGATCTTCTCAAAAAACCAGCTTTTGGTCTTTTCAATTTTTTCAATTGTTTTTCTATTCTCTAATTCATTTAACTCTGCTCTAATCTTTATGATCTCGTTTCTTCTGGTGCCTGAGGGGTTCCTCTGTTGTTCTCTTTCTACTTGTTCAAGCTGTAGGGTTAGTTAGTTCCTTGATTTGGTTTCTTTCTTCCTTCCAGATGTGTGCGTTTGTGGAGGTAAACGGACCTCTGGGCACTGCTTTCGTTCTCATTGGAATCCATGAATTTCTTTAATTCATCCTTGATTTCCTCTATAACCCATGTTTTTTTTGAGCAAGATGGTGTTCACTTTGAAGAGTTCCACTTTCTATCTATGTTTCTTCTTCTATTGATTTCAACTTTTATGGCTTTATGATCTGAGAAGATGCTTTGCAGTAGTTCAGTGGTATGGATTTTGTTGAGCATTGCATTATGGCCTATCACATGGTCAATTCTGGAGAATGTTCCTTGTGCACTAAAGAAGACGGTATAGTTGTGTGCTGATGGGTGGAAAGTTCTGTATACATCAGTGACGTTTAGTTGGTTAATTGTGGCAATGAGGTCTTCTGTATCTTTACTGAGTTTTTTTCTAGATGATCTGTCTAGTATTGAGAGTGGAGTGTTGAAGTCTCCCACTATTATTGTGGAGTCATCTATCTCTCTTTTGAGTGTAGTCAGTGTGTCTTCGACGTATTTAGGTACTCTGATATTAGGTGCATAAATATTTAATATAGTTAAGTCTTGCTTGTGTACTGAACCTTTCAGCAATAAATAGTGTCCATCTTTGTCCACGATGGTGGATTTGACATTAAAATTGATTTTGTCTTAGATTAGAATTGCCACCTCTGCTCTTCTTTGTTCATTGTTAGCTTGATATATATTCTTCCAACCTTTAATTTTCAGTTTGTTCCTGTCTTTAGGTCTCAAGTGAGTTTCTTGTGGACAACATATCGATGAGTCATGTCTTTTGATCCAAGATGTGACTTGATGTCTCTTTACTGGAGCATTCAGTCCATTCACATTCAATGTAATTATTGATAGGTATGTGTTCAGTGCTGCCATTGTGATGTGTTTATTTTTATGTTGATATTTTCTCTGTTGTTCTTCGTAGTCTGTTCTGGGACGTTCTTTTTTGTGAGTTGATTTTTCACCTTTTTCAGAGCTGGTTTTGTGGTTGTTGAGACTCCTGTGTTACATTTCTTGAAATGATATGATACATCTTTGTTGTGCTTTAAAGCTGCCCCTGTGATCCCCCTTAATAAACTATATATAAACCCAATTTTGACTACTACCAGTCTTGTCATCTTCCTCTCCATCTGGAAGGACTATGACAGCTGTAGTACATCCCTCTTTTTAATATGATGACACCATAGTTTTCATGATGATCACTGGATTGCTTCTTTCCTTATCAAAGCTGTGATTGGCTTTGGAGCCTTCCCTAACTGAGTAGAGTTTTTAGTAGTAAGCCAGGCCAAGTTGTTCTAAAACATAAAGTCAGTGGTTTTGTTCTTCTAAGCCACAGCTAAGAACTCCTTTCAATATTTCTTGTAGTTTGGGTTTGGTTTTTACAAAGTCTCTTAGTTTCTGTTTATCTGGGAATGTCTTAATTTCATTTTCGTATTTGAAAGATAGTTTTGCAGGATATATAATTCTTGGTTGGAAGTTCTTCTTCTTCAAGGCTTTGAATGTGTCATGCCACTCTCTCTGTGCCAGCATGGTTTCTGCTGAGAAATCTGACGAGAGCCTACAGGGTTTCCCTCTGAATGTTAGCTTTGCTTTGAGTCTTGCTGCCTTTAAGAGTTGCTGCTTCTGTTTCATTTTGTTGAGCTTGATTATAATATGTCTTGCAGTCTTTCTTTTGATATCTGTATTGGGTCACGTACGATATGCATCTGAGATGTCTATATTCTCTTCCTTCATGATTTCTGGGAAGTTTTCTGTCAGCAGCTCAGCAACGATACTCTCTGTGTTCTCAGATGTGTCACCCTGTTCAGAGACTCCAATTAATCGAAGGTTATTCCTCTTAATAGAGTCCCACATGCTTCTTAATGTTTCTTCAATTTTCTTGTGTCTTTTTTCTGATTTCTGCTCATAGATGCTGGCCTCAGTAGCTCTGTCTTCCAAGTCAGAAATTCTTTTTTCTATTTGTTCCATTCTGTTTTCTTAGCTTTCCATTGAAGTTTCTATGTCTTTGATTTTGTTCTTGATGTGTTGGATTTCAGAGTATTGGTGTTCCATCAGATCGAACATCTTACTTAATTTTTCATTTTGTTCTGCTGCATTTTGTATAAGGTCTAGAAGGGCTCTGTATATAATCAATTTGTATTCATTTCCTGATGCTTTCATAAAAGTTTCTTCATCTGAAAAACTCCTTGGTTGCTTTGTTTGGGAGCCTTCTGAAGCCATGGCTGATTTCTTGTATGCCACAAGTGTCCGTTGCTTTTTGGGTCCCATGTGAGTATGTAGAGGCTGGAAAAGGTACTGTGAGGATGGACTGCAGATGTTTCTCTAGGCTGTCTTAAAATGTAAAGCAAAAGGTATCTGAGCACTTCACAAGTCAGTTAGGTTTTCAGGTGTAGAGGTCCCTCTTCTGAACTGGCAAAGTAAGTGCCACTATATCCAACCCAAGGTGATACAAACTAGTTCAGAATACAGCAATGCTACTGTCCTGTTGGCCTCTGCTGACAGGGCCTAGCCTTAGATGACACTGTGTAGAGTACTGCTTTTCTGATAGAAAAGCGCTCTCATGTGGGCAGGCTCTGGCTCCCCAGCTAAGAATTAGGTCCAGCTGCAGCCACCGTATCCAAGATGGCGCCCTCCACACAGGCAGCAGACAGAAGGGCTAAAGGTTCCAAGAGGTAGTGATTACTCTGATTCTGTTGCAGGACCCCCAAAACCGGTGGCACTAGGTAAATTACTGCTTTTTTGTCGGAGAAGCACTGTCCTGTTTGCAGACGCTGGCTCCCAGGCTACGAATGAGGTCCCACTAGAATCTCCATATCCAACATGGCGTCCCGCACACTGACTGCGAAACTCCGTACAAATGTCCCTGAGGCAGATATATAAGGGCAGGCTCAAAGTGGCTAGATTAACAGAGTCCCAAGCCTGGCTCTCAAAATATGAGAATTTCGCCTACCTGTCCCCCCAGCAGCATGTCTGAGTCTAGCTGCTAGGCAAGACCCAGCTCCGCCCGCTGGCCAAGACAGAGGAAAAAAAAAGTCAAAATGGTGCGTTTACCTTCCGTCCGTGAGAGCCAGGGATAGCCGGGCGTGGGAGTCAGCCAAGGAGAGGAGGTTTTTCACTCAGTAGAATGAAGTCCAAAGTAACAGCCCTGTGTCGTGTCCTGGGGCTGATTAGGTGACCAGAAGGCTCCGTTTGATTATCAGTTTAGGTCTTGGTTTCCAGAGGGATATAAGGAGACGTGTGCTTAGTCCACCATCTTGACTACGCCTCCATAAGTTTTTTTTTTTTAACTCAAGGAACCTGAGAACCTTCTATGTGCCAAGTACTTTTCTGGATGCTGGTATTAGAGATTATGATCTCATGGTGCTAATTGAAATTTAATTTTTAAGATCTATCTGGACTAGCTTGAGACTGTGAGATATTATTTGCTAAATAGTTAGTTTGTACTCTTAGTGAGTGATCACCCCAAATATGATTTTTGAGTGATATTTGAAGAAAAGTATCATTAATGTGATCTTTATTCTATGATTGTAGGTTGCAGATGTTGGATCATTTTGCTGAATGTGTTAAGCAAGCCAAAGGTGTCCGCCAGCAGGCTGTGCAGCTTAACATATTTACTGCTGTTCTTAGTGCACTGAAGGTATATTACATAATAAATGTTCTAGAATAAGATTTTAATGAACAAATTTAATAAATCAGGCCCTGGTGACTTCATGGTTAAGTGCTACAGATGCTAACCGAAAGGTTGGCAGTTCAAACCCACCAGATGCTCCTTGGAAACTCTGTGGGGCAGTTCTGCTCTGTCTTATGGGGTTGCCATGAGTCGGAATTGACTCGATGGCAACAGATTTATTTCTTATTTTTCTGTTATCTAGTGTATGCTAATGTTTACATGTATATCACTTGATATCTATGTTATTATATTAGTTTAAATTACTAGAAACTTTACATTAGGTGCATTGTAATTAGATATGTGTTTTATATTTAATAACGTTAAAATTCGCGTTTCAGTGTGACCCCTGAGATTTCATAAGTGCCATTCAGTTCTTTACAATTTTCAAAGATGCCTGACTAATGATTTATAATATACTGCTGAGGGTTGATTAGATAAAGCTTACATTAGATTTGTGGCTAACCCAATAAGTCATAGACAGGCTTGGCTATATAGTTGAAAGAATACTGTATTTAGAGTTTGTCTTCTGGATTACCTGTTCACTGAGTTTTTGTCTAGTGTGATTCCTTCGGGGATTTTTTAGCCTCAGTTTCCACATGTGTGAAGTGGAATAATAATGTATCTATCATGCATCTATTTATCATGCAGCTTCCCATGAGGTGTTGGAAATCTTTAAATGTAAGCACTAGATTATTTTGAGGTATTATTGTTTTAAAATAAAATGACAATAAGTGCAGTTGTTTAAGTATATCTTAAGTCATGTTTAATGAACATCAGGGAAAAGAGCAATAGGCATTGGTTATAAAAATACTGTATTAAGGAAAAAGTATAGAGAAAACCACCTTTTAAGTATTATTCTTTGAGACACTCTGAGGGACTGTTGTCTTTTGGTCCAATTAGACAATGATTGCATTTTATATCATGTTCTGAAGCCAGGGTTTTCAAGGCCTAGGAAGTGCAATAGAACTTTGCCTTAAGAAAATAATGTGTGAAAATACGAACGGACACATGCACTTGAATGTTTATTGCAGCACAGTCCACAATAGCAAAAAGATGGAATCAGTTTAGATGCCCATGAACAAATTGAAAGGATAAACAGGCTATGCTCAATGGAACATTATGCAATGATAAAGAACAATGATGATTTTAGGAAGCATTTTATAACCTGGTTTCAGTTGGAAGACATTATGCTGAGTGAAATCAGTCAATGGCAAAAATACAAATATTGTATGAAACCCTGCGATAAGGACTTAAAAATAAACTTATGTATAGAAGAAAAGACTCTTTGATGGCTATAAGAGTGGAGAGGGACGGTCAGGGTTGGTCATGGATTAGGTAGTTGATAGAAATTTGGTTAAGTGAAACCAGTGACAGCACACAGTAAATCAGCTTAACTGGACTTCACCATAAGGTGAAAGCTCTTCTAATTTTACCTCAATATTACGAGGATAGAGTAGCAGGGACAGGGTCTGGGAAGTGAGCTAGCTGGGGAACATTGAGGTCATTTGGCATAACTAGCCTGTTGTTAAGAGAGTCTTCTGCACCACATATTGGTGAGTGGCATCTGGGGACTTTAAAGCTAGCAAGGTACCATCTGAGGTATACACCATATGGTCCTAACACATCCGGAACAGATGATCACTGAGAATAACAAAAGCATGAGGGAAAAAGAGCCCAGGAGATAGAAGGAACCATGTGAATGGGAGACTGTATCAGCATGTGACCAGAAGAACCAGATGGTACCCGGCCACCACCGAAAACAGCCGTGGTGGGGCACACAATGTTGAGTTCGCATACCAACATGAGAAAAAGAAGGGCACAGCTCAAGTACTCTACTAAAAGACCACAGTTGGTGTTCCGACAGCCTGGGGGTTCCTGGGGAGCATGGCCCCTAGACCTGCTGCTGCCCCTGTCCAGAAAACACTACTGTGGTCAACTCTTCAGACAGGAATGGACTGGACTTGGGGACACAATGTGACCATATGATGTGTGTACTTTATATTTATGTGCATTTCTAGGATGCTGTCCTACTGGTCTCTTTCAAGATGAGAGAGAAGAGGGTGGGGAGGAGGGGACAGTAGCTTGTTAGGAGGCTATGACAAGTATAGAATGAAAAGGAGGAGTGTGCTGTCACTGGGCAAGGAGAGCAGAAGTAGCTGCAGATAGATGGGCATGCAAAATTAATTTGGGTTGTATACTTCCACTTAATCACAGTAAAAAAAAAGAATATGTGAAAATATATGTGTATTTTTGAAGATTGCAGCGCATTTTTTTGTTATGTAATGTGAGTTATAAATTGTCTCTTTTTTAAAAAAATAAATACAGGGCTTAGCTGAAAACAAAAGTACTCTAGGACCTGAGGAGGTTCGCAAATCTGCTCTCACGCTGGTAATGGGTGCCCTTGACAACCCAAACCCCATCTTACGGTGTGCAGCAGGGGAAGCTCTCGGAAGAATGGCTCAAGTGGTTGGAGAAGCGACTTTCATTGCTAGAATGGCACAGTATAGCTTCGACAAGTAAGTCTCTTATCAACAAGTCAGTGTCTTGTAAAGGGAATGATATCTTTGAAATAATCAGTAATTGTTAACTGGGCCATAAGTTTTCCACGTGGTATAGCAAGTGATAGTATTTTGTGTTTTTTCATAACAATCTCAAATTTTAAATAATTTTCTGAGGTGTCTGAGGAAGTTACCATGTTAGATACTTACAGTTTGTGGAAATTTTCTGTTTCAGCTTTTGAATGTTACATGATGGAATTTGGAGAATGTTAATTGGGGCTTATATCAGTTATGCATATTGATTTAAGAGGTGGTCTGAAGTTTTCCAACAAGTTTCTCCATAATACTTTTTCTTTTGTCTCTACCCTCTCCCTTCACTAATTCTTTCTTTTAATTATTCACTTTTTGGAGTAAGCTACACTTTCTAACTGCTGTCAATAAATGTGATAGAACTGATAAGATGCAGTTATTAACGACTCTCCATTCTTAATTAACTATCTAGAGAAATTGAAAATCAGAAGTGGTCAGTAACTGACACTTGAATTATACAAATTAATCATTCTTAACTGCAATATATTAGATATATTATACCAAACTACAGCATAGTCATAAATGAGAGAAAGAGGAAGTAGCAAACAGCAATTATGAAATAGTAGTTCTGAAGAAAAAATCTTTTCTGAGTTATTGCAGAATTCATGTGTGAATGACAGTTTGGGTGGCTGTAAGATAATACCTCAGTGTATTGTTTCCATCACTGAGGATATTGTGAGCAGGCAGAAGATAGTAAAAACCATCCCAAGCACTTAATCTTCACAAGGTGACTTTTGCTGTCCCTGAGTACTGCTTCAGCTTTGCTCTTCTCAGTATTTCCCTTTAATTCTGAAATTGCCTTTCGCTAGGATTTTGACAAAAAAGCTCATCTCTGCTATCTGTTTGGTAGTTTATGTTCTGTTAATAATCGGTAAAATACGTGTGTATTATTTTGGAAAGCTGTTGAATGATAATTTTTTTTTTGGTTATAAGGGGCTTAATTTTTAATATTGAATATTTGTGTTGTATTAGTTCTGGTGAAACAGCAGCATTTGAACTTACATTTATTTAGTTAATGGTGTGTAAATATCAGCTCATTAGTTTTTGCAGATAATTGACTCTGGTGTGAAATTAATCACTATACAGATTTTACATTATCCTTTTTTTCACATTTCAGTCTTTTTGAAATTGGGTGTGTCTTGTTCTCTACAAATGTCATAGTTGGTAGTATAAAATAATGATACATTTTTAAATTTATCGTATCTTAGAATTGATGGAATTTATAGTATTCCAAGAAGCTTCAGTGTCCTATAACTGTATTATTTCAGACCACTTCCATCAAGATGTATTGCTGATATAATGTATGACTGTATAAAGCCCAAATTACCTAAGTATAGATGTTAGTTAGCTATATTTGCTAATTAAAATTTTATCCTAGCATTGGAGCAGAAATTCACTTGGAATTGCCCCTATAAACCATTCTCAGTTAGTGAGAATTAACTTCTGTTTCTTAATACCCAGTTCAGTAAAATACAAAACTCTTTGCTGGCTGGGTTTGCTTCCAAGCAAATTCAAAAGCATTAGAAATGTGTGTTCTTACCCATTATTTACCTTATCGAACAGAAGATTATCACCAAGAAACTTGACATTAGTTTTTAGTCCACTAAAATGTTGTCTTTTGAGAAGTAAAACAACATGAATCTGTATAATGCCTTAGAATTTACAGACTGTGTTCAATCTTGACTCCTTTCATTCCAAAAAGTGGCTGCAGTATAGCTATAATAGTAATTTCCATTTTCTAGCTAGAGAAACTAACACTTAGAAAGGTAAAGAGCTCATATACAAGTGTACAGCAAGTTGAAATACTGCTCAGGATAAACTAAGTTCACCTCATTCTTTGCTATGTTTCTTCACTATCTGTTCTGTGACAGCATTTTGAATTTTCTTATCAGATAGGCAAGCTGACCACCCAGAGTCTTGGGGTTGATTTTTGGTCATTTTGGTCTCTTAACCTTGTTCTTCTTGTGTGAAGATTCCAGAAGCCAAGTCCTGGATACTATATAGTAGGGTTGTACCAGAGTTTTGGAAAATGGAAGCAAAGTTGCTTTCTAGTGCTTTGTTTTTAGTGCCATTTTATCCTCTTTTCCAGTGTTTGCTATATTAGTATGTGACTATTAGTCACTGTATTTTTTAGCTTGAAAAGTTGTATATCTTCTTTGTTTGACCCTCCTAGTTGTCCAAAATGACAGAGGTTTTTTCGATCATTTAAAATCTCTGCATTCCAACTTCACTGTGACTAAAATAGTGAAATTATTTTAAATAAATGTTAAAAATTACACAGGGCTTTTTGCTTCCAGTCATCGTGGAATAGTGGCAGTCAGATTTACCCTCTTCTTTTAAACAACTAGAAAAGCAGATAAAATGAATTAAATGATAGTTTTCAGACATTAGAGGACAGTCAACACAGGAGTGATTCCAGAGAACAGGAAATAACTAAGGAAAATACTTCAGCTACTCTAGAGTACTACCTGGAAAAGGTATCCAGTCTAAAGCACAGGAATGGGAAACACAAGCCTAACTAATTGAAAAACAAAGAATTTGATGTTTTAGGAGGCCCAGTAGCTAGAATGTATAGAGTAGAATACCAGAGAGGAGAAAGCTGCGTGGAGAGAGCTGTGAGCAGAAGGGTCCCCTGAAGTTTTGACCAAATATTGTATGCACATGAGTGCAAGGAGCCTGCCTGAGACCAGGGAGAGGACCACCAAGAAGGAAAAGGTAGAGCAATGTCCAAGGGTTACACAGTGCTGACAATAGTTTCGTTTCCCACCATCCAAAAACGAGTGATCTTCTATACTGTGTTTTCACAGAAGTAGCACATACCCATGTTTGTTTACCAACCAGTGCCCTCATCGGGCAAGGTGTGTTGTGAGTTCACTATGCTAGCTTTTTACAGCAACATGTAGGGAAAAAAGATTGGCACAGCAGCACTTACAAAGATGCCTCACAGGGACGGTACAGTTGACAAACAAACTCAGAAGGTGCACATTCACTTGTGTAAAGATACAGCATCTGGGGCATCAAGTGGAATCCTTAGGGGGATATTGCCTTTGTAGAGGAGGCAATGTTTCCATCATAGTAAGCTTAAAAACAGTCTTTGAAAGGATCCAAACCAATTCCAAGCAACTTAAGTACATCTCAGAACAAAGCCCAACAGTATTTAAAGGAATACAGTAAATACAGCAACCAACATCATAAAATTCAGTGTCTAATGTCCACTCAAAAATTACTGTACATGCAAAGAAACAAAAAAATAAGAGCTATTACTAGGAAAAAAAACTTAATAGAAACAAGCCAGAAAATGGAAGAAATAATAGAATTAACAGATGAGAATGTTGAAAGAGCTATTATACTGTATATGTTTAAAAAATATAAAGTACTGGAAAATCTGACCATAATAAGGAGAGAAATAGAATTCATAAACATAACCTGAAGAAAACTTCTACAGATATACAATACAGTATATGAAATGAAAAATATACTGGATAGGATTTACAGAATATTAAACATTGCAGAAGAAAAAGTAGTAATGTTGAAGACATCACCAGTGTAAACTATCTAAAATGAATTACAGAGAGAAAAAAGACTGAAAAAAATTAGCAGAGTATCAGTAACTTCTGGGATGATACTAAACTGTCCAACATGCATGAAATTAAAATTTCAGGAAGAAAATATATCAAAAAATATTTGAAGAAATAATGGCCAGAATTTTTCTACTTTTGATGACAGCTGTAACCTGTAGATTCAAGAACCCCAGTGAACCCAAAGTGAAGAAAGATAAAAAGAGTAGCGCATCATTAACAAATTGCTGAAAAGAAAAGATAAAAAGAACATCATAAAAGCTGCCAATTTTTGGTAGATGTCATTGTATTCATTCTGACTCACATTGACCCCGTGTACAATGGAACAAAACGCTGCCCAGTCATGGTTCATCTTCACAAACGTTGCTGTGTTTAAGCCCATGTTGCAGCCATAGTGTCCGTCTGTCTTGTCAAGCATCTTCCTCTTTTTCATTTACAAAATTGAGGTCCTCCAAGAGCTGATCCCTCCAGATTACACATCCAGAATATATGAGATATAGTCTGTCCATCCTTGTTTCTAAAGAGCATTCTGGCTATACCTATTTCAAGACAGATTTTTTAATTCTTTTGGCAATCCGTGGTACTTTCAGTATTCTTCAACGACACCGTAATTCAAAGGCATCTATTCTTTTTCACTCTTTTCAGGCATTGTTTAGCATTAACATGCATATAAAGTAATTAAAAATACCAATGCTTGGGTCAGGTGCACCATAGTCCTCAAAGTGACATCTTTGCTTTTGAACACTTTAAAGAAGTCGTTTGCTGCAGATATGCCAATACAATGTGTCATTTCGTTTCTTGACTGCTGCTTTCATTGGTGTTGATTTTGGAGCCAAGTAAAATGAAATCCTCAACAGCTTCAGTTTTCTCTCCATTTAACATGGTGTTACTTATTGGTCCAGTTGTGAGGATTTTTGTTTTCTTTATACTGAGGAATAATCCATACTGAAAGCCGTAGTCTTTAATCTTCATGAGTAAGCACTTCAGGTCTTCTTCACTTTTCAACAAACAATGTATGTTATCTGCATATTCAGTTGTTAGTAAGTCTTCCTCCAATCCTGATGCCACATTCTTCGTCTGGTTCAGCTTCTCGAATTTTTGCTTAACATACAGATTGAATAAGTATGATGAAGAGTTAAAACCCTGATGCACAGTTTTTCTAGTTTTAAACCCTGAGGTATCCCTTTGTTCTGTTTGAAAGCAGCCAGTAGAGAGGGAAAAGATATTAATATATAGGAACAAAGATAATAATGACAGCCAACTTCTGCTCATAAACAATCCAGGCAAAAGAAAGTGAAGGGGAATCTTCACGTACTGAAAGAAAAATACTGTCAACCTAGGATTTTATACCCAATGGAAGTAAAACACTTTTTCAGACAACTAAAAGCTGAGAAAATTCATGACCTACAGACTTCCATGACAAGAAATGTTTTTAATGAATTCTTCACACAAAGTGAGAATGATATCAAATAGAGATTTAGATGTATATGAAAGAATAAAGAGCACCCCAAATGGTAAGTATGTGGATAAATTGAAAGACTTAATCTCATCTTTTAAATTTTCTGCAGAGGTAATTGACTGTTTAAAGCAAAAGTAGCAGCAGCATATGTTAGGGCTCTTACATATACAGAATTGAAATATGTAAGAATAGAAACCCTGGTGATACACGGGTTAAGTGCTACAGCTGCTAACCAAAAAGTCAGCAATTTGAATTCACCAGCATTCCTTGGAAACTTGACAGGGGCAGTTGTGTTCTGTCCTGTAGGATTACTGTGAGTCAGAATTGACTCAAGAGTAATGGTAGGAATCGAAACAGGTGACAACAATAGCAAAGAATGAGAGAGAGAAGACAGGCTAGTATACTTTGTTGATTTTTTATAATATACATGAAGGAGTATAATGTTTTTTTGAAGGTAGAACATTGTTAAGTTAAAGAGATTATCAAGTCCAGCACATCCACTGAAAAACATAGGCGTGGCTGATTAGCCAATAACCGAAAACCCAGCCTTTGTCATCAGGTTGATTCTGACCCATAGCTACCCTATAGAAAAGAGTAGAACTGCCCTATATCGTTTCTAAATCTTTAGGGAAGCAGACTTCCACACCTTTCTCATGGAGAGCAGCTAGTAGATTTGAACTGCTATCGTTTCAGTTAGCTCCAAGCACTTAATTAATATGACACTTAGCATACTTCTGTTTGCCAATAATGTAGATAAAATAAAATTATAAAGATGCTAAATCTAAAAGAAGGCAGAAAAAAGAGGAGGAATCAAAGAACAAAGGGGCAAATAGCAAAATGGTAGATTCAAGCCCAACCATACTAATAATTGATTAAGTTTAAATGGTCTAAACATTTCAAGTTAAAAGGCAGGGATTGGCAAATTGGATTAAAAAAAAAAACCTAATTGTATGCTATATATCGTATAAAAAATTCCCTTTAAAGATAAATAAACAGATTCACACTGAAAGGATTAATCCAGAGAAGTTGGAGTGGCTGTATTATTATCAGAAAAAGTAGATTTTAGAACAAGAAATAATTGTCTGAATTAATATTTCATAATGATGAAGGATCAGTTTTCCGAGAACACATAATGATTCTGAGTTACATGGAACAGAATCTAATGGAACTGAAAAGAGAAATAGACTAGTCTACAGTTTTACTTGAATTGTTGTTAGTTGCCACTTAGTCAATCTGACTCATGATGACCCTAATAATTGATAGAATAAGTAGAGCCCTCAAAAGAGGAAAAAACTGAGTATTTAGAAGATTTTAACAGCGTTATTGTTTTAGTCACTGTGAGTCAGAAACGACGTGTTGGCAATGGGTTTGTGTGGTTATCATCCACTTTATGTGTTGTGGATCCTGACCTCTGCATCTTGATGAGACAGGGTTGTTAGAAGGTGTGTCTTGGGTTCCAGCCTTGTAGGAACGTGTGACTAAAGCCCCCAACCTTACAAAAGTTAGGCCTTTCCCTGGGGTGTGACATACATCTAAGATATTTGTGTGTGTTCTGGCTGAGGCTCTGTCTCTGTGCATCTGAATCACACGTGTAGTTCATGATCATTGACCTCAACAGAGGTCTGCTATCTGACCTGCCGATTCTGGGATTCTCAGGCCTCCACAGCCCTTTTGGGACCAGTGGCCTATAATGTGTCCTCATTTGCCTTGTGAACCAGCAACCTGTGGTCTACATTATAGGTTTGGGTTCATCAGCCCCCAGCCACATGAATCAAGAGAAGCCTATGCCTGACCCATGAATTTGGGACTTGTGAGCCTCCACAACTGAGTGAGCCATCTCCTTTACATAGTTTATGAGTTCTGTGTGACATTGCAGCTGATTAAGGAACTCCAAGATAGAAGGGAAAGAGGGAGTAGTTGATAGTAGGGATGATGGATTGGTACAGCGGCATGGAAAAGGTGGACATTTGGGATACTGTTAACCTTCTCTTATAAAAAAAAAAAATTAGTCTTTTACCGTTTCTGTTTAGTATTGGATTAGCAGTTCTAGCCAGAACAGTAAAACAGGAAAAAAGAAATAAAAGATACCCAGATTGGAAATGAAAAAGTAAAAATATCTCTACTTGTGGATGGCATGTTATATATAGAAACTCCCAATAAGTTCATAAGAAAACTTCTAGAGTTAATACAGGAATTTAATGAAGTTGCAGGGTCAACAAACAAAAATCAGTTCGGTTTCTGTACATCAGCAATTAGAAATCTGAAACAGAAGTGATACAACATCTGAGAAAGTAAATACCTAGGAATAAATCACATGAAGGACTTACATAATGAAAATTATGAAATACTTCTGAAATCAGTTAAAGAAAAAAGGTGTTCCATATTCATGGATTGGAAGAGTTAATATTGTTAAGATGTCAAAGAAATCTATAGATTCAATGCAATCCTAATCAAAATTTCAGTCTTCTTTATAAAAATGGTTACACCAAGCCTTTCAAGGCAAAAAGCTTCGAGTAGTTAGAATGGTGTTGAAGAGAACAAAGTAGGAAGACTCCTACTTTGTAATCTTAAAGCCCACTGTACAGCTGTAGTAATCAAAACAGCCTAGTACTAGTTTAACAATAGACACATAAACCATTGGAACAGAAATGAGAGTCCAGGAAAAAACCCACATGTGTGTGGTAAACTGAGTTTTGACAAGGTTGCTATGTCCATTTGATGAGGAAAGAATCTCTTCAGTAAATGGTCTAGGAAAACTGGATTTCCACATGCAGAAAAATGAAGCAGAATCTATGCCTCACATAATACAGAAAAACAAATTTAAAAATGGATTAAGGACCTAAATGTGCAAACCATAAAATTCTTAGAAGAGCAAGCAGGGCAGTGGTGTCAGGACTAGCTCTTTACAGTGAATTATCTAATTTTTAAAAAATGGTAAAAAGCAAAATAAATAAACAGGGCCTCAGGGGAATTTTAAACATTTGTTCAGAAGACTACCAAAAAAAAAGGCAATGAGAACAGCTTACCAACTGGGAGAGTATCTTCTCAGAAACCATGTATCTGAGAATAGTCTAACAACCCAATTATATAAAACTTCGGCAGCTTATCAATGAAAAGACAAATAACCCAGTCATAAAATGGACAAATAGATTTCAATAGATGTTTCACCAAAGAGGACATTGACATGGTCACCAAGTACATAAAAAGATGCTCAGTTTCATTCATTAGCCATCAGAGAGCTGCAAATCAAAACCATAGTGAGATACTGTTTTACTTTACCGTTGCCATTGAGTCAATTCAGACTTATAGTGATCCTATAGACAGAGCAGGGTTACCCCATGGAGTTTCCAAGGAGTGCCTGGCAGATTTGAACTGCTGACCTTTTGGTTAGCAGGTGTAGCACTTAACCGCTCTGCCACCAGGTACATCTTACTTAGATGGCTTGAATAGAAGAGAACAAATGTTGGTGAGGATGTGGAGATGTTGGAACACTTATCTGTTTCTGGTGGAAATGTAGAATGGTGTAGCAGTTGTGGATAACAGTGTGGTTGTTCCTAAAAAAAACTGAAAATGGATCTGCCATAAACCAAACCAAACCCACTGCCAACAAGTCAACTCCAGTTTATAGGAACCCAATATTCAGAGTAGAACTGCCCTGTAGGCAGTTGCCAAGGAGCAGCTGGTAAATTTGAACTGCCGACCTTTTTGTTAGCAGCCAAATACTTAACCACTGTGCCACAAGGATTCCAGAACAATTCCATTCCCATCTGTGTCTCCAGAAGACTTAAAAGCAGAAGCTCAAAAAGAGTTGTACAATCAGTGGGGAAAGTGCAGAACAGAATTTGGAATGCTTATGGACTCTAGACTTTCTGAAGTCATAGAGAGTAGATGGACCACTGAAAATACTACCCTGAGATAATCTTGAAACCAAAAATACATTTGTCTTAAGACTGAACAGTAGTTTAGCATACCTAGTAAAAAAGGCCTGCCTTGAGCATTACACTCTCTTAAGAGCTATTTATATGGGTTCAAAGTGACAACAATGACTCAAAAGATTACATAGAGGGCAGTGAGTTTATGTTTATGAAGGAGGACAAACTCAGAAAAGGAGGGCAAAAATGGTTGCACAACTCAAAAAACATAATCAGTGCCAGTGAATTGTACATGTGGAAACTTTTGAATTGGTGTATGTTTTGCTATGTGTATCCCAACAACAAAGTAAGTATACATTATTTTGATACATAGGATTGTTGATTTCATTTGTGATTACCTTAATGTTTGTCCCTATCTTTCTAAATATAAACCAGTCTTCCGTTTGTTTGTATCACCTTCACTTCCTCTCTATATGAAAGATCTGACATTTTTTTCAGTTTCTCTCTTTGTTACAATGTTGTCATCTTTTACTTAATGATATCTCTATTTTCCTGTTTTCAGTGTTTTGCCTTTGGTTTAGTTTTGTGATTTCTGTATCTGGATTGATATCCTGTTGCTCTGTTCTCCATTCTAGACTTGGATTATTGTATTATTGACTTTCTAACCAAATGACTCCCTTTAGTATTTCTTACAATTCTAGCTTGGTTTTTGTAAATTCTCTAGATTTCTATTCATCTGAAAATGTCCTAATTTCACCATCATATTTGAGAGACAGTTTTCCCGGATATATAATTCTTGACTAGCATTTTTTTTTCCTTCAAGGCTTTGTATATGTCTTCCCATTGCCATCTTGCCTACATAGTTTCTGCTGAATAATCTTAGTTTAGTTTTATTGTAGATTTTTTTTTTTTTAATCCCTAGCAAGTTTTAAAATTGTCTTCTTACTTTTAATTTTGATGTGTTTGATTATAATATGTCTTGGTGTTTTTCTTTTGGGATCTACCTTATGTGGAGCTCAGTGAGCATCTTCTCATCTTTCATGATACCAGAGAAGTTTTTTGTCAACACATCTTCAACAATTCTCTCTTTTTTCTGTTATCTGCCCCCTCCCTTACCCCAGTTCTGATACTGTAGTCATTTATAGGTTATTTCTGTTGATAGAGTCCCACATAATTCTTATTATTTCCTATTTTTTTTAATTCTTTTGACTTATTTTTCCTCAAATATGTTGCTGTCACATATTTTATCTTTAATCTCACTAGTTTGGCCTTCCATTGCCTCAGTTGCACTCTTTAGACTTTCTTAGACTTTATTAATTTTCTGAATTTCTAATTCTTGCCATGTTATGTTTTCTTGTAGCCTAGCCTGTTCAATTTGTCATTATACTCTGCTTCATTTTGCCTGATCTCCTTCCTCATCTCTTGAAGAGATCTAAAGAGTAATCTTTTGTCTTCTACCTCTGATAATTCTAGGAAGTTGTCTTCGTCTGGAAAATTCCTAAATTTTTTTTTGTTTTGGGAGCTTTCTGAAGCCACTGTGGTCTAACTCTTTAAGTGATTTGATATTGACTGTTGTCTCTGAGCCATTAGTAAGCTGTTAAATTTATTTATTTTATGTTTGCTTATTGTGCTGTGGCTTCTTTTGTTTTGAATTGTCCAAATAGGCTGGCCATGCATGCTAGTTCAGTTATTGGTGCCTTTGAAGCTCTAATGTGCTGTCACCAGATAGTTAGAGCTATTATTAGACATGCAAGCCCAGGAATCCATTTATTTTTGGTGTATGGATTCAGCTGAGGTGTCTGTGTAGTTGGTCACCAGGTATGTGGTACAGGTGCTCCACTATTGTCCTAAATGGGCAGGGATGATTGTTGTAGGCATAGGTGCTGAGAAAGGCAAGGGGCTAATAGCTGTCCCTGAGTGTTTGTGTGTGTGTTGTGTCCCCTAGTATCTAATTCTGGGTTAAAGAACTATTTCTTCCCTGAATTTCTGGATCAGGGGAGTCAGCAGATTTTCTAACCCCTGCTATCAAATTGTTTAATTGTTTCCTCTCTGAGTGTAGGAGGATGGCTCAGGGTAGGATTAAGGAGTCCTACTTCCAGCTCAGATAATGGCATCAGACTCCAGAGCTGGGCACGGTGCAGGAAAGGGAGGAGGAAATACTGTGCAAAGGGAGAGAGGTTTATCACAAAGGAAAAATTTGTATCCGTGCATGGTAGGTTGGACACAAGCCACTTAGCTTTTGAGGTTTTAGGGCTGCTTTTCATTGGTTCTGGAGCTAAGAGTGTACTTTGCACTGCTTTGTCTCTCTCACTGAGAAAGATGCCCTCCAAATGCCCTTGCTCTCATCACCGTGCTGGCTGCAGCCGATTGCCAGTACATCAGGTCTGGCTACTCCTAGATACTTCTCAGCATACTCATCATTTCCCCTTCACACAGTCTAATTCCTCAACTTTCCTTTTGAGGTTCAGTGCTCCTAGGACATCATATGTAATTGATTCGTGTGTTCTTTTGGATCTTTGCTGTTAGAGGGATCATAGGAAGCCTATGACTACTCTGCCATCTTAGGGAAAAATATATGTATATTACTTCTATGTAGTTCATAAAGAGTTTCAAAGAAATTTACTGAATTTTTAAATAAAACTTAAAAATATTTTAAAGGTAGCTTTTTGCTCTTTAATTATATGAATACAAATCACTTTTTTTATATTTTCAAAACCAGCTGTAAAAACTGTCGTTTTTATTTTGAAAGTATAATGATAACTATGAATTAACTTTTGAACTTTCAAGGAATAATTAATATTAAAAACTGGAAAGTTATGTTTCCACTTTTGAATTTTCTTTAAAAATTAAAATAGGCTTTATTTAATCAGCCATTAAAGTCTCTACTTTTGCTTAGAAGTGGAGATTAGGTGGAAAGAAGTAATCGTGATTATAAACTCTCCTGGCTTCTAGAATAAATCCCTAAAGCATAAAATTTTTTTCAGGTTGAAATCAGCTCGAGATGTTGTTTCTAGAACAGGTCACTCGTTGGCTCTTGGTTGTTTGCATCGTTATGTTGGTGGCATAGGCTCAGGACAGCATTTGAAGACAAGTGTCAGCATTTTATTGGCTCTTGCACAAGATGGAACATCCCCTGAAGTCCAGGTACAATGTGATTAATTTTTTGAAATTTATGAAATTTTTAAATAACATTTTAGGAGATTATTTTTTCTATAAGATAGTAATGATTCTGGTAAGTTGTTAAGAAAAATGCGTTAAGATCTTTGTCATTTTTTGCCTTATTTTAATAACATTTTGACAGAATTTTTTAACCTTAAGTGTCTTTTTTTTTTTTTTTTTTTAGAATTAATCCATTCATATACTTTTAATATCTATATATATTATTACTATTATCCTTTGTGCTTGTTTTTGGAGCCCTGGTGATACAGTAAAGAGCTTGACTGCTAACCAAAAGAGCAGCAGTTTGAATCCAGAGGTACTCCTTGGAAACCCTATGGGGCAGCCCTAGAGCGTCCTGTAGGTTCTATATGAGTTAGAGTCAACTTGACAACTTGGTTCCCACCTGTAGCAGCCCTCATGGTGCTCACCACAAGGCGGGTGTTTGAACCCACCTGGTGGCTCCACTGGAGAAGGACTTGGCAATCTGCTGCTATAAAGATTACAACTTAGAAAACCCTATGAACTGTGCTGTTTTAACACTGGGTTCCCCATGAGTCAAAAGTCAGTTCAGCAGCACACAACAACAATAATAATAAGTTAAAGATAATCACTAGAGATTTCTTGTTCAGAAATGTTTTTCTGTACCCTCAACTCTTTAAGATCTTTGTTCTGATTTTCTTTATTTGTTAGGAGAACTTACTCCTGTAATGATTTTCTTAGGAAAAGTCCCTGAGTGATGCGTTTCTTAAATTCTTGCATGTCAGAAAATGATTGTATTTTCCCTCACATTTGAATGATAGTTGGGTATGTTATTCCCAACACACAATCTTCATCTGTAAATTAAAAAGAAATATTTCACTCTTTTCTGTCTTCTGATATTTCACATGAGAAGTTAATGGCAGCTTTATTTTTTTTTTTTTAATTTTACTAAATGATAACATCTTAACTTTTAATCCATTGTTGATAAAAACTTCCAAATATGTTTCTTAGGAAATAAAAGGTAAAATTTAAGATAATAAAGTAACTGATGTACAAATACTACATTTAAAGTTTCTCTCTGCAAGTGACTCTTTGAGTGTCTAGAAATGAAACTTCAATGATGAGCTCATTTTCTTTTTGTATAATATGCATGTATTTCACACTTTCAAAAGACAGTGGCTTAGGTAACATGCTTCTGAGTTTATGGATTCTTTGGGGTATTATGGGTGTCTTGATTCTTTTCAGTGATTTTGCTAAGAAACCTATCTAAAATATGAATGTAAGTCTGGCTACATGTAAGAATTTTTACTGTATCCTTAAAGCATAGAAATTTAATGAAGTCTCTATAAAATATCCCTCCTGTCTCTTTTCCTTGCTTAGAAATTTTACTAGATTGTATAAAGTACCCTTCCTCTTATCTTTCCCTTATTTCTTTCTGAAACTAGTTCTCTTCTTTTTCTTTATTATTTTTCTTTATTATTTCTGAAACTAGTTCTCTTCTTTTTCTTTATTATTTTTATGTATTTACTGTATGTTATAGAATATTTCTTCCATTTGACTGTCAAGATAATGAGTTGGTTTCCAATAACAATTGATTTTTTTGAAGTTACCTAATGAGTCTTTAATGTTATAAATCCTGTTTTTGAAAACACTTCTAGAATTGTGTTTGAGTCTCAATTATATTGCTTTAAAAATTCTTAACATGGTTCTACTGAAGCCTTCTTTTGTTTCTTCCATTAATTTGTTCTCATTGTTTATTCTCTGGTCTTCCTCCTTGCTGCTGTATTCCTCTTATTTTTTGTTCATTCGTAGCAGTGGGTGTGGTTTCTCTACAGACGTGTCCAAGGCAGGTTGCTGAGTTCTGTAGGACTCAGGTTAACTGACAGGTAGAAGAAGTTCAGGTAGGAATTTTTTCCCTGTCTTGGCAAGCTGGAGAACTTGAGAGCTCTCTGTCCTCTTCCCAGTAGTGTAGCTCTTTAGAAATGAATGGCAAAATTAAAACATTAGTGTTCCTACAGCTGGATGTGAGCAGCATAAAAGCCTTTTAGTTTTCTTGGGCCTGTGTTGATTATAACCAGTAAAATTATTTTGTGCTTAGCAAACACAAGTAGGGGCCTGAAGTGGTTAGATACACTTAAGAGCTCTTGTGTAAATGTCATTTGGTTTAGGAATAGATGAATATTTGTTTTATTGCAGACTAAGTTCTTAGCAGAATACCAACAGCACAGGTAACATAGACATAGTTGAATTCTGTAAGTATTCTACAAATCAAAAACTTATTTAAAAAGTCATTGTCATTTGGAAGGGTGAAACATATGAGTATCGGGTGGATCCTGGCTGAAAGCAGAGAATACCAGAAAGATATTTATCTGTTTTTATTAACTATGCAATAGCATATGACTGTATGGATAATCACAAATTATGAATAACATTACAAAGTACAGGAATTCCAGAACACTTAATTGTGCTCCTGAGAAACTTATACTTAGATCAAGAGGCAGAACAAGGGACTACTGCATGATTTAAAGTCAGGAAAGGTGTGCCTCAAGGCTTTGTACTTTACTCATACTTATGCATGCCGTGTACTGAGCAAATAATCTGAGAAGCTGGACTATATGAAAAAGAACGGGGCATCAAGATTGGTGGAAGACTCATTAACCAGCATTATGCAGATGATGCAACTCAGCTTACTGAAAATAAAGAGGATTTGAAGCACTTACTGCTGGAGATCAAAGACCCCAGCCTTCAGTGTGGATTACATTTCAATATAAAGAAAACAAAAATCCTCACAACTGAACCAGTAAGCAACATCATGAGAAATGGAGAAAAGATTGAAATTATCAAGAATTTCATTTTAATTGAATTTACAGTCAACATTCATGGAAGCAACAGTCAAGAAATCAAGAGATGCATTGCACTGGGCAGATCTGCTGCAAGAGATCTCTTTAAAGTTGAAAAGCCAGGATGTCACCTTGAAAATTAAGGTGCACCTGACCCAAGCCATGTTTTCAATCATCTCGTATGCATGCGAAAGCTGGACATTGATTAAGGAAGCCAACAGAATTGATGCCTTTGAATTACGCTGTTGTTGAAGAATTTTAATTGGATTGCCGAAAGAAGTAACAAATCTGTCTCAGAAGAGGTACAATAAGAGTGGTCTTTAGAAGCAAGGATGGAGAGACTGCATCTCATGTATTTTGGACTTGTTATCTAAAGAGATCAGTCCCTGAAGAAGGTCATCATGCATGGTAAAGTAGCGGGTCAGGGAAGAATAGGAAGACCCCTCAATGAGATGGATTGACACAGTGGCTACAGTAATGGGCTCAAGCATAGCAATGACGGTGAGGGTGGGGAAGGATCGGCAGTGTTTTGTTCTGTTGTACTTAGGGTCACTGTGAGTGAGGACCAACTCTGTCACTTAACAATAACAACATAATGGAAGAAAATGAATTCATCGTTGAAATTCCATGTCTGACACTCAGGGCCTCAGCTCTGCAGAGGAACTGTGGACAGCGCGTTTGTACGCCAGTGACTTTGGTTATTGGCTGTTGGTAATGTATGTGCTGCTTTGTATTTGTTAAGGGATTTACCTGAATGTATTTCTAGACCACTGATGAAAAACTAAGACATTACTATTTACCAAATTTTAATTAAAAATATCAGTATATGCTAATTATCCGTTAGAACTAAAATCAAATCACATTCTATTCCAGACGTGGTCTCTTCATTCACTTGCTTTGATAGTGGATTCTAGTGGCCCAATGTATCGTGGATATGTGGAACCAACATTATCTCTAGTTCTTACCTTGTTGTTGACGGTCCCACCTTCACATACAGAAGTGCATCAGTGTTTGGGGAGGTGCTTAGGTGCCATAATAACTACCGTTGGCCCTGAACTTCAAGGTAAGTGAATGCATTTAAAATTAAATGAAGCAGACAGTTTGTCTTTCAGTTTCCTAAATATTACATTCATGTTGGAAATTAATTTTGTGATAATAATAGTAATTGCTTTGTATTGAATGCTTTCAGTTTACTAAAGTCCTAACATTCTGCTTTTTGCAGGTGCCATTTTATTTAATTCTTATAATTACTGTATAATTTGAACATAGAAAATGGTTCTAAATGAAATTTTACTTGGAACCCCAGGGAAAAAGATAAAAGTGGAGTTCTTTTTCCTGAAGTGCCATCCATTTGTCTTTCTGGACATTTGCTTTCTTTTTATTTTATTTTTTTTTTTTTGGAACTTTAAGGATCAGGAGCATAGTATGAAAAATCACTGCCATAAGATACATGGTACCTAGCTTTTCTGTGATAAAGCAAGCTCAGAGAAGATAAGGAACTTGCATAGAGTTCCAGAACTAATTAACAGCATATGTGAGATTCTGAAGTTCATGTTCTTACTGTTCAGTTCCACTGAAATAATTCTATTAATGCTTAAAGTAAACATTCAAGTCAGAAAATTATTGTGAATTTATTCTGAATATATAAACCACTTTCAGAGTTTTCCTCTTTTCCCCGTCATTTGTTGAATGCTTTCAATAGGTCAAGCTTTCACGTATACATTGTCTCACTTGTTTACCAACAGTGCTGAGAAAGGTTTTGTCCTCCTTTTAGAAATGAAATATTGAGGGTAAGAGAAGTTAAACTTTTCCAGGGATTGTATGTGCCCGGTGAGTAGTTGGAGCCAGAGCTCAAACATAAATCCATTTCTGTGGCCCTTATTCTTAACCACAGGGCTCTGTTGCTTTCATTCGGACAGATATATATATAGATATGCCCATATCTATATATATATTTTTAAGGCAAAAAGAAGAAGACATCTTAAGGAAGAGTGTTAGAAATTGAAAGATACATGATTTAGATATTTTTTTTCAGTGTCCTCATTCGGCACTTGGCTTGGCTGGCTCATTGATACAGTGGGGGTATCTTTTTCTTTCAGTCACAGGGATATGCAAAGAATAAATGCACCATTGGTTAAGCATGGGTGTTTACCATGTGCTCACTGGTGTGACAATCATGAGACAACACATATTTGAAAACTACAGGATGACTCATGATTTCCTTGTTATACGTATGAAATCATTTTGTTTTATATTGATAACATTTTTAAATCCCTTCTACTTAGCAAATAAGAAATTGTTATAGTGCGTAGGATATTACAGTTTATCTTCTCTAGCTCTGTAAAAATTGCCATTAATCTTATTAGTAAGGAGGATTTGAAGTCATTGTATAATAATAACATGATAGTGGTTAAACAGAGAACCAGAGAATAAGGAATCATCTGACTCTTTCAAATAAAATGATGACAGGTTTAAAAGAATAAATGTAAACCTAGAAAAATGTTATAAATGTAACCCTCATGAAATACAAGAAAGATGTATTACTGACGTCCAGATACACTCGTATTTTGCAATCATATCTGTGAACTTTGCAGACCTTTTGTTACTATAACATCTGAGTAATAATAAGCAGGAAGGATTTTTTTTTTAGGAGATAATTATTTCTTAGGAATATTTTTGTACTATTAATAAAACAATTGTATTCTACATTTTCTTTTGTTTTGCTGCTAGGGAATGGAGCAACCATTTCCACAATTCGTTCCTCTTGTTTGGTGGGCTGTGCGATCACCCAGGACCATTCAGATTCTCTCGTGCAGGCAGCTGCCATATCGTGTCTTCAGCAGCTCCACATGTTTGCTCCACGACATGTCAATCTGTCTAGTCTAGTTCCTAGCCTTTGTGTAAGTAGAAAGATGCTTTATTAGTTGATTTCTTTAGGCAGCTCCCAAACTTGTCTCCCTAAACACCAAACTAGAACAAAACGAAAAATAAGTTTCCTGCATCATGAATTCTAGAGTTTCAGCCTCAGTTGTCACCTTATTAATTAACTGGTTTCTTTTTTGCCACTTAAAAAATATCTTGGTGAACCATTTAATTCTACATGGATGCGTTAAATTGTTAATCTTTCTCACTCAATTTTATTTCCTAAATTTTTATTAACAACTTCTGAGTAGCAGCTGCTATCATCAATCGTAAATTTGTTCATTCGACAGGTATTTATTGACAGCCTCCTATATGTCAGACACTGTGCAGAGTGTCAGACACTATGCAGAGTACTGGGGATATATTTATGAATGAGATGAGACATACCTTAATCATAATAAAGTTTGTAGTTTACAAAAGAATGTAGATAGTGTAATTAGTTACAAATAGGTAAGTACTAGAAAAGGGTATAGGGGCAAAAAAACATGCAATGGGGCTCTGTCACAATCCAAGTGTTCAGAAAAGACTTCTCTGAAAACAATGATAGCTAAGTTGTGAACTTCAGGATAAACAGAAATTAGTTTGGAAAAGGGCATGATAGTGGAGTAGACAGCTATTTTTTGAGGGGGTGGAAAGGAAAAACAATGTGGAAGCTTGTGAGGTGAGAAAGAGTATGATACATTTAAGGAAGTGATTAGTCACTGCCCTGCAGACTGACAGACAAGAAAGAGCAGGAGAGAGTAGACCAGACAGGGCTGGACAGTTAGCCAGGGGACGGATCATACAGGATTTTCTAAATACATTAAGTCTGAACAGTTAATTCTAGGAGTAATGGGAAATCCTTATAACGCATTGCACAGAAGAATAATGTGATCAGGTTTGCACTTTTAAAATCTCATTTTTGCTTGACAGTAGAGAATGGATACTACAGGGGAGAATTACAGTAGTCTAGGAAGGAGATTACAGTAGCTTGCCCTAAATTGATAGCAATGGAAATGGAAAAAGTGATGAATTTCATTGGTATTTAGGAGGAAGAATTGAGTTTTTGATGAATTGATTGTGGAATAAAAGGCAGAAGAAGTATGAGGCCCAGATTTCAGACATAAGCATAGTAGTGTAGTTTTCTGAGATTAGGACACTGGAGGAGGAGAAAGTGGGGAGGAGCGGATATCATGGATTCAATTGTAGACACATGCATAGTTAATTATATGGGCCAAGAACCTAGGAAAGAAAACTGGCTAGAGAGAGAAATTTGAGTGACATAAGTATTCATATCCGAAGTTTTCAGCAGTTTCATTCCAAGTGGATCAACATTCAATGCCAATGGAAGCAGCAGTCAGGAAACTAAGGAGTCTATTGTAGAACACTTAATTGTGCTCATGAGGAACCTATACATGGACCAAGAGACAGTTGTTCAAACAAAACAAAGGGAAACGACATGCTTGAAAATCAAGAAAGGTGCACATCACAGTTGCATCCTTTCACCATACATATTTAATTTGTATGCTGAGAAAATAATCCAGTACTTGACTATATGAAGAAGAATGTGGCATCAGGATTGGTGGAAGACTGATTGACAGCCTGCCGTACACAGATGACACAACTTGCTTGCTGAAAGTGACAAGGACTTGAAACACTTACTGATGAATATCAAAGACTACAGCCTTCAGTATGGATTGTACCTCCACATCAAGAAAACAAAAATCCTTACAACTGGACCAGTAAGCTGCATTATTTATGGAGAAAGGGCTGACATTAAAAGATTTTATTGTATTTGAATATACCATCAATACCTATGGAAGCAGTAGTCACATAACCAAATGACATATTGCATAGAGCAGATCTGCTGCAGAAGACTTCTTTAAAATGTTAAAAAGAAAAAATACTATTTTTATGGATTGAAGTGCACCTGACCCAAGCCGTGAGATATGTTTTTATGCTTACTCTTGTGCTTTGCTGGAAGGTTTACAAAGCAAAATAGTTTCTCACTAAACAATTAATATACACACTGTTTTGTGACATTGTTTGCCTACCCTGTGATGTGGCAGCACTCTGACTTTCTTGCCGTGGCTTCCCAGTTTCCATTTGTGTGGCTTTCCTATCCCCTCCAATCTTTTCGTTATTCCCCCTGGGCTGGTGTGTCCATTTAATCTCATATGCGTGGTTGAGTTACATGTATTGCTGTTTGTTTTATGTCTTTGCCTGAAGGGTGAACCTCAGGAGTGACTTCATGACTGAGTTCAGAGGGTGTCTGGGGGCCATACTATCTGGATTACTCTAGCTTCTGTCAGACCAGTAAGTCTGATCTTTCTTTTGTGACTTTGAGTTTTGTTTTATATTTTTGTCCACCTCTGTCCAGGACCCTCTGCTGTGATCTCTGCCAGAGCAGTTGATGGTGGTAGCTGGGCGCCATCAATTTGTACTAGAGTCAGTCTCGTGGTAGCTGTAGTAGTTGTGGCCCATTAGTCCTTTGGACTAATCTTTCCCTTCTGTCTTTAATTTTCTTTATTCCTGTTGCTCCAGAAAAGGTGGGACCAGTGGAGTTATCATAGATGGTTGGTTAAAGCTTTTAAGACCCCAGATGCTACTCAATGAAGTAGAATGTAGAAAATTTTTCTTTATAAGCCATTATGCCACTTGAGCTACATATCCCCAAGACCTTTGGTGCCCAGCCCTCAGCTCGGTAATTCAGTTGCTCAGAGAGTTTGGATATGTCTGTGAAGCTTCTGTAAGGTTGCCTTGGTCAAGTTGTGCTGACTTCCCCAGCATTGTATACTGTCTTACCCTGTACCCAAATTATACTTGCCTATTGCCTAGTTAGTATTTTTCCTCTCTTCAGCTCCTTCATAACCATCAAAGATTGTTTCTTTCTCTGTGTAAACCTTTTCATGGGTTTTTATAATAGTGGTCTTATACAGTGTTTGACCTTTTGTGATTAACTTATTTCACTCAGCATAATGCTCTCTAGAGTCATCCATGTAAACCATGATATTTTCAGTCATCTCATGTGCGTGTGAGGGCTGGACTGTGAATAAGGAAGACTGAAGAAGAAGTGACTTATTTGAACTATGGTGTGGGTGCAATATTAAACATATCATTGACTGCCAGAAGAATGAACAAATCTGTCTTGGAAGAAAGATACCCAGAGTACTTCTTGGAAGGGAGGATGGTAAGACTTCATCTCATCTCATGGACATATTAGCAGAAGGGCCGAGTCCTTGGAGAAGGATGTCGTGCTTGGTAAGTTAAAGAATCAGCTAAAAACACAAAGACCCTTGATGAGGTGGATTGACATGATGGCTACAACAGTGAGCCAAAACGTAACAGTGATTGTCAAGATGTTGCGGAACCAGAACTGTTTTGTTTTGTTGTACTTAGGGTCTCACTGTGAGCTGAAACTGGATGGCACCCAACAACAGCAATGCTGAAGTGGCAAATATGTTGCAAAAGGAGTCTTTCATGTTTTTAAAGGCAAAAGTTTTACTTTTTTTGATGACTAAGGTATGTCTGACCCAGGCCTGGGGCTTTTCAGTTACATCATATGCATGTGAAAGCTGGACAATGCAAAAGGAAGATAATGAAAAATAATGCATTCCAAATGTGGTGTTGGCAAAAGTATTGTATATACTGTAGATTGCTAAAAGAACAAACAAATCAGCCTGAGAAGAAATACAACCAGAATGTTCCATAGAAGAATGGCAGCACTCTGACTCACTGGCTTGGAACTTATCATCAGGAAAGACTAATTGCCAAAAAAAAAAAAAGACATTATGTTTGGTAAAATAGAGGGCCAGTGAAAACAAAAATGAGACAGACTGACACAATAGTTGCAACAGTAGACTCAAACCTGCCAGTGACCATGAAGATGGCACAGGACCAGGCAGTTTTGTTCTGTGATGTCTAAGGCTGCTGTGAGTTGGAGCCAAGTTGATGGCAGCTCACAGCAGCAGACATTCAGATGTTAGGTAAACACACAGGAGTAGGTGAGATCGCTAGGGGAAGGGTGAATGAGGAGCCCAGTATATAAAACTGAAGAAAAGAAAAGGAGTCAGCAAAGAAAGTAGGAAAGCAGCGGCCAGAGAGATGGAGGATTAAATTGAGGTCATGATGCTCATGGAAGTCAAATGGAGAAGTGGCTGGCTGTATCAGATATTGTTAAGAGAGCAAGTGAGATGAGAACCCATTGTGTCCTTTGGAGTTTGTCATATGGTGTCCTTAGCAAGAGCTTTCTGGTAGTGTAGTGCAAATGAAAGCCCAAACACACTGAGTTGAAGGTGGAGTAGGAATGAGAACTTCCTTTAGGAAGTTGGACTGAAAGGAGAGAAAAGAGGAAGCTGTGGAGTCAGGAGAAACTCCATGGCCACTGGCAAGTTTAAAAACTGTGATGGGAGAGGGCTGGTGTGGTGGGAGTTAAAGATGTAAGGCGCAGAGCAAATAATTAATAATTTAAGGTTTCAAATAGGATAGAATTTCTAAGGTGTCAGTAAGAGGGTGTCTCCTCCACTGTAACATGAAAGAAGAGTGTTGAATGCATGTGAAATTATAGATTTGGTGGCTTGAAGGAGTTATCTGATGGCTTTTATTTTAAGTAAAAGAGGAAATAAGTTCTTTGTATGAGAGGATAATTATTAGGATCAAAGTTTCAAAAAAATGAGATGTGGGAGTTGAACTAATTGGAGAAATACAGGGCCACTATGAGTCAGAATCAATGGCAGTGGGTTTGTTTGGGCGTTGTTTGTGGTAATAGTACTGAGAGTTCGGTAGAAGTTAGTAACCCTGTTTGGATTCACTGTGTGATTTGTGATGGTACCACTCTGACTGGCTGTCAGATGTTTCTCTAGCACCCATCAACAACTTGTCTTCAGGTATTGAGCAACCAGATAATTTGATGCATCGATAGTTGGACTTTGGCCAAACAGACTAAATGGCAGCAGGATGAGGCCAATAAGTGTGTTAACAAGATAGCGCTGATCTGATTTGGATGTTGAGTTGTTGTGTGCCACTCAGTGGATTCTGACTCCTGGCAACCCTATAGGACAGAATAAAACTGTTCCATAGGGTTTTCCAGGCTGCAGTGTTTATAGGAGGAGATCTGCAGTTCTTTTCTCTTGAGGAGCCATTGGCAGGTTTGAACTATCGACCTTTTGGTTAGCAGCCAGGCACTTAACCACTAGGGCTCCTTCCCATTTGTGTAGGGGGCTGATATGTAGGGAGAAAGCATGGCACTTTGAGGTAGCCATGGGGCAGTATTACTAAGGTAGAGGAAAGAAGTGGTTTTCCAAGGTAAGGTGAAGGAACTAAAAGCATAAGATATTAGGTGTTCAGTCACTAGTGTGTTTAGCTTTGTCAGCAGGATTTGCTTCTGTTTCATCACAGACCAGAGGGAGTTGAATTAGCCCTGGTCCATCAATGAGAAGAGGATAGAAGCTAGGTTGCATAAAGCATCTACAGAGAACATCCACCAAGAAAATAGCCAACTAATAGAATATACTAGATTGTGTTCTGCAACAGGATCTGTAGCATCCTGCCGAAAGCCCTTCCCTGATTCTTGCGCTGAGTCGTTGATAGCATCTCTTGAGCAAAGTGAACTTGTTACATGATGTAGCTTAAAAGAGGCAACTGACAAAGGTGGTAAAGACAGGTACCCCTCAGGTTGCCTGCTTCTTCTTTCCACTTTTTTTCTTCTTGATTGTAATTATACTATGGAGATTGACCTTCACAGATGGTTAACAACATCTAATAAAGTATCAACTACGTTGTTTGATTTCATTGGAGTGTCTCAATAAGCCACAGGAAATGCAATGAATTTCATATATATTAACATAAAGTCTTGAATCTCATTTCCTTAGCAGAGCATCAAAAGCTTTGTTAGAGGGCGTGTTAGAGGATTTTTCTGAACCTTGTCTGAAAACCTAAGAGGTAAAGTTACAGACAGCTGATGGAAAGAAGTATAGGCAGGTTAAAGGTGACAGAAAGGGCCATTCAGGTGGTTGCCTCATTGCCACATTGCCTAAAGTCCTCATGCTGTCTGCATTGCCTAAGTCTTCTTGGCATTCTGAATAACAGCTTATACACGGTTGTTGTTAGGTGCTGCCCTGTCGGTTCTGACTCACAGCCATCCTGTGTACCACAGAACAAAAGACTGCCTGGTCCTGTGCCGTCCTCACAGCTGGACTGTGCTGGAGCCCCTTGTATCGTGTTTGTCAGTCACACTCAGAGACTTCCTCTTTTTGTCTGACCATCTCCTTTACCAAGTGTGATATCCTTTAGGGACTGATCCCTTGTTATATCCAAATTAGTGAAATTAGTTTTTATAATTTTTTTTTTGTTGTTGTTATCATTGAGTGAAAATGTACAATCCTGTATAAATTTGTATGCCTGCCTATGTGCAGCTCCCATTACCTGGTGACAGCACTCTCCTCGTCTCCATTCTATATCCTCCTAATAATCTCCTATCCCCTCCCTTCTCCCTTCTCCCCTGCCTCCAGAAAGCGGTCAGCAGGATGACATCCTATAGATGCATGAAACTATAAAGTGCACACATGATATGGTCACTCTGTGTCTCCAAGTCCAATCCATTCTTGTCTGAAGAGTTGACCTCCATTATGATTTATGGACAGGAGCAGCATCAGGGCCAGGGACTAATTTTTATAAATTTTATGTTCATTTCTATGTAATTATTGCCAGCAGAAATGACTGTATTATGTGATTTTGTTGTTGTTTAGCATATATAATTTAAAAAAATTGTTGTCAAGTCAGTTCCAACTTATGGTAACCCCATGTGTGTCAGAGTAAAACTGTCCTTCATAGGGCTTCAATGGTTGGTCATTTTTTTTTTACAAGTAAATCTCTGGGCCATTGGGAGGTTCTTCTGGGTGGACACAAACCCTTCAACATTTCAGTTAGTAGCTGAGTGCAGGAAGTGTTGCACCACCGGTCACATGTCTTACACAAATGAAACGTGATTTTTTTCAGAAAATGTATCAAGATTACAAAATTTAGTAAACATGTAAAATAAACTGTGTAACAGATCCTTCTGGATTTTCATTGAAATACATTTTGTGAACTTCAGTGCCCAAATCTTGGAACAACTATTCTGGCTAGTAAAATATTATTTTATGCCCTGCCCCCCAATCTCTATTTTAAGCAGATGACATTAAATGGGAAGTCTCTTCACAAGTAAGGCTTTACAGTCTGTTCGTTGAGTTAGTAATGTCAAAGAATTACAGCTTTTTGAAAACTTTGCCTAAAATTCTTATTGTTTACAGGTTCACTTGTGTAGTTCACACCTGTTACTGCGACGGGCAGCTGTAGCGTGTCTCCGGCAACTTGCACAAAGAGAAGCAGCTGAAGTATGTGAATACGCCATGAGCCTAGCAAAAAGCACAGGGGACAAGGAGAGCAGTGGTGCCAGTAAGTCACATTGTTGAGCAATATGCTTTTCTGTTTAAATGAAATAGTCATTTCAGATGATCATTACTTTTTGAATGACATTTCTATGCTGAAGTACGGTAAAATTTCTTAACACTTTTAAGTAAAAATGAAACCATTATCAGTATAAAGCTTTCAGTGTTTTTTGGCGGTTTTTAAGGTTTTTGCAGCATTTAGTATCAGGATCTTTTGCCATTCCTTGAGGAGTTTTAGCTGTGTAAGGATGAATACTTACCTCTAGGAATATTGCCCTGTATCAGTAATAGATTTCTGAAAATGGAAACAATGTATTTTGGAGATAATCTGGAAGTTTCCAATCTGGAAGCTTAACGTTGTATCATGTAACATTTCCTCTAGGAAAAGCAAGACCAAAGTAAGCAATATCGATAGGTATTTTAGTAGCAAAAGGTGAATCTTTGCAGGAATTGCAGTCAGTGTCACAGAACAACTTGTATATATATTTTTAATGAGGAACTAATTTGTGCAGTAAACTATCACCTAAAACATGGTAAAAAAGAAAATGTAAGACCAGTCTTTATGTGTTTTTGAAGGTTGTTGTATAACTTGAACTGATAGCTAGTCTTTAGGACTCTTCAAGTAAGTGGTTTAGGGGCATTTTCAGTACTTAATTGACAGCATATTTCCTACTTCAAGAGAAAATTTTTACTTGCTAGCACTTCCTAATGCTCAGAAGCTGCTTGGGTGGGTGCCTAAGAAGATTAATTTCAGAATTCCAGTAATAAACAGAATTTATTGTCCTTGTAAACCACATGGAGCAGTTCTTCTCAGTCCTGTATGGTTGCTCTGAGTCGGTGTCCACTTGACAGCATCATGGTTTTGGGTTTGGTATTGTAAAATGGCAAAGAAGTTTACCAGTACACTTTATTGCTTTTTGGAGAGAAAAAGAGCAACAAAAATAATTATATAACTTTTCTGAATACAGTTACCATAGTCAAAATTGAAAGACAAACTAGGATAGGGAGAAGTATTTGCTGAGTATATGTCAGAGGATTACATCTTCATTGATCTACACATACACACACACATAAACATACATGTGTAAAAACCTCTTACAAATTCATGTGTTGGGGTTCCCTAAGGCCATGGCAGGTTCAGAGATTCTGTAGGAGAATTCACAGGACTCAGTACATAGTTGCATTCAGAGCTAGGATGTATTACAGTGAAAGAGAAGATAACAAAGCAAAATTGGTAAAGGGAAAAAGGGTATGAGATGAAATCTGAAGGAAACCAGGGACAAGCTTCCAAGACTCATTTCCTTGTGGAGTACCCCAGCAATGAACTGTCACAACATATGTGAAATGTTTGCTGGGAAAGCTGGTTAGAAACTCAGTGCTCCAGGTCTCTACTGAAAGCTGATTGGGTAGGCACCATTACCTAGCATGTACCAAAATTTCAGATTCCCAGAAGGCGAGCCTGTGTTTCTCATGAACCATATTTATACGCTTTAGGCACAGTGAGCCAGTTTTAGCCAAGAGTGCTGGGAACCCTTCTGAAATCCGAGTTCTCAGACAGCAACTAGGGAGGCCTGTCTAATGCCGGCCTTAGACCTTCTATGTTAATTCTTTTCTGTACCCATAAAGCTGGTAGAGCAAATAAATGAGAATTGTATGAAATAAGAAATACTAGTGTGTACAATAGCTTTAATCTCTAGTGACTAATTGTAAGTTACCACAACCATGAGATAACATTTTTTTCATCAATATACTTTACCAAGAGTGAAAATAATGGATATAATCAGTCTTGGGGAAATAGAAATAAAAGAAAAATGTCTTATACTGCTGGTGGCAATGTAAAATGGTGTACAGTTTCCAGAGGACTTTTCGATAGTATGTCCCCAAAGTTTTGAAAATATGCATACCCTTTGTTCTAGCAGTTCCCCTTTTAGAAATTCATCCTCAGTGGTTAACTAATATCCACTTAATTAAGTGGTTTGCTATGTGAATTAAAATTCACATTGTAGAAATACAAGTTCTAATACAGGAAAATGTTCACCATATACTGCTAAGTAGGAAAAAAGCCTCTCTCTAATCTTTCCCTAATGTTGTTCTCTGTCCTTGAAACCTTTCTTTTTACTTTTCCTACTGTCTTTGAAATCCTATCACTGTGTCTGTTTTCTACAGACCCCTCTCATTCTACTCTTGAGCATCCCAAGGAAAGAGTGACCTTTTGCCTACATCCGTCTGTCTTACTACCTTTAGGGTTCAGAGGGCTCTAGACTTCAGAGAGCCTCTTAGTACTCATTCTTGTGGACACCTGTTATACTGTTTCTGCTTATGAAAAGATTTTTGAATTAAGCTAAGACATTTGACAGCTATTTCTTAATAATATTACTTTGATTATATGGTACTTGGAAGCATTATCCAACGTTTTCAGTGAACTTCTAGAATAGCAATCCATTTATAATTGGAGGCCCTGAGTGGTGCAAATGGTTAACGCACTCGGCTGCTAACCAAAAGGTTGCTGGTTTGAGTCCACCCAGAGGTGTCTGAGAAGAAAGGCTTAACAATCTACTTCCAAAAAATTAGCCCTGGCATACATGGTATTTATGAGCTGGAATTGTTACAAGTATATTTCTTTCCCACACATATCTTATTTAGTCAAATGTATTTATTGAGCCTTCTCTAGAGGATTACTGAAATTCATAATAATCATCTTGAACATCAAGCCTGGGTCTTACCTTTATTGTTGGATTAAATTGTAATCCTTAAGACATGTAAACTGTAGACCATACCGTGTCAGATTACATGTATAGTTATCTGGTTTGGTTTCTGGTGTGAATTAATGTGGTCTTCTCATAATTGTTATATTTAGTACACAGTAAAATCTATACATGTTCACCTGTGAAAATTACTTTTCAGATGTCAGTCCTTTTGCACCTGGAGTTAGTTCTCGAAGTGATATACATTGCCGACACCAAGGTGTTAACATAACAGAGACTGGTCTTGAAGGGCTTCTTTTTGGAATGCTAGACCGGGAGACAGATCGGAAATTGTGTTCTGATATTCATGACACCTTGGGGCATATGCTTTCATCTCTGGCAGTAGAAAAGCTGTCCCATTGGCTAATGCTTTGTAAAGATGTTCTGGCAGCGTCTAGTGGTATGTATTTAATGTATTAAATATGTTCTTAAAATATTCAAAATGGTTTTATTTCAAATGTACATGAGGGGTTGTATACATATACACATAAATTTGAGTTTATGTTTAAGTATACTAATAATTATTAATAAATCCCTGTAAAAATATTGATGGCTAAATTTTCTTACAAACTCATGAACTTCCTTTATGTTTTTGGAAAATAGCTAAACTGCAACTAAATTTTTATATGTAAAATTCCAGGATACTCTGTGGTGCAATATATCCTACAAAATATAAATTAGCTTTGTTATTGTTCCCTTGGTGTTTGTTTAAAAAAAAAAAAACGTGAGAATTCCGTTGTTTTCCAGAGAGTTTAGTCTTTTTTTAGAAATTTTTTAATATTAATACTATTTCTAAAGCATCTTTTTTTCTAGATGTGATATTGTAATATGCTTATATTTTTATTATAGATATGAGTACTGCAACTCTCTTAAGTAGTGGAAAAGATGAAGAATCTGAAAAGAAAGATGAGATGGATGATGATACCATGTTCACCACACTAGGTGAAGAAGACAAATCGAAGCCCTTTGTGGCACCTCGTTGGGCCACTCGGGTGTTCGCTGCCGACTGCCTATGTCGCATCATCAGTTTGTGTGAGAATGCAGACCAGGCTCACTTTGATCTTGCCATGGCACGTTCTGCAAAACTACGAAACCCCACAAGTAAATTTAAAACCCGTACTTCTTTTTTCCAATTTGTTTTTGTAGGCTTGGAATATTTTACTGAACTAAGACACATGTTCCTCACAGTTCTTTTAAGTTCCCTGCCTTTTACCTTAGTTTTCTGTCTCTTTACTGTCCATCCACTGTCTGATCTGTATTTGGAAGATAACTTGGAGAATATGGCCTAAAGATATTTGTGTGTAAATATAACATGTTGCCACTAGGATAGTGATAGCTGTTGTATGTGTTTCCTCAGTACTTTGTTGTAGTTTTAGCTGAGATAGCAAAACGCCAGGGTAAGCTGTCTGTCCTGGTGATGGAGAATGTCAAACTTCGTGAATGCCAAGATGTATTTGGAACTCTCATACTTCAGAAATGCTGTTAGGTATTTTGCTATTTATTAGTAAAATACTTCATTGCTTCTTTTCTTTTGTACGCTTCTTGGATCAGGGATTATAGGAAGTTTACAAAGAGATCATCAGGTCCAGTAGCTTCATTTTACAGATGAAGAGACCAGAGAAGCTCAAGTTTGGTTTTGGTTCTCACTTGCTACAATTGAGGATGCAAGGAAGTCTATACCCCTAAAGAACTTCTAGTGTGGAAGACAGGTGGTACAGTAACACACTCCCTGCATTGTACCTTATTTTCTTTTCATTGCCTGTTATTTTTTAAATATCTAAAGACAAATTGTATGTGTGTAAATTAAAAATTCCTTCCAGGTTATTTTTTTTTTTAAATACAAAGTAGTGAAGTTCATGAATAGATTTTTAAAAAATAGGCAAAAAACCAGTTGTATATCATGTATAAAATGAGAATCTAAATATAGTGTATCAGCAAAACATAATATGTCATGAATTTTATGTTATTCAACAAATATTTGCTGAATCTTATTATTTGCTTCCAGGAGCACTAGTGGTGCAGTGATTACACACTCAGTTGGTAACTAAAAACTCAGTGATTGAAAGCCACTGACTGCTCCTCAGAAAACTGATGTGGCAGTCTGCCCCTGTAAAGATTCCTGAAAACCAAACTCATTGCCATCAAGTCAATTCCTACTCATAGTAACCCTATAGGATGGAGTAGAACTGCCGTGTAGGATTTCCAAGGAATGCTTCATGGATTCAAACTGCCAGCCTTTTGGTTAGCAGCCGTAACTCTTATCCACTATGCTACAAGGTGTTCCCATAACGATTACAGCCTTGCAAACCCTGTGGGGCTGTTCTACTGTGTCCTGTAGGGTTGCTGTGAGTTAGAATTTGGTTTTCTTTTTTATTTGCTACAATTGAGGATACAAAGAAGAAGAAGGAAAAAAGCGTAGTCTGTATCCCTGAAGAACTTCTAGTGTAGAAGACAGAGGGTCTGACTTACTCAAAATAATAATTCTTGAACAAATAGTGACATGATAGAGTAATTTGGAAAAATAAACAAAAGTAATACTCATTTCCTAAAGACTCAGGAATTACAGAGAAGAGGCGATTTTGAAGCTCAGTTTTAAAGGCAGAGGAAAAGATTTCCAGGCAAAAGTAGAGAGGGTGATTATAGTAGTTTCACATTGCTGCTGTAACACACTGTCACACATTTATTACCTTAGAAATCTGTAGTTCATAAATCCAGTTATGAGTCTCACTGGGCCAAAATGAATTTATCATCAAAGCTGTGTTCCTTTAGGCTCTAGGAGTATTATGGATTGAATTATATTCTCCCAAAATACACATTGGAATTCTAGCCCTGTATCTGTGGGTGCAATCCTGTTTGGAAATCTTATTTCCTTGTTGTGTTAATTCCATATCAAGGCAGGGTAGGTGCTAAACCTGATCACTTCTGAGTTATCAAAAAGTGCAGATTAGACTCTGAGGTGTATCCAGTCACAAGAGGAATACAGCAGAGACAGATGAGTCCACAAGTCTAGGAACTCTAAGGATGGGTTGCACAGTGGTTAAGCACTCGGTGGCCAACCAAAAGATTGGGAGTTCAAACCCACCAGCTACTCCATGGGGGAAAGATGCATCAGTCTGCTTCCATGAAGATTTATAGCCTTGGAAACCATATGGGTCAGTTCTACTCTGTCCTTGAGGGCTATGAGGTGGAATCAACTCAGAGGTAGTAGATTTGGTTTTGGTTAGAAGCTGAAATAGTAGAGAACTTTCTGTTAAGATTAGATTACTGTAAATTTCTCAGCCTATTACAGCACCAGTTTAAAGTCCAAAATCTCATCTAAGTCATCCCAGTCAGGTCCATTGTAGGGCGTAATCTGCTCCCAAAACACAGTGGTGGGACAGGCATGGCATAAAAGTTAGAGAGATTCTGATTCAAAACGGTACAAAATAGACATAGGAATCACTGGTCCTGAAGCCTGGAGCCCCGGTGGCACAGTGCTTAAAAGCTAAGGTGTGCTGTGTCTACTAACTCAAAAGATCAGCAGTTCAAATCCACCAGCCACTCCCAGGAAATAATATGGAGCAGTCCTGTGTTCTGCAGAGTCGCTCTGAGTCAAAATCAATTTGATAGCAGTAGATTTTAGGTCTGCAAGTAGTTTTCAAATTCAGCTGCATAACCTGCGTTCGATATCAATGTCTGAAATTAATTATTTGTGGTTCAGGGTGCTGCTGCCTGTCCCATCGTGTTTCATTTTTCATGAAAGGGGGCATCTGTTTGTACTTGAGTAGTTTATAAGCCTGTTTTTAGCCTGTGGTATTTTCTGAGACCACCTGCCATCTTTCATTTTATGTTCTGTCTCAGTCCAAGCTAGTAGTGTTTCTGCTGATATAAATTCTCAAGAACTTTCTGAATCTCCTGTGTATATCACAGGGATTCACTCTGTTAGACAGGAGGCTTTTCTACATATGTTTCCTAGATAATTTCATCTGTGTTTTTGGTGTCTACTGAGATGGCTAAGGGACAGTGCTGCCAAGATGCTCTCGGATTTGACTGAGAATCTCTGAGTCACACCCTATTGTGTTCTAAGAGCTGTGTGCTTGAGTACTCTGACCTTTTTATCTTCCTGAGGTGTTAACAAAAGATTGTACAACCACACCGTCAACTTCCTCTGTACAGTAGCTTCCTTACCCTGAATCTGTCAATTTTAGTGTCTCATAATCTGGATAGTAGAAGAATTTCTCAAATTTTTAATTCCTGATTCCTTTTTTCTTTTCTTTTAACAGTTTTCCCTTCAGTTTACCTCTTTCCTCTCACTTGTTATAAAAGTAGCGAGAAGAAACTATACACCATACTTCGATACTTCTTCAGCCAAAAGATACAACTTCACTATTTGCAAGTTCTCTGCTTCCTACATAACTGCAGAATACAGTTCCAATCAGCTCTCCACCACAATACAGAAAGAATACCTTTTCCTCGGATTTTCAGTAATGTGTTCCTCACTTCTGTCTGAGCCCTCACCAGCAACACCTTTAATGTCCGTATCTCTGCTAACATTCTTTTTATAGACGTGTTCTCTAAGACAGTTTAGGTTTTGCTCACGTGCTCCTCACTAACAGAGTTGTTATATTCCGTATTTCTATTACGTATATTCAAGGCACTGTTAGCTTTTTCTTACCATCCTCTCAAAATTCTTCCAGCCTGTACCCACTGCCCACTTCCAAACTATTTCCACAGTTTTGGATATTTGTTAGAATAGCAGTCTGCTTCTGGCACAGAAATCTTGGTTAGTTTGCCGTTGCTTCAGTAATAAATTACTGCCATTTTAGTGGCTTAAACAAACAAATGTGTTATTTTATAGTTCTCTAGGTCAGAATTCCAATCTGTTTCACTGGGGTAAAATCAACATGTTGGCAGGGTTGCATTCCTTTGCACAGTCTCTAGGGGGCTTGTCTGTGTAATGTATTCCTTGGCTTTTTGCCCCTTTCCTCTGTCCTCAAGTTAGTATCACTCATTTCCTGTAATCCTTCCTTGGTTGTTACTTTCTCTCTCTGACTTCAACCAGCACAGCTTCTGTGCTTTTAATGTCTCAGGTGATTAGATTGGACTCACTCAAATAACAGGCTAATCTCTTCATCTCCGAGTACAAAGCCTTAATCTTAGTCACATCTGCAAGTGTGTTCACATCTGTGTGAAGTAACTGCTCACAGATTTCAGGGATTAGGACATGAGCATCTTTGGGGGCGCTTATTCTGTTCCCAAACTGGATTACTATAGGCAGAGAGAATAAGAGAATTTGTAAAGCAATGGAAGCATAAATGTGTGTACCATATTTAAGGAATAGTGAAAAACCTTCAGTTGGCTTTCTTTACTCTGTTTAACTGTTTCTGTTTTTGTTGTATGTGTACAGGGTGTGTATGTCTTATTGTCCTTTTACCTGCTTTTTCAGAGTTCCTCCAAAGTTTGCTCTGTGTTTGTCTACTCTTTTCTACCTTCTGTGGATCTTAAGTCTGCTTTTGTATTTCTAGTTTTCCTGTAATTCTCTGTATTTCTCCCACCTCCATTACTTTCTCATTCTTTATGGGTATTTTTGCTTATTTCATAGCAACCATGACTTTTTTACATTTTATTGAGGATACCAAATGATTTTCTACATTTTTACTCCGGTTTATGTAGAACATTATTTTCAGAGGTTAGCCCTTCTCTTCATCTTCAGCATCTTTACCAGTGTATTTCTGTGTAAGCTGATTTGTTTATAGATCTCGAAAGATGACTGTGCTCTCCATCTTTGGAATTTGTTCAGAATGTGGGTGCTTTGTGGGTGAAGGAGTGGAGTAACTCATTCTCTGTCTTTTATGAGGATACTTCACACTTGTAGCTGCCTAGTAAGTTGATACAACAGTTTTCCCTACCTGGCAGGGTATGTGAAAATCAGTAGACCCAGCGAACATATTATCCAGGCTCATCTGACGTTATCCTCATTTTGCTATACCAGACTTTAGTTGTAGGAAACTTCTAATTCCAGAATATTACAAACCTTTTAAAAAAAAGAAAGAAAGAAAGAAAACAAGCCTGTTGCTGTTAATTTCAACTCATCATTGACCTTTAGGACAGAGTAGAACTATTCCGTAGGGTACCCAAGGAACAGTTGGTTGATTCAAACTGTTGAGTTTTTGGTTAGCAGGGAAACTCTTAACCACTATGCCACCACGCCTCCAAAGATTTTTGCAACCAATTGCAGAGACCTAAAGCAGAGAGCTGTCCAGGTGCAGCAGAACCAGTGAGTAGCAGAGCATGGGGTCAAACCCAGGCCCTTGGGGTTCACGACAGTGAGCTTCCCACTAGAGTGTGTCATCTCTGTAGCATTTAAGTCATAAAACTTTGACAGCTCCCAAATCCTCTGTTCATTTTGGGCTTTCTGCTGTGGTAGAGAAACAACTTTCACCAAAACCTGCTATAACAAAGAGATTTTTATTGTGACACATTGGAAACCAAAATGGGAACTTGTCTGCCAGCACTCAGGTTATAAACAGACCAAAATCCAAAGAAATACGTGTATGACTACTTTTTATACAACTACAGCTGGGGGTGATTTACTATGAGTAAAATACAGAGTATGGTGGGTTACAGTAAAGACAAAGAATTAAGATTATGCTTGGGTGACCTTGTTTTTTTTTTTCCTAAGAGTTAGGTCTCTTGGCTCACGGGTTCCCAGTATGCCATATGATGGTCTTTCTTCACTTGTTATGGTTATGGTTGTTATGGTTTGGATGCTACTGGGTAGATCTTTAACTCACTTCCTGAGGTAAATTGTTAGATACTTGTGGCATGCACGTCCAACTGTCCACTGAACCCATTAGAGCCCTCCGCCACTGTCCTTTGACATAGTTACCTGTTGTTTGAAGCTTTTCAGATTCTGACAAACAAGGTGGCCTTCTGTGGTTATGTTAATCCTTTATCACTGCCCAGTACCCTTCCCTACTCTTATCAGGAGTTCTTCTCTTTGGATTTAGGAAAAAGAGAACCCCCCCCAAAATCCAGTGCTGTTGAGTCGATTCCAACTCATGATGACCCTATACAACAGAGTGGAGACAAAAGAGGGAGGTCTTGATTTGAGCAATGTTGGGGGTGCAGATGGCATAGTAGGAAAGTGTTACGGCTGCTGACCAAAAAGTGGGCAGTTCAGACCTGCCAGGCACTCCTTGGGGTGGTTCTCCTCTGTATATAGGATCGCTGTGGGTTGGAATCGACTCAATGGCTGTGGCTTCTGGAGGTAGAGCTTGTGTGAAAAAGTGAAGCAGCATTCCCATTCCAGGGACCATTGTCTAGTTTTTGGTTTGCTAACTTGTGTATATAATAGTCTTAAAAACAAAACAAAATGAAATTTAGACTTTATGGATTAGATAACAGAGTACCTGAATTGAATAATGATGAGTATTTTTAAGTAATATGGACAATATTGTATGTATTGTGGATAAGCATGATATGAATAGACTTACTTTATTCAATTCCTACTGCTTGGAAGTTTCCCCTCCAATTCTAGCAGTAGTGTATTGTTGAGAAAACCAAACCCACCACCATCAAGTTGGGTCTGACTCACAGCAACCCTAGAAGTCAGAGTAGAACTGCCCCATAGAGTTTCCAAGGAGCACCTGACCAATTTGAACTGCTGACCTTTTGGTTAGCAGATGTAGCACTTAACACACTACATCACCAGGGTTTCCATAGTTTATTATACCTCACTTTAAAATTGATGCTATGTTTTTACTTTGTCAGTTATATGAAGAAGCACTGAGATTTTACCTGCTTCTCCTTGCCCCTACCTCTAAACCAAAAGATATTCCTGTGAAACTTAAGATTCTAAAAGCAGCATTTAGGGCAAGCAGTCTGAAAAATTGCAAGATTGAGTATAGTCTTGACTACAACAAAACCTGGGTAAATAGTAGCAGCTTGGGGATCAGCTGTTTGTTTCTGAGCCATAGAATTGCCACTACATGAAAAAACCTTTGAGAGTTACTGCTTTCTGAAGAACTTAGATTCCCTGAGCTTGATTAATACTTGAGATAATTTCTGTTGCTATTTCTTTAAGTTCACTGATCTTTTCTTCTTTAATATCTATCTAATCACTGTTAATCTCATCTAGTGTATTTTTGTTTCATATATTTTTTTATCTTTAGCAGTCTTACTTGCATGTTTTCTGTTTTTCATTTAGGTCTTCATTATGTTCATGCTTTTCTTGAATACAGAGGATATATTTATAATAGTTGTTTTAAGGTTGCTGTCTGTTAATTCTGTCTTTCATTTCTGGTCCTTTTCTGTTCATTTTTGTTGTTGTTTGTTGCTCCTCATTATGAGACATATTTTTCTAATTCTTTTCATGGCTATAATTTTTTTCAGTGCTGGACTTTGCAAACGTTAGGATGTTCATGCTGGATTTTGTTGTATTATTTTAAGAAGTGTTGGATCTTGTTATGGGATGTAATTAAATTACTTTGAATTGTTTTAAGCTTGCTTGGAAGCCTGTTAGCATAGATACCGTACAGCTTTTACTAAAAGAAGGAGGATTTCCCCTTTCCATCTGAAGTTTCATTGGCGTATACATGAATCATCTGTGACTGTTTTCATACTGAAACAGCAGAGTTGGGTAGTTGTGACAGAAACCATATGGCCTGAAAAGCCAAAAATAAATTACTATCTTTGGTGGGGGGGAACCTTCCAACCCTTATTCTGAAAGAGTTACAAACTATTTTTGGAAAAGTTAAGATAATGGCTTTACTTTAGATGTCACTATACACCCTGTAATTTCACCTGTGCTGCCATATTATACAAAGGTTTGCCAGTGTTCTTGAAAGTTTTCTTGAACATGAATTTTAATTTTTACATATATATCAAAAATGGTTTTATTAGAAATTTGTTTAGAGTTTCATATTTTTATGTTATTACACTTATTTTTGGAAAACTTTCCCTGTTATTATCTTTTGTTTGTATTTTTAGATGACCTATTAGTACTTCATCTCTCTGACCTGATTCGCATGGCGTTCATGGCTGCAACTGATCATAGCAACCAGCTGCGGATGGCTGGTCTCCAAGCACTTGAAGACATTATCAAGAAGTTTGCCTCTGTGCCCGAGCCAGAATTTCCAGGTCATGTGATTCTGGAGCAATATCAAGCTAATGTGAGATACTGGGTTTATTTAGAAACTTAAGGTTGATCTTTGGAGTGACCATTTAAGGAGTAAGGACTCCTTGAGAGAATATGCTTGGAACTGCAGTCCACTGATTCATGTAGGCTGCATACTTTTAGTCATGGTGTCTGTTACACAGTTTCAATCAACCCACAGCTTCAGTCATCCTTCAGTTGAAGAGATAATGGCATAAAACTCCTGTCACTATTTTTAAGTTGTGACAGCATGTTAATGATAAAACTGGATTAGAAATTCCAACCCAGCATCCCAGTCTTGTGTTTACTTAGTTATCCATGTCACTGAAAAGATAAAAGGAACATTCAAAAGAGTGTTGTGGATTTGATGGTATTATTTTTATATGTCAAGACTTGAACATTGTTAAAAATAGAAAAGCAGTCACCCCTAGCATACTGGAAGTTAAATTACCTTTTAGTTACAGCAGGTAAAAATTTTATTGATGGATACTTTCAAAAGATTTTTTATTTCCTTCTAAACTGAAAAACACTTGTTTTTCCTGGGATTTGTAGCCTTATTCATGTTACTCAAATATGGCAATAAATTTAATCCTAGCAATGGGAGATAATGTAAAGGCAAAAAAAACTATATTCACAAGGAAAATATAATATGACTTTTTTTTTTTTTTTGCTTTTAATGTGCTTGTGTCAAAATCTTGGCTCCAGACACACTATACCCTTATCTAAGGCTGTGCTGAAGCATACTCCAAGTAACAGATATGGCTAATACATAACACATGTGTTTCCATCAGAAATGCAAGTAAGGAAGTTATAGTTTCTAGCCAAGGGGCTATAGAAAACCTGTATACAACTATTTGCTTTCAAATATATAGCCAACATAGCAGAATAGGGATCTTTTTAAAAAATTTTTATGTAGAAATAATTTCAAACATACAGAAAAGTGGCAAGAATTCTACAGAAAGCTATTATACCTTTTACCTAGATTCACCAGTTGTTAATTATGTTCCATGTGTTTATCATTGTTACTCTCTCTATAAATACATACACACACTATTTTTCCTAAACCATTTAAGAGTAAGTTAACTTTAACATGTACCTTTACTCTGAAACATATTAGTATGTATGCATTTCCAAATGATGAGAACTTCTCTTACATAACCACAGGGTGGTTATCAACTTCAGGAAGTTTAGCATTGATACATTGCTTTTATATAAAAATACAATTTTATGTAATAATCTACCATATTCCAGTTTTGTTAGCCAGCGGTCTAACATCTTTGATGATAGTCTTCTTCTTTAGTACAGGATCCAGTACATATTCCTGTCCTATCATTAGTTGCCATGCACTTTTAGCCAGGGGGAAGGACTCTTGTTCCATTTCTCCATGGCAATTGACTGTGCTTTCTTGACCAGATCGCTAGTGTCAGGGAAGAAACACCAGCTTAGGAGCTGACTGCGTCTAAAGCCTTTAATAAGGAGCCCTGCTGGCGCAATTGTTAAGCACTCAGCTGCTAACCAACAGGTCAGCAGTTTGAAACTACCAACTGCACTGTGGGAGAAAAATGTGACAGTCTGCTTCTGTAACAATTTATAGCCTTGGATACACTTATGGGGCAGTTCTACCCTGTACTGTAAGGGTCACTGCCAGTCAGAGTCAACTTGATGGCAGCAAGTCCTTTATTCAGCTCAGAAATATTAAATCTGCTAATATACCTAAAAGTCCATGATAGATGTAGTCTTACTTCAATCTAAAGCTCATATTCCTTCACAGCAGTACATACATTTTTATGTCTTGAGTGGCCTTGTTTTAAATCGTCACTTTTTTAGGTAAAAATGATCTCAGTGGTTTTTTAGTGACTATGAAGTTTTAGTTACTTAAAGGAATTGATCCAATTGTATGTGATTCACTCCATGTAAATAATATTATAAATATATTTGGAAAAATAAACAGTAAGGAGTAGAAAAGCAATTTTGTGTTACCTCATAACATGATTTTGTCTGAGGAATCTTGTTTACTGTTAAAAACAACGGAAAAGATGCAAAATTGTCAGTTTCATATAGCGTTTCATAGAGAGTTGATACTGATAACCTGGAAAGAAAAGTGGTATGATAAACTTTATTATAACTGAAAAGAGATAAGTGAGAAGGGATGAAAAGGAAAGGAAAGGGAAAAGAATGTGTTTTTTGTATTTTCATCTCCAGACAAAAAATGCTTTATGAATGTCACTTATCTTTGAAGTAAAATTCTTGTATTCATTATTCAAGGTGTGAAAAGAGAAGTGTTTTATGTATTTTCATCTCCAGACAAAAAAAAACTTATCATTAGAAATAAAATGCTTCTATTGTTTGTTCTAGGTGGGAGCTGCCCTAAGACCAGCTTTTTCACAAGATACTCCATCAGACATAATAGCAAAAGCTTGCCAGGTAGGAAGAAAAGTTGTGTTGACATAGATATCTTAAAATTTCACTTCTAAGAAAGCCAAGAAGAAAAAGCAAATAATATGTATTTTTATCTTGGAAATACCACAATGGCACTTTCCTTTTTTATTATGTGTAATATGATGAAGTAGTAACTCTTAATCAGAGTCCTTTTTTTGTCGTTGTTAAGGACATGACTTTGGAGTACATAGCTCTTACGTTATCCAGAAGTGAACAAACATAGGAAATAACATGAGAGGCTAAAATAAAAGTATGATCTCAAAATTTATAATAATTAAAGACTATTTAATAGTTACAGTTAAGTAATTAAAAAATTTTAATTACAATTATAAAAATTCTAGTAATTTATAGGTGTTAAGTTATTCTGAAAAGAATTTCACAGTAGGAAAATTTCACTGCAAAATGAATCCGACAGGATTATCCTGCTTTTATTATGTCTGTGGAGTCACAAAACCATCAAAACCACTTATGTTTGGGTACATTTAATAGGTTTCTCTTTTTCAAATGCCTCATCCTGAAAACGAATTCATGCTTTAAGCTCTAATCTTTCAGAAAACCACATTCCGCTTATGTCAGGATAGAAGATAAGCAACTTCCCCATTCTCTGGAACCCTGGGCTATGATCCATCATTTCTGTTTGGAATCCATGATCCGGCCTCATGTGACCTGCAGGCAGAGATGGGTTTGACATTGTGCTTTTTTCCTACTGTGGCTGAGTGGATTCACGTATTCCTTCTGTTGTTAGATGTATTTCGCTGAAGCCTGCTGCATTAATTGTGGCCTTTAGCGAAATGAACTCCTTCTACCAACAACATATCAGAGAGATAGGACGGGGCCCTGATTTAGGTAAAAATTATAGATCATACTCCTTTTAAATACAAAGTGTGAGATTGTAGAATCATCAAACCATAAAAAGAACCATAAAAATCATCAAACTCATTGCCTTCAAGTCAACTCTGACTCATAGTGACCCTATAGGACAGAGTAGAACTGCCCCCATAGAGTTTCCAAGGGTTGGCTGGTGGGTTCGAAATGCCAGCCTTTTGGTTCGCAGCGTAACACCTAACCGCTGAACCACCAGACCCTGTGACAGTCATGTGTAAATAAATGCATCATGATAATATTTCAGAGCAGTGTTAAATCTTTTAGAATTTTTATTCTTGTGAAAGAGTAGTATGAAGATTTTTCCTGTTACTGAATTTATCTTAAACTTATTTTGTTTTTGCCTTCAGTTTCTTTTTCTGTAAGAATGTTCTTTTCTAGTGGCAGACATAAATTTGTGGCTTCCTTTCCATCTCTTTCTGGAAGGAAACCTGTTTTGAAACAGGTGGCACAGAAGAGGGCTGCAAGTTCCCTGCATTATGTAGAAAATGAGGAGCTGACTCTGGGCAGATAATGAAACATGACATCCTAACCAGTTTGCTAGAATAAAATAAAATTTACTAGAAGAAACCTTAAAGTCAGGGTTTTTTTTTAGATGTTACAGCAGAGACCCCCAAATATAACAATTAGGTACAGTATCAACTGGTTCATCAAAAAATATTTAAATCAGGATCAGAATCATAAACAAAATATGTGCCTTGAATATTTTATTTCAGCTTGAAATTTATAAATGCACATATCTATCATGGATTGAATTGTGTTCCCCCAAAAATGTGTCTAGCAGTTTGGTTGGGTCATGATTCCTGGTACTGTGTGATGTTCTCATATGCTGTAAACCCTCCCTCTCTGATCTTAATCGGGGCAAATGGGCTGCAGTTGTGTTGATGGGGCAGGACTCAATGTGTAAGACTGTACTGTGTCTTGAGGCAATCTCTTGGAATATAGAAGAAAGGGCAACAAGAAGAGAGTTGGGGACGTCATACGATGTGGAAAGAAACAATGCCAGGAATGGAATCCATCCTTTGGAAAGGTCCTAAGGCCCCTGTACCTCAGAAGCAACTAGTCTGGGGACAGATTGATGGCAAGGACCTTCCTTCAAAGCCAACAGAGAAGGCCCTTCCATGGAGCTGATTGATGTCCTGAATTTGGACTTGAGCCTGCTGGGCTGGGACAAAATAAAATTGCTCTTTGTTAAAGCCATTCATTGTGATATTTGTTATAGCAGCACTAGATGACTGAGACAATATCATTCTCTAATTTTTGATGTAGAGCAGAGGTCTTTCTCTGAATATGATTTTGTTGATAGAATGCTGCTTTGCTTTATTTTTATTCATAAATCAAACAGATAGGGCATTAGGTGCAATTTCCAGTTTCAGGTTCTTTCAAGTGGAGAAAGTACTTAGGTTTCTGCAGTGCAAACATAGTGCCAAATCCTGAATCTTTACTATTGTCCTCAACTTTTTTATTATTATTTTTTTAATTATCATTGAAGGAAAATGTACATTGCCATATAAATTTGCGTGCTCACCTATATGCAGCTTCCACTGCTCTCCCTGCCCGGTAACAGCACACTTTTCCTCTCTGCTCCGTACATGTCCTATCCTCCCAACAGTCTCCTATCCGCTCCTCTCCACCCACTCCCCTTCCTCCAGTAAGAGGTCAGCAGGATATCCTATAGATGCACAGAACCATAAAGTACCCAGAAAATATGGTCACTCTGCATCACCACGTCCAATCCATTGCTGTCTGAAGAGTTGACCTTCATTATGATTTATGGACAGGGGCAGCATCAGGGCCAGGGGCCATGCTCCCAGGGGTATTTTCCTCAACTTTTACTCTTGTTTTCCTACCAAATTTTACAGAAAACCTACCAAATGTCTCCAGTATATTTAATTTAGTGTCCTTGCGAGTAACTCACTTTTTCAGACTTGGAAACTCTGCTGGTGTAGTAGTTAAGTGCTACATCTGCTAACCAAAACGTCAGCAGTTCTAATCTGCCAGTCTCTCCGTGGAACCACTATGGGGCAGTTCCAGTCTGTCCTGTATGGTCGCTGTGCATCAGAATTGACTCAGTGACAGTGGATTTGGTTTTTTCTTTTCTTTTTAGACTTGGGTTGAATCTCTTTTCCCTTTTGAATTTTATTATATTTTCAGTCTTGATTTGGCTGGCATCCTACTTTACCATCAATATGCTTTTAATTGAAATCAGTTTAGAGATATCTTTAATAATTTTTATTAACTGTAGTTTATAAAGTTGAATACTTTGAAGCTAGATTATAAGAGAGTAAATGTTCTCAGCTTTGGAAAGTTTTAAGTACAGGGATACAAGCTCACTGACCATGGTTTGAAATCCAAATGTTCCCTAAATCAAGGTTTTCGTAATTCACTCATCCATAGAACCTTAGCTGACATAATGTCATTTGATCATATTCTGAAGGTGAGACTGTGCTATTGGTTAATTTCTCTTTCATTATAGGAATATTCATGCATTAATTAAGAGGCGTTGCCACACATCTTGCTTGACATATTCCTTAATGAGATTTACGTACTTTATTACCTTTTACCAAAAAGTTGTGAATCATGAAACACTTCTCAGATAAGAAAAAAAGGGTTATTACTGGTTAAAGTGGGCAGTCAGACCATTCCTTCCTTCCTGCAGTCTTTCCTTGACTCTAATATCGCTATACTTACCTGCTTTACCTTTTGCTTTTCTGGCTTCTTCATTTCAGTTTCTTTCACTTTTTATTCTTACTTCTCTTGTTTCTTAAGTGTGTTTGCCCTGTGTTCAGTCCTAAGGCTTTTCTTCTTTTGTCTTTTGTTCTAAATCCTTGTGCGAACACACCTAGCAGTATTGCTTTAGTCCTTACCTGTTTGTGGCAGATTCCTAGGTCTACATGATTACCCTTAACCTTGCTCTGAATTCCAGACCCAAGTGTCCACCTGTGTGCTAAATATCTCACATGAATGTCCTATGGGCACTTTGAAGTCAACACATCAAAATAGTCACAGTCAAAATCATAACTCTTTCCCTTTCTCATTTCTTTTTGGTTTTCCTTTTATAAGCAGTGGTGTAACCATTCTTCCATTCAGCTAACTTAGAAAGTTAATCAAAATTGGACAGTTTTTTATTCCTCACTGTTTTTTATCTCACTACCCCTAACCCTTTAAAATATGTAATTGGTTTCTAAATCCTGTAATTGCTGATTCCAGATCTCTCTGAGATGCCTCTCTTTTTTCATGCTTTTGCAGTTTGATCTCTTGCTACAATTAATCTTTCTCTCCTTTGCCTTCTTATGAACATTTTTTAAGTATGTCAGTCGTAGAACTTTTCCATGTGTTACACTCGGTGTCTGTTGTCTGCCTGAGGGCAGGGACTAGGTTGGTGCTTGTTCTTGTTTTTTCTTTCTTGCTGCTGCTGTCGTCAGTTGCCATCTGTTTGATTCTGACTCATGGTGACTTCATGTGCAGAGTAAAATTGCTCCATAAGTTTTTCAATGCTGTGACCTCTCAGAAATCTCCCATAACACCTACCGTAGCCCTTTGCTTATATTAAATATCCAGAAATTCTGTTGAATTTAGGAATTATTCCCAGCTGAACTGATTTGAGGAGAAATCTTCCTGTTAAAATTTTTGTTAAATTAGGTGACAGAAACATGGTAAGTATGTGCTGTTTTGTTGTTCCACAAAGGACGGCAATTAAAATCCTTACACTTCATTCGTATTCGCTGTGCTTTGTCTTAAAAGAAAGAAAGAAAAATGGTGTTGAGATTTTTTGTTTTGCTTCAGTTCTTTTGTTTTTCTTCCCCCAAGAAAGAAAATCATCTCTGCTCCATTGTCCAATATACAATGTTATTTTTGTATGTGTGCACACATTTTTTTTTCCATTTGTCTTTTGCTAGGTTTGTAGTACGTGGATTGGAAGTGGAGTTGTGAGTGATCTCAATGACCTCCGTCGAGTACACAATCTGCTGGTTTCTTCTCTGGACAAAGTGCAGGCCGGAAAAGGGTCTCCCAGCCAGCTGTACCGAGAGAGTGCTACAACTATGGAAAAGCTCGCTGTTCTCAAAGCATGGGCAGAGGTAACCGTGACCTGTTATTTTTCAGTCATTTCTCCATCCATGAGAAAATACTCCCTTGCTCCTGTTGGCAAAAAGTTTTTGTTGATTTCAATTTTGTTTCTTAAAACTAACCTTTAATGTGGATTGCTCTGTGAAAATCTGTTATTTGCTCTTTATCACTGAAGCACATACACACTGATAGCTTCAAAGAATTCTTAGTCAACCTTTGAAAACTGTATTTCTTCATCAGCCTTTGAAAACCACTGTATCCAGGGAGGGCTGTCTTTACTTGCTAGCTGGAATTTAGGCAAGGAAAACCCCAAATGTATATAGTAGAAAATATTTTTATGCCAAGAATCTTTTATTTGATTATATTTGAGAATACTTGCTACCACTCATTGATATTAAGGGTGCTAGATTTGTTTGTTTAATAGCTAGTTTTACCTTTTCTGTTAACAGCCACTTTCTGTATATTGTTTTAAATTCACTTTGCTAAATTCCTTTTCCATTTGTTTTCAGATTGTTACCATTTCCCTCAGGTATTTTGAGTAACTCTTGATTTCTTCCTCTGCCAACCTAGTATGTCTTTTCTGTATTTCCATGGTATCAGCAGCCAATGACCACTGAATAAGAAATTACTGGTTCAGAGCATGCCAGAATAGTTTAAAGGAGCTCTTTTTTTAGGCAGAAGAAGAAATGAAAAAATTTACAGCTCAATAATGTCATGGAAAGTTAGTTATCTCTAATTTTTAGACTGTAGCTCAAGCTTTCTTTCAAGTAAAATATCAGTGAGTGTTTATACCTCTGCTATTTGTTGCTTAGACAAGTAAAGTAATATTTTTTGGTTTTATTGATAAAATTGGTTTTCCTTATTGATAAAATGATTGTTTTTCTGAAATGTCTAATTTTATCTGAAAGTATCATAAGAAAAAGGTTGCTGTATGAATATCTTTGCTTTTTCACTTTTATATTAATACAAATGCTTTGTTAACTTTTCATGTAGCTAAATTTTCTGTTAGAACTCAGTCCTACTAATAGAAACTATATCCCACCCAATTTGGTATTTGAAAAAGACAAAAATCTTTTTCTTATTGATATTTTGTAGTATCTTATAGATTATGGAGATCAGGTGTCGGTCTGACATATAGTTGCCAAATACTTTTTCCCATTCTGTAGGTAGCCTTTTAATTCTATTAATAAAGTCTTTGGATGACCAAAAGTGTTTGATTCTTAATACACCTCATTTATCTAATTTTATCTTCTGTTCTTTGTGGTTTGTTTGACAGATTTTGAAGTCTGCGTTGTGTACTAAAACTTCCATTGTTGTTCCTACTTTTTCTTGATCAACTTTATTGTTTTATGTTTGATATTTAGGTCTTTTATCCAGTTTGAGTTGGTTTTTGTATAGGTGTAAGATATGGGTCTTGTTGGCTTCAATTTATTGTAGATGGATATCCAGTTTTGCCAGCACCAGTTGTTGAAGAGATTGTTTGTACCCTAGTTTAATGTCTTAGGGCCTTTGTCAAATATCAGCTGTTCATAGGAAGATGGTGTCATCTCTCAATTCTGTTCCATTGATCTGTCTGTCTCTTTTTGTACCACTACCAGGCTGTTTTGACTATTGTGGCAGTGTAGTAAGTTCTAAAGTCTGGTAGTGAGAGGTCTCCCAGTGTGTTCTTCGTCAGTAGTGCTTTGCTTATCCAGGGCTTCTTCCCTTTCCAAACAAAGTTGACAGTTTGTTTCTCCATCTTGTTAAAAACTGTCACTGGAATTTGTAATGGAATTGCGTTATACAAGTAGATTGCTTTGGGCAAAGTACACATTTTCACCATGTTAAGTCTTCCTATCCATGAGCAGGGTAGGTTTCTCCGTTTATGTAAGTCTCTCAGTTTCCTGTAGTAAGGACTTTTAGTTCTCTTTGTAAAGGTCTGTTATTTCTCTGGTTAGATTTATTCCTAGGTACTTTATCTTCTTAGGGGATATAGTAAATGGTATTGATTTGGTGATTTCTTCTGTAATAATCTCATTGTTGGTATAATGGAATCCTACTGATTTACTTATGTTTAGCTTGTATTCTGAGACTCTGCTGAACTTGTCTATCAGTTTGAGTAGTTTACTTATGGATTCTTTGGGATTCTCTGCATATACAATCGTATCATCTGCAAATAGGGATATTTTTACTTCTTATTTGCCGATGCAGATGCCCTTTATTTCTTGGTCTTGTCTGATTGCTCTGGCTAGAACTTCTAGTACAATGTTGAATAGGAGAGGTGAGAGTGGACATCCTTGTGTAGTTCCTGTTCTCGAGGGAAACTGTTTCAGTCTCTCTCCTTTCAGGATGATGCAGGCAGTTGGCTTTGTATAAATGGCCCTTATTCCATTGCCGTCTATTCCTATTTTGCTGAGAGTTTTTAGCATCAGTTGGTGTTCGACTTTTATCAAATGCCTTTTCTGCATCAATAGACAAAATCAGGTGATTCTTGTCTTTTGTGTTATTTATATGGTTGCTCACATTAATTGTTTTTCTGATGCTGAACCAGCCTTGCATCCCTAGTATGAATCCAACTTGGTCATGATGCATTATTTTTTTGACATGTTGTTGTATTTTATTCGCAAGAATTCTGTTGAAGATTTTTGCATCTAGATTCATGAGTGATAGCGGTCTGCAGTTCTCCTTTTTCTGTTGGGTCTTTCCCTGGCTTTGGTACCAGGGTTATGCTGGCTTCATGTCATGAATCTGGGAGTATTCCATCCCTTTCTAAACTGTGAAATAGTCTCAGGAGTATTGGAGATAACTCTTCTCTAAAAGCTTGGTAGAATTCTGTGGCGAAGCCATCTGGGCCTGGGCTCTTTTTCATTGGGAGTTTTTTGATGACTTTTTCAATCTTTTCCTTTGTGATAGGCTTATTAAGTTGTTCTGCTTCAGCTTGTGATAATTTTGGTGGGTGATATGAATCAAGGAATTTGTCCATTTCCTCTAGGTTTTCAAATTTGTTAGAATACAGTCTTTCATAGTATTTTGTTATGACATTTTTTATTTCTGTTGGATCTGTTGTGGACAACTCCCTTCTCATTTCTTATTTGGGTTATTTGTTTCCTTTCCTGCTTTTCTTTAGTAAGGTTAGCCAATGATGAGATCCAGGCAGTCAAAGAACACGTGTAGACATGCTCACGATCATTAGCTATTAAATTCAAATCAAAACTACAGTGAGATACCATCTCACCCCAGCAAGTTTGACCATGATCCAAACAATGCAAAACAACAAATGTTGGAGAGGCTGTGGAGAAATTGGAACTCTCCGGCAGTATTGGTGGGATTGCAAAATGGTGCAACATCTTTGCAGAGCAATCTGGTGCTTCCTTAAAAAGCTGGATCTAGACATACCATTTGACTCAGTAATTCCACTGCTCAGAATATATCCTATAGAATCAGAGCCATTCACACCAACTGATACAGGCACGCAAATGTTTATCACAGCACAGTCCACGATAGCAAAAAGATGGAATCAACCCAGATGCCCAACAACAGAGGAATGGATAGGTAAACTATGATGTGTATACTCAGTGGAATACTATGAAATGATAAAGAACAACGATGATTTTAGGAAACATCTTATAACCTGGTTTCAATTGGAGGACACTGTGTTGAGTGAAAGCAGTCAATGACAAAAGGTCAAATATTGTATCAGACCCCTATGATAAGAACTTAAAAATATACTCATGCATAGAAGAAAAGACTCTTCGATGGCTGCAAGGGTGGAGAGGGAGAGAGGGGGAGGGTAAGGGGAGAAGGTTTAGATTAGATAGTTGATAGAAATTTGGTTTGGTGAAATCTGTGACAGCATGCACTAGAAAGAAAATCACTGGACTTCACCGTAACATGATTACTCCTCCTGTCTTAATCCAATATTAGAACAGAGTAGCTGGGGTGAGGGGCCTGAGACCATGCCCTCAGGGGAAACCGGAGCCAGTTGGCACAACTAGCATTTTACTAAGAGAGCCTTCTGCACCCCACATTGATGAGTGGCATCCGGGGTCCTAAAAGCTTCCAAGGTGCCATCTGAGGGTACAGCAAATGGTCCCAACTTAGCAGGAATGGACGATCACCAAGGACCAAAACAACATGGGGGAAAGAGAACCCAGAGGACAGACCCATGTGAGTGGGTGACTACATTGTCTTGTGACCAGAAGAACCAGATGGTGCCCGGCCACCACCAATGATAGGTGTGATGGAGCTCACAAAGTTGAGTCTCACTGGCAACACAAGAATAAAAAGGGGTGCACCCTGAGGGCTCCATTAAAAGACCACAATTGTTGGTACACAGGCCTTGGATTTCCCCTCGGAGCATGGCCCCTGGCCCTGATGCTGCCCCTGTCCATAAATCATAATGGAGGTCAACTCTTGGACAGGAATGGATTGGACTTAGCAACACAGAGTGACCATATCGTGTGCGCACTTTATGGTTCTGTGCATCTATGGGATGTTGTCCTGCTGACCCCTTACTGGAGGAAGGGGAGTGGGTGGACAGGAGGGGATAGGAGACTGTTGGGAGGATAGGACATGCGTGGAGCAGAGAGGAAGAGTGTGCTGTCACTGGGCAGGGAGAGCAGTGGGAGCTGCATATAGGTGGGCATGCACATTTAAATGGGAATGTAGATTTTCATTCAATCATAATTTTTAAAAAAGACCTCAAAGTTTTCTTAATTCTCTGGCCACATTCATTAACATCCCCAAATGGAGAGACCATCTTACAGTTTCATGATCTTAAGATCCTTTGTTAGTCAGCTAGTTCTCTGCTAATTAATGGCACAATATTCTTGATTCATCTACCAGGAGGTTTAGTATGGAAAACATTAAATTTTGAGTCAGAGGCTCAAGAACACATTCTGTCTCTGTAATTTGCCATCCATGTGACTTTGATCAAGTGGTTTAATCTTTCAGAACCTCTGTTTCCTCATCACATAGTGAAAACAATATTTTCTCCTAATAGAATTTTCTCCTAATGGAAGATAAACGATTGCTTTAAAAATTCAGATCAGGATCTCTAAATTAATAATAAATGTTTTTATATGGTACTTTTATTTCTGTGTAACTTGGTCCTGTAGTTTAATGATTTGCACTTAAGCTCAGCCCTTGATGTTGTATAGAAGTATTTTTTTTCTGCTTAGCTTACTCTCCTTCATTGTTCTCCTCAAATATTCAATGCATTCTAGAGTTTTCTATTCAAGAGTTTACTTCATTCATACCTTTTCACTCAGAAGAGGATGTTACTTTTGTAAGTCCTCGAATTGTTACCTTCAAATCTTTAGGTTTATGTAAATTAATAATTACTCTTTATACCTGTGTGACATTGAGCAAGGTATTTAATTGCCTCTCAAAGTATGTTTCTTTAACTTTCAAGTGTGGATAATAATTGTACACATTGTTTTGCATACACCAAAGTTTTATGATGTACATTAAATGAGAGAATCAATGTAAAGGACTTTATACAGTACCGATCATGTTATAAATGCACAGTGAGTGTTACTGGCTGCTATTAATATGATTAATATTATTTTAAGGTCTTCCTCAAACCTAGAACTAAGTTCTCTCATTCTGTTACCCCCTAGTCTCTGATTCGTTGAGCGAAATGTTACTGAGCATCAGTTGTGCCAAGCTAGTGACTGAGAATATAGAGGTGAACAGCACTGTTAGGTCTTGGTTACTACTGCATTCACTATGAAAGACAGACTATGAAGCAAACACAACAAAATTGAATGAATGTTATAATAGGCAAAACACAGGACATTATAGAACACAGGACAGAGATCCCTAAAATAGTGTCAGGGGCTCAGAGCAGACTTCATGGGGTAGGTAACATGTTTGTTGAGATCTGGAGAATGAGAGTAGATGTGAGCCATGCATGAGGGTGAGGAGGAGACTGTTCAAGCTCAGTGCTGTCGGTTACCCTCCTTTCCTTATCTTCAGCCTCCCCTTCTCCATCCACTTTCTCCTTGCATACATTCTTCCCTGACTTCTCACCTGCTTCTGCTTACTGTTTTCTCCTTCTCTGTCTTCACAGCTAGGCTTATTGAAGAAGTTTCATTATCTTTACTTCCACAGCTATTCAATCATTTACTTCTCACCCCCTCCACCACAGTCTAGATTTGCATTCACTATTTCATTTAAAGTACTGCAGTAAAGCCACCAATAACATAATTATCAAGATCATTGGCCCTTTTCAGTCCTTGTCTTACTTGGCTTCTCAGAGAACCTCCTAGAAACTATGCTGATTGACTTCTGTGGCACTGCTTTCTTTATTCCTTTTGATTGTTCGTTCTCAATATCCTTGCTAGCTTCTCTTTGCGTGTTCTTTAACATGATTTTTCTTGTCCCTTTGGTCACTGTTCATACCTTTATGGGGCAGTTTCATCTACACTCATGAGTATGGACAAATCTGCACCTCCACCTAGACCTGTCTTCTAAATTCCAATCCCATATTTTCAGCTGTTAATATCTCTACTTGGATGACACATAGCTACCTCACACCTAGTGTGTCTAAAATTAGAGTCTGCATTCTCATTTCTCTTTTTCCCCCTTTACCTTAACTAATAGTCCTACACAAACACAAAGTACCTAAACCTTCCCATTTCTCTGGCTACAACTAATCTTTCCCTTCTTGCCTTACCATGGACATTTTTTAAGTATAGTATCACAATCATAAAGCTATCCTATGTGTCCACTCAATATTAGTTTTCTCACTTGGGGGCAAGGACTAGGTTATTTTTCCCTGTGGGTTTTTTTTCCTCCTTCCGTGCTGCTGTTACTACTAGTTGTCATCAAGTCTTTTGCAACTCCGATAGCCCATGGGTGCAGATTAGAACTGCTCTATAGAGTTTTCTTCAGACCAGAGCCTGGGTATCAGTCTTAACTAGTTCCTCTTGCTCAGCCCTCGTCTTGTGTCTAGTAACTAATTCCTGTCTACTTCGCTTTATTCATATATTTGAAAATAACATAATTTTGTTCTCATAATAAGTTGACGCTTATTGCAATAATCTACAATATAGAGAAAAATTGCACAAAAAATCAAGTTCATGTATAATCTTATTATCTAGTATATAATCTTATTATCTAGTATAACAGTAGAAATAAGTATATTATTATGCACATACACACATCTCTTTATATGCCTCCATAATAGGTATGTGTGTATTCCTCTTTGTTTAAAAATAAAAATGAATCCTATTCAACATAGCAGCCTTTTAAAAAACTTTAACAGTAGGTCACAGTTACCTTTTTTTAATGTCTGTAAATAAATGCTTCCTCTTTTCCTACTGTCTTAAGTGTTCATCATCTGTCACCTAGTCTATGCTCGTGCGTCTCCTTTGTTTCTGTGCTCTCAGTCTTTCTGTCACCATCTATTCTATGTAGATTTTCATAATAATCATTCTAAAATACAAATCTTGGACAAAAATATGAACTGGTAATTTGCAAAGAGAAAACAAAAGCACAGATTATGTACGGGGAAAAGAAATATTAAAAAAAATTCTTCAGTTAGATTAACATGGTTTTTAAGATGATGACATTTAGTAAAACTTTTTTAAAGGTAGTATGTGTCTAAACTGCACATTCATCGACCCATTCATCATAAGGAATATTTAAGGACATGGACAAAGATTCTATTACAAGAGTGTTTATTGTGAATTTTTTCTGAAAAAAAAGGGCAGAAATGACCTAAATGTATTTTTTAATCCTGAAAGATAATAGTAATAAGTGAATACAATATCATGTTAAAAACTGTACACACACGTTGTTGTTTAGAAGACTGCAGATACATAATGAAATGTCTAGAATGTTAACAGTGATACATTAGTATGTGACAGTAGTATATAACAGTAATGTACCTGACTGAAGCCATAGTATTTTCAATCCCATCACATGCGTGAGAAAGCTGGACAACAAATAAAGAAAACAGAAGAAGAATTGGTGCCTTTGAATTGTGGTGTTGGAGAAGAATGTTGAATGTACCATGGACTGCCAAAAGAACAAACAGATCTTTTCTAGCAGAAGTACAACCAAAGTGCTCCTTGGAAGCAAAGATGGCAAGACTACATCTTACATACTTTGGAAATGTGTTGGGAAGGATCAGTCCCTGGAGAGTGACATCGTACTTGGTAGCATGGAGGGTCAGAGGAAAAGAGGAAAACCCTCAGCAGGAAGGATTGACACCCTGGCCACAACAATGGGCTTAAGCATAAAAACAACTGTGGGTGTGGCACAAGACTGGGCAACGTTTTGTTCTATTGCTCATATGGTCGCTATAAGTCAGAACCAACTCAATGGCACCTAACAACAACAGTACATCTGAGTGGTAGAATTATGTTTGGTTTTTATTTTTATTATTTTTCTACTAAGAACTTGCATTGTTGTTGGATAATTGATGAGAGAACAAACCTAATAAGACAAAAAATTCTAAAAATATACTCTCATATAGTGTAAGTATCAATGTAAAATAGAGAGCCCTCTTAAAGAGCATTTGGCAGTATCTGTTTAGAACCATAAAGTATTATAATCCTGACCCAGTAATTCTGAGTTTCTGGGACTTATTCTACAGGAAAAAAATACCCAGAATATAGAAAAATGAATGAGAATGTGTACTTGCTGCATCATTTTTAATCTGAAATAGTAAATACCTTTTCTTTAAAAGCTGTATTTCACCTTTCTCAGATTCCCAAGACTAAGTAAAGGTTCAGAAGTAAATATAAAATTCTAGCTATAGGGAAATCATTAGATGTATTATGGATCATCACTTCAACCATTAAGAAGATTAGTATTCACATGCGAAACCTTTGTGATTTGTTAAATGGATAAAATTAAATATAAAATTCTGTGTACAGCAGAAATACAACTTAGAATGACAGAATATGAAATAGGGATATGGAAATAGGGATTATGAATTATTTAAAAATTTTTTCAAAACTTTTTATGATGTAACTGTTAACGATGTAAGTTGAAAAACTACAGCTGTACGAGTATTTATATACATTTATAACCTTAAAATCCTGCAGTGGATGCCTTCCTCTTCCCCATTGTCTATAGGGTATAATTTTAGCTACTTTACCAGGCATAAAGGTCCCTTTTAGCTCTGTCTTCCCTTGTGCGCTCACTCTGTGTGCAGTTTCCTCAAAATGACATGTTGTTTCCTATTTTTGTGCTCTTGCTCTTGATATCCCTTCTGCCTAGAATCTTTCATCTCCTTTGTCTCTTGAACAGGTGAATACATTTTAATCTTAAAAACTGTCTTGCTTTTCTAGTTCTCCCAAGGTTAAGACCTTTTAACTCTTGGTGATTTTTTCAGTTGTTCCACAAGCCCTGGAGTACCTAGACATTGGGTGAAGTATAGTAGAGAAGACAGATCATTTAAAGAAATTTTTTTTTTTTAATTCTTTTCTCTTCTCTCAATTCCCCATCATTAAACTAGCAGAATCTGTGAGCTATTCATCTTCGTTGCCTCAGGGCCTATCATAATGGCAAGTGCTAGGTAACAATAGGTTCCTAGTAAGAGTTTGATGAGTGCAATGGCTGATTATATTCACAGTGCTTATTGAGACAGTTTCTTAAAATGTCAACATAGTAGCAAATTTAGAAAAAAAAATCAAGCTCAAACACACTACCCAAGCCAAGTGCCCTGGAATCAGATCTGACTAGGATATGCAAATATGATATGTTTGTAGCTTGAGATTCAGTGGAAACCATGGTGGCATAGTGGTTAAGTGCTGTGGCTGCTAACCAGAAGGTCAGCAGTTTAAATGCTCCAGGTACTCATTGGAAACTCCATGGGATAGTTTTCTGTCTTTCTGGGTCGCTATGGTTTGGAATTGACTTGACAGCAATGAGTAATCTGTGTGTTTTATCAGTCCTAACACCAAGAAACTTCTAGTATACCATATAGATATATAGACTACCTCATTAGGTACAGTGAAAAAAACAGTTGTTTGTTTTAAAAAAAGCTTTGTAAAGAAATGGATTTTTATCTAGTGTAGTTTTTCCTCTTTTTTTCCTCTTTATCACTGATGTGTTATTAATCTTTGTATGTGCCAATTTCCACAGCATAAATGTATGTACAGAGATGAAAAGAAAGCAAACAGATATAACTCACCAAAGAAGAATCTTGAGAGTTATGTTTTAGGAAAGTTACTGTTTATGTATCTTTTTGGTTTTCAAACTAAGGAGAAAAGATACAGATAATAAGTGACCAGCAAGTAATTTTGTTGATTCTGGTAATTGTTGTAAATTCTAGATTGCTAGATATCTTTTAAGAACTGTATAAAAAGGGGGGTTAAGAGGATATTTATAGAAATTTTTTCTCAGGCCACTCCTCCACCCCAACAGCCTTTTTCTTTGAATGCTATCTGACTGTGTCTAATAAATCTTGGAGAGTGGAGACAGTAAACAGGAAGTTATACCCCATGGGAAAGACAAAACATACAAAAGGGGCTTTGTAAAGTAGAGCAGGATAAGCCAGAAAAAAATTAGAGACGCCTACTCACAGAATACACTGTGAGAGAAAATTCAGAAATCATGTCAGTAAAAAAGATTTTTTTCCAGGGCAGGAATTATTCTTTTCTGGTTATCAGAAAATTATGAACTTGTATGATTTCTAGTATTTATAATCAATTACTTTTTATGATGAAACTGTGTAGTTATAGTGACCTAGAATATCTCTTTTTTTAAAAATCTTATGCCTTGCTGTTTTCTCCTCTTGAATATCTTACTAGGTATATGTAGTTGCTATGAATATTAAAAAGGAAGCTGAGTCGAAACCAAAAAGAACTACTAAAAATACTGATGATGATGACGATGATTATGGTACCATAGATGAACTGCCACCAGATAGCTTAATAACGCTTGTACAACCTGAACTGCCAATACTCAGCCGCCTGTGGTTGGCAGCATTAAAAGATTACGCACTTTTGACTTTACCAGCTGAATTTGCTAGTCAGCTTCCCCCAGATGGTAAGTATTGCATTCAGGGTTTTGCTTTTATGAAGTTCAGAGTAGTAATTAAACAAAATGGACTTGGTGGAGATTAGCAGCTATAGTATACCAGTGATAATATCTTAAGATTCTGTGGCCATGAACTTTATAGACATTATTTAGAAAGCATATTCTCTGTATTTGTGGAATCAAGATACGACATTAAGCTTATTTGTTAACCCGAGGGAAAATATTAGCTCTGTTACTGGAACACCCGCATGAACTTGGATACTCCAAATAACTCTATACCAAGTCATTATGTATAACCATGGTGAAGTAAATTACTGTGTTGGTTGTTGTATTTCTTGTATTCTTGAAGTCCATTTGTAAATGTTGTACTTTGATTTGTTTTTCCTATGGAAATGGCTATGAAAGTCTTAATTAACGTTTTTCCTGTTTAGAAAATGCACAATCAGCTCCTATCAAAAAAATAAATAAATAAAAACACCTCCTTTTTCTCCCCATGTATTTCTTCATCCCTTATAACAGCAAGGGGAGATGAGAAAGTCCTCAGTGTTGGCACTGGAAACAGAAAGTAGGAAAGAATAGCACAAGAGGAGAAAAGAGAAAGGAGGCAGAGATCCCTGGATATGGTAGAAAGAGAAGGTAATAGGGGCTCCACTAGACGCTGGCAACAATAAAGAAATGACTCTGAAGACAGCAGGTAGGAAAAGGTAATGGCATGAAAAGCAGCAGAGGAAAGGCTGGAACTCTGGCAGCAGTGAGAAGGAGGCAGGCAAGGACAAGGTTTCTTCTTGTTGGATGCTGTCGGGTTGGTCCCAACACACAGAAACTCTGTGTGCAACAGATCAAAACACTGCACAGTAAGCATGCTTCCTGGAAAGGTATGTTATCTCCTGTACTTACCTTGTGTATCTCTTTGGCCGCATTGCTCTTTTGTATTTAACAGGTATTTTTAAGTTGTTCATAAATGAGTGGACACTTATAGTAGAAGGAAATTTTTTAATTGTTGTGCAGGTGGAGCATTTTATACGCCTGAGACTATTGATACAGCTAGACTTCACTACCGGAATTCCTGGGCCCCAGTTCTCCATGCAGTGGCACTTTGGTTAAATAGCACAGGATTTACGTGCTCAGAAACAACAGAAACAGCAGCAGTACCTGGTTCACAAAAACGTTCTATACCTATCACTTTAAACCAGGCAACAGCAACGCCTAGCGTGAAGTCTTTGCCAGAAATTAACAAAGACAGGATGCATCTGATTTTAGGTAGGTGTGTCATATTAGTGTATTTGAAGAGGTATCACTTCTGAAAATCTCTTATTTTTCATTTTAATGCTACAGAACAATTTTCTGAAGCACAATACAGAAGAGGAATAGTAAAAGGATTTTTCCACTTTCAAAATTGTTAACTGAATTTTTTATCTAAACATCAGATTATTAACAAATATTAAACTTATGGTTTTTATTTTCTCAGTGGTAGGTTCTTTTTACCTGACATTTAACGGATTGACTGAAAAAAAAAAGCAAGTTAAAACAAATTTAAATATATCCTAATTTATAATTTCTGTGTAGGTACTCTTTTAACATAGGAATTTATACGTTTTACAAAAGCTCTTTGTGGTATTTTCATGGAGCAGAGGGAGGAACACAGTTGGAATTTTTCGTTATAAAATTCATCAGAAGATCTCATAAATAAGAATGCGAAAAACTTCCAAAACAATGACCTTACCCTTAAGCAAATTCAGAGCAGTTGTTATCCATGATATCAGTTGTGCTTCTCTGGCTTAACATTTAAAAGCTATATATGTATGAAAAATTGGTGGTAACCACTTAATGGAAATCATTTTACAATTTTCATTAATTTATCCTTAATGTGTTATTTTAAAATGTCTTAGAAATAAAAAACTGATTATCTCTTATAATCAGCTGGATAACCGGGGGAACACCCAAGTTTGCTTACTAACCAAATTGCAAAACTACAAACTGTATATAATTTGTGTGCTTGATTTGGAAACTGTTTTAAACTCAAAGGTGTCAATAAATACATGTTAAAATAATCCTAAGAAAAATAGGGGAAAAATGATGTCAAAGCAATATGTAGTACTGATATTGACAAACCCATGTTTTTATTTTGTACATTGCAGGTGTGAGTATACAGTTTCTTTGTTCCCCAAGACCTGAGGAGCCTGTTGAACATGTTACCGCATGTTTGCAGGCCTTACGTACCTTGCTAGATTCTCCTTATGCCCGAATCCATATTGCAGAAGATCAGGTACAATGCCTTTCTATAATTTATAATTAATTGTATGTTCTGTTTTAATCAGATTTATCTTAAGATGATTTTATCACTTGCAAAATAAATATTTTAAATATTAAGGTTGTGGCTTTATGTAGGACCTTACACTGAACGTTGGTTAACCAGGCATACCTAGACTAGGGTTAGGAACTATACCTTCTTTAATTCAGTCATCAGCTCTCAAGTAAAAGCTGAACATTTAGGAGATAACCTGCCACCCCAGAGAACGATTTTGCTGATTAAGGACTGAAGTAATTTATAAAATGAATTAAATTAATCATACTGCTTTCAAATATTTGATGAAGTTTTATCTCACATGAAATATTTCCACACTGACTCAAGCAGTCATCTGATGAATCACTTATGAATCAGTCTTTTTAATGCTCAGAGACCATGAATCAGTCTTTTTAATGCTCAGAGACCTATTCATGTTACAGAACCAGCCAGGCCGTAGTTTTGTCATTCTTTTTCATTTACAAATTCCTCTATTTTCATCATAAGAACCAGTCTTTTCATACAAGCACTACTGTATGGTATTACTTGGAGTAATTTTCCATAAAACATAAACAGGTAAAAAACAAAGTTCCTGTCTTTATATTATTATATCAAAATTACCTCTGCATGTGATGTTGACCAAAACAAATCAGTTGCTGTTTGACTGCAAAATTCACATTCTGATTGATTTGTTGCTTGCACCCGAGCCTTGCAGCCTGAAGCTATGCCCCTGTTTAGTTGGAAATTACTATAAAACTCCTCAAGGTACTTTATAAATAGTGAAACCTGTAAATTTAACCTGTCAATGAAGACAAATTGTTTGCTAAACTCTATTATTTTGCTTTTTTAACATAGTATCTCATATACCTAGCTGTTTTTTATATTCAGTAATGCTTTATTATTTGATTTTTATTAGTAATATTTTAAAATAGTATGAATTATTTTTTCCTGAGTTGAGTTGTATCATTTCATCATTGTCAGAATAAACAAAGTAAAGCACATAAATTGTGCCTATTCACCCAACAACTTTTTATCCCTTGCCTGCCCTGCGTCAGACACCATTTGAGGTGTAGACAGCAAAGATGGCTTTAAGGTGCCTTTGGAGAAGGGGGAAACCCTGGTGGCGTAGTGGGTTAACTGCTACCTCTGCCAGCCAAAAAGTCAGCAGTTCAGATCTGCCAGGCACTCCTTGGAAGCTGTATGGGGCAGTTCTACTGTCAGCTCTAGGGTTGTACAAGTCAGACTCGACTCGACGGCAGCTAGTGGCTGGAGTAGGAGGTCAGTACAGAATGGTAAATGCTGTGCCTGCTGTATGTTAAGAACAATGGAAACAGAGGCAGAGCACTAGCATTATCACAGGAAAGGAGAGGACAGCTTCTCAGAGGAGAGTGATTGAAGCAAGGCAACACAACAGGACTTGGCTTTCTTCTCAGAGAGAACAACAAACATCAGGAAGGGAAGCATGAGAGAACATGACAAGTTCAAAGGCTCTCAAGTCATTAGTGTGGCTGAGGTGAAAGGAACATGTAGAGATTATTAGGAGATGAGGCTGGGCAATGAAAATCATGAAGACTTCTTTCTTGCATGTCAAGGAGTTAGAACTATATCCAGAAAGTGATGCAGGGATCATTCAAAACGTTTACTAGAGGAATGACATGATTAACTTTCAGGGAGATTATGTTACCAACCTAGGAGAGATTGTTTTTCTTTTTTAAATATTTCATTGTGCTTTAAGTGAAAGTTTACAGGCCATTTCAGTTTGATATACAACAAGTTGCACAAACATTGCTATGTAGCTTGAACTGATCTCTCTACCCTGTGACAGCACACTTCTCTTTTCCATCAGCCATCTCCTGTCCACTTGTCTTTTCCATTCAGCCATCTCCTATCCGCTTCCACCCTCTCATCTTGCCTCTGAATGGGAGCTGCCCAGTTAGTCTCATGTATATACAGCCAGTATCATTTATGTCTAGTCCAATGTTTGTCTGAGAGTTGGCTTTGGGAATGGTTTCAGTCCTAGACTAAAAGAGACTCCAGATGCCACGTCTTCAGGGGATCTACCAGTCTGTCATACTATTAAGTCTGGTCTTTTTAGTAGTGTCTGAGTTCTGCACGTCCATTTTTCTCCCACTGTGTCAGGCACTCTTTGTTGTGTTCCATGTTAGGGCAGTCGTTGGTGGTAGTCAGGCACCATCATAGTTCTTCTGGTATCATGCTGATGTAGCCTCTGGAATATGTGGCCCTTTCTGTCTTTGGGGCTCATATTTTCCTTATGTCTTTGATGTCCCTCATTTTCCTCTGCTCCAGATGGGTTGAGACCAACTGATACTACTTAGATGGCCACTTGCTAGCTTTTAAGACTCCAGACACCACTCACCAAAGTAGGATGCAGAATATTTTCTTAAAAACTTTTTTATGCCAGTTGACCTGGATATTCCCTGAAACAGTGGTCCCCAGGCCCCTGCTACTGCTGCTCTGTCCTTCAAAGTGTTAGGTTGTATTTAGGAAAGCTCTTAGCTTTTGCTTTACTCAAGCTGTGCTTTACTCAAGCTGTACTGTGCCTTGCTTCACCTAACCCAAGTCCTGTCTACTAGGTAATCAATGAACAACCCTTCTCCATACCTGCTTACACTTGTAACCATCAAAGACTGTTTTCTTCTGTATTTAACCTTTTCTTGAGTCTTTAATAGTGGTCTCATACAATATCTATCCTTTTGTAGCTGACTACTTTCACTCAGCCAGTCTTCCAGATTACTCCTTGTTATGAGATGAGTCCCAAGTTCATCATTGTTCTTTCTCTTTGCATAGTATCCTACTGTATGACTATACCATACAGTGGGTATGTTATCTGTACCCACTGTATGGTACAGAGGATATTTGTGTATCATCTGTTGATGAGCACCTAGGTTGATTCCATCTTTTTGGTATTGTGGACAGTGTTACAGTAAACATTGGTATGCATGTGTCTATTTATGTGACAGCCCTTATTTCTATAGGATATATGTCAAGCAGTGGGATTGCTAGATTGCATGATATTTCTTTTTCTAAATTTTTAAGAAAGCACCAAATTGATAGGTGTTCCAGTCTCTCCACAGCCTCATCAACATTTATTATTTTGTGTTTTGGGGGTTAATACTGTCTTTCTTGGGGTAAGATGGTGTCTCATTGTAGTTTTGATCTGGATTTTCTCTAATGGCTAATGATTGTGAGCATTTCCTCATATATCTGTTAGCTGTTTGCATGTCTTCTTTGGTGAAATGCCGCTTCATATCCTTTGCCCATTTACTAATTGGGTTATTTGTCTTTTTGTAGTTGAAGTTTCACATTATCTTGTAGATTACACAGATTAGATGTTGATCAGATTTGTCATAGCCAAAATTTTTTTTCCCAGTCTATAGCTGTCTTTTTACTCTTAGTGAAGCCTTTGGATGAGCATTAGTGGTTGATTTTTAGAAGTTTTCAGTTGTCTATTTGTTCTTCTGGTGTTTGTCATTATTGGCAATGTTTCATATTCTGTTCATGCCATGTATGAGGGCTCCCAGCATTTTCCTCCATTTTTCTCTTTCATTTTAGATTTGGTATTTATATCTTTGATCCATTTTAAATTAGTTTTTGTGCATGGTGGGAGATAGGAGTCTTGTTTCATTTTGTTATAGATGGACATACAGTTATGCAAATACTGTTTGTTAAAGAGACTGTCTTTCCCCCAGTTTATGGACTTCGGGCCTGTGTCAAATATCAACTGCTTACAGGTGGATGATTTTATATCTGGATTCTCATTTTGGTTCCATTGGTGTGTTTATCTGTTTTTGTACAGTTACTAGACTATTGTGGCAGTTTAAGAGGTTCTAAAGTCAGATAATGTAAGGCCTTGCATTTTGTTCTTCTTCAGTAATGTTGTACTTAACTGAGTCTTTTTCCCTTACCATATGAAGTTGGTAGTTTGTTTCCCTATTTCATTAAAAATGCCATTGAAATTTGTATTGGGATTACATTGTATCTGTAGATTGCTTTGGGTAGAATAGACATTTTCACTATGTTGAGTTGTCTTAATCTATGAACAAGGTAAGTTCCTCCACTTATGTAGGTCTTTTTTGGTTTCTTGCAGTAGTGTCTTGTAATTTTCTTTGTATAGGTATTTTATGTCTCTGGTTAGATTTGTTCCTAAATGTTTTATGTTGTTGGGACTGTTGTAAATGGTGTTGATTCACTGATTTCCTCTTTAATATTGTCTTTGTTGGTGTAAAAGGATCCAACTTATTTTTGTATGTTTGTCTTGTATCCTAACACTTTTCTGAACTATTTGTTCTAGTGGGTTTTTGGGGGGATTCTTCAGGGTTTTCTGTGTATAAGATCATATCATCTGTAAACAGAGACACGTTTACTTCTTCATTACTTATGTGACTGTTCTTTATTTCTTTGTCTTGCTTGATTGCTTTCACCAAAACTAGAGGTTAGTTCTTAAGACACAAGAAGGGAGATAAGAGGCCAGTTGTGAGGCTATTTCAAGAGAAACAACAAGTGCCTGAGCCTAAGAAAGCTGAATAAAAGAGAAAGAAGAAAGAGATGACTTTGGAACCTTGGGTAATAAATAGCAGCTAAGGAGTCAAAAAAAGGAAGGAAATTAGCAGTAGGGATGACTACAGAAGTAGAAAAAGAAGCAAAAGGGAGTGGAGTTATAAAAGACAAGGGAGGAGTTTCAAGAAGAGTGATGACACCTGAAAAACTGACTGACTGCAGAAGTTGTAAGATAGTTTTTACTTGTCATTTTAAGACAGCCCAGAGAAACAACTGCAGTCCATCCTCACAGCATGTCTCCCAGCCGCTAGTGACCCACATGAAGCTCAGAAAGCAACACACTCTGGAGAAGGCCATCACCAATAAATCACCCATGACATCAGAAGGTTCCCAAAAGAAACCACTTCAGAACTTCCCAGATGAAGAAGCTTTTCTGAAACTATCGGAAGGTGAATAGAAAAGCATTGTGTATAGAGCCCTCCTAGACCTTATACAAAATGTAGCAAAGCAAACTGAAAAATTAACCATGCTGTTCAATCTGATGAAACACCAACACTCTAAAATCTAACAGATCAAGAACAAAATCAAAGACATAGAAACTTCAATTCAAAGCCAAGAAAACAGAACAAATGGAAAATAGACTATCTGATTTAGAAGACAGAGCTACTGACTCCAACATCCATGAGGAGAAATCAGAAAAAAGAACCAAGAAAAATGAAGATGCATTGAGAAGCATGTGGGACTCTATTAAGAGGAACAATCTGTGATTTATTGGAGTTCCTCAACAGGGTGGGACACCTGAGAACACAGAGAGTATTGTTGCTAAGCTGCTGACAGAAAACTTCCTAGAAATTATGAAAGAGGAGAATATAGATACCCAAGATATATGTCGAACACCGCTCAATGTAGAGCTCAAAAGAAAAACCCCAAGACATATCATAATCAAGCTTAATAAAATGAATCATAAGCAGAAACTCTTAAAAGCAGCAAGACTCCAAGCAAAGCTAACATTCAGAAGGAAACCCTGTAGACTTTCATTGGATTTCTGAGCAGAAACAATGCTGGCACAGAGACAGTGGCATGAAACATTCAAAGCCTTGAAAGAGAAGAGCTTCCAAGCAAGAATTGTATATCCTGCAAAACTATCTTTCAAATATGAAAATGAAATTAAGACATTTGCAGATAAACTGAAACTCCAAGACTTTGTAAAAACCAAACCAAAGCTACAAGAAACACTGAAAGAATCTCTTGGCTTAGAAGAACAAAACCACTAACTTTATATTTTAGAAGGATACATCATCCACTATTGTACTCAGTTAGGGAAGGCTCCAAACTCAATCAAAGCTATAATAGTGAAAGAAATGCCAGTGAACAAATCATGAAAACTATGGTGTCATCATATTAAAAACATGAGTGTACTACAGTTGTTATACTTCTTCCAGATGGAGAGGAAGTTGACAAGACTGGTAGCATTCAAAATTGGGTTTATACATAGTTTATTAAGTGTCATCATATGGGCAGCCATAAAGCACAATAAAGATGCAACATACTGTATCAGGAAATGTACTACAGGAGTCTCAGCAACCACAAAACCAACCCTGAAAAAGTGAAAAATCAACTCACAAAAAGTATGTCCCAGAACAGATTAATAAGAACAACAGAGAAAACATCAACACAAAAATAAACATATCACAATGACAGCACTGAACACATACCTATCAATAATTATGTTGAATGTGAATGGACTGAATGCTCCAGTAAAGAGACATCGAGTGACATCTTGAATCCAAAGACACAATCCATCCGTGTGTTGCCTACAAGAAACTTTCCATAGACTTAAAGGTATGAACAAACTGAAAAAAGACAAGGGAGGAGTTTTAAGAAAAGAAATGACACCTGAAAAACTGACTGACTGCGGAAGTTGTCAGATAGTTTTTACTTGTCATTGTAAGACAGCCTAGAGAAACAACTGCAGTCTATCCTCACAGCATCTCTTCTAGCCTCTATTGACACATGTGAAGCCCCAAAAGCAACACACTCTGGAGAAGAAAGTCACCAGAAACTCACCCGTGACATCAGAAAGTTCCCAAAAGAAACCACCTCAGAACAATTAACCAACTAGACCTCATGAATATATACAGAACTTTCTAGCCATCAGTGGACAACTACACCTTCTTCTCCAGCGCACATGGAACATTCACCAGAATAGACCATGTGTTAGGACATAAAGCAATTCTCAACAAAACCCATACCATTGAATTAATGCAAAGCATCTTCTCAGATCATGAAGCCATAAAAGTCAAAATCAATAGCAGAAAAAACATAGATGGAAAGTGGAATTCATGGAAACTGAACATCTTGCTCAAAAACCCATGGGTTATAGAAGAAATCAAGGATGAAATAAAGAAATTTATGGATTCGAATGAGAATGAAAACATTTCCTACCAGAACCTGTGGGATACAGCTGAAGCAGTACTCAGAGGTCAGTTTATCTCCATAAATGCACGTGTCTCGAAGGAAGAAAGAAACCAAATCAGAGAACTAACTCTACAGCTTGAACAAGTAGAGAGAGAACAACAGAGGAACCCCTCAGGCACCAGAAGAAAACAGACCATAAAGATTAGAACAGAACTAAACAACTTAGAGAACAGAAGAACAATTGAAAAAATTAAAGACCAAAAGCTGGATTTTTTAAAAGATCAACAAAATTGACAAGCCATTGGCTAAACTTACTAAAGAAAAACAGGAGAGGAAACAAATAACCCAAATAAGAAATGAGAGGGGAGTTGTCACAACAGATCCAACAGAAACAAAAATGTAACAGAGTACTATGAAAGACTGTACTCTAACAAATTTGAAAACCTAGAAGAAATGGGCAAATTCCTTGATTCATATCACCTACCAAAATCATCACAAGGCAAAGCAGAATAACTTAATAAACCGATCACAAAGGAAGAGATTGAAAAAGTCTCAAAAAACTACTGTCATGGGTTGAATTGCATCCCCCCCAAAATAAGTGTAGTCACATGGCTAGGCCATGATTCCCAGTATCTTCTGACTATCCTCCATTTTGTGGTATTCATATGCTATATGTTAAAGGATTAGGGTGGGACGGTAAATCCCTTTATAAGATCACCTCCCTGCTTCACTGTAAAGGGAGTTTCCCTCCAGTATGGCTTCCCCACCCTTAGTCCTTTCATCCTGCAAGAGATAAAAGGAAAGGGAAGCAGGCTGGGAATTGGGAACCTCACACCACCAAGCAAAAAACACTGGGAAAAGAGCACATCCTTCAGATCTGAGGTTCCTGTGCCAAGATGCTCCCTGGACAAAGACTGATACAATACTGGACTTTCCTCCAGAACCGACAAGGGGGAAAGCATTCCCTTCATTCTCCTAGAGCGGACATCCTGAATTTGGACTTGTAGCCTACCGGACTGTGTAAGAATAAACTTTCCTTTGTTAAAGCCATCCACTCTGTGATATTTCTGTTAGAGCAGCCCTAGCTGACTAAGACAGCTACCACCAGAAACAAAAAACCTGCGCCCAGATGGCTTCACCACAGAATTCTACCAAGCTTTTAGAGAAGAGTTATCTCCAAGATTACTGAGACTTTTTCACAGTATAGAAAGGGATGGAGTACTCCCAAATTCATTCTATGAAGCCAGCATAACCTTGGTGACAAAGCCAGGGAAAGAACCAACCAAAAAGGAGAACTACAGAGCGAAATCACTCATGAATCTAGATGCAAAAATCTTCAACAGAATTCTTGCCAATAGAATACAACAACATATCAAAAAACTAATCCATCATGACCAAGTTGGATTCATACCAGGAATGCAAGGCTGGTTCAACATAAAAACAATTAACGTGATCAACCACATAAGTAACACAAAAGAAAAGAATCACTTGATTTTGTCTACTGATACAGGAAAGACAGTTGATAAAGTCCTACACCCATTCATGCTAAAACCCTCAGCAAAATAGAAATAGGTGGCAAACGCCTCAGTGCAGAAAGGGCCATTTGTACAAAGCCAACTGCCTACATCATCCTGAATGGAGAGACACTGAAACAGTTTCCCTTGAGAACAGAAACTAGACAAGGATGTCCACTCTCACCTCTCCTGTTCAACATTGTACTAGAAGTTCTAGCCAGAGCAATTAGACAAGACCAAGAAATATAGGGCATCTGCATTGGTAAAGAAGAAATAACAGTCTCCCTATTTGCAGATGATATGATTGTATATGCAGAGAATCCTAAAGAATCCATAAGTAAACTATTCAAACTGATAGAAGAGTTCAGCAAAGTCATAAGTAAATTAGTAGGATTCCTTTGTACCAACAATGAGTTTATTAAGGAGGAAATCACCAAATCAATACCATTTACTAGCCCCTAAGAAGATAAGTACCTAGAAATAAATCTAACCAGAGAAATAACGGATCTCTACAAAGAGAACTACAAGTTCTTACTAAAGGAAACTAAGAGAGACTTACATAAATGGAGAAACCTACCCTGCTCATGGATAGGAAGACGTAACACAATGAAAATGTGTATTTTGCCCAAAGCAATCTACTTATATAATGCAATCCCAATACAAATTCCAGGGACAGTTTTTAACAAGATGGAGAAACAAACTGTCAACTTTGTTTGGAAAGGAAGAAACTCCGGATAAGTAAAGCACTACTAAAGAAGAACACATTGGGAGGCCTCTTGCTACTCCTATTACGCTGCCTATTACGCTGCCACAGTAGTCAAGACAGCTTGGTACTGGTACAAATAGAGACAGATAGATCAATCGAACAGAATTAGACCCCCGAGATGATACCATCTTCCTGTGAACAGCTGATATTCAACAAAGGCCCTAAGATATTAAACTGGGGAAAAAACAACCTCTTCAGCAAATGGTGCTAGCAAAATTGAATATCCCTCTGCAAAGACTGAAACAAGAGCCGTATCTTACACCTTATACAAAACCCAACTCAAACTGGATAAAAGAACTAAATATCAAATCTAAAACGATAAAAGTTCATTCAAGAAAAAGTAGGAACAACAATGGAGGTTTTAATACACGACTTAGATAGACTTCAGAATCTGTCAAACAAACCACAAACAGCAGAAGAGAAAATAGATCAATGGGAACTATTAAGAATCAAACACTTTGCTTATCCAAAGACTTTATTAATAGAATTGAAAGGCCACCTACAGAATGGAAAAAAAACATTTGGCAACTATATGTCAGACTGACGCCTGACCTCCATAATGTATGAGGTACTACAAAATGTCAACAAGAAAAAAGATAAATCATCCAGTTAAGCCATGGGCAAAGGAGATGGACAGACACTTCACTATCTGTCTCTGTTGGAGATCCAGGCAGCCAAAAAACACATGTGGACGTACTGACGATCATTAGCTATTAAAGAAATTCAAATCAAAACTACAGTGAATTACCATCTCACCCCAACAAGGTTGGCCATGATCCAAAAAACACAAAACAACAAATGCCGGAGAGACTATGGAGAAATTGGAACTCGCCTACACTGTTGGTGGGATTTCAAAGTGGTGCAACCTCTTTGGAAGGCCATCTGGTGCTTCCTTAAAAAGCTGGATCTAGGCGTACCATTTAACTCAGTAATTCCACTGCTCAGAATATATCCTACAGAGTCAAGACCATTCACACCAACTGGTATATGCACACGAATGTGTATCACAGCACAGTCCACAATATCAAAAAGATGGAATCAACCCAGATGCCCAACAACAGAGGAATGGATAGGTAAACTATGGTACATATACTCAATGGAACTCTATGCAGTGATAAAGAACAGTGATGATTTTAGGAAGCATCTCATAACCTGTTTTCGGTTGGAGGACATTATGTTGAGTGAAAGAAGTCAGCAACAAAAGAACAAATATTGTATGAGACCCCTATGATAAGAACTTAAAAACAGACTCATGCATAGAAGAAAAGATTCTTTGACGGCTGCAAGGGTGGGGGGCGTTTAGATTAGATAGTTGATAGAAATTTGGTTGGGTGAAATGTGGGACAGCACATTTCATGTTAATCCAGGGTTACAAGGACAGAGTAGCTGGGGTAGGAGGCCAAGGGCTATGCTTTCAGGGGAAACCAAGGCCAATTGGCACAGCTAGCATTTTGCTAAAAGAGCCCTCTGCACTCCATATTGGTCAGTGGCGTCTGGAGTCTCAAAAGCTGCCAAGGTGCCATCTGAGGGCACAGCAAATGGTCCCAACTTAGCAGGAATGGATGATCACCAAGGACCAAAACAACATGGGGGAGAGAGAACCCTGAAGACAGAGAGATCCACATGAGTGGGTGACTACATCGACTTGTGACCAGAAGAACCAGATGGTGCCCGGCCACCACCAGTGATAGCTGTGATGGAGCTCACAAAGTTGAGTCTCACTAGCAAAACAAGAATAAAAAGGGGTGCACCCTGTGAGCTCCATTAAAAGACCTCAATTGCTGATCCAGCCATTTCAGGGTTCCCCTAGGAGCATGGCCCCTGGCTCTGATGCTGCCCCTGTCCATAAATCATAATGGAGGTCAACTCTTGGACAGAAATCAGTTAGACTTGGCAACACAGATTGACCATATCATGTGTGTGCTTTATGGTTCTGTGCATCTGTAGGATGTCGTCCTGCTGACCTGTTACTGGAGGAAGGGGAGTGGGTGGAGTGGAAGGGATAGGAGATTGTTGGGAGAATAAGACATGTATGTAGCTGAGAGGAAGAGTGTGCTCTCACCAGGCAGGAAGAGCAGTGGGAGCTGCATACAGGTGGGCATGCAGTTTATCTGGGAATGTACATTTTCGTTCAGCTATACTAAAAAAAAACGAGAGAGAGAGATGATACTGTCATTGAAAAAAAAGCAATTCGAATAACGAAAGAAGAGAATCTAGAGGTCGTCATTGGCGACTTCAAGGAGAACATTTTCATGCACTGATAGAAGCTAAATGTCGAACCTGAGGAAGTGAATGAGAAGATGAAGGATGTAGAAGCTTCTGCACTGGGAAAAACGCAGATAACGGAGAATGTAGGGGGCAGACAGAGGGATCTGAGAGTTTTAGGGAAGTAGAGGAAAGGAGAACCCTAGGTGGGAAAGACTGGATCACTGTCTTTATACTGAGGAGTGGATACCTAACCAGAAAGCAAAAGATTAAGACCTGTAAGATACGATTGAGGTCCTTTAGGAAGCCTTTGAAGTGGAAGTGAGTAGGATGGGATGGGGAGCATATAAAGGAAATAGGAGTTAAGCAGCTTTAGATAGTGAGGAATGCTTGATCTTAAGGAAAGAAATGAAGATGGCTTTGGTTGCAGGTAAGTTTTTTCTATCTTTGAGGCAGGTTCATTGAAAGGATTTCATGTGGAAAATAATGAAATAAGAGGCTTATGTGGATCGTAAAAGTTTGTAATGTTGCGAGATAAGTAAAAGAGGCACCCAAAATCTCAGGTAGGAAAATCTTGTGTACTCGGTATAGGTTAGAAATTATATACTTCAGTGATACTGAGCTTTAGCGGAACTGTTTAGCTCAAGTAGAGGAAAGGGATAGGGAAGTGATCATGTCTGGGTACAAAGCTTACATAAAGATGTAAACAAAGCCATTTATTGCCTGAAAATAAGTTAGGATAAAATGAGAGCATTTCTCAAAATTGTTATAGTGTTCTTATTTGTTACAAAGTCCTATATTTTAGTTTTACCTAACAAGTTTTTTTTACATGTGTATCAGCCTTAGAAAGTAAAACTAAACTTACCTGTATTAATTCATTATAGCTAATTGGTGTGGAGTTGCTCAGTGTTTTGCACCGCCTCCTGCTGACCTGGAATCCACCTTCCGTCCAGCTGTTGGTTACTGGAGTTGTACAACAGATAGTGAGAGCCGCTCAGGATTATTTGCAAGAGAAAAGAAACACTCTAAGTAAGCACTAGAAATTACATTTAGGCATAGATCTTATTTTTTTTTTTAGGTTATGTCTCTTTGTACTTTAGATGAAGGTTTACAGAACAGACTAGTTTCTCATTAAATAGTTGGTACATGTATTTTTTTATGACACTGGTTAACAACCTCATGACATGTCAACACTCTGGCCTCCTCAACTGTGGGTTCCGTGTTACCAACTTTCCTGTTCTGTTGCCCGGATGTTTTTAATTTAGAACTTTTAATGAAAAAAATGAATGTAGAAGATTTGAAATTGATTTTGCTGTAATTAGAATGCACCAAATGAAGATAGGAATAGATGACTATTTTAACCTTCAAGCATGCCAGTGCCATGCGGTTCAACCTGAAAGCATGTTTTGTTCCTTTTCTGAAATGTACATACAGACAGACACACACGTACAGAAGTATGTGTATAAATACCTAATAAAAAGTTTTCCAAGTAAAAATGAATTGTCCATTAATTTTAACGAGAGGTCAATGCACAGAATTCTAGCAGAGCAGAGAATGACTTATACTGAAAATAATTTATGGCATCAATAAGGTGTTTATTTGCAAGTCTTAAAGATTTTTCAAATATACTTGTTGTGCTGTTTTATCTACTATTTGTTGCTTTGCTGACAATTTCACCAACTTTTTTTACCCTAAGATGAAGATGATACGGAAAAAGAGGTTTGTCCTGTACTGGGAGAAGGTGGTGACACCGGCGGTCTTGTTCCTGGAAAATCTCTTGTCTTTGCAACTATGGAGCTGCTGATGTTTATTTTAGTACGACATATGCCACATCTCAGTACCAAGATGTTGGACTCTCCAAGTCACATACCCACTAAAACTCGGCTCTCAGAAGAAAGTGCCCGTTTGGTGGCTGCAACAGTCTCCATCCTCTCCGACTTACCATCCCTTTGTTCCCCTGCCGGTACGGTGTTGATCAGTACTTGGGAGCATGTTAGACTCCCGCAGGCAGAGATGAGCCCGCCTTGATCTTAGGAACTTGTGCCACATCATCTCCATTGAAACCAGAGGCTGGTTTTTTTAAAGGGTTTGTTTACCTGTGGGAGCCTGAAAAGAGTTAACAATTTAGAAACCAAAATTCTAAGGTGCTCTTATTAGATATATTGCAAACAAACTTCAGGGAACTACAACTTGGGAAAAGATGTTGAATTTTAGCAAAGTAAAAATTACTAAATCCTCTCTCTTCTGGTTTGGTTGTCACTGGCAAACTAAAACAGGTCAGAGAAGAGTGATGACTGAGTCTAAGGAGAACCTGAAGAAATGATTATTGACTGAAAAAGACTGAAGGCAGGCATAATAGCTCTCTGCACATACTTGAAGAACTAAAAATAGACTTTCCCTCTGTTTTACCTAGAAGGTAGAACTAGGTATAAAGCTTCAGCTCGACACAGGAAGACTTGTCTAGCTCTTAGAGTTACCTTGCTGTTGTTAGTTGACATCAAGTTGATACGAGTTACTCTACATACATTAAAATAGTGAATTTTCCAGTGGGCTATTGCAGGCAGAGGCTGCAACCAGTGTATGTGCGAGTGGTGAATGGAAATGCCTTCGTTGAGTGGGAGGTTGAATTTGATGAACTTAAAGAATCCTTTCAGCTGCAAATTCTAGGATTCTTTCATGTGTCTTCCCTTATGCCAATAATTATCAGTTTCCTGTTTTGACTAGGCTGGTGTCCATATACTGATGATTTATTACATATCTTAAAACTGGTATGATTCACCAAGTCACCCAGGTGCTTCTCTCACTAACAGTATATGGTAGTCTTTTCCTTCTGTTTGTGTCTTCATTTCTCAGTATGAAAGAAAGACTTGAAATATTTAACAGATGAAATATTAGAAGCGATAAACTAAGGCTTGTTGCGAAAAGGAAAGAAAGTATTGTCTTCGCAATAACAGCCATTTTTCTATGTTGATTTTCAAATATTGAATTATAATAATAGTAATGCAGCAAATTTGGTTTAAAAACCAGGAAAGAGAATGATATTAAACCACAATAAATTGGAAAAAAATCTAAGCACTTGATACAACTGTAAGACAGGAACTGGCATAGTTATGAAGTAATTTGTTTCTGTTTTAGGATGTATGACAATCCTGCCCACAATTCTGTTTTTAATTGCAAGAATATTGAAAGACACAGCTATAAAATCTGCAGATAATCAAGTTCCGCCACCAGTAAGTGCAGCTCTTCAAGGGATCAAAAGTATTGTGACACTTACGATGGCGAAAACTGAGGAGACGCAAAAACAATGGACCGCTCTAATTCGCAGTACTCTTGCTTGCATCTTGGAATATGCTCAACCAGGTAACCTGATCAGAGTTTAAACTTTTTTTTTTTCAATTTTCTAAATACTTATATACTTCTATCAATTTGACATGTAATACCCAGAACTTCCTCCACTGCTCTTTTCTAATTGCTTCCCCCACCTTGTGACAGCATATTTCACCCCTTCATCTGGAAATTCCCATGACCGTTTGACCAAGATCTAACCCCCTTATCATCTTGGCTCTGACAGTGAGCCTCTAAAACAGCCCTGTATACATATTAAAGCCCTGAGATTTGTTCATCACCAGCCACACTCCTTGTTTTGTATGTCCTAGTTCAGTCTTTGTCGAGGAGAGCTGGTCGCTGTGTTGGATGCTGTTTAGGGTTAGAGAGTCCAGGGGCCATGCTTCTAGAGGGCCCTCCAGTCTAACAGACTATCAAATGTGGTCTTTTAGTAGAGTTCTAGCTCTGCCTCTGATCTTTCTCCCACTGTGTCCTGGGTTCTGTACCATGTACCCTCTTCAGAAAGTTATTGGTGGTTGCTGGGCACCATCTAGTTCTTCTGATCTCTTGCTGAAGCTGGCACTGATTCATATGTCCCCATCTATCTGATGGGCTCATATTTTCCTCCAGCCCTTTATGTCCACCGTTTACCTCTGGTACAGGTGTATTGGGACCAGTTGATGTTACTTAGATGGCAGCTTTTGGTAGCTCTTAAGACCCTAAACACCACTCACCAGGGTGGTATGCAGAGCATTTTCTTAAGAAAAAACAAGAAAAGCTTGGGTATGCCAGTTAGTCTGGATGCACCCTGCAAGTGTGGACCCCAGTTCTGTTATTCTGTCTTTCCAAAGAGGTGGGCCACATTTAGGGAACAGGTTAGTTGTAGAGCAATTTTTATTTGTTTGGATATCTCTTAATTAATTAATTGGTTAATTAAGGGTGTCAGAAAGCTGCTGTATGACATTGAATCAATTCACAGAGGTGGTTTAGTCACGTTTTTCAGATATGAACTTAAATATCCCTTTCTAGATTGTTCACTCTACATGCCCTTGATTTTTTTTTTTTTAGCATTAAGATTCATGTTGGGGAAATGTTCAAAAAAATATTTTTAAAAACTAGAAGCTTTTAGAAAATGTGCCCAAGGTTATTCATGTATATATGTTTGCTTGAAGTTTTTTTTTCTTCTTCTTTAAGGTAATAAAATAGGAAATAAAGTTAAAGCACTGGTCAGCATGTGATGGTTATCCCCAGATGGAACCACACTCTTGCTTTCTGTGTATTTCATTTCAGAAACACACACATGCATGCATAGATGAATGGATATGTTCTCTATAATAATAAATTTGTCATTACATTTGTAAATTTACTAATGTATTAATATATACATGAATTGCATATATATAGAAAGTTTTGATTGTGTTGATGCCAACGCCTGGTAACCCCATGTGTATCAGAGTAGAACTGCTCCCTGTGATTTTCAGTGGCTAACCTTTCAGGAGCAGATCAGCAGGCCATTCTTCAGAGGCTCCGCCAGGTGGACTTATCCAGCAGCCGTGTGGTTAGAGCTGAGCGGGTCAACCATTTGCTTGCTCAGGTACTCCACTAATGGGGAGGATAAAGAATAGCCATGAGAAATATATGGTAGTCTTCTTCGTGTTTTCCCCCCTTTTTTTAAATTACCTAAGTGATAGCATAGTATCTCATTCTACCTTTATTGTTTCATACAACAATAATTTTTTAGATCTACTAACATGAATGTGTAAAACTCTCATACATTCTTTTTATCTCGTATGTGGTTTTTCATCATATGCATTTATCATTTGTTTAGCCATTCTCCTGTCAATGAACTACTTCTGCTGTGCATAATTATTCCTGATTACAAATTTTGTTACAGTGAACATGCTTATAAATTCCTCATACCCATGTGCTCTGATTTTCTAGTATATGTACCTAGAAATAGAATGGTAATATATATTAATTTTATAAGCCATTACCAAGTTGCTCTCCAAAGCAGCTATATAAATTTATATTCTCACCAAGAGTATGTGATAATTTCTATTTCTCTACATCCCTCACCAACACTCGTTATTGTCAGACTTTTTAATTTTGCTATCTGGTAGGTAAAAAGCATTATCTTGTTGTTTTAATTTACATTTGTTATTTTATTAGTGAGATTAAGTTTTTTTATGGTTGTATTTGTATTTCTGGGAAATAGTCACATTTTTCATCCATTTTTTGTATGTTTGACTTTTTCTTTCAAATATATAATTATTTATATTATAGAGAAAATGTCTAAGAGCCAAAGACTTTTTTCGCTAACAAATGGACTTCATTATTGGTTGTTTTCACTATTTCCATGAGAATATAATACATGATAAAAACCTATGCATTAGTATACAAACGATTTGTGTCATTTAGCTATCTGTGAAATAAACTTAGGGCCTCACCTTTTATCATGCATCAAAATAAATACAGATAAGAGGATAATGTAAAAAAAATTTTTAAAGAAAATATAGGTGAACCTTTTATTTTGGAATGGAAAAAAAAGACATTAAATGCAAGTCAGTGGAAGATACCACAGAGAAAAGCATCAGTTTACTTACTATAAAGAAATTAACTTCTACCTGTCAAAACATCTTATTTGAAAAGATGACAATAATATCAGAGTTGATAATATTAATAAAGAAGTTTTGTAAGAAAAGCCTTCAACACCAAATAGAAGGAAAGAAAAAGTAGTAAAAAATGAAGAGATGACTGCCAAGCATATTAAAAAATTCAACCTTATTAGTAGACAAAGAAATGCAAATGAAAACAAAGTAATAGAAATTTTCACCTGTTGAACTGATTTTTTTATGTGTGACTGTGCACACACATCTGGGAAGAGTACCAGAAAAATAGTATTTTCATATTTTGATAAAGAAAGCTTAAAATGGCTTAAGCTTTCAGGGAATCAGTTTTGCAGGATGGTCAAGGAGTCTTGAAGAATTCATACCCTTTGACTTTGTTCATCAAAAAATTATATTTGAAGTTATTTACAGCTTATTTACCCAAAAGCCACAACAGTGGACTCAAACTGATAACAGTGATGGAGATGGCACAGGACTGGACACTCTGTCGTAAGGTCACCATGAGCTGGAACCAGCTTGAGGCCAGATAACAATTTTACGGCATTGAAAATGTGTGATAAATATACTCTCTGGCAGTGGGAAACGTACAAAGCATGTGATGATATTTTCATTTGGACTGTTTATATTAAAATTCATAATTATAAATAACTATATAAAAACTGACACGTACCGGAAGAAATTAAACCCAAACCTTAATGGTAAACAATGATAGAATTGCAAGCTTTATTTTATTCTGTATACCCTTTTTTATATTTTAAACAATGAATGTGCAATACTTTTATAATCTGAATATTTTTCTCTAATTTTACTTACATGTAGTGAAAAAAGTTAATTAGTTTTGTTCAGGCTGCTAAACCTGTTTTAGCTTTATTATGACACATGTTAAGGAAATTTTTGAATCTTTGCTTTTTAAAGCAGATTTCAACAAATGAAACATTAGATTCCTTTATATATGGAGTCCCTGGGTGATGCATACGGTTGACTGTTAACCAGAAGGTTGGTGGTTTGAGTTCATGCAGGGGTACCTAGGAAGACAGACCTACTGTTTATAAAAATCAGGCTTGGAAAACACTGTAGAGCACAGTTCTACTCTGACACATGGGGACATATGAGTCGGAATTGACATGCTAACAACTAGTTAGCCAGTTGTATGTACACGGAGATACATATGACCATTGAGAAAAGAGTTAAGAATTTTCTTGCTGTAAATATTTTAATTTTTCTGTAGGAGTTAATAGGTAACTATGTATCTTTTAATTGTCAATTTTAAAGACAAATTTTGATACTGTATCAAGCTAGTTTCATGCACATGACATTAAAGTGTAATAATAGGACAATTAGCTTGTATAATTTATTCTGTCGAGAACTTAATTTCCAGGAGACAAGCCATTTATACAAGTAGAGATCAAGGCCACCAAAGTGTTTATATAGTGTATGTATAGCAAAACAAGCAGAATTTGTGCTTTTCAAGAAAAGTTTTATAATAGGGAGTTTCCATCATGGACATGATATTTCCTATTGTAAAACAGAAGTCAACTTTCATAATAAATCTATTTATGTGGGTATCTTCATGTATGCATACATACCTACATAAATTTCCTGCAGTGTTCATCACATCACTCTTAAGATTGCTGCATTTGTAAAATATTTGATTTTGGAATGAGTTTCAAACTATAAAAATATTGCAAGGCTAGTACAGTGGACTTCAGTGCACCCTTCTCTTCGATTCAGCCATGGTGAGCATTCAGGCACATTTACTGGTCCCTCTGTATCCATAGTCAGTGAAGCGCAGGTAAACGTTTCTGGCCTTCTGTGGTTTGAACCAAGATCCATCTGACATGAGCAGTGCTATCCCTTGTTCCATATCCTCTTCTGAATGTAGCTTGAATTTCTGGCAGTTCCCTGTTGATGTACTACTACAACCACTTTTGAATGATCTTCAGCAGAATTTTATTTCCATGTCCTATCAGTGATGTTGTCCAATAATTTTCATATTCTTTTGGATCACCTTTCTTTGGAATGGGCACAAATATGGATCTCTTCCTGTCAGTTGACCAGGTAACTATCTTCCAAATTTCCGGGCGTAGACAAGTGAGTACTTCCAGCACTGCATCCATTTATTGAAACATCTCAGTTGGTATTTCGTCAATTCATGGATCCTTGTTTTTTGCCATTGCCTTCAATATAGCTTGAAGTTCTTGCTTCAGTACCACTGGCTCATGATCATATGCTACCTCCTGAAATGGTGGAAGGCTGACTCTTTGTTTTTGGTACAGTTACTCTGCGTGTTCCTTCCATTCTTTTGATGCTTTCTGCATCATTCAATATTTTGCCCATAGAATCCTTGCAACTTGAGGCTTCAGTTTTTTCTTCAATTCTTTCGGCTTGAGAAATGCTAGGTGTGTTCTTTTGTTTTGATATTCTAACTCCTGGTCTTTGCACCTTCATTGTAATACTTTGTCTTTTTGAGCTGCCCTTTGAAATCAGTTTAGTTCTTTCACTTCATTATTTCTTCCATTTCCTTTAGCTAATCTGCATTCAAGAGCAAGTTCCAGAATCTCTTCTGGCATCCATTTTGGTCTTCCTTTCCTGTCTTTTTAATGACCTTCGCTATGAGGAGATGTATGATGGCCTTGATGGCATACCAAAACTTGTCTGATCTTTGTTCATTAGTGTTCGTTGTGTCTCTAAACTAATGTGGCATATACTCGAGGTCATACTTTTGACTTGAAGGTATTTTAATTTTCTTCAGCTTGTACTTGCATGTAAGCAATTGATGGCCTGTCCTGCAGCCAACCCTGGCCTTGTTCTCACGGAGGATTCTAGTGAAAGGAAGAACTTTGTTTTAGCCTTTCCTTTTCAGATCCGACTTGATGGCACTTGGCTTGGCTTTATTACTTCTTTGAATGTTTGTTTGCCACAATCAGAGCAGACTTACGATTCTTAATTCAGTGGATCCATTGCTGTCATCAGTTTGATGCATAGGTTGTCCCGTATTTGGCCACTGGGAGCTTTCTGAGGTCGTTCCTGTGCCCTTTTGACAGGTCCCCATATTTCTTATCTATTCCTTAGTTTGTAACACTACGAGGTCGTGGATTCATCTTGTATTTTCCCTGTCTCTGTTCTGAAAGTAGGCACTTTTCCAAAAAGCCTAGGTTCCTTTAATGGAGAATGATATTTAGATGCCACAATCTTCTTAATTTAAAAAGAAAATGATTGTTTTCTCACAGAAAAGTTGCTTGCAGTATCACAAAGTCTGGTATGAGAGATTGTTCTGACTCTACTATTCAGTAGTAGAATAGTTTTCATATTACTACTAATATTCCTAGTACTCCTACTATCCTGTATCAACCTACTCTCAAGTTTTAACATGTATGGTTCAGGTTGTTATATATAGCTAAATCCTTCAAATTTTAAATTTTTTTTCCTTAACTCTTCGTTGCTTTATCATAATTTAATGGACTTCCTCTAGGCTTTTCTTCTTGGTTCATCCTATTTTACAAATCACTGGTACCCTCATTATGAGGTAACATTAGTAACCCAAATATATGTATCTATAATCCTGATAAACTACTGATTATTATTGTCTGTTTAAAGTTAACAAATTATCCCAGATACCCATGTAAAGTATTGATGAGTTCAGCTATTGAAGAAATGGTATCACAGAATAATTAGTCTCTTTATTTTATATGTTCAATAATGTTATTCTTTAGAATAAATAAATGTACACATTTCATATATCTGTAAAGATAAGTAATTTCACATTTTATTTTCCTTAGGTTAAAGTTGTATATATTCCTAAGTAAATGATTACAATAACAAATAATTTTAAGATCTAATAATATTCTTCTCAGGAAAGCATTGCATCCTGAATGTACAGGATATCTTTTTATGGTTTAATAGAAATTGTAAGTTTTCAAATTTACTGAATATAAAAATGATGTAACTAACAAAATCTATATTGGATAACTTTAATAAGTCAAAATATTTTATTGTCATTTAACTTTATTATAATGCAAAGGTTTGAAATTTTTGATCAATCTGCACCAAATGGCTCAAATTACATTTAATTAATTTTCTGTTTTCATGTTATATTCTTTGTTTTTCCATATTAGAGTTCTTATTAAGATTTTTGCCTGAAAGAAGTTTTTAATTAATGTCATCTAAAACACACTGACAAAGGACTTAAAGTACAGAGACTTCTAGTAAAGAAGCCTCAGTTTCCTCAGTAGTAGATGATCCCAACTCATATGTTGTCTGTGAACTGCGGTTGATTGAGGCACACACTGCTATAAGTGTGGGAGTAAGGGAGGGAGGAAGTTGTTCACAACTGGAATCCCAAAACATTTTAGAAACAGTGCATTGCTTTCATTTTTTATTTGCAGAAGATTCTGTGCCTACACCTGATGAAGTAAGCATGCTAACAGCAATTGCACTCTTCCTGTGGTCTGCTGGTAGTGAAATAATAGGAGTTCAGTCGTTGCAGAATGGCTGCATGAACAGATTTAAAAATGCATTAAATTCATGTGACCCATGGGTAAGTTACACCTTGAAAAATTAAACATAGAGATGAACTTGCCAGTTTATCAGGAAATTTTCAAGTTGACTTGTTAAAATGTAGAAGCACATATAATGACAGTCTTAAGTGTTTACAATATGGTTTTTAACTGGAAAAACTGAGAAAGATCATTGGGCATAAACTCTTATTAGATACCATCTGAATTGAGTGGTTTTTTTTTTTTACATTGATCTAATTGTGTATTTCAAATCATCATAGAAATTTAGAGCTAAAAAGGATCTAATAGATTATTTTGTAATCTTTATAGGGAGACAGTAATGTACAGTGACCAGTCACATTGCCTGGGGCTGAATTCCGTCTCTACCACATGTTAGTGTAGTGAACTTGAGCAGTTGGAGCTCAATTTACCAATCTGTAGAAACAGGATTCTGGTAGTATCTCATGAGATTTTTTTGAGGATTATATAAAATAATGCTTGTGAAGTTTCATATCTCAGTTGTTAATGGACAGTATTATGACTAATCTTCCATGTTCTTTATTTAAAATAATTTGACATGCTAATATATGCAGAAACAGAATGATTTCACTTGCTTGAAGAAAAATTTAGATTGAGTAATATATATTAGATTATATATACAGTTGAAACCAAAAAGGAAATGATACCACCTTTGTGTCTGAAGATGGAACAAGTAATTTTTTTAGAATATGATACAATACACTGTTTAGTGTTTTATTCATGAATTTCTCTTAGCTGTGCTAATATGAGATTAAAGCCTTAGTTATAATTTTTCTTGTGTATACATGTAGAACTTCCGTTTATTAAAACCTTAAAAAAAGCAAAATCAGTTGACAGCTCTTATGTGCTCAGGCCCATGCCAGCTGGCGAGGACAGAGCAGTGAACAAGCCACGCACAGTTCCTTCCCTCATGGAGCTTAGAGACCAGTAGGGAAGACAGGCTATAGATATGTAGAGGGAGAAAAGAAGACAGCATAGAGGCTTACTATAGGAAGGCTACATTTTCCTGTAGTCGTTGGTCTTACAAACTTCTGTCATGTGGTCTCCAGTATCATTTCTGTCACCAAAGCCTTATTTTCCAACTTCTGATCATTCTTTGTTTCCAGCTTTGCATTCTAATGACTAGTAATTATCCAAGCTGATACTAAGGATGGGTAGGAGGTATCTAGACAGAAAAAAAACAAGTGTCAGAGCTACCCAGACCCAGAATATCATGGGCAAAAGCTCTGAGTTAAGAGTGCACATGACTCTGAGATAAGAAACTGAAAAAAAATTAGTATTTCTGGAGTGTGGAGAGCCTATAAAAGGGTGTCAGAAAGTGCACAAATTATGGAAGAGCTTTACAACTTTATGCCTTAGCTAACCATGAGAATTATTTGTCTGAACCAGTGCATTCAGGAGTAGAAGATGATGTTTTTAATATTTATACAAGGATAGCGGGCCTAAACTGACAATGTTTTGAGCAAACCAAGATGAATGGTTACCCTGCTTACAGTTCATGTTAAGAATTTTAAAAATTGCCCCTAAAGGGAATAGGGTAGAGCCCCTGGTAGAACAGTGGTTAAAAGCTATGGCTGCTAACCAAGAGACTGATAGTTCTCTTCCACAAGCCTCTCCTTGGAAACTCTATGGGATAATTTGACTCTGTCCTGTAGGGACATTATGAGTTGGAATTGACTTAATGGCTGTGAGGTTTTGTTTGTTTGTGTTTTGGTTTTTAAGGGCAATAGGTGACTGATAGCAGTAGGCAGGGAACTGATGACAAATTTGTTTTTTCAAATGATCACTGATACACAGTGGAAAAAGACTGGAAGGAGTCAAGAATGAAAGCCAAGAGACCATTTAGGAGGCTGCTTGTTACTGATTTTGAGTAGTAGTAATGAGAAAGAGAGATAGATATATCCCAGAGATATCTAGGTAGTTGAATAAGTTAGGACCTCACAGTTGATTAAATAACATTGGATAGGTTTGTAAGTGTGAAGTAAATGTCAAAAAATGAATCTAGATGTCTAACCTGAAGAAATAGACAACTGGTAGTGCTATTTATTGGAATAAAGAAGAGTTGAAGAGGAGCAGATTTGACAATGGCAAAATGAAAGAGTTTAGTTTGAGAAAGTTAAACTTAAGATACCTCTTAAATTATTTAGGTGGATTTTTAAATTAGACAGTAGGGTGTAGAGATCTAAGCTCAGAAGAGAAGTATGGCCTGACATACAACTTTCAAAGCCAGTGATTTATAGGCATGTTCTTGAAACTGTAAAAATGGGTGACATTGACTGAGAAAAACAGAGTAAGAGGGTGACTCTGAGCAACTGCAATATTTTTGGTCTGAAAAAGGAGCTGAAAAGGAAAGTCCAGAAGGACAAGGGAGAAAACAAGGGAGCATGGTGATCCAGCAATCAAGGGAAATGGCTGTTTTATGAATAGATAGTGGCTGTGTCTAGTTGTTAAAAGCTTAAGTAAAATCAGACAAAAAAAAATCATCCGTGGGAACTTAAGAACATGGAGGTCATTTGTATTCTAAGAACAGTTTCATTGGACTGGTAAAAGTGAAATCAGAGTGTAGTGAATAGAAGGGTGATGTGGAATTTGAGAGACAATTCTTTGGAAAAATTTGACTATGAAAAGGAGAATATGGAAATTGGAAGAGAGTGAATTAGGAGGGAAACGCCATGAGGTAAGCAGGGTAACACTATCAGGTAAAGAGGGTGAAGACAGAGTGAGCAGCCCCCACTTGTCTGTCAGTGGAGGCTTGCTTGTTGCTGTGATGTGGGAAGCTATGCCAATGGTATTTAGGTCACCCATGATAGACAAGTTTCACCTGAGCTTCCTAAGACAGACTAGGAAGAAGGACCCAGCAGTCTACTTCTGAAAGGAATTAGCCAGGGAAAACCTTATGAATAGCAGCCAAACATGGTCAGATATGGTGCTGGAAAGTAAGCCCCCCAGGTTACAAGGCACTTGGAAGACGACTGGGGAAGAGCTGCCTCCTCAAAGTAGTGTCGACCTTAACGTGGATGAAGTAAGGCTTCCAGGATCTTTGTTCGCTGATGTGGCATGACTCAGAATGAAAAGAAACAGTTGCAGACATCCATTAATAATTGGGGCATGGAATGTACAAAGCATGAATCTAGGAAAATTGAAAATTGTCAAAAATGAAATGGAACACATAAACATTGATATTCTAGACATTAGTGAGTTGAAATGGACCAGTTTGGGCCATTTTGAATCCAACAGTCATATGGTTGACTATGCTGTGAACAAAAGCTTGAAGAGGAATGGTGTTGCATTCATCATCAAATAGAACATTTCAAGATATGAAGTACAATGCTGTCAGTGATAGAATAATATCCATACACCTATAAGGAAGGCAAGTTAATACAACTGTTATTCAAATTTATGCACCAACCACTAGGGCCAAAGATGAAGAGATTGAAGATTTTTACCAGCTTCTGCAATCTGAAATTGATGAAACATGCAATCAGGAGGTGCTGATAATTACTAGTGACTGGAAGGGAAAAGTTGGAAACAGAAGAAGGATCTATAATTGGAAAATATGGCCTTGGTAATAGAAACAATGCCAGAGATTGCTTGATAGAATTTTGCAAGACTAATGACTGTTTCATTTCAAATACCTTTTAGAATGAACACAAATGGTGACTGTACACACAGACCTCAGAAAATTAGAACAAGTCCATGACAGCCAAAGTATGACCTTCATTATATCCCTCCTGAGTTTAAAGACCATCCCAAGAACAGATTTTGATGTGTAGATCACTAATGACCAAAGACCAGACGAATTGTGGAATGACATCAGAGACATCATCCATGAAGAGAGCAGGAGGTCATTAAAGAGACAGGACAGAAAGAAAAGATGAAATTGGAAGTCAGAAGAGACCCTGAATCTTGCTCTTGAACATTGAACAACTAAAGCAAAAGGGAGGAATGGCAAAGTGAAAGACCTAAACAGAAAATTTCAAAGAGCAGTTCAAGAAGACAGAAGAAAGTATTATAGTGACGTATGCAAAGAGCTGGAAATGGAAAACCAGAAGGGACGAACACGTTCTGCATTTTTCAGGTTGGAAGAGCTGAAGGAAAAAATTCAAGCCTCGAGTTGCAATAATGAAGGATTCTGGGGGCAGAATCAAGATAACATACTCCAAAAACTAAAGCCAGGACTGATAATTAAACAGAGCCTTCTGGAAACCCAGTGAGCCCCAGAACATGGCACAGGGCTGTCATTTTGGACTACATGCCACTGAACAGGAAAATTCTTCCCTGTCACTGACCCCTGTCCTTGTTGAATGGCAGGATCTCGCGAACTGAAGGTAACTACCCAATTTAACTTTTTTCCTTTGTGTTAGCCTGTGGCAATGATTGGGCTTAATTGGCAGCAAAGTTCTGCAGCACTGCTGACATGACCAGTGAGTGAAATAGCCACACTTTGAGAGCCCAGCTCTGGACTCTGAGCACTGCTGCCCCTCCACTTTCTTTCTGAACCTCCGCCATCGATTCGTCTATTTCCTAGCTGGCAGGAGAGCCTCTGCAGGACACCATCTTGTCTGACTGGGAGACAGAGCTACCCAAATGGAGGCCTCAGTAGGGGCTAATTCCCAGGCTAGGAGGCAGTGCCAGCTTGGGGAGCACTTCCTCAGAAGAAAAGCTGTGTTTAGCACAGTTTGCCCTTCGGGTAGGGCCTGACATCTGATGACAGCAGGGCAGTAGCCTGTCCATACTTTGAACTTGATCGCAGCATCTAGGGACAGATATAGAGGTGCCTCCATTGTCAGCTGGAAAGAGGGACTTGCATGACTGTTTCTGGAAGCTGTCAGATAGCTTTTACCTTTCAAAATAAGACTACCCAGAGAAATAACTGTGGTGCAGCCTGATGACATATCTTCGAATCTTGACTGACCCACAACGTAGGATCAGTTAACAGCCTCCAAGTGACTCCATAAGTAGGGTCGTGTCTTTGCCAGCCAGGAGGTGGATCCTGCTATCCCAGAGATTCCACTGGGCCCAGTTGCTGGAGTATGTAGAGGTAACTGGTGATCAACTTCTACTTCAGCTCCTATTAAGGCAACACCAGAGAAACTGAAAAACCTCTAGATGCCCAACAAGCAGTAGACCTTGGCCCTACACTTAAGGAAGAATCCGGCCATGGCTCCAGAAAGCTCCAAAAAAGAAGGAACCAAAGAACTTCCCAGATAAAGAAGTCTTAATGAAACTTTTGGTGGTCAGGTACAAAAGAATTATATATAGACCCCTCCTAGACATTATACAAAATTTAGTAGACCAAAATGAAAAATTAAGCAAGTTGTTTGAACTGATGGAACTCCAGCATTCTGAAATCTAACAGATCAATAATAAAATTAAAGCATCAGAAAACTCAGTTCAAAGCCAAGAGAATGGAATTGAACAAATTGAAAACAAACTTTCTGACTTGGGAGACAGAACTACTGGCATTAGCATTTTTGAGGAAAAATCAGAGAAAAGACACAAGAAAAGTGAAGAAGCATTAAGAAACATGTGGGACTGTGTCAAAAGGAACAATCTACAAATAATTAGAGTTCCTGAACAGAAAGGGTCACCTAAAAACACAGAGAGGATTGTTGTTGACTTGCTGACAGAAAACTTTCCAGAACTATGAAAGAAGAGAACATAGATATCCAAGATGCATATCGATCGCCATACAATATAGACCCCAAAAGAAAGATTCCAAGACGTATTATAATCAAGCTTAACAAAATGAAGCATAAGCAGAAACTCTTAAAGGCAGAAGACTCAAAACAAAGCTAGCATTCAGAGAGAAGTCCTATAGGCTTTTGTCTGACTTCTCAGCAGAAACCGTGTTGACACAGAGGCAATGGGGTGGCACATTCAAAGCCTTGAAGGAGAAAAACTTTCAACCAAGAATTATATGTCTTTCAGAACAGTCTTTCAAATACAAAAATGAAATTAAGACCTTCGCAAATAAACAGAAACACAGAGACTTTGTAAAAACCCAACTAAAGCTACAAGAAATACTGAAAGAAGCTTTTGGCTTAGAAGAACAAAACTATTAACTCTATATTTTAGGAGACAATACAGGACACATAATCCAGAAACCTACTCAGAGAAGACTCCAAACGCAAAGCTGTAATAGTGAAAGAAATAATCCAGTGATCATATCATGAAAACTATGATACCATCACATTAAAACAGGCATATATTACAGTAGTTGTAGTCCATCCAGATGGAGAGGAAGTTAATAAGATATTTAGAGGTTAAAATTGGTTTAAACATACATTATTGGGGGGATCATAGGGGAAGCAGCAAAGCACAACAAAGAAGCAACATATCAAAACAAGAAACGCAATACAGGAGTCTCAACAAACAGTGAAAAGGGTGAAAAATCAACCTATAAAGAAGAATGTCCCAGAACAGAATAGTAAGAGCAACAGAGAAAACATCAACACAGAAATAAATACAGCAAAATGACAGCACTAAACACCTATCAGTAATTACATTGAAAGTAAATGGACTGAACACTCCAGTAAAGAGATGAGAGGCATCTTGGGTCAAAAGACATGACCCATCTATATGCTGCTTACAAGAAATTCACCTTAGACTTAAAGATATGAACCAACTGAAAATTAAAAGATGGAATAATATATACCAAGCTAACAATATAAAGAAGAGCAGATGTGGCAATACTAATCTCAGATAAAATAGATTATACTGTAAAAAAATACTCAATAAAGACATAGAAAACCTTTCTGCAACAATTAACCAACTAGACCTCATCAACATATACAGAACTTCCTGTCCATTGTGTCGAGTGAAATTAGTCAGCGGCACAAGGACAAATACGGTATGAGACCCCTACTTCAAGGACTTGAGAACTGACTCATGTACAGAAGAAAAGACTCTTTGGCAGCTGCAAGGGAGGGGTGGGAGAGAGAGAAGGAGAGGGCTGGTTATAGATTTGATAGCTGATAGAAATTTGGTGAAATCAGTGACAGCACACATTAGAAAGAAGATCAATTTAACTGGACTTCAACATAACCTGAAAATTCTTCCAATCTTAACCCAATAGGTAAGGACAGAATAGTAGGGGCAGGGGCCTGGGGACCATGCTCTTAGAGGACATCGAGACCAACTGGTATAACTAACATACTGCTAAGAGAGTCCTCTCCAGCCCATATTGGTGAGTGACATCTGAGGTCTTAAAAGCTAGCAAGCTGCTATCTGAGATACACCAGTTGGTCCCAACTCATCTGGAACAGATGATCACCAAGGACAAAAACAACACAGAGGAAAGAGAACCCAGAAGACAGAAAGACCCATGTAAATGGGTGACTATATCAGCACGTGACCAGAAAAACCAGATAGTATGCAGCCACCTCTCCGGTAATAGCCGTGATGGAGCTCACAAAGTTGAGTCCCACTGGCAACATGAAAGTAAGAAGGGGTACACTCTGAGAAGTCCACTAAAAGACTGCAATTGATGGTCCAAAAGCCTAGGATTTCCCCTGGGACCATGGCCCCTAGACCTGAAGCTGACCCTAATCATAAATCATTACTGAGGTCAACTCCTCGGACAGGAATGGATTGGACTCGGCGACACAGAGTGACCGTATCATGTGTGCACTTCATGGTTGTATACATCTATAGGATGTCGCCCAACTAGCCTCTTATTAGAGGGGAGTGGAGAGGTTGGAGAATAGGGGATTGTTAAGAGGATATCACTTGTATAGAACAGAAAGGAGGAGTGAGCTGTTACCAGGCAAGGAGAGCAGTAGGAACTGCACATAGGCAGGCATGCGAATTTAAACCGAATTGTACACTTTCACTCAATCGCAATAAATAAAAAAATAAAAATAAAGTCAAGAATAGGTGTACATGCATAAAGTTCTAAAAAAATAAATAATGAAGGATTCTACAGGGAAACTATTAAATGACTCAAGGAATATCAAAAGAAGATGAAAGGAATACACAGAGTCGTCATACCAGAAAGAACTGGTTGATGTTCAGACATTTGAAGAGGTGGCATATGATCAAGAACCAATGGTCCTGAAGGAAGAAGTTGAAGCTGCATTGAAGGCATTGGCAAAAAAACAAGCCTCCAGGAATTGATGGAGTATCAAATGAAGTACTTTAACAAACTGATGCAGTGCTAGAAGTGCTCACTTATCTATGCCAAGAAATTTGGAGAACAGCCAGCTGGCCAACTGACTAGAAGAGATCCATATTTATGCCCATTCCAAAGAATGGTGATCCAAGTGAATGTGGAAATGACCAAACTATCATTGATATCATACACAAGTAAAATTTTGCTCAATAACATTCCCTAGTGACTGCAACAGTATATTGACAAGGAACTGCCAGAAATTCAGGCTGGATTCAGAAGAGGATGTAGAACCAGGGATATCATCACTGATGTCAGATGGATCTTGGCTGAAAGCAAATACCAGAAAAATGTTTACTTATGCTTCATTGACTATGCAAAAGCATTCGACTATGTGGATCATACTAAGTTATGGCTAACGTTGCAGAGAGTGGGAATTCCAGAACACCTAATTGTGCTCTTAAAGAATCTGTATATTGTTCAAGAGGCAGTCATGCGAACAGAACAAGGGGATACTGCGTGGTTTAAAGTTAGGAAAGGTTTGTGCCTTGGTTGTATCCTTACAGCATACCTTTTTAATCTGTATGCTGAGCAAATAATCCGAGAAGCTGGGTTCTGTGAAATAGAATGAGGCATCAAGATTGGAGGATGACTTGTTAACAGCCTGTGTTACACAGATGACACCACCTTACTTGCTGGAAGTGAAGAAGATTTGAGACACTTATTGATGAAGATCAAAGACCACAGCCTTCATTATGAATTGCACCTTAACATCAGGAAAACAAAAATCCTCACAACTGGGCCAGTAAGCAACATTGTCATAAAAGGAGAAAGGATTGAGGCTGTCAAAGATTTCATTTTACTTGGATCCACAATCAGTGCCCTTGGGAGCAGCAGTCAAGAAGCATCTAGCAGATTTGAACAGCTGATCTTTTGATTACTAGACATAGGAGGGAACATTTCTATAGTTGGAAAAAAGAAAAAAAAGGTTGATGATGCCCAAATCAAGAAAAATAATAAATAACAGAGTTTCTGAGAGGCGGTTTAAAGGACCCACTGACATGGAGATGATGATGCCGGACTGCCCATTTATGTGACACTTCTGTCAGCTGTCAGCAGCCCTGCTACAGGCATAAAAAAGACAGTTGTTTAGATTTTTCTCGAGTTGAGCTTGCCTCGCAGATGTCATAAAAAGAGAGGAGGAGATGAGGGCAAGAGTTTTGTAGGATGTTAGTAAAAGAAAACATTCTGAAAGGTGTATCCCTGTAGTATTTACCTGTGTTGTGGTGATCTTTAGATGTGGGGACAGTGACTAGTTTTTTAGAAGTTCTTTACTTTCTCATATTCTTCAAGTTTATTCTAAGTGTTCTGTAATAGAGAAAAATAATAAATCTAGTAGCAGTTTATAAATATTGTTTTATTTTTTCCTAAAATTGATCAATGAGAGATGGTATTTTTAAAGAATAATTTGTATGAAAAGTACTTACATGTCAATCATTTTCTGAATTGCAAAACTTAAAATACTAACGATTTTTGTTTAAAAATTACAGACACATTTTGTGCAAATGTGAAGTCCATAAGAAACTTTACAGCCTAATTTGTTTTTAATAAAGTTTATTTGATACTATACCCATACTCATGAAATGACAAGTATGTTAATACTAGTAATAAAAATGATGAAACATGGCAAAAACCATTTCTAGCCATAATATATTAAAATAAACAAACAAACTCATTGCTGTCAAGTCAATTCCTACTAATAGTGACCCTGGAGGACAGAGTAGAACTGCCCCATAAGGTTTCCAGGGATCAGCTGGTGGATTCAAACTGCCCACCTTTTGATCGGCCCCTGAACTCAACCACTGCACCACCAAGACTCCATAATAATATATTAATGACCTCCAATTACCCATGAAAGTATAGCTGCAACAGCAAAACCATTAACCTTTCTTTATTTGAAAAAAAGGGATTTCAAAATTTTCCTTCTCCATGAATAATTTTATTACTTCATTTTTAATATCTATATTCAATACTTAGTATAACCCACTGTCATCCAGTCAATTCCAACTGATAGCAACCGAGTAGGACTGCTCCATAGAGTTTTCAGGGGTTCCCTGGGGATTTGAACTGCCAGCCTTTTGGTTAGCAGCTGTAGCACTTAACTGCTGTGCCACCAGACTTCCAAATACTTGGCTTAGAGATCCTTTATTCTAATTTTGTTAATTTGGCAGCCTCTCTTGAGAGAAGAAAGTGATATGTGTATTTTTAAATACCTATGTAGAAATTCTCTAATACCTAAATTTTTGACATGTCTTAATGAACCCACTGGAAATTCTAGTTTTCCTAGAAAATAAGTTTTATTGTGTCAAAGTCTGATAAATCTCAAAGCTGGCTGCGCATCAGAAAAAGAAGCTGTTTAGAAACATGGAATCCTGGTGTCTGCCACTGTCTTCCTGAATCAGAATCTCCAGATTTGTAGCTTAAAGGTCTTTAATTTATTCCTCAGATATTTCTGATGTGTAGCTAGGTTTGACCACTTCTCTTCTACCAAAGTGTGGAAACATTTTTCTCGTATTGATCTCGTCTTTTGTGTTGTTATCATTATGAATAGGATATCTTTCTTAAGTGAGTTGGTGAGACCTTACTTTCTAGGCCTGAAATGCTTAGTTGGTGTAAGCAGTCATTTCCAGGGAGCGCAAATTTATCTGAGGTGTCCAACCAGTATATTATTACAGCTTTCTTTGAGATCATTAAAATACTGACTTCCATAAAGTGGGAGGAACATTTGTAAATTAAAAGAAGAATTAAAAACAGAAATTAGAATTCCTGGTTTCTAGTTTCTTCTACACTGTAGAAATATACAAATTATGTAAGTACAGTAATTTGGTAACTGAGTTATATTTATCTGATTAATTTCTCTTTTGTTAGTGTTATTTAGTTAGCTTATTTGTAAACTTTAATCATACTACTTGATTTTTGTAAGTTGTAAGTGGCATCCATGCATCCCACATTTCTGTTTTCATCCTGTCTCTCTTCAGTATATGTTAAAATATAATGTAGAGCGAATAAGAACTATCACCCATGTTAATCGAATGGTTTTCTTATATAGGTTCAAGCCAAATGTTACCAGCTTCTCCTCTCAGTCTTTCAGCATTCCAATCGTGCCCTTTCAACTCCCTACATCCATTCATTAGCTCCAATAGTGGTTGAGAAGCTAAAAGCTGTTGAAAGGAACAGACCAACCAATAACACAGAACTTGTAGCTGTTCAGGAAGGAATCAAAGTTCTTGAAACATTGGTTACTCTTGGTGAAGAACAAAACAGTAAGTATTTTCTTGTAAAAAGGCCAGTAGTCCAAAATACAGATCTATATTATACAAATCTTGTCATTAGACACAGGCTTTGCCACAGTAAGTTTACAAAGGAATTGTGTATTTTACTAGTGTAACATTCTGAGTTGATTTGTATTTTGATAAGCAGGAAGTACACTGATTTTTTTTGTGTTCTATGAATTCTGTTAAGAACTAGCAAGAATATGAATCTTTAATAGATTTTTTTAACATACTGTCTTTATGGTAGAGGTATAAAAGCTTTATAGCGACATTAAAAATAACTCATTACTTTTCATTTAATGAAAAACTAGCTACCATGTATATCTGTTTAACTGAAGACTTAACGTAGCTTAGTACCTACTTCTCTTTATTCAGTACTTCAGTCTTGATTTTATCATAATCTAATATTTGTGTTTAAAATGTAATTTTTAGTTACTGCAGAGAGAATATACTTTTTAAACTAATATCTTATGATTAAGCTGTTTCCAGTGTTTCAGGATCCTAAAAACTCTGAGATGAACATCCATGTACTGAAGTATTTGCACAGATCTTTTTAGTTTCAGATAAATTCATAAAGTGAAATTACTGGGTTAAGTTATTGCAGTAGTTCTTCTAATAAGTAGTGATTGTGAAAAGAAAATTAGTCTGACTTAATGAACAGCTGGTTGTAGGGAACAAGAAGAGGAGAACAGATTTGACTGTGTTGCCTCAGGAAAGCACAGAACCAGTGCCAGCCCTGGGAAAGTGAGGAGGAGGCCCTGCTATGAAGTAATTGTTCGGTTGAAATTGGACATTAATAGACTATCTGCTAAAAATTGTATGACTGACATCATGGGCCTGTATTTGGGAACACATCATAATTTTATCTGTATTATTTTACTCACTTGGTTATAAATTATGTGAAGATGAGGGCCAAATCTTACTCATTTTACAGTCCCACCAGTGAATTGACTGCTTTTTGCATAGTTGGTATTTCCAATAGGTTTGAGTTGTGTCAACCGTTGGGATCACTTTCTGAACAGGCACCCTCATTTAGAATTAAACTTAACATGAGCACAAGCAGGAAAGCAAGTTGTACACTTTTTTTTTAACTACTCCTGTATTTTAATTTTTAACTGTAGGAATGTTTATATAGTATACGTGAAACTAAATAATTTAGTAACTGGTCTTCAACAATGTCCATGAAATAACTCTATTCCAAATATGTGTCAATTAATTTCAAATATAAAATAACCAAAAGAGTCATAGTTTTAACTCGAGTAACAGATCAATATATAATATTAAGGATTAGTGAAATCTAGCAACAGTAAGCACCATCACAGTTTCTTCATTTTTTAATGGGCTATTTCTCTCAGCAGATGTTTTATAATATAAGAAGACTTTTCAAAGGTAAAATAGGCAATTGGTACTTTTTAAGTTACAACTACATTGAGGTATTTCTCAGCTTTGTTGAATCTTTGCAGTCTTTATCTCAAATGATAATTATAGGGTTTTAGTACCTAATTTTCTAATTGTGTTATCTACTCTTTTAAGTAGTAAAAGCATTATGTAGAGACCGTGAATTACATGATAGTGCTTAGTGGATACTTAAATAGTTTATGTGTTTGTTCCAATTAATTATAGAGTAAAACCCTTCCTTTTTAACTTGCTGTTGAGATTGTGTTTAGCACAGTGTACTGAAGATAATTTCATATTTATTTGATCATTCAAATTCTGTGATATTTTCATGAAAGTCAGTTCTTGTTATACAGCATTATTATCATTGTATTTTAGAGAAATTGAGCTAAACTAGTTGATTGGCAGATTTTCTTTAGACTTCCCTCTTAAAACATTAGTTTTTTAGCTTTTTTTCTCCCAAAAATTTAATATGGGGTGTGGGAGAAATTTCACTTAATTGGAAACTCCAGAGTAATTTCCAAGGGAAATAATGTATTTGTTCATTCACTCAACAAACAGTTATTGAATGCCTGTTCTGTACCCAACACTGTTCTAGACATCAAGGACTCAGCATGAAATAAAACACAAGGTGCTGATTGCAGCCTAGGACTTCACAGTCTAATGGGAAAACACAGACAATAAACTCTACCCTATAGCTATGTTATCTGTTTTATAGATAGAAGATTAAAATTTTATATTGATGTGAAAAATAATTACATCAATTTTAGATATAATAGTAAAACAAAATTATGAAATGTTACAGAGAAAAAAACACAGCAGAAACAGAGGGTAGTAGGTACAGGCAGGGTAGAACGGGAGACTTCACTCATGATCACTGTCCTTGGTGATATTAAATCCAAGGTGCTATTTTACGCCTGGGCTTTAATTTTATCTGTTGTCATTCTACCAAAATTAGCGTCAGTTAAAGGTATAGAAAGCATTACTCTTAACATTGATTTTAAAAGAATCCAGTATTATATATAAAGGGTTTGTTTTGTTTTTTTGAGAAAGATATCAGCTTTAATGGTATCTCTGTTTCAGGATGGATTTGTTAATATGGGTGTAAACAAAGAGACACTAAAAGGAGATTAAACCTCTAAACAAATCATTTTTAAGGGCTTGAGATTTCTGTCATCTGGAAATGCATTCTTTTTTGTTGTTTTTTTAACCTTAAGTTTTATATATTCCTTTATTTTTGAGGGATTTTTTTCTCACTGTAGAGTTTTCTGAATGATGGAATGAGACAATTATTGCATTACTACTGAAAAAGAAGGAAGTGCCTGGTTCTAATTAAATAATGGCAAATAGATGCTTCCCAGGGTTCTGCCCCTACTTTTAACCTCCCTGTTCTGGAATACCCTTTAAAACTTTTTTCAGAAGTAACATTCTCAAAATAACATTCTGCCAGATGACAGGTGTAATGGATTTTATTCCTTGTTAACCTCTGACCAGTTGTTTTTTTAATAAATTAATGTAAATATAAAATACAGAATATTAACAAACATGGGTCTCCAGCTCTAGTAGCCTGACCATTTAGTAAATGTTTAATATTATGAGTTACCCTTGAGATCTCAGGTTGTGCATGTTTCCTTATATTTTATTATCACTCAGACTACCGTTATAGTTGCCTTGTTTTAAAATTCAGTTTTGTTGTGATGTTCAAATTCTTCATATGTTACTTTTGTTATTCACAGGAGTCCAATTACTTGCTCTTTTAGTTCCAACGTTGATCTCATACCTGCTAGATGAAATTTCTTTTTCCTCGGCAAGTACAGCTTCCAAAGATCTTCATGAGTTTGCCCTCCAGAACTTAATGCACATTGGACCTCTGTATCCCCATGCTTTCAAGACGGTGATGGGGGCTGCTCCTGAGCTGAAAGTGCGTCTGGAAACAGCGGTGCGAGCCAGCCAGGCCAGCAAGGCTAGAGCCGCTGCACGGCAGCCTGCCCCTGCCACCTGCTCGGCCCCAACAATTAAGCTGAAAACAAGCTTTTTCTGAGTTTGTCTCCACAAGTTTGTTGGCTAGCAGCTGATCAGCAGTGTCATCCCATGCTCTGGATCTGTTGTTGGTATGTTGGGAATGTAGTGCTCCCAGGTATGCTCGACGAGATAGCGCACACGTCACTGGCTGATTTTTCAGGAGTAGTTATTTTTATCATGTAGTAAATATGTTTTCATTTTTGTCCCAGTAACATGTCTCTTTTGTTAATTTATTTTGAGACTCTGAGCCATGATTTCTCAATTTAAATTCTGAAAATACGATTGTATCATGTAGTTGGACTGTCTGTTGATATTGTCAGAAAGACATAGGTGAGAATTCAGCATCTGTCAGGAAAAAGTTTTGACTGAAACACAAGCGAAATTTAAATTTTAAGTTACCACGACAACAGAAAATGTTTTTGTGGCATATGTGATATGAAAGAAGTCACATTTTTTAGCATTTCTCAAACTGTCCTTACTTTGCTGATGGATCTTTATACTTGCATATTAAATTACTAAATTATTCTCATGTGTATTTTAATTGTTAATTGAATTAAAACTCTCATTTAAAGGTCCATTAAAATGTTTCAGCTGTGCTATAATGTTCTGCTTTATTATTATTATTACTGGTTAAAATTGGGCTTCCATTTTGTAATTATAGACATTCAAGTTCTAGCTATGATGGTTAGTTTTGCTCATCAAATATTTATTGAGAGCCTATTGTGTATAATGCATCAAGCTGATTGCTGCAAAGTATACAAAAATGAAGTAGACATAATTATTACAGTTGTGCCAGTCTGTCATGCAGTGGGAATTTCAACCACATTAAATAGACAACTGATGAAATGAATGTCTGCCACATCACTTAGCAGATTTTAAACACCAAGTTTTGCCAAACAGTGTTACGTAGACTGAGTTAGCAAAAAGCATGTCAGTTTCTTGAATTCCTTATTCTCCCTCAGACTGTGGTCAGCAAGCAGCTCCACATTCCCTTACCTTTCTGCCCTGACCACTCCTTCTGCTACCCCAATGAGGGGCTTTCTCTTACCCTTTTCTTGCGGAATTGTGTTTCTACAGGCTTTTTATTTTTAATTTCAGAGTGACTTTTCCAAAGTGATTCCTGTTTGACAGCTTCACTCAGGTACAGTTTGTAGAACATACAGTGTACCCATTTGAAGTGTACAGTTCATTGGTTTTTTATTATATTCACAAAGTTACACAAAAGTTGCCAAGTGTTTTAGAATATTTTCATCATTCTAAAATGAAACTGTGTACTCTTTAGCTGTCACCTAACAAGCATACTGTTTCTCCAGCCCTAGGCTACTACTAGTCTAATTTCTGTCTCTATCCCAAAACAAAAGCCACTGCTGTCAAGTTGATTCCTACTCGTAGCAGCACTATAGACAGAGTAGAATTGCCCCATAGAGTTTCCAAGGAGCACCTGGCGGATTTGAACTACCAGCCCTATGGTTAGCAGCCACAGCACTTCACTACTACACCACTGGGATTCCTTCTGTCTCTCTAGATCCTCTTATTTGGGACATTTTACGTGAACTGAGTCACATAACATGTGATCTTTTGTGACTGGCTCCTTATAACTAGCACCATTGTTTCAAGATTCATTGGTGTTATAGTATGTATCAGTACTTAATTCCTTTTATGTCTGAATAATATTCCTTTGGGTGGATATACCACATTTTATTTATCAGTTCACTAGTGGATGGACATCTGGGTTTCCACCTTTTGGCTAGTGTCAGTAGTGTTACTTAGAGCAATAATATGCAAGTGTTTGTGTGCCAAGTCAGCCAAGTGCCGTCGAGTCATGTAGATGCATGTTTTCATTTCTCTTGGATATATACTTAGGGGTGAAAATGGTCAAATGGTAACTCTGTATAACTTTTTAAGGAACTGCCAGATTGCATTTTGGTTTTGGGTTTTCCCCACATGCATGTGTACATGTAAGTGAGCCCTTGTCATTCATCTTTTTATAGATCGTGTTTATTTCTGCCTTGGCTATTTTCTCCTGTTTTGGTACCTCCCAGGCTTTTTCCACAGGATATTCTACAGGATACATGAACAACAATTCTCTTTCCTTTCTGCCTACATCCTTCTCTCTCTTCTCTGTCTTTCAGTGTATCTTTGAAGATCTTTGAGCCCTTTTGAGCCACTGACAACTTCAACTTCCAGTTTTTTATGATCTTATCTAGCAAAGGAAGGTATCCTTGAAGAATTATTAATTATTTTTACTGCCCAACTATGAAGTTTTTCTTACCCTAAATCATATATATTTGATGTTGAATGCCTAACATCAATGAAACTCAAAAGAGAAGTCAGTGAAGCCACTAGATTCTTTCTGTAAGTTTTAATAGCATAAGAAGTAAAATAACTTCTGTGTGCTTTCTAAGTTCTTGTTAATGTTATAATTTGAATTCTTAATTAGGGAAAACTAAAGTCAAGTGCCCCTGTTGTAAATTAGGTTTCTGCCATCAACTAGGGATAGAATGTTGAGCAGCCTAACCCTGTTGGCTGCTCTATAACATGACAGCAAAATTTTTTAGGTAGATTTGTCCATCTAAAAAACTACATGTATGTCTGTATTTGTCTTGCATATTTTTATCAAAATCTTTGGCAGATTCTCTAGTCCGACAAGTAGCTTTTACGTGTCCGTAAAATTACTATCTTTTATATTTTAGGCATCGTTCTCTAGAGAAACAAAACCAATGAAGCCAGCCAAGCCAAGTGCTGTCGAAGGGTATATATATATGTTAATATTATAATATATATATGTACACATATATATGTATATATGTATACAGACAGATTTATTTGAAGGAAATGGCTCATACAGTTGTGGAGGCTTGCAGGTCCCAAATCTGTAAGTCAGGTGTCAGGCTGGAAGCTTCTCCTGACTCAGGTGGTTGCAGGGGCTGACAAACCCCAAATCAGCAAGTCACATGGCAGGCTGTTGGTTCCTGTCCCAAGAGCCAGAGATCCAGGGATAATAGAGTCAGATGTAGAAACTGGAGAGAATGAGCTTTGCCAGAACATCCACATATATTAGATACAGGCCTGACCCCAAAACAACCCCTTTCAACTGAGTGGCCACTCACTTCAGATCATAGAATGGAGGGTGATTACATCATATCTGCCAAACCACTGAGAATCATGGTCTAGCCTACTTGGCATATGACCTTAACTATCACACTTTAACAGTTTAAGACATGAACATGTAATCCAGATGCAGCAGTTAAAATATTGTAGTTTAATAAGAACCACCGTTTCACAACTGTTGTGTGCCTGCCATTGTAATGAACACTTTTTATTCATATCCATTTTCATTAAAACAACCTGGAATGATGGATACAATTAGCTTAATGGTTAAAACAGTTCGTTATGTAAATTACCATGCCTTACCTACTTATCATTCCTCGTTAGAATGTACTTTTTAGGTTGATTCCAGAAATGGCTTGAGTACAACTATAAATAAATTTCTTAATGTTTTCTCTCAGATAGATTCTTTTAAAACCTGATTTAGTTATTACAAACTCATATCTAGCTCTCTCATATCTAAAAGCTTATGAAATTATAGACGCCACAGAATTTAAATCAGAATGTCATGTTCTGATCACAGTTTAGAACAATTATCCCAAGCTAACTTTTTGGTACTGACACTGAGGAAAAAATACAAAAATCATGCACGTTCAAGTGCATATGTAAGTGCAGACACAAGTACATGTTTTTTTCCTTCAGGAATTTACTTACACCCATTATCCCCTATCTTTAATTCTCTACCTTTTTTTGCCGTTAGAATTTATGAGTTTCCATTTTGGGTATTGTTTTTCTCATGTATGTAGACTTCGTGTTTTTTCCCCTGCACTAGTCAAAGAATTCATGGAAATGTTAGTGAACTTTTTTGGTCTTTTCAGCTTCTTCCCAACTCTTTTGCTGTTATGTAGGCAATTTGGGAGACAAAAAGGTCTTTTAAGCTTGTCTGGTATGAATACAAGTAAAATCAGAGGAAATGGAACAGTCAATTTTATACCTGGTTACAAACTAATAAATTTAATTATAAATTATGCATCCATTAAAATTTTGGGAAAATTATCACAAACCACTATGCAGACTAAATTAAGGTTCTTGTCTCTGTCCTACAGTTGTAATCATCCTGCAGGTAGGTAAGATGTTACATCCTGCTTTTCCCTGCTTATTTCATAAACATTTTCCCATATTACATTTTAATGGCTATTTGATAGATGTACTATTGTTGATATAGCCATTACCCTGTACAAGTGTACTTTTATTTCCAGTTTTTAAATTTTTTATAAATAATGCTGCATTTGAACTTTTGAAAATGAAACTTGGTAGATTAGTTCCTTAATATAGATTCCCTAGGGGTGTTACAAAAGCACAAGTTTGAATTTTGATACAAAACTGCTGAATTTTAGAAAGTGATAATTTTTTAAATAAACAGACATGAAAGTGAAATTGGGTCATTATTTGCCATATTCCAAGAAAATGCCTAGAAGCACCTTTAAGTTTTCATAAACATTTTGATACATATAAACTATTTTTTTTAAGTGGTTCTTCAGTTGACTCTAAATCATGATGAAGGTAGTAGAAAGATTAATGACATTTGGGCTTTTAATAAAAATGTGCTTTTCAAAACAAAGCAAAGCCAGTTGCCTTCTGACTCCTAATGACCCTATAGGACAGAGTGAAACTGCACACATTGAGTTTCCAGGGAGTGTATGGTGGATTTGAACTGCTGAACTTGTGATTTCAAAACAGGGAAGGTGACAGTCCTACTCTACATACTGCAGTACTCCAAGGAGAGGGGTTCTGTCAGAGGATCAGCTTCAAATGACAAATGTCAACATTGGTGACAAACTGGAATGCATATGCAGCCAGGTCATATGGAGGGCCTGAGGGTGAAAGGGGGGAACACCCAGTCCTCAAATCGTTACAGAATTGTAAGGAGTCCTAAATACTCAAAGCAGTCTTGAAAAAGCACAGAATAACACTCGCTGTTTTAAAAATATAAGGCTACAGTAATCAGAAGTGTGGTGCTGATGCAAGATATACAGACCGATGAAATATGTAGCAGTGGAATATTACTCAGTCATAAAGAGAAAGTCCTGATGACAAAGTCACCTATGACATTGGTGAACTTTGAAAACCTCATGCTAACTGAAATTTTTTGATCAATATTTTATGATCCGACTTGCATGAAATGTCTAGATCAGGAAATGCCAAGAAACAAATGTTTATTAGTGATTACCAAGGAAATTACTGTGTGAGGAGTACTAGGTATCTGCTTGGAAAGATGAGAAACTTTCAGAAATGAACAGTGGTGATGATTGCACAGCAGGGTAACTGTAATGAAAGTCACTGAACTGTACCCTTAAGACTGGTCAGAACAGCAGTTTTCCAGTATATGTTTTACCATTATAGTACTAAAAGGACCAAACTAAAAAAGGAGGTTGGGGGGGGGTGTGGTCATTATCTTCAAATAGTAGAGGAGATAGCAGACCTGCACCAGTGGGTCACTGTTTCAAATAAGTGGTTCACAATAAAACAAAAGAATTTTTTTAAAGATTTGTTAAAAAAATAAATGCCTCATAAGAATGCATTTCTTGACCCTATATACGTACAAAGAAAACTTGAAATTCCTGTCTATCAAAAGTTTTGTGATAATTCTCTAATAAGGCATCTTATTCATTCATTGGTCAAATATTTATGGATCTGGCATGAGTATTCAAGGATAATAGTGAACAATCAGACAGAAAATCTGCCACAGGAGGTTCTGTTTTGGGAGAGGGATGATGACACTAAATAGTCACAGGTTGTGATGAGTAATAGGAACAGTATGAGGTATGATGCATTAGACAGTAATGGGCAAAGAGTCTTCACCTCCCTTCTGCACTTGAGATCTGCTTCTTTGATGTTGGCAACTCTCAATTCAAAGTTAAAATCCAGTTTACTTTTAAGGCTGAGAGGCTTATATTTCTCCCTGAAAATTTCTCTGTTGAAAAACCTCTTTTTTCTAACTTACATTGTAAGTTAGAACAGAGCAGCCTCTTTGCTACCCAATAAGCAGAGTCTTCCACCCTTGAGAGTCCACCTGGGGCAAATCACTAGAGTGACAGAGACAACTGGTGACCAACAATTCTCTTAAATGCATTATCAGAGAAATCAAATAGCGTCTAGATGGCACACAGGCAGCAGACCGTAATTAATCATTTAAAGAAACAACCTTCAGATGCTCCAGAAAATTCCCTAAAGATTTAAAAAATTTCCCAGATGAAGAGGCCTTTCTGAATCTAACAGAGGTTGAATACAAAAGAGTTATATATAAAACCCTCCTAGAGATTAAACAAAATGTAATAGAACAAAATGAAAAATTTGGTAAACTATTTGAAAAGCTAGAACATCAGTGACCTGAAATACATCAGATCCAAAGCCAAAAGAGTAGGATTGAACAGCTGGAAGTTAGAATCAGTGACCTAGAAGACAAAGTAACTAATGCCAGCATTTATGAGGTAAAATCAGAGAAAAGAAGTAAGAAAAATGAAGAAATGTTAAGAAACATACAGGACTCCATGAAGAGGAATAATTTATGTTTAATTGGAGTTCCTGAACAAGAGAGGATTAATGACAACACAGAGAGTATGGCTGTAGAGATGCTGACAGAAAACTTTCCTGAGATTATGAACAAAGAGAACATAGGTATCCAAGATGTTTATTGAACACCGCAAAAGTTAGATCCAAAAAGAAAGACACCAAAGCATACTGTAATTAAGCTTAATAAGCTAAAACACAAAGAGATGCTTCTGAAGACAGCAAGGCTCAAATCAAAACTAACATTCCAAGGGAAACCCTGTAGACGTTCATGTGACTTTTCTGCTGAAACAATGCTGGCTAGAAAACAACGGGCAGACGCATTCTAAGCCCTGAGTGAGAAAAACTTCCATCCTAGAATTATTTATCCTGCAAAATTGTGTATCAAACATAATGATGAAATTAAGACTTTTGAAAATAAAGAGAAATTTAAAGACTTCATAAAAACTAAACCAAAAATTACATGAAATACTGAAAGAGCTCTTCCCTAAATGTATGTTTTAGGTGATATTTCAAGGCATTTCATCCAAATTTCTCATCAGTTAAGGAAGGCACAAAACTTCACCAAACCAAGCCAAAAGCTACAGTATTACAACAAGGGAATCCATGATCATATCATGACAACAATAATACCATCACATTAAAAGTGGGATACACTACAATAGTTACAGTTGTTTTTGATGCAGAGAAACTTTCAGACTTAAAATTGAGTTCAATAAATATATGTTAAGGGGGATTATGTATGTAGTCGTAAAACAGATTAACAATATATCATTTGTAATTAAATGCAATACAGGAGTCTCAACAAATATAAAATCAAATGCCATCCATAAAGAAGAATGTTTCAGAACAGATTAATAAGAACAACAGAGATATCATCAACATGAAAATAAACATATCACAATGACACCACTAAACACATACCTATCAGTAATCACATTGAATGTAAATGTACTGAACACTCCAGTAAAGAGACAGCGAGTGATATCCTGGATCAAAAGACATGATCCATCTATACATTGCTTACAAGAAACACATCTTAGACTTAAAGAACAGATTGAGAATTGAAGGTTGGAATAATATATATCAAGCTAATAATACACAAAAATGACAGCAGGTGTGGCAATATTAATCTCAGATAAAATAGACTTTAATGTAAAATCCACTATTGTAGACAAGGCTGGTCACTATTGCTGAAAAGTTCAATACTCAAGCCAGACTTAACAATATTAAATATTTGCACACCCAACACCAAAGCACCTAAGTACACTGAGCAAATACAGCATTGAAAAATGAGATTGATCATTCCACAATAATAGCTGGAGACTTTAACACTCCCCATTCAGTTAACGATAGACCATCCAGAAAAAAGCTCAGTAAAGATACAGAAGATCTTATTACAACAATCAACCAACTTGACCGTATCAACATATACAGGTCTTTTCATCCATCAGCAGATAAATACACCTTCTCCAAAGCACATGAAACATCCTCCAGAATAGACCATGTGTTAGGTCATAAAACAATTCTCCATAAAATCCAAATCACTAATTTATTGCATAGTACCTTCTCGGACCACAGAGCTATAAAAGTTGAAATCAATAACAGAAAATTCCTAGGCAAAAACTCAAACTTGTGGAAACTGAACAACATTTCACTCATAAAGCCTTGGGTTATAGAAGAAATTAAAGACACATTAAATAAATGTATGGATTCAAATGAGAATGAAAACACATCCTACCAGAATTTATGGGATACAGCAAAAGCAGTGCTCATAGGTCAGCTTATCTCTATAAATGCACATTTCTGGAAAGAACAAAGAGTACAAATTAAAGAATTAACCTCACAGCTTGAACAAGTAGAAAGAGAGCAACAAAGAAACCCCTCAGACACCAGAAGAAAACAGATTATAAAGATTAGAGCAGAACTAAATGAATTAGAGAATAGAAAAACAATTGAAAAAATTAACAAAACCAAAAGCTGGTTCTTCGAAAAGATCAACAAAATTGAGAGATTGGAACTCTCCTACACTGTTGGTGGGATTGCAGAATGGTGCAACCTCTTTGGAAAGCAATTTGGCGTTACCTTAAAATAATGAATATAGATATACCACCCAGTAATTCCTTTGCTTGGAATATATCCTACAGAATCAAGGTCATTCACACCAAGTGATACATGCACCCAAATGTTCATTGCAGCACAGTCCATGATAGCAGAAAGATGGAATCAACCCAGATGCCCAACAGAAGAATGGATAGGTAAACTTTGGTATATGTACTCAATGGAGTACTATGCATTGCTAAAGAACAACGGTGATAGCAGGAAACATCTCTCAATTTGGTCTCCACTGGAGGACATTATGTTGAGTGAAACTAGTCAGCGACAGAAGGACAATTACTATATGAGACCCATACGATAAAAACTTCAAAGCATGCTCATACATACAGAAAAGACTCTTTGACAGCTACAAGGGTGGGAAGGGTAAGAGGGCGGGTCGGCGGGAGGGCAGGGAATGGGGGTTTAGAATAGATAGTTGTTAGAAATTTGGTTGGGTGAAATTGGTGACAGTACCCGTTAGTAAGAAGATCAATATTAATGGGACTTCGACACAACTTGTGTACTCCTCCTGTCTTAACCCAATATTGTAAGCACAGAGTATGTACACTTCCATTTTTTATTTAATAAAAAAAAGTTAAAATCCTTGCTTCCTTATCTAAACCTGCTTTTCAATCCATGATCTCCCGATATGCACTCTACTGTCTTACCCTGTTGCTTGCCATAAATCTTGATACCATCACTGACGTCCCATTTTCTCCCCACTATACCTAGTTCATCACCAAGTCTCCTACTTACCTTACTAAACCATTCCATGTGTCTTTACTGCCATCATTTGCACTCTGGTCCAAGTAACCACAAATTCGATACAGCAGACAGTGTCAGTTTCCTTGGGTTGGATATTAGCTGTCACAAACTGTATGACCTCAGGCAAGTCATTTATCTTCTTTCTGCATCAGTTTCTGCATTTGTATATTGAGAATAACAATAGCTACCTACAGCTCGTGGGTTAATTAACATATTTAAAGGACCTCAGAATAGGGCCTAGCCCTTAGAAAACAGTTTAGAAATCTCTGCTAATATCCCGTTTTTCACTAACAAACCAAATAATCTTTATAAATGTAAACCTGATAACCTGCTGAAAACTCTTCAGTTGGTTTCCTCAGCATAAAGTTAAAACTGTTTGAAGTGACCCTTAAGGTCCTGTGTAACCTGGCCTCTCCCTACTTCCCCTTATTTTATTTCATGCATATAGCTATGGTGCCATAGCAGTGTCCCAATCTTAGCTGAAGATAGTGTTAATACTTACCTCACTGGGATGCTCTAAGGCCTAAATAAATTAAGATACGTAAAATGTATTATTTTTTTTGAGTAAATGCTCAACAATTATTAACTATAAAATAATGGCTATCAATTTTTTCTTGTTGTATGTCAACTATATTGGATTTCTTTTAGCATATCAAATGTGTTACATAGCTTTATTTCTCAGGGTGTTTGAAATTTGTTTAAAAAACTCCATTCCACTCTCTGCTTCTAAATAATTTGTATTCTTCTTTCCTATTTTAATCTGGTTACATTCTTATTAAAATGTTCCAGCATTAAGTTATCATTGCCACACACCAATGATCATTTCATTTTTTTTGCAGATGGATATCCAATTTTGCCAGCACCATTTGTTAAAGAGACTTTTTTTACCCCAGTTTACAATCTTAGGGCCTTTGCTGAATATCAGTTGTTCGTAAGAGTATGATGGCATCTCTGAGGTCTCAACTCTGTTCTATTGGTCTATATGTCTTTGACTACTCTAGAAGTGTGATAGGTTCTAAGACTGAGTAGTGTAGGGCTACCCACTGTGTGCCTCTTCTTCAGTACTGCTTTGCTTATCTGGGGGTTCCTCCTTTCCAAAGTTGGTGATTTGTTTCTCCATCTCATTAAAAAATGTCACTGGAATTTGTGTTGGGATTGCATTGTATATGTAGATCACTTTGGGCAAAATAGACATTTTCACAGTGTTAAGTCTGCCTATCCATGAGCAGAGTAGGTTTCTCCATTTATGTCTCTCTCAGTTTCTCGAAGTAAGATCTTATAGCTCTTTTTGTATAGGTCTCGTATTTCTCTAGTTAGATTTATCCCTAGGTATTTCTTCTTGGGAGCTCTAGTAAATGGTATTGATTTGGCGATTTCTTCTTTGATGATCTCTGTTGGTATAAAGGAATCCTACTGATTTACTTATGTTTATCTTGTGTCCTGATACTTTGCTGAACTCCTCTATTAGTTTTAGTAGTTTTCTTAATGGTTTCTTTAGGATTCTCTGCATATACAATCATATCATCTGCAAATAAGGAGATTTTTACTTCTTCTTTGCCCATGCAGATTCCCTTTATTTCTTGGTCTTGTCTAATTGCTCTGGCCAGAAGTTCTAGTATGATGTTGAATAGAATTGGTGAGACTGGGCATCCTTGTGTAATTCCCGTTCTCAAGGGGAATTCTTTATTCTCTCTCCTTCAGAATGACGTAGGTGGTTGGCTTTGCGTAGTTGCCACATATTGCATTGAAGAATTTCCCTTCTGTTCCTATTGTGCTGAGAGTTTTTAGCATGAATGGGTGTTGGATTTCATCAAATGCCTTTTCTGCATCAGTTGAAAAAATCAGGTGATTCTTAACATTTGTGTTGTTTATGTGGTTGATCACATTAATTACTTTTCTGGTGGTGAACCAGTCTTGCCTCCCTGATAAGAATCCAACTTGATTGAGTTGAATTATTTTTTTGCTATGTTGTTCAATCCTATTGGCAATGATTTTCTTCAAGATTTTTGCATCTAGGTTCATGAGTGATACTGGTCTTTAATTTCCCTTTTTTGTGGGATATTTCCCTGGCTTTGGTATCTGGGTTATCCTGGCTTCATAGAAGGAATTTAGGAGCATTCCATCTCTTTCTGTGCTGTGAAATAACCTCAGTAGTATTGGAATTAACTCCTCTTTAAAAGTTTGGTAAAATTCTTCGGTGAAGCCATCTGGGCCAGGACTTTTTTTGGTTGGTAGTTTTTTGATGACTTTTTCAATCTCTTCCTTTGTGATGGGTTGCGTTATTTGTTTGTTCTCCTGTTTTTCTTTTGTAAATTTAGCCAGTAGTTTGTCAATGTGTTGATCTTTTCAAAAAACCAGCTTTTGGTTTTGTTAATGTTTTCAATTGTTCTTGTATTCTCTAATTCATTTAGTTCTGCTGTAATCTTTATTATCTGTTTTCTTCTGAGCTGGCTGAGCAGTTCATCTGTTGCTGTCTTTCTACTTGTTTAAACTGTAGGGTTAATTCTTTGGTTTGGGTCCTTTCTTCCTTCCAGATGTGTACAAATATAGAGATAATTGACCTTGAGCACTGCTTTGGCTGTATCCCATAGGTTTTGGTAAGATGTGTTTTCATTCTCATTTGATTCCATAAATTTATTTCATCCTTGATTTCTATAAGCCATGGCTTTTTGAACAAGGTGTTGTTCAGTTTCCATGAGTTCAAGTTTCTACCTGTGTGTTTTCTGCTATTGATTTCAACTTTTACAGCTTTATGATCTGAAAAGATGCTTTGCGGTAATTCAGTGATTTGGATTTTGTTGAGATTTGCTTTATGTCCTAACACATAGTCTATTCTAGAAAATATTCAATGTGCGTTGGAGAAAAAGGTATACTTATCTGTTGATGGATAAAAGTTCTGTATATGTCAGAGGTCTAGTTGATTGTCACAATAAGATCTCCTGTGTCTTTACTGAGCTTTTTTGTGGATGTTCTGTCCATTACTGAAAGTGGAGTGTTGAAGTCTCCAATTATTATTATGGAGTGATCTATCTTATTTTTCAATGTAGTCAGTATTTATTTGATGTATTTAGATGGTCTAGTATTGGGTGCATAAATATTTAATATTGTTAAGTCCTGCTTGTGTATTAAAGCTTTCAGCAATAAACAGTGACTGTCCTTGTCTGTGATGGTGGATTTTACATTAAAATCTATTTTATCTGAGATTAGTATTGTCATACTTTCTCTTCTTTGTATATTGTTAGCTTGGTGTATACTGTTCCATCCTTTAATTTTCAGTTTGTTCATATCTTTAAGTCTAAGGTGTATTTCTTGTAAGCAGCATATAGATGGGTCATGTCTTTTGTTCCAGGATATCACTCGTTGTCTCTTTATTGGAGTATTCAATCTGTTTACATTCAGTGTAATTATTGATAGGTATGTGTTTAGTGCTGTTGTTTTGACGTATTTGGTTTTGTGTTGGTGTTTTCTATGTTGCTTAACCGTGGTTATGGTTTAAGTTATCCTGTCCTACTGTGATTTGTCTGTACTGATTCCTTCAGCTTTAGTGCAGTCAGATGATTGGTCATAACATTAGTTTTGAGTTCATGTAAAAGAGTAAACAAATTGGTTGAAGCTGTTCCTATTTTTGTTACTTGATGTCCTACACCTGGGGGATAGGGGCAAGATCGAGGGCATCTGGGAAAAGAGATAACATAGATAATGGTAGAATTGTCCATTATAGAGAACAACTGCAGGGTTATAATGAACATTTACTAGACAACAGGAGCTTACTGAGGGCCTGCACACTACAGGGAGAGATGAAATACATGGACACTAGGTTCAATTCTGTATTTAAAATGGTGTAAACTATAGGTCTTTAAAAATTAAGACAAAAATATACCAGACTCCTTTAACCTCATTCATTTTTCATACTTTTCTGGCACAAGACCCAGACTGCCCCTCCTATGTTTATTAAAAAACAGTATGTCACATCTGAACCCTTTGGAAATGCAGTTTATGTCTAGGAATCTCAGATGGATGTTTAAGGAGGCCTGGTAGCACAGTGATTAAGTACTCAGCTGCAAACTCAAAGATCAAAGGTTTGAACCCATTAGCCACTCCTCAAGAGAAAAATGTGGTCTGTTTCCATTTCCAAATACTTAAATCCTTGGAAATCCTGTGTAGCAGTTCTACTCTTGCCCTAGTGGGTCACCATGAGTTGGATTCAACTTGAAGAAAATCGGTTTTGTTTGCTGAACTATTCTAAGCAATTCAGGCATAAATGAGATACAGTGTCTTCTATCAAGATAGTGACTGCACCTGGAAACGGGCACAGCTGGCAGGAATGGCCAGTTCCCTATAGATAAAATAATTTTCTGTAATTGCTGATTACATTCATTGCATAAATGTAGGAAGAGGGCCACATAGTTCTCTTAGGCTGGTCATCTAGAGAAGGAAAACCAGTGAGGCATGTGAGCTCTGACAGTTAAGTTTGTGAACTCATCCTAGAAAAAAATGCTATATACCTTATTGTTGAATATTACTGTGGTCACTTTTAGAATCCTCCCCTTGGGAAGCTATGCACTAATGCCAGCACCTAGTCCACCCTTCAAAGCAATTTTGGAACTCTTTTTGTGGAAAAACAAAACATCAGAGCTGTTGTTGTATTACACTTGATGTCCTGAATATCATCAAAATGTCTTCCTTTCAATATTTCCTTTATCTTCAGGTGAAGAAAAAAGTCACTGGGGGCCACATCAGGAGAATAGGGAGGATGTTCTGATGCAGTTACTTGTTTACTGGCTAAAATCACCATCACAGATGGTACCATGTAAGCTAGTACATTGTCTTGATACAAAGCCATGAACTGTTGGCAAAAAGTTCCGGTTGTTTTTGTCTAACTTTTTCATGCAGCCTTTTCAGTACTTGCAAATAGTAAACTTGTTTAACTGTTTGTCCTGTTGGTATAAATTCATAATGAATGATCACTCTGATAACAGAAAAGGTTAGCAAGATTGTTGGGACTCTTGGACTCACAGAACTTTTTTGGTCATGGAGAACTGGCTGACTTCCATTGTGCACTTTAACGCATTGTTTCAAGGCCATGTTGATACAACTGTGTTTCATCACCAGTGATTACATGCCCCAAAGCATTGGCTTGTGTCTCCAGAAGGTCTTGGCAAACTTTGACTCCCCTTTACTTTTGTTCATTGTTCAGCTCCTTCAGGACCATTTTTGCATATATCTTTCTCATGCCAAGACTTTCAGTTAACATTTTCCTGTTTCTCTACCAATGTTTACTTTGTCTGCTATGCTTTTCACAGTCAGTCAATGATTTTGACACACAATTCAACAAATTTTTGCAATGTTTTTGCCAATTCTGCTCATTACTGGCCACCCTGACCTTCTTCATTGGTGATGCTCTCCCTCCTCTCAGAAAAAGAAAGTTTAATCCATTTGTACACTGCTGTTTTCTTCATGGCATTATCCCCACAAACTTGAACTAACATGTCCCTGATTTCACTTCCACTCCTGCGAAGTTTATCAAAAAATTTAAGGTTGGTTCATTACTCTAATTCAAGGTCCAACATTTTCACAATGGCACACAAAAACATACAACAACAATAATGAATGCCACTCAGTAAGACACTGCCACACGTCAACCTGAACACACTATGAGACACTGATATGCCAAAGTTTATGAAACCTCACCAAGTTGTTTGTACAGTGCTGCCAACATAAGCACACAGTGGCAAGTTCATGAACTCAGTTGTCAGACCTTCTGTGTGTGTGTGTGTGTACATATATGTGGAGAAAGAGACCCAGAGGTGACCTGATGATACACTGGTTAAGAGTTTACTTGCTAACAAAACGCTGGCAGTTGGAATGCACCAGCTGCTCCTTGGAAACACTATGGGAAGTCCTACTCTATCCAATAGCGTCACGACAAGTCAGAATTGACAGTAGTGGATTTGGTGTTCAAATCACTCATCCAGTGCTGCTGTAACAGAAATACAGTAAGTGGATAGCATTACAAAGATTCTTTTTTTTTTTTTCCTCTCCTCACAGTCTAATAAGCTATAAGTTCAAATTTAAGGCATCAGCTCCAGAAGACGACTTTCCTCTGTTGACTCTGGAGGAATGGCCTTGTTAACCAGTCATTCCCTGGAGTAAGAGCTTCTCTGCATGTGAACCTCAGGTCCAAAGGACATGTTCTGGCCCCCAGCACTGCTTTCCTAGTGCTTAGTTCTATGCTGTTCCCCTCTCTGTACCCTTCCCTTTCCTTTTATCTCTTGTAAGATAAAAGGTAGTGCAGGCCACACCCTAGGGAAACTCCCTTTATATTGGATCAGGGATGTGACCTTAGTAAGCATATTACAATTCTACCCCACTCTTCTTTAACATAAAATTACAATCACAAAATGAGGGGCCACTACACAATACTGGAAATCATGGCCTAGCCAAGGTGACACACAGTTTTGGTGGACACAATTCCATCAATGACAGTGTTTGGCTAAAGAGAAAGAAAGACTGATTTATATAAAGGAAGTGGCTTATGCAATTATAGAGACTGGAAAGTCCCAGTCTGAGGGTCAATTTGGAGACTTCTCTTGGGTCACATAGCTACCAGCAGCTAGAAGATGCAAGATTGGCAACTCAGAAGGCAGGCCTTTAGCTCCTATAAATTCTGACAATAAAGTCTGCAAATTTAATTGTTATAAGTGCTACGTACCTCATTGCTGAATATCACTATGGTCGGCTTTGAAGTACACCCCTTGGGAAGTTATGCACTGATGCCAGGGCCTAGTCTACCCTTCAAAGTAATTTTGGTGCATAGCTTCCCAGAGGGAGTACTTTAAAAGCGGCCACAGTGATATTCAGCAATGAGGTATGTAGCACTTTTTCTAGGATGAGTTCGTGAACTTAATTCTCAGACCTCGTAGACTATAGAGGTCAAGGAATCCCAAGACAGGCAAGTAGGATGGCAGTTGGGTTTATTTACCAGCTGTGGAGGCCGATGAATCCCAAAAGCAGCAGGTAAGTGACTAGCTCAAATCCCAAGAACCAGAGCTTAGATGCAGAATCCAGAGCAAGAGAAAGCTAGTTGCAGGAAACTCCAAATCTGTTGGATGCAAGCCACAATCCCAAGGAAACTCCCTTTCAACTGATCATAGCAGATCTCATCACAGAGGTAATTACATTATTTTAGATTTCATTATGGGTTATATCATCACATAGTTGCCAAGCTATATCATAATTGCCAAACCTTCCAAAATCAGGGCCCAGCAATCCAACCCTTATCAACTGGGTACTTCTACACATCTCCCTAAATCATATACAATTTCTACAAAAAGGCAGCTATAAAGACATAATTGCGTCTAATGTGCTACAACTAAAATGTATACAACAGAAATGCACACCCTGTTTATGTTTTACATTTTAAAAGTGAAGAAAACAAAAATGTTTGATGTGCATGTAAACCAAGAAACCAAACTCATTGCCATCGGGTTGATTCCAAGTTATACCAACCCTATAGGACAGAGCTGAACTGCCCCATAGAGTTTCCAGGGAGCACCTGGTGGATTCAAACTGCCAGCCTTTTGGTTAGCAGCTGCACCACTTAACCACTAACACCACTAGGGTTATGCACATGTCCAAGGAAGAAATACTCATAACAATTACATTCTTCCTTTCTGCAACTGGTAACATGATCATAGCTGGTAAATTTATTTAGAACTACTTTTTTCCACCACTTATTCCATATTCCCTTTACCCTCAGCAGATGCTTTGGCTTGTTGTGAGTCCTTGCCTGGTGGGGTGACCCATACTTTCACTCCTAAAGGGTCTGGGCCATTAGTAGTCTTAGAATTGGTTTGCTGTAGTTTTCCACTAACTTAATAAAAGGGCATGGTAGCACAAACAGGTGCCCTAAGGGACCTCCTGCATTCCAGATACACCCTTCTTTACCTCCATTATGTAGCATCAGTTTGGTTTCCTCTTGGTAATCACGATCAATCACACTAGCTAGTACAGTAACTCCTTTCCTTGCTTGTTGATCTGGGGTGTGAATAATCCAGAGTGGTTGTATGGCATTCTTAATATCCAATTCAATGGAATCAATGTTCTGTCTCCTAATGAGAGCATAGGGTTGTGGGGACAGGAAGCAAAAATTTTGCCAGTGGGTCACTAGTAGGTAATAGTGAGTGGTGCCACTCTCATTTTCACCCCTTGATTCCTGAACCTGTGAATCCTGGATATTGGAAAAACAGCACCACACGTTGGATGCTGATTTGCAGCATGTACAGCCTCCTGGAGAATATTGCCCCAACCCTGAAAAGTGTCACCATGTAGCTGTGCTGCAGTTTTCTCTTTAGAAAGCCATTCCATTATTTAATGAAGCCAGCTTCTTCAGGATGATGGGCAACATGGTAAGATCAGTGAATTCTATGAGCATGGGTCCATTGCTGCCCTTCATTTGCTGTTAAGTGATTCTTTTGGTCTGAGTGTGATGCTGTGTGGGATACCATGGTGATAGACAAGGTATTCAGTAGTCCAAGGATAATAGTTTTGGCAGAAGCCTTGTGTGTAGGGAAGGGAAATCCTTATTTAGACCAAGTGTCTATTCCAGTAAAAACAAAAACACTGCCCTTTCCATGATGGAAGTGGTGCAATATAGTTAAGCTGCAACCAAGTTGCTGGCTGTCCACTTCAAGGGATGGTGTCGTATCAGGGTTTCAGTGTTGGTCTCTGATGCTGGCAGATTGGGCACTCAGCAGTGGCTGTAGTCAAGTCAGTCTTGGTTGGTTAGAGTCTACATTGCTGAAACCCTGCATAATCTTCATCCCAGTCACCATGGCTATTTTGTTTATGAGCTCATTGGGCAACGATACAAGTAGCTGGGGAAACAGCATGACCGGTTTCCACAGAATGTGTCATCCTATCCACTTGATTTTTTTTTTTTTTGCATTTTTTTTCTTTTTTATTTAACATGACTGAGTGAAAATGTACATTCTCGTATAAATTTATATGCCCACCTATATGCAGCTTCCACTGCTCTCCCTGTCCGGTGACAGCACACTATTCCTCTCTGCTCCATACATGTCTCATCCTCCCAACAGTCTCCTTTCCCCTCCTCTCCACCCACTCTCCTTCCTCCAGCAAGAGATCAGCAGGATGATATCCTACAGATGTATAGAAACATAAAGTGCATCCAATATGTGGTCACTCTGCATCACCAAGTCCAATCCATTCGTGTCTGAGGAGTGGACCTTCATTATGATTTATGGGCAAGGGCAGCATCAGAGCCAGGAGCCATGCTCCTAGGGGAACCCCGAAACCACTGGACCATCAATTGAAGTCTTTTAGTGGAGATCTCAGGATGCACCCCTTTTTATTCTTGTGTTGCTGGTGAGACTTAACTTAGTGAGCTCCATCATGGCTATCACTGGTGGTGGCCGGGCACCCTCCAGTTCTTCCGGTCCCAAGCTGATGTAGGCAACCACTCACGTGGGTCTCTCTATCTTCTTGGTTGTCTTTACCCCGTGTCATTTTGGTCCTCGGTGATCATCCATTCCTGCTGAGTTGGGACCATTTGCTGTGCCCATGGATAGCAGCTTGGCAGCTTTTAAGACCCCAGATGCCACTCACCAATGTGGGGTGCAGAGAGCCCTCTTAGCAAAATGCTGGTTGTGCCAATTGGCCTCGCTTTCGCCTAAGAGCATGGTCCCCTGCCCCCTGCCCCAGCTACTCTATCCTTGCAATATTGGATTAAGATGGAAGGAGTATTCAAGTTATGCTGAAGTCCACTTAATGTTGTTCTTGTTTCTAATGTATGCTATCACCAATTTCACCCAAACAGATTTCTAGCAACTCCCCGCCCTCCCTCCTTCCCCTCCCTTGCAGCTGTCAGAGTCTTTTCTTCTATACACAAGTCTGTTTTTGAGATCTTATCGTAGAGGTCTCATACAATATTTGTCCTTTTGTCGTTGACTACTTTCACTCAGCGTAATGTCTTCCAGTTGAAACCAGGTTATGTTTCCTGGAATCATCATTATTCTTTATCATTGCATAGTGCTTCATTGAATATATATACCATAGTTTACTTATCCATTCTTCTATTGTTGGGCGTCTGGGTTGATTCCATCTTTTTGCTATTGTGGACTGTGCTGCAATAAACATTCTGGTGCATGTGTCTGTTGGTGTGAAAGGCCTTGATTCTGTAGGATATATTCCAAGTAGTGGAATTACTGGGTCAAATGGTATATTAATGTCCATTTTTTTAAGGAAGTGCCAGATTGCCTTCCAAAGAGGCTGGACCATTTTGCAACCCCACCAATGGTGTAGGAGGGTCCCACTTTCTCCACAGCCTCTTCAGCATCTGTTGTTTTGTGCTTTTTGGATCATCGCCAACCGTGTTGGGGTGAGATGGTATCTCATTGTTGTCTTGATTTGAATTTCTTTAATATCTAAAGATCGTGAACATGTTCACATGTGTTTTTTGGCTGCATGGATCTCCTCTTTAGTGAAAAGTCTGTCCATCTCCTTTGCCCATCGCTTAATTGGATGATTTATCTTCTTCTGATTGATATTTTGTAGTATCTTATGGATTGTGGACATCAGGTGTCGGTCTGACAGAGTTGCCAAATATTTTTTCCCATTCTGTGGGTGTTCTCCACTTGATTTTTAAACTCCTCCTGTGCTGAAGTCACCCTTTGTTGAGCATTCACATGAGACACAAATACCTTCACTTCTTTGACCGATTCACAGAGGTCTGTCCACATGCTTCTTCACCATAAATCCTGGTCTCCAATTTTCTAATCTAAACTATTAACCACAGCCCAATGCACATCTGGGCATTTCTCCTTCCAAGCAAAGTGAACAACAAGGTGCACTGCTTGAAGTTCTGCCTGTTGGGAGGACTTCGTTCCCTTCACCACTGTCCTTCAAGAAGGTCCTAGCAAGTGGTTGTAGTGCTGTCACTCTCCACTTACAAGTAATGCCTGCAAATCATGCAGAACCATCTATAAATGAAGCATGGGTTTTCTCCTTAGTAAACCTCAGGTACAGACTGTGAGATGGCAGATAATGTAATAGGAATGGAGACTATAGACTTTTGGTTCATTTCCTCATGCAAATTACTTGTGCCTTCAGGTTCTTCTCAGGCTCAATCTCATATATACCACTTCCATTTGATGATGGAGTGCTGCTGTGCATGTCTGACTTTATGACTCTGTGGGTCAGACAACACCCAGTTCATGATGGGAAGCTCAGGCCACAGGCTGACTTGGTGGCCTATGGTAGTCTCTATTAAGGCTCAGTAATAAGCCAAAAGATGCTTTTCAAAAGCAGAGGATGGCAGAATTTTGCTCCCAAATGCTAAGGATCTGAACTGTGATTCACTAATAAGGGCCTTCCACAGATGCCAAACAGCATCTCTTTCTGCCACTTCAAGCGCCACTGGGTCAAATGAATCATATGGCCCAAGTGGCAGAGTGGCTTGCATGTGGCACTACGTACCTGTTGCAGAGCTTTCTCTTGTTCTTTGTCCTTCTCAAAACAACAGATTTTTGAGTCACTTCATAAACAGGCCAGAGTAGCACCCTCAAATGAGAAACATGTTGCCTCAGAATCCAAAGAGGTCCAGCAGGTGCTGTGCCTCCTTTGTACTTTTGGGGGCGCCAGATGCAATCACTTGCCCTGTATGTTAGACGGCTTATCTTGTCACGGCCCGCTCCGTGGGATCACTAGATAGCTCGTTGAGGTGGAAAGTACCTGAATTTTTGTCAGGTTAATTTCCTACCTTCTAGCACACAAATGTTTTACTAACAAGTCTGAATCATTGACACTTCTTCCTTATTAGATCCAATCTGCATAATGTTATTAATGTAATGGACTAGTGTAAACTCTTGGTGAAAGGAAAGGAGATCAACAATCTTGCAGACTAAATTATGAAACAGGGCTGAAGAGTTGGGTATCTTGAGGTATGAACATAAAGATGTACTGCTGGCCTTGCCAACTGTAAGCAAACTGCTTCTGGTGGTCTTTCAAAACTGGTTTGGAGAAAAAGGCATTAGCCAGGTCAACAGATACATTCTAGGTACCAGGAGACGTATTAATTTTCTCAGCAATTAAACCACATCTGGGGCAGCAGCTGAAGTAACCATGTTGTTATATGAGGTTTGATAATTAAGTCAGCAAACTTAACTGTTCGAAGTGCTACATATCTCATTGTTGAATATCACTACAGTCACCTTCGAAGTACTCCCTTTGGGAAGTTATGCACTGATGCCAGTGCCTAGTCCACTTTCAAAGCAATTTCGGAACTCTCTCTGGAATGGCCATTTGCACACAGTGGCACCAAGGCAAGTTTGCCTACTTAATTGGATAGTTGTCTGTGAGGGAGTTTTTAGTCATTAAACAAACAACTGTATTGGAACATCCTCCCTACTCACCTGATCTGGCCCCCAGTGATTTTTTTTCTTTATCAAAAGATAAAGAAAACATTGAAAGGAAGACATTTTGATGACATTCACGACAGAAAGGGTACTGTGATGACAGCTCTGATGGCCATTCCAGAAAGAGTTCCAAAATTGCTTTGAAGGATGGAACAGGCATTGGCATCAGTGCATAGCTTCCCAAGGGGAGTACTTCGAAGGCAGCTGTAGTGATATTCTGCAACAAGTTGTGTAGCACTTTTCTAGGTTGAGTTCACATACCTGATCCGTTTGTGTTGATGTTTTGTGTATGTGATGTCCTTCTCAGGGACTGATCCCTCCTGACCATGTCCAAACTATGAAAGACACAGTCATGCAATCTTTGCTTCCAAAAAGCATTCTGGCTATACTTCTCCCAGTACAGATCTTTGCTCTTTTGGCAGTCCATGGGACATTCAGTATTCTTCTCCAACACCACAGTTCAAAGGCATCAATTCTTCTTCTGTCTTACTTGTTCGTTGTCCGTCTTTCACATGCATATGATGCCATTGAAAATACTACCACCTGGGTCAGGTACACCTTAGTCTTCAATGTGACATCTTTACTTTTCAAAACTTTAAAGACGTTCCTTGCAACACATTTTCCCAATCCAACTTGTCTTTCACCTTCTTGACTGCTGCTTCCATGGGTGTTGATTGTGGTATCAAGTAAAATGAAATCCTTGACAAACTCAATCTTTTATTCACTCATCATGACATTGCTTATTGGTCTAGTTGTGAGAATTTTTGTTTTCTTGATGTTGAGGTGCAATCTATATTGGAGTTGTGGTCTTGGATCTTCATCAGTAAATGTTTCAAATCCTCTTCACTTTCAGCAAGCAAGTTGTCTCATCTGCATAAAGCAGGTTGTTAATGAGTCTTCCCCCAAACCTGATGCCTCGTTCTTTTTAATATAGTTCAGCTTCTCGGATTATCTACTCAGCATACAGATTGAAAGATATGGTGAAAGGATACAACCGTGATGCATACCTTTCCTCACTTCAGACAGTGCAGTGTCCCCTTGTTCTGTTTGTACGACTGCCTGTTGATCCATGTACAGATTCTGTAAGAACACAATTAAGGGATCTGGAATTCCCATTCTCTGCAATTTTATCCATAATTTGTTATGATCCACACAGTTGAATGCTCCTTGGTCTGTCTTCTTAGTCTGTCTTAGTCTAGAACCTCAGCCGGAACCTGTCCACCCTAGGTGACCCTCCTAGTATCTGGATACTGGTGGCATAGCTTCCAGCATCACAGAAACAAACAAGCCCCCACAGTTCAACAAACTGACAGAAAAGAGGGAGAGAATACAGAGTATACTCCCAAGAAAACTTCCTATCAACTGATTGAGTATTCAGAGCATAGCTCATCATATAAGTGATTACATTATATCAGACCCCATTTTGGAGATTAGTGCATCATTAAACAGCTACCAAACTACATACATAATTGTGAAACCACTGAGAATCATGGCTCACACAAGTTGACACACTACCTTAAATAACACAATAAACCCCAAACCAAACCCAGGGCCGTTGAATTGATTCTGACTCACAGTGACCCTACAGAACAGAGTAGAACTGCGCCATAGAGTTTCCAAGGAGCGCCTGGCTGACGCGAACTGCCAACCTTTTGGTTAGCAGCCATAGCACGTAACCACTGCGCCACCAGGGTTTCCAAGTATCACAATACTTGCTAAAAAACAAAACAATCTGTTAAGTAGAGCTTTCATTCACTGAAAATTTAAAAAAAGGTACAAATTGGTGGATGGATATTTTATGAAAGGAAGTGGAGATGTTCAAAGATAAGTTTACCTTTACTTAGAGAAACAGAATCTTAAGTTGATCATTATCTATATTCCAAGATGTCCTGTTGCAGCTTCATTGCTGTGTAATCATTTTGGTCTCCTCTTGCATTTAGTTATTTAGATTTATGAGAAGAATCTTGATTTTAGATTCGAGTTCTTTATTTTTCTAAATATCAGACACTAAAAAATCAAATTTTAAGTAATGACATTAAAACTTAATTTAGCGAAATCTGTTAACTAAGTCAATTTAATTTTGAAATAAAATATTTAAATTGGTCAATTTCCTAACATCAATCGATGGTACTGAAGCAAGAAAGACAAGCTGAACTGAAGGCACTGGCAAATGCGAGTCTCCAGGAATTCACAGAATATCACTTAGGATGTTTCAACAAGTGATGTAATGCTGGAGGGGCTTACTCATCCGTATCATGAAATTTGGAAGACAGCTATCTGTCCAGCCTACCCAGACAGATCCATAGTTTTGCTATTCCAAAGAAGGATGATTCAACAGAATGTGAAGGCTGTCGAACAATACTAGCATTATATGCAAGTAAAGTCTTGCTGAAGATCATTCAAAATCACTTGCTGTACATCAATAGGGAACTGCCAAAAACTGAAGCTAGGTTTAGAGAAGGACTTGCAACAAGGGATATCATTGCTGATGTCAGATGAATCCTGGATGAAAGCAGAGAACACCAGAAAGATGTTTACCTGTGTTTTATTGACTATACAAAGCATTCAACTGTACGGATCATAAACAAATTATGGATAACATTGTGAAAAATCGGAATTCCAGAATGCTTAGCTGTGCGCACAGGGAACCTGTACATAGACCAAAGGCAGTTGTTGAAACAGAAGAAGAGGATACTGCATCAGGTTGCATCCTTTTAACATATTTATTCAAACTGTATGCTGAGCAGATAATCTGGGAAGCTAGACTATGTGAAAAAGAACTCAGCACAGGATTGGAGGAAGACTCAGCAATGTCCCATGGTATGATACAACCTTGCTTGTTGAGAGTAAGCCAAGCCAAGTGCCGTCAAGTCAAGAGGACATAAAACATCTATTGATGAAGATCAAAGCCTTCCACATGGATTGCACTTCAACATAAAGAAAACAAAAATCCTCACAACTGGACCAACAAGCAACATCATGATAAACAGAAAAGATTGAAGTTTATAAGGATTTTACTTTACTTGGATCCACAATCAACACCCATGGAGGCAGGAGTTAAGAAACCAAATACTGTATTGCATTGGGAAAATCTGCTGCAGAAGGCCTCTTAAGAGTGAAGATGTCACTCAGAAGACTAAAGTACGCCCAACACCTTCCCTGCAAGAAACAAAAAACTCACACTGTTTGCCCTTGAGTTGAAACTGTCTCATAGCGTTTCCAAGGAGCAACTGCTAACCTTTCTGTTTGTAGCTGTTACAGTTAACCACTACAGCACTAGGGTTTACTGAGAGATTAATCTGTACTTTGATAAGTATTCTGTTTGTAGAAAGGAAGTCCCATTTTTATCTCCCTTAGGTGGTATTAATTATAAAATGAAAAGATTAGGAAGTGTTCTAAGGACTGTGGCTTAATGTTTAACATTATTTCACTCTACTGAATTAAAGTTCTGAATGCAGAATGAGAAGGATAAAAGAAAAACCACTGATACTGTAGTATTTCCCAGGAGCTGGTTGTTTTCATTTTATTTTGTGATCACTATTACAATAACAGCTATCATTTTCAGTATGTCAGGCTCTGTGTTAGGGGATTTACATGTCTTCTTGCATTCATTTTCACAGTATCTCTATAAGGTAAATATTGCTCCCATGTTAAAATCATCAGAAGCTCCAGTGGTGCAGTGGTTAAAGTGATCGACTGTTAACCAAAAGTTCAATGGTTCGAAACCGCCCAAAGCTCTGTGGCAGAAAGATGTGGCATTTGCTTCTGCAGATTTACAGCTTCAGAAACCCTATGCAGTCACTATAAGTGAGAATCAACTTGACAGTAGAATCAACTTGAAATCAGATAACTGGGACTGGAAAAAAGTTAAACCATTTGTCCTTGTTTCCAGACGTGGAAAACTGTAGCACCAGGAAGCAGATGGGTTTTACTGAGTACAAATGCTATGTCCTTTGCAATCATTAATGTTAACTTTTTTTTCAAATTAGAAAGTTATTCTTGCTGCTGTGATTGAGGGTGCATGGAGAGTGGCTCCCAGCTGTTTGCAACACTCTATCTGATCTGGGTGGTGGTCGCAGTTGGTGACAATTCATTGAGGTGTCCACTTAACATCTGTAAAGCTTTCTGTTATACTTCCTGTCTTAGTGATCTAGTGCTGCTGTAGCAGAAGTATCACACATGGGTGGTTTTAACAAACAAGAATCAATTTTCTCATGGTTTGGGTGACTAGAAATCCAAATTCAAGGTTGCAGGCTTTCGGGGAAGGCTTTTTCTGTTGGCTCAAGAGAAGGGTCCTTTTCTCTTTTAAGTTTCTGCTCCTTTGTGATCTTCACATGGCTTGGTATCTATCTTCCCACACTCTGCTTGTTCACTTGCTGGTTTAATCTTGAAAAAGATTAAAAAAATAATAATAAAAAAAAATATTTCCACTGAATTTCCTCACCAAAAACAAGAAAGAGATTGATTTAAGACACACCCTACTCTAATACTGTCTCACTGACACAGCAAAGAAAACCAATACCAAATGGGATTATAACCACAGGTTATCGTACTGACCTTATAAGACAGACTAGAACTGCTCCACTGGGTATGCAAGGATGTAAAACTCTAACAAAAGTAGAGAACTGTGTCTTTCTCCAGCAGAGTGACTGGTAGGTTCAAACTCTGTATTTTTTGGTTACTGCTAAGTTTTAATCATTGCACCACCAGGACTTCCCTTCTTTACTATAAAACCCAAACCAAACCCACTGCTGTCAAGTCTATCCCAAATCACAGCAACCATGTAGGACAGAGCAGAACTACCCCATACAGTTTCCAAGTATCACCTGGTGGATTCAAACTGCTAAACAGCTATAGCATTTAGTGACTATACCAACACAGTTTTCTGCTTCAGTATAAGCTGAACTAAGCTCACTGCTGTCAAGCTGATTTTGACTTACCGTGATCCTACAGAGTAGAACTACCCTATAGAGTTTACAAGGAACACCTGGTGGCTTTGAACTGCCAACCTTCTGGTTGGCAGTCATTGCACTCAATCACTATGCCACCAGGGTTTCCTGCTTCAGTATACTCAATCAGTGCTATTGAGTTGATACCAACTCCTAAGGAGCCTATAGGACAGGATACAACAGCAGAACTGCCCCAGAGTTTCCAAAGAGTACCTGGTGGATTTGATCTGCTGATCTTTTGGTTAGCAGCTGTAGCACTTATCTATGAAGCCACCAGGGTTTCCTGATTCAGTATAGGAGGGAATTATTCTCTTAAGGCAATTCAAGGCAAAAGAACTGCAAGGTAAGACCTTTGTTTTAAAATTACCTTTTTTTTTAAAAAAAGAAATTTAGCACATTATGGAAGTTTTTGGAAAAAGGGAAAAGTAATTTCTTTATAATTCCACGAGTATCTCTTGCAAATAAAATGCTCATGGTATTACAGAAATAAGATTTTCTATGGAAGTCCTTAAAGAGCAAAAATGTATAATATCGTAAGCAATAAAGTCACTAAACTTTGAGTTTAAACAGTGCTTTTGTATGTGTGTCATAGTCCAGGTTATGTTTAAATCTAATTATGTCCTATAGTCTGTTAATTGATTTAAAGGAACTGTCACATGTGTTAGAGAAAAAGACAGTTTTTAACATACAAAATTTGTAAGATCACTTAAATCACCCAGATGACAAAACATGCCATTACTGTATAATTGTCCCCTTTGTGTTTTGGTAGGTCTAATAAGGAATACAAGAGGAGACAATGAGTTAATTAAAAGATCACTAGAATAGCAGTCAGGGAATCTGGGTTTTACTTTTGGCTGTGCTACTTTCTAAAGGCCTCATTGTGAAAAATTCTTCTAACCTCTCTGAGCTTCGGTTTCTTGAGCTACAAAATGAGAGGGCTGGCCACTACCTCAAAGTCCACTAAAAGTCAAAATAATTTATGACAGGGAATTTGGCAAGGCTTGGATGCATCTTTTGCTATAATAAAGTCTGAATTCATAAAGCAGAAACATGCAATTTCTGCGGGAAGAAAGCTCGTCATCCTTATTAGTAATCAGAATAAATACAATGTGTTTCCTGTCTTTCCCTCACACATTCATGGGAAGGGGTGGAGGAGAGGACAAGGACAGGATGTCCTCCCCTTAAATGTCACTCACCAGCCTCTATCTTTACACTATTTTTCCCCCCTCATGGTCATCAGATCTCACGACCCAGACTTTCATTCTGCAAAAAAAAATAATTAGGAACAACTTTGTTAGGGTGACAAAACCGGGGCTGAATTTTGTTTTCATTTGTTAAAATTTTTTATTGTTGTATGAACTGGTAGCTACATGATACCAGAGACTTCAGAGAAGAAAATTATGAAGTAGAAACTTTTAAACGAAAAGGAACTGGTGTGCTTTTGGTAGGCTGTCCTGTTGCCAGTTTGGAGGTGAATGGTGGAAGAAAATGGGACAAATGAAAAAGGAGAAGTGAGCGCTTAGATACCTAAAACATCAGAAAGGGACGTCTGTTCTTTCAGGTACTGAGAATTGGTTATGTATACCCATCTTCCTTTGCGGGTGGGAACTATGTCTTACTTATCTCTATTTCCATACGTGGAAATAGATAACAACTAGTAACCTAGGAATGGAGGGAAAAACTGAGGGATAAGGTAAGAAAAGCAGAACAAGGTATCAGCGAGGCTTCGGTATTTGAGACATTTACAGGACTTTCAGTAGTCTTTCAAAAGAGGTGTCAACAACCAGATTTCGGAGAACCAGAAAGCTGCTGCGCTGTGTTCAGGGCACAGGTCACTTAGAGTTCCGTAAAAGTGAAAAAAAAAAAAAAATTTCAAGAAACAGGTTTGAACCCCAGAGAGAAAAAGAAAGGCAAATACGAAACGAGTATTTCCAGAGTGGAGAAGAGTCTAGCTTCAGTGAGACAATCAAGCGGAGCCGAAGGAAACGGAATGGTCAGTTGGGTGGGGAACACCCCTGGAGGCGCCGGATCGCCGCCACAGTTCGCTTTGAGCTTGTTTCTTAACACAACTACCAGGAAACCCTAAAAGATGTGCAACTCGGGTTGGCATGTTTGTCGTGATTAACTTCCGCATGTGCATATCTGTGTGTGAAACAGGGAGCACCGCCCCAGAACTTCCGCGTGCAAGTGAGGCTGGCGCGCTGCCCGCAAAAGCCCAGCCCCGACCGGAGAGGAAAGCGGTGCTCCTCGCCCAGCTGGCCCCTGTCTCCGCGGGCCGGCCGCGGCCACACCCCCACCCAGCCGCGGCCGGAAAAGCCACCTAGCCGCGCTCTTCGGGAGCCACGTTCCGCGACTACATTTCCCAGCAAGCTCCGCGCCGCCCGCGCGCTGCAGTTGACCCATTTCCCGGCCCGTCACGGGCTCCGCGGCCCCGCGTCCAAGCGGCTGCTCCCTGCTGACGGGTGTGGGCGGGGAGCGGCGGAGGGAGGAGGAGGCGCTGCTGGCCGCTGCTGTTGCTCTGCTGCTGGGCGCCTGGGCAGCTCCCGGCTTCTGCGGCCGCCATGGACGAGCAGGCGGGTCCCGGCGTCTTCTTCAGCAACAACCACCCGGGCGCCAGCGGTGCCAAGGGGCTCGGGCCTCTGGCGGAGGCTGCCGCGGCCGGCGACGGGGCGGCCGCGGCGGGGGCAGCCCGAGCCCAGTACAGCCTCCCGGGGATCCTGCACTTCCTGCAGCACGAGTGGGCCCGCTTCGAGGTGGAAAGAGCTCAGTGGGAAGTGGAGCGGGCGGAGCTGCAGGTAAGGACCATCCCGGCCTTGGACCACTTCATCCCGCCTCTCGCTCCTTCCCGCTCCGCCCCAGCCCCCTCCTTCCTCCAGCCTGCCCTGGTCCCCTCCCCCTTGCTTGCTCCCGCCCAGCGCACCCCGAACCTCACCTTGTTCCTCCCCTCACCTTTGCCTGTCGTTAACCCCACTTCCTTGACCTCAGTTCTCTCTCCGGTCTTTGGGTGCGTTGTTTACCCTTTTCTCCTGCTCCTTCTACTCTTAACTTTCAGCCTCATTTGAACTGTCTTGCCTTCCTGCATCTTAGGTCATTCCCTTTCAGTTTACTGGATGAGCTGACAGTAGTTTTGAGAGACTGGGAGCAGATCATCGTCTATTCTAGTGTGTTCCATCCTGACTTTAGGGACATTCCCGATAGAGGGTATTGGCACTTGGCTCCAGTCTCTTAAAGGAAAGTGGTCAAAAAAGACGACAGAAGTTGTGTCAGTGACGCCTTGACTTGAGGCGAGTGCTATTAGAAATATCAGTTTTTTTTTTAAAGATAAGTAAAGGCTTCTGCTTAGCTCCCTCTTCCCTCCCCCGCGTGTCTTTGAGATACTTCACTTTCATGGATTTTTGAAGGAAGGAATTGAGTGATCACAGTCAGACAGATGATGGCTCAGAGATAGTTCCTTTTCTCAAAATCTAAAACTTTCCAAGGGCTGTGTGCAGTATTTTGTGAGATATCTTGTACTTGAAAAAGAACTACCAGGGCTTAGAAATTCGTTACATTGCTTTTCAGTGCATAGTCTGCAAGATAAGTATATCCAGGGAGTAGCTGCTGTGGCTTATTAGAAGGATGAAAGTGAGCCAAATACAGGCCATTCTGAATTGGTACGTAGGTTTTCAGTGGCCCGTCTTGAAACTTGCAAGACATACACATATTTCACAAGGAGTTTAAAGAACTATGAATGACTGTACCTTTCTATTTTTATGGGCTAATACTGTCTAGTTAGAAAACGTGAATCTAGTTTTGGTTGCCGAAACACTTGAAGTTAAAATGCCACTCAGTGTGTCATTTTTTTGGTAATGTACATTTTCTTTGGCACTTAAAGGAGAAATCTATTAAGGAGAGTCATGTGCTGGAATGTGCTCCTGTGGTGTAGTGGAAGTGGCTCTGGGAAGAGGGGACAGGGTTCTGGTACAGGCTGTGTTTGCTGCTGTGACCTTGAGGAAATCCTTTAACCTCTTTGGGCTTCTTTTTCAGAATTTATTTATTCAGCCTGTGTTTAGTGAACACCAGCTATGTGAATGTAGGCCCTAGGATTAACAAGACTAACAGAGCTGCTGCCTGCACAGAACTTAACTTTTATCAGGAGGCAGACAGTTTGGGGGATGCTGGGGAAGCTGAAGGAATTCTGTGTTCTGCAGAGTCAGAATTGACTCCATGGCATTGTGGTTTGTTTTGTTCTGGCAGTCAGTCTTTATATATATGTATGTTTGTGTGTTACTTCTGACAGATACTAAACTTTAGGTAAGTTTTCCTTCAACAGCCAAGTGCTGTCGAGTTGGATACGACTCATGGTGACCCTAGCTACCCATCACATTAACCTATTTCCTCATAAAACTGTTATGAAAAAAGAATTGAGATACGGCAGTAGAGTGTGATGGGGGTAGCTGTTTTAGATGGTGTTGTCAGGGAAGACTTCTTGAACGAGATGACATATGAGCAGTTGAATGAAGCCAGAGAGTGACCCCATTTCTACAATTCTTTCTGATTTTATAGTTTCTCCAGTTATGTGTTACATGTTTGTATTCTTTGGCAACTTTTTCATTCCAACATTTAGTGTTTGTTATTTTTTTCAGTAATGGGTCTGACATTGTAAGTTATCAACAGATTTGAATGCTACACCATCACCGTTGCCTTTTCAAACAAAACAGTCTGTAAATGAATTTGTGGATTTCAGACTTAAAGGAAGTGTTATAGGCAAGATTTAACTTGGATGTGGAGGAAAATAATTGTTGCGTGTAGGTGTTTAAATTTTAATTTATTTGTCAGTTTAGGGAATGTGAGATAAGTCAGACTCATTTGGTCAAAAACGAAACAGTATTTACCTTCCTACATGTAGAAGTTAGGGAACTTCCAACCTATCCCTTCCTTTCTCCTCTGTCTTCCCCATTCCATGGGTGTAAACTTTTTGATTTATCTGCACTGTAGTCAACCTTTAAAAAAAAAAGGAGCTCTGTTGGAGCAGTAGTTAAAAAGCTGTGCTGCTGATCGAAAGATGGGCAGTTAGAATCTTTCCTTGGAAACATGAAGGAGGAATTCTGTGTTCTGTAGGATCAGAATTGACTCCATGGCAATGTGGTTTGTTTTGCTCTGACAGTCTTTATATATATATGTATGTTTCTGTGTTACTTATGTCAGATATTAAACTTTAGGTGAGTTTTCCCTCAGTACCCATCATATTAACCAAAACCTACTGCTGTCTAGTCGATTTTGACTTGTAGTGACCTTATAGGACAGAGTAGAACTGCCCTATACATTTTCTAAGGAACGCCTGGTGGATTTGAACTGCCAACCTTTTTGTTAGTAGCCATAGCTCTTACCAGTACGCCACCAGGATTTCCCATCATATTAAGGGTACAGCTTTTACAATATCTTCTGATTTGTGCTCAGAGAATAGAAGTCTACTTAAAGATCAAATTAAGTTAAGCTTCTGCAGAGAAAATTTAAGAAATGTGTCATGTTTTTCAAACAGAGTAAGTATTATATATTTTAGGAGGGAGGGTTGCTAGGAATCTGTGACCTGAGCTCCCCTCATTAGTATATTTGAAAATGTTTCAAATATCACTGATTATCAAATGATCATCAGTTGATCAAATGATCATCATCACTAAATTTGAACATTTCTCCTCGTTATTCTTTTGCCTTTGGGATTTTCCTGGGAAAATAATAGAATGTAAAAGAGGTGAATGAATTGTGATGAAATATGAATCAGTTGATGCCTTTTTAAACATTGTTAAATCTCTTTTCAAGTCCTTAACATCAAAGTCAACAAAAATAACTTTAAGTCTAATTTGTTGCTTTGGGAACCTGTCAGTAGTCCTGCTCTTACAAGTTGCCTGGGCAGAGTTTTGAAAGGCAGTTCAGGTTGTCATCTACCAGGTGAGCCCTGCTGTCACCATTTCCTGTCTCCTTCAGATCCTGGGAGTAAGATGCTTGCCACATTTTGCCAGAAACTTCTTTGCCATTTCTTTGACCCTTGCCTATCTTAGTTAATAGATTCTCTTTTTTAACTTTTATTATCCCCCTATGTGTGAACAGGTAATTTATAAGAAAAGAGTTATCAAGAGTATACCTGAGCTTCAGGAAATGGAGATGAAATACTAGCCGTAACATTTGAGAGCATTTTCTGTTTTGAGACACTGTGCTAGACAACTTCAGAGAAACACTCTGGTTGGTGTGATGGAATGTAAACAGAAGGATCAGGGTGTTTGTCATCTTGGGAGCTTAATTTCCTTAGAATAGCATAACAGAAGAGCACTGAATAACAGTGAATGGGGAGAATATAGCAGAAGGAGAGAACTTTACAAGGTAGTGAAAGGCTGCTTACAGCTCAGTGTTTGAAAATTTCTGTCTTATGGAAAGGCAAGCTTTTAAGTAAAAGTAGTCCTAGGTTTTAGAGTGTGGTAACAGAGAGGTGTATCTGGAAATGCTAGAGCTGTGTGAAGAAAGTGAAATGATTGAGTAGCATAGGCATGTAGTGTGAAAGTTATATACTGGAGTGTTTATTAATCTGGATTTTCACATTAAACCAAAACCAAAACCAAAACCACAATGAAGCCCACTGCTGTCAAGTCACTTCTGACTCATAGTGACCCTATAGGACAGAGTAGAACTGCCCCATAGAGTTTCCAAGGAGTGCCTGGCAGATTTAATCTGCTGACAGTTTGGTTAGCAGACTTAGCACTTAACTGCTATGCCACCAGGGATTTTGACATTACTGATTGACATTTTCATTTAACAAATATTTTTAATCACTTTTCTCATGCCAGGTTCTTCTCTAGGCACTGGATATACAACACTCTTGTGGCAAGTGCTATGTCTGCTAATCAAAAGGTCGGCAGTTCGAATCTACCAGGTGCTCCTTGGAAACTGGGCAGTTTTACTGTGCCCTATAGGGTTGCTGTGAGTTGGAATTGACTTGATGGCAGTGGGTTCTTTTGGTTACTCTCGTGGAAACCCTGGTGGCATACTGGTTAAGCGCTATGGCTGCTGACCGAAGGGTCAGCGGTATGAATCCACCTGGCTGTCTTTGGAAACTTTATGAGCAGTTGTATTGTGTCCTATAAGGTCACTGTGAGTTGGAATTGACTCTAGGGCATTGGGTTTTGGTACCCTCATGAAACTTAAGACAGGGATACATAAATAAACGCATAAATGTTAGATAGTTATAAATGCCATAATAATGTAGGATAAGAGAGGTGGGGAGTGCTGAGATGTCAGGGAAGAAAGGCTTTTACTGATAAGGTGACATGAGCAAAGACTTGAAAAGGTGACACCTGGGGAAAGAGCATTCAGGGGAGCGTGCTTGAAAAGTTTGAGGAGTAACAAAAATGCAAGTGTGGCTAGAGGAGAGGAGAGAACATGATGTCAGAGAGATACCAGGACTGGGACACTGAAGACTTTGGAGTTCTACCTCAGCAAGATGGGCACCCATGAATGTTTAGAGCAAAAAAGTGATACCATCTTTGAAAGGAACCCTTTGAAGGGATTCAGAATAGACTTGAAAGGGAGACAAGAGTAGAAGAAGCAGAGAAGTCAGGAGGTTATTTTGGTAATTGAGGCATGAGATGAAGGTGGCTTGGCCTGGAGGGATAGTGATGAGATGTGTGAACATAGATTTTGATACCTATTCAAAACATAATAGATTCAGAATTCACTTTTATGTATTTATTTTTTTTAACTAGGAAAAGACCCCGGGACTCTGTTATTCGCAGAACAATGGCAGGTCTTTGCACAGCTCCAGGAGATTCTGGGATGGGAATGGGCCTCTGTGTGCTGGCAGTGAGTGGGGTGCTGCAAGGACCGTGATGACCAAGTCCCCAGGCAGGACCATTTTGGAGATACAGCGGTTGTTGTTTGTGGGCTTGGACTTCTTGCCGTTGCTGCTCTTGTGGACCGTTGTCTACCTGTGCTACTTGTTATCCAGCACCATGTTGCAGTGCCTGGCAAAGGCCTTCAGGTGGCCCAGGGACCTCTTGTTTTTGCCACAGTTTGTGAGCACTAGATGTTGGTCTTGACTGACTTTGTGAGCATGGAAGATGCCCTGTGTTAGACTCCTCCTCTTCCCGTTTCTGCAGTACTTTGGGGTTCCTCTCACTTTGGGGCTCGCTGAGGAGATTCATGGTGTCAGCTTTGTACTCAGGTCACTCTTGCCTCTGTCGTTGCTTCTGCCTCTTTGAATTCATTTTTGAAGATAGAACCAGCGAGATGTGCTGAACAGTGGCATGTAAAGCTTGAGAAAAGGGGAGGCAGAATGTAACTCAGAAGTGTTTTGATTGAGCAGCTTCATAGGACTGTTGAGAAGATTTACTGAGCCTTGAAGTGGACAAAGGAAACACTTAAAATGACAGTGTAGTTTTAATTGTAACTATTATTTATAATTACAGTAAGTAGTATGGCACAGACCTGGGTTTAAATCCTCACTCTAAAACTTACTAGCTGTTGTATCTGCCTAAGATACCTATTTGTGGCACGTCTGATTTCTTTCGGCTTTGTAGTTTCCTCATGTGTAAAATAAGGATAGTAAACTACCTTGAGATACCATTGTAAAGTACCTAGCTGAGGCCTGGTATATAACTCAGGTGCTCAATAAAGAAGTAATAGCACGTGCATGATGTTAAATCTGTACTCTCATTTGTATCTCCTTATCCCCTGAGACAAGCATAACTGTAGTCATGAACTCCTCTGTGTTAGAAAATCTGAGTGTCATCCTGGGCCTGTGAAGTCTAATACTGTGGGTCTGACAGGGGCACTGAGCAATGTTTAATGGGAGTACCTTCAGTGTCAGCGTCAAAACATTGATTGTATTCTTTAATTGCTTTCCTTATTAACCTCCTGTGTGTCTGTTGAAGAGATCTTAGTTACCTGACTGTTAAGGTCTTGACTGCTAACTATAAGGTTGATTGTTGAACCCAGCCAGCTGCTCCACTCTTTCTATAAAGATAACAGCCAAGGAAACCTTTCTGGGCAGTTCTGTTGTCACTGTGAGTCGGAATTGACAACATCCAGCACATGTCTGTTTTCTACACGTTCTATAAACTCCTTCTGAATGTATTTGAACCTTGTATGACTTTCTGATTAACAAATTACGTGTATTTGCGAACAGCTATATAATTTATTTGACCTTTTAAAGCCACTTTTATACTTGAGCAGGTTAACCCATTATGGATGGCATGGTATCATTTTGTGAACAGGTTCATTTGTGGTTGATTTCTACTCATTAGTGATGCTATGTGACAGAGTAGAGCTGCACTGTAGGATTTTCTAGGTAGAAATCTTTAGGGAAGCACATCACCAAGTGGGAGCTGCTAGGTGGGTTCGAACCACAAACCTTTTGGTTTGCGGCCGAGCACTTAACTGTTGTGCCACAAGGGTTCCTTTTTATACTGTGCCTATCCTTGATAATTTAAGTCTTTAATCATGCTTTAGAAAGATTATAGAGGTTTTACCGTTTTAGCTCATGTCCTGCTATTGGTTGCTTTAACTCATTGTTTCTTAACTTTAAATAAATTGTAGAAGAATTATGAAAATTAAAAAAGTGCACCCGTTTCTTGGTCCCTACCCAAGAACAATTAAGTCAGAATCTTAGGAATTAGGGCCCTTGGCATTAATGTTTTTAGAGTTCTCCAGTAGTTCAGGAATTGAGAACCCCTGGTTTAGTTGTTCTTTTTGCTTTACGTGTATGTGTATAGGTAAATATATACTAGATTATGAATGTTTGTGTATGTATGTGTGCAAAAATGTACATACGCACATACATATATAAATTTGATGATTTCAGTACTGGCATTAGTATTCAGGGTGGCTTTTTATAGAATTTGCAATATAATTTGTGTTAATGCCTCTGTTCTTTCTGATAAGCTAGCATTTTATTTTTAGTCACTAGAATATTACAATTTTAGTCATTTCTGAGATATAATGTGAGAGTGATACTTCAACTAGAATGAACCTTGGTGTTAGATTGAATTGTGTCTCGAAAACATGTGTTGCACATCCTGACCTCTGTGTCTGTGGTTATAATCCCATTTGGGAATTGGTTGTCTTTGTTATGTTAAGGAGACAGGATTAGTGTAGGGTGTTGAAGTGTGATGGATCAATTTTATATGGCTCTTGTGCTGTGATCTTGTAACTCCCACCCAAGTGATTAAGTAGGGCTGTGCAGATAGGGTGAGTTTGGCTCACCAAATAGATTGGATAGCTTGCTAACTATGCAGATTAGTTCACGACACCCATGTGGGGATGACACCATGGAATAATGTCCATGAAACCCTAATGAAGGAATTGGTCAGTGTTGCCATCCCTCTAGGCTTAAAATGACCCATCCTGGAGGCTGGAGTAGAGTCTGATCACAACCAAAGAAGAAGAGCTAGAGTGGAATGAGTCTGTTGGACCTAAGATCCTTGTGATGAAAAGCTCCTTAAACCAGGAGACCAAGGGAGATGTAGCACCAAAGATGGGAAGAAGCAGCGGCAGACAACCAAGAGAGCAGACCACCAGCAGGCTACCAGGTCATACAGCCTGGCCCTACAGTGAGATTTCTTGCGTGCCTTTGGGAAGGAGGTTTGCTGATGCAGTAGGGTGCCTCTGGGCATGTAGTAGAGCGAGGTTTGCTCAAGAGGTAGCTAGAGATGAGTGCCTTCTTGTTGAGGCTTACTGGCAGAGTGGCGTGCCCCTGGCACTTACTGACAGAGGTAAAAGAGCTTTGTAACACCTGCCAGAACTGGGTAGAGGCTGGGCCAAGGAACTGAGGCCCAGAAAGAGGCATGCCTGTGTGTGGGCAAGACTGAGAAGAGGCTGTCTTGGCAGAACTATCCTGAGTGTTCTTGAACCTGAATTTTGTCCTGTTACTTCCCTGATAACCCCATAACAGTGAGTATGACGTATGTGTTCTGTGTGGTTTGTGAGTTCTTTGCGTGTGTTACAACAAATTATCAAACCCAGAAGAGCAGAGAGTGCAGTTAGTGTCAGAATGGTAGACACAAGAGGCATGTCTGACCTCCACTTCAGGGAAATCAGCCTTGCTCCATTGATCTTGATTTTCCTTCCCCTCTGTGAATCTAGATGAAGAGGTCAGACACCCCTCGCAAACTGTTTTTAAAAGCGTGTTTTGAGTCAGTCTTCTGAGCTATAAAGGAGATTAAACAAGCAAACAAGAATCAGAAATGGGGTAAGTTAGATGTGAAGACGTGGAGCTCTTCAGGGAAGGAGGAAGCAGAAGCTGAAGGCACAAGAACCTTCCTCAAGAGCTGACAGAAAGAGAAAGTTTTCTTAGAGCTGTTGCTCTAAATTTGGACTTCTAGTATCCTAAACTGTGAGAAAATTTCTGTCTGTTGAAACCACACACTTGGGGTATTTGTTACCGCAGAACTAGATAACCAAGGCAGTTGGGAGTAATCAGCTCCAGCTCTTTTATAGGTAAAGCGAGGCCTAGAGACGGTAAATGATCAAGAGTGAATTAAGTGGCAAAGCTTGTACAAAACCTAAGCCTCCAGATGGCTTGAGTTTTCAGAAGCCCTCTTAGATGCATTATCTTACTTGATCCTTGCAGCCCTCTCAGGTAATCAGAGCCACACCGATGCATACTTACCATTTTTCTTTTTATTTAAATAACAGAGTAGATAATTTTTCTTTAAAGGCCAGAGAAATGGAGCAGCCAGTAGAAATTTTACTGTTTTCTGTTTCTTTTTATCATATTTTGTTGGCTACATTTAAGATATTCTCTTTTTTAATTTATTGTGCTTTAAGTGCAAGTGTGCAACTCAAGTCAGTTTCTGATACATGTTGTTATATGACCATAGTTACTCTCCTTGCAGTGTGACAGCACACTGGTCTTCTCCACCCTGTGTTTCTCATGTCCACTCAACCAGCTCCTGTCCCTTTTGTTTTTGATGTTCTGTAGCTTTGTTGTGATGTGTCAGAATCAGGGCTTTGAACTGGTTTGAACATTTCTAACAAGTTCCCAGGCAGTGCTACTGCTGTTGGAGACAAGTTGTGAGAACTGCTAGTAGACCAGTGGCTCTCAAAATGTATTATGTGTAAGAACCTGAGAGTCTTGTTAAAATGTCAATTCTAATTCAATATGTCTGAGGTAGAAACAGATTCTTCCCAGGGGTTCCCAAGGTATATTCCCAAGAGCTGCTTTCTTAATTCCTTTTTACCTGTTGCTGAAAAAATGAACATGCTTGTGGAAATAACCTTGCTCGGAGAGGGAGTGTTGGGCAAACACATGTAGAAGGTGCGTGTTATTTGTGTAAAATGTAGTGCGTTCCAGTCCATTTATTTTCTGTTGACTCTAACCTTGCTCAATCTCTTCTTAATTTTGGCCAGATAATTCCTTATTCTCTTATCAATGCTTGTTGCTCTTAAGAGGATTGTAATAACATTTTACTGTAGCTTTAAGTACAGAGGACTAGAGATAGAGGAAATTTGGAGTTTAAGAGTGAAAGCTAAAGCTAGAAATTAAAAGGGGGGTAGAAAAGAGAAAGAGAATGATGGATAGGGAGAAGCAAAGGCAGGCAGAGCTTTCCAGTGAGTGTTTTAACTTTGGTTATTATTGAGGTTCAGTGGGTTTCTTTTCAGTTCTACTTGACCTTTTTTTTATAGATTTTGTTCTCTGTAGAACCTGGTGGCATAGTGACTAAGAGTTAGGGCAGCTAACCAAAGGTTGGCGGTTCAGATCCACCAGGTGCTGCATGGAAACCCTATGGGTCAATTCTGCTTTGTCTTTTAGGGGCACTGTGAGTCAGAATCAACTTGATGGCAATAGGTTTGGTTTTTGTTTCTGTTCTATGCTGATGGTTTCAGGGTCATAAGAGATGCTTCAAACGTAGTAAGTATAGTTATTTTGCAGTTGATGTCTCTGTAATTGTGGCATATGAAATCTTGCTTGCCTGTGTTTGTGGTCTTTGTTTCTGCTGGTTCTTGCTCAGGATAACTTATGCTGATTGTCTCTGTATGTTGCTTGCTGTCCATGAAAGCTTTTTCTGAGAATAATCCAAGATCTCAGATGAAGTATATTCTTTTGAATTTGCTTCCTGTAGTTGTCTTGGGGTATTATCAGGTCAGAACTACTTTAAAGCAAAGTCATTGCATGAGCTTTTTTGGACCACTTTGCTGATGTGAGTACTGCTTATTAGTACATTTAGGGGCCAATATATTTCTGCTGTATTGCCTTGAATATATACACCCTAGTAGAGTCTTAGGTAAATGTGGGGCATATCACCTATTAGATCCTGGATCCCCACTGGATGGCCACCACCACCAACAAAACAAGACCCTAAATGGGACCTGGTCTCTGTGATGTTTGTCCTTTGGCTCAGGCAAGGCAGGCAAAACAAATGTTCAGGTTTGTTCTGATTGGCCAGTACTCTAAGGGCAAAAGTAGCTTTCTTGTTCCTTTATCTCACTTGATGCTCAATCTCTTCTTAATTTTGGCCAGATAATTCCTTATTCTCTTATCAATGCTTGTTGCTCTTAAGAGGATTGTAATAACATTTTACTGTAGCTTTAAGTACAGAGGACTAGAGATAGTAATAGAGGAAATTTGGAGTTTAAGAGAGAAAGCTAAAGCTAGAAGGAGAAATTAAAAGGGAGGTAGAAAAGAGAAAGAGACTGATGGATAGGGAGAAGCAAAGGCAGGCAGAGACAGGATACAGTTAAATGTTCTTAACTCCTAAAGGACATATTATCTGAGAGTAGTTTCAGCACTGTAATTGTGCACCCTAGGGCTAACGGACATATGCATACATCCTATTTTATTAAACTTCAAAAAGAACCTTAGAACTTATGTAGTCCTGTCTTTTGTTTTATCAGTTTAGGTTGGAGAAAAGAAGTGATTTATCTTAGGTCTTCCTGTGAGTTGCTGTAGATTGAGTTTAGAATTTACAAGTCCTACTGCCCATGCCTGTGCCTTAGTCTGGATACCACATGGTCACCTTTATTGGCCCTCACTCTGTGTAGCTGCTTCTAAATTAAAGAGCCAAGTGAATTATATTAAGATGATTATGTGTACATTGTATAACTGTCATATATGTCATTTTTAGAACTTCATTTGTCTTCATGGCAGAATAGTATTCCATTGTTTGTGTATATCACATTTAGCTTATTTAGTCATCTGCTTTTTTAATTTTTATTTAACATGACTGAGTGAAAATGTACATTCCCGTATAAATTTACATGCACACCTATATGCAGCTTCCACTGCTCTCCCTGTCTGGTGACAGCACACTATTCCTCTCTGCTCCATACATGTCTCATCCTCCCAACAGCCTCCTTTCCTCTCCTCTCCACCCACTCTCCTTCCTCCAGCCAGAGGTCAGCAGGATAATATCCTATAGATGTATAGGACCATAAAGTGCATCCAATATATGGTCACTCTGCATTGCCAAGTCCAATCCATTCCTGTCCAAAGAGTGGACCTTCGTTATAATTTATGGGTAAGGGCAGCATCAGGGCTGGGGGCCATGCTCTCAGGGGAACCCCGAAATCGCTGGACCATCAGTTGAGGTCTTTTAGTGGAGATCTCAGGATGCACCCCTTTTTATTCTTGTGTTGCCAGTAAGACTCAACCTAGTGAGCTCCATCGTGGCTATCACTGGTGGTGGCCGGGCACCATCCAGTTCTTCCGGTCCCAAGTCGATGTAGGCACCCACTGTTGCGGGTCTCTCTGTCTTCTAGGTTGTCTTTACTGCATGTCATTTGGTCCTCGGTGGGCATCCGTTCCTTCTGAGTTGGGACCATTTGCTGTGTCCTTGGATGGCAGCTTAGCAGCTTTTAAAACCCCAGATGCCACTCACCAATGTGGGGTGCACAGAGCTCTCTTAGCAAAATGCTAGTTGTGCCAGTTGGCCTTGATTTTGCCTAAGAGCATGATCCCCTGCCCCGTGCCCCAGCTACTCTATCCTTGCAATATTGGGTTAAGATGGAAGGAGTATTCAAGTTATGCTGAAGTCCACTTAATGTTGTTCTTGTTTCTAATGTGTGCTGTCACCGCTTTCTCCCAACCAGATTTCTAGCAACTATCTAAACTAAACCCTCCCCCCTCACCCTTCCTCCCTCTCCTCCCTTACAGCTGTCAAAGAGTCTTGTCTTCTATACACAAATCTGTTTTTGAGATCTTATCGTAGAGCTCTCATACAGTATTTGTCCTTTTGTCGCTGGCTACTTTCACTCAACATAATGTCTTCCAGTTGAAACCAGGTTAGGTGATGTTTCCTGGAATCATCATCATTCTTTATCATTGCGTAGTGCTCCATTGAGTATATGTACTATAGTTTACCTATCCATTCTTCTGTTGTTGGGTGCTATCGGGGACTGTGCTGCGATAAACGTTCTGGTGCATGTGTCCGTTGGTATGAAAGGCCTTGATTCTGTAGAATATATTCCAAGTAGTGGTCAAATGGTATATCGATATCCATTTTTTTAAGGAAGCACCAGATTGCCTTCCAAAGAGGCTGGACCATTTTGCAACCCCACCAACAGTGTAGGAGGGTTCCACTTTCTTCACAGCCTCTCCAACATTTGTTGTTTTGTGTTTTCTGGATCATGGCCAATCTTGTTGGGGTGAGATGGTATCTCATTGTCGTCTTGATTTGAATTTCTTTAATAACTAAAGATCGTGAACATGTCCGCATGTGTTTTTTGGCTGCCTGGATCTCCTCTTTAGTGAAAAGTCTGTCCATCTCCTTTGCCCATCACTTAATTGGATGGTTTATCTTCTTCTGATTGATATTTTGTAGTATCTTATAGATTATGGAGATCAGGTGTTGGTCTGACATAGAGTTGCCAAATGTTTTTTCCCATTTTGTGGGTGTTCTTTTAATTCTATTAATAAAGTCTTTGGATGAGCAGAAGTGTTTGATTCTTAATAGTTCCCATTTATCTATTTTCTCTTCTGTTGATTGTGGTTTCTTTGACAGATTTTGGAGTCTGTCCTCATTGTGTGTTAAAACTTCCATTATTGTTCCTACTTTTTCTTGGATGAGCTTTATCGTTTTAGGTTTGATATTTAAGTCTTTTATCCAGTTGGAGTTGGTTTTTGTATAAGGTGTAAGATATGGATCTTGATTCAGTTTATTGCAGATGGATAACCAATTTTGCCAGCACCGTTTGTTGAAGGTACTATTTTTACCCCAGTTTAGTCTTAGGGCCTCTGTCGAATATCAGCTGTTCATAGGCAGATGGTGTCATCTCTGGGGTCTCAATTCTGTTCCATTGATCCATCTGTCTGTTCTTGTACCAGTACCAGGCTGTTTTGACCACTGTGGCAGTGTAGTATGTTCTAAGGTCGGGTAATGAGAGGCCTCCCAGTGTGTTCTTCTTTAGTAGTACCTTACTTTTCCAGGGCTTCTTCCCTTTCCAAACAAAATTGGTGATTTGTTTCTCCATCTCATTAAAAAATGACGCTGGAACTTGTATTGGGATTGCATTATATAAATAAATTGCTTTGGGTAAAATAGACATTTTCACCATGTTAAGTCTTCCTATCCATGAGCAGGGTAGGTTTTTCCATTTATCTAAGTCTCTCTTAGTTTCTTGTAGTAAGGGCTGTAGTTCTCTTTGTAAAGATCTGTTGTTTTCTCTGGTTAGATTAATTCCTAGGTACTTTATCTTCTTAGGGGCTATTGTAAATGGTATTGATTTGATAATTTCTTCCTTAACAGTCTCATTGTTGGTATAAAGGAATCCTGCTGATTTACTTATGTTTATCTTGTATCCTGAGACTTTGCTGAACTCTTCTATCAGTTTGAGTAGTTTACTTATAGATTCCTTGGGGTGCTCTGCATATACAATCATATCATCTGCAAACAGGGAGATTTTAACTTCCTCTTTGCCGATGCAGATGCCCTTTATTTCTTGGTCTTGTCTAATTGCTCTGGCTAGAACTTCTAGCACAATGTTGAATAGGAGAGGTGAGAGTGAGCATCCTTGTCTAGTTCCTGATCTCAGGGGAAAGTCTTTCAGTCTCTCTACATTCAGGATGACGTGGGCAATTGGCTTTGTATAAATGGCCCTTATTGTGTTGAAGAATTTGCCGTCTGTGCCCATTTTGCTAAGAAAATTTTTAGCATGAATGGGTGTTGGACTATTTTTTTAATTTAACTTCAGAAGTTTTATAGAACGAAGTAGCTTTGCATTAAGCAGTTCCTATATATACTGTTTATGACGTTGAATAGCAACCCCGTAACAGGTCATCACTCTCCTTTCTTAACTTTGGGTTCCCTGTTACCAGCTTTTCTGTCCCGTCCTGCTTTCTGGTCCTTACCTCTGGGCTGGTGTACCCCTTTAGTCTTGTTTTGTTTTATGGGCTTGACTCATCTTTGGATAAAGGAGGGACCTCAGGAGGAACTTCATTACTGTGCTTCTGAAGGCTCATAGGGGCCATACTCTTGGGATTTCTGCAGTCTCTGTCAAACCAGTAAATGTGGTCTTTTTTGGGGAGTTAGAATTTTGTTTTACAGTTTTCTCCAGCTTTGTCTGGCGTCCTGTATTGTGATCCCTGTCAGAGCATTCAGTGGTGGTAGCTGGGTACCATCTAGTTATACTGGACTTAGTCTGGTTGGGGCCATGGTAGTTGTAGTCTGTTAGTCAGTTGCACTAATGTTTCCTTTGTGTCTTTTATTTTCTTCATTCTCCATTGCTCTCAAAAGGGAGAGAGTAGTAGATTATCTTATCTTTTTAGACCCCAGGTACTCCTCACCAAAGTAGAATGTAGAACATTTTCTTTATAAACTATATTACAGCATTTGAGCTAGATGTTCCCTGAGACCCTGTTCCTTGAGACCGTCATCCCCATGGCCCTTGGCCCAGCCATTCAGTCCTTCAGGGAGTTTGCATGTGTCTGTGGGGTTTTTATGACCTTGCCTCTTATAAGCTGTGCACAATTCCCCAGTGTTGTGTACTGTCTTACCCTTCACCGAAGTTACCACTCATCTGTTGTTCATGCAGTGTTTTTTCATCCTCACCCCTTCCCTTCCTGGTAACTGTCAAAGATTGTTTCTTTTAGTGGTAAACCTTTTAGTGATTTTTTTGTAGTAGTGGTCTCATACATGGAAACCCTGGTGGCATAGTAGTTACGTGGTATGGCTGCTACCCGAAAGGTCAGCAGTTAGTCTTGGAAACTTTATGTCCTCCTTGGAAACTTTATGAGACAGTTCTACTCTGTCTTATAGTGTGGCTGTGAGTTAGAATTGACTCAGCACCAGTGGGTTTGGTTTTGCTTTTAACCACTCTCATGTAACGTTTGGCCTTGTGTGACTGACGTATTTCACTCAACATAATGCCCTCCAGATTCATCCAGTAACTGTCATATTTCAAGTAAATTTTGATTTTAACTTATTTCGTGTTTTGCTTTAAATGTAACAATTTGGTGAAACAATTACTTGGTAAGGCATGGGAAAGTCCAACCGTTTGTGTTCCTCAAAGATAGCTAACAGGTTAAGTTAATGGGGGAGGAATTAACTAGGTAAAGGAGGATGAGAATAGTTGAACTATTTGAAGAATATAGTGAATGTTACTGAACTGTACATGTAGAAATTATTCAGTAGGTGTGTGTTCTGCTGTGTATATTCTCAGCCGTAACAGTAAAATACATTATAAAAAATGTGAACAATGTATAGCTGTAGCTTTTTAAATAATTTTATTTTTGTGTAGGGGATGCTGAAATAAAGCGTTTACTTCTTTTCTTTAAAAAATGTGCAGATTTGGAGCTTTTTGAGCTTGCTCTGAGAGTTGCCTAATTAAATTCTGTATATTTGTATATATTTTAACATACTTTGTGTTTATTGAGCATATATCAAGTTTTTTGTAGTACTTTGGATATTAGGATATTCTTAGTTTTTCCATTTTTCATATGCTATGTCAGCCGTGCATTTGCTTTTATTCGGGAAGTTATGTGAGGAAATAAGATCACTTTCTTTGGCAGACTTAACTCCTGTTCCATTTTTATTAAAAGTACCTAATATGACCAGAGTGATGGAACATTAGAAAATACTCTGTGTTAAAAGGGAAATTTATTATAGAGTTGATTGGAAACAGTATGGCAAAAGATAAAATGAATAGGTATTTTGTTTGGAATTAAAGAAGGGAGAAAAAGAAGGAAGTAGAAGCCCTGGAATTGAGGTGAGCTTTGGGAAGTATTGCATAAGGTTGGATGAAAGAGGTATTTTGGGAGTGGCAGATAACTTCTTGGCGTAACCATACTGTAGAGATCCAAGGACAGAGCCAGGAGAAATGCTTCACTACTGTACACACAGGTTCCATTAGTTCTTGTTTGCATGTGGCAGAAACTGGATCCATCACCAGTATCTCTTGTTAGGAGAAATAAACGTGATGTCAGATTCCACAAGGGTGATAACAATCACACCTGATGGAAAATTACAGCTCAGTCCAAGACATGCTCTCCTGTCTTCCCAAATAAGAAGGTTAAGCAGTGAGCAAATAACCTTCCCAAATAAGAAGGTTAAGCATTGAGCAAAGGAGACTAAATTATAGACATAACCAAAACTTGCTCGTGAAGACTGGATTCCTGGGAAGTTAAAAGAAGGGAGCAGGGAGGAGTCTATAGATCTGGGTCAGCATACTTACTGAACTTGAAAGAGGAGAGTTAGTGGGGGAAGACAGTATCCCTGGTCCCAGTAATTTAACCCAGCACATTATTGTTGTTGCTTCTCCTTTCTTTATCCTCCAAAAATAAAAATACTTTCATTTACTGAACATGTACTATGTACCAGTTAAGTGCTAAGTACTTTGTATGTGTTACCTATTCTAATATTTTCTAAACTGTTTGTGGTAAGTATTGTTAATCATTCTCCAATTTATAAATGAGGAATCTGAGGAGAAATGTTAAGTAATTTGGGTCTTGAGTGATAGACCTGGGCATATTTAGTAAGAAGGAAATATTTTGACACTATTTATGTTCTTTCGTGCTTCTGGGTCGCTGTACTACAACTAGGATGTTTTCTTCCCCTTTCTCTGCGTGGTAAATTTCTAGTCATTTTCAAAAATCTGGTTTTCTCTCTGTGAAATTTCTCAGACCTTTGGATGCAAGACATCTTCATGCTGTCCTAACCTAAAACTCATTCCTGTTGAGGGATTCTGACTCCAAACGAACCGGTAGGACCCTGAGGCAGAAACATTGTTGTCCAGCACTATGCAGACTGGTCGGTTACCATAACCTGTCCTGTTGAGTCAGTTCTGACTCATAGTGACTGTGTAGGACAGAGTAGAACTGTACTAGACAGTTTCCAAGGAGAGGCAAGTGGGTTTGAACTCCCAGCCTTTTGGTGAGCAGCTATATCGTGTAACCATTGCACTACCAGGACTCCTAGTTAAGCCATAAAGGTGGTTAAAATGATACCTTAAGTAGTTTATTTGAAGTTACAGATACATAAATGGATGGCCATTTGTCAATGTAATACTAAGTCTACCTATCCTTTTTCCCCCCAAGAATGCTCCTTAGGTTCAGTGTTAACATTCCTGAGTAAACCACAGTTATGATGCATTGTTTATGTTTTCCGGGTTTGGTTTTCCTTCAGTTGTTTGACTTTCCTTAAGTGAAGTGAACTGAATGCAAATTTCTAGATTTTTATGACATTTTCCTAATCTGCAGTTTTGTTACCCATATCTTATTGACAGTATTTTTAAGGGGTTGTCCTTTATTGTCTTGCCTTTCTGAAGCATTCAACTTAATCTTTCTTTTCATACCCCTTATCATATTGGTTTATATAACATTTAATTGAGTTACCCAATTAAAGTAGCAAATGCAACTGGTATAAACAGGTTTGGGAGGAAACCCAGTAGACTCTGGTTGAGCTTATACAACTCTGCTGTGGAAATCCCAGTGTGTAGGTGAACTATAAAGAACAGCTGACTAGCTGTGAATATTTAATATGTCATGGGCTTTAGTTTCACAAAAGGAACTAGAGAATAGTGGTTAATCCATAGTGTTGATTAAGAGAGATTAGTGGAGAGAGCTTCTTTTACGTCTCTTGTTTATTATTTGTTTCTTCACTAGACTGTCACTTAAGGGTATGGTTTTCTAATTATAATTGTATTAATTTTGTTGTTGAGAGTATATACAGCAAAATGTACACCAGTTTAGAATTTTCTGCATGTGAAGTTTGAGGACCTTGACTGCATTTTTCCAGTCCTGTAACCATTCTCACCTTCTTTTTCCTAGTTGTTCCTCCCCAGTTAACGTTAAGTTCACTGCCCCCTAAAGGTTTCAATCTATCAGTTCTATCCCATGTAGATAGTTCTTAAAAGAACATAAAGCTCAAGGCCAACTTCTTTTTTTAAGTTAAGCTAAACTATCATTTGATTTTAAAAAGACTTGAGCTTGAGGGGATTTTTTTTTAATTGTGATTAAGTGAAAGTTTACAATCCAAGTCAACCTATTTCATATAAAAACCCAGTACCCACCTCTCTATAACTCTGTCTCCTTTCCTCACCCTGTGACAGCACACTCTTCTACTGTTCCAGTATCCACTAGCCCCTTCCTCTCCACCCTCACCTCTACTCTCTAATAAGAAACCAGTACGACAGCCTCATATATATATTAAACCATAAAGTACACATACCACAAGCATCACTCTGTATCCCTAAGTCCTGTCCATTCTTAGAAGTGTTGGCTTCAGCAGTGTTTTCAGCTCTGGGCTACGAGCAAGTCTAGGGGCCATGTTCCCAGGGAACCCTCCAGGCTGTTGGACCATCACATCTGGTCTTTTTTTTATAGAGTTCTTGATCTGCACAGCACTTTTTCTTGTGCTGTGTCAGGGACTCTGCGTTGTGCTCCTTGTCAGGGCTGTCCTTGGTGGTGACCAGGTACCCTCTAGTTTTTCTGTTCTCCTGCTGATGATAGTCACCTGATCATATGAGTCCTTCTGTGTCCTGGTTCCATTTTTCCTCGTCTCTTTGATGTTCTTAGTTGTCATCTGTTCCAGATAGGTTGGGACCAGTGGATAGTACTCAGATGGCAGCTTGCTGACTTTTGAGACCCCAGGTGCCACTCACCAACATGGGATGCAGACTACTCCCTTAGAAAAAAATCAGTTATGCCAGTTGACTGAGATGCCCCCTGAAAACATTGTCCATGGACTCTTGTCTGAGGGGATATTTTTGGTTTGAGGTTATTAAACCTCATCTCGGAGCAATAGTTTCAGAGATTCTTGAAGCTCCACGAGATGAGAATGGCATGGCCCATGAGAATTTAAAATTTTTGCTGCATTTCCTCCCTTTTGGTCAGGATTCTTTATAGAATCTTTGATCAGAATGTTCAGTGATGGTAGCTGGACACCATCTAGTTTTTCTGATCTCATGGCAACTCTATGACAGTTGTTCATGGAGGCAGTTAGTCTCTTGTTCCGTATCCTCTTCCTGTTCCAAATCCTTCTTCCTCTGTTGTTCCAGGCAAATAAGGACCAACTGTTGAACTTTGAATAACATCTAGTGTTTAAGGTCCCAGGAATTATTCATCAAACTAAGAGGTAGACCAGAAGCTCTAAATATGTTTTTTTGGACCGTTAATCAGAATGTTCAGTGCAACACGGACCCTAACACTCCAAAGCAAGAAACCAAATCCCATGAGTTTTTTGGTGGTTTGTAAGCAGCTTCAGTGCCTGTTTTTTTTCCATTGTAAATATATGTCATACAACTTTTGCTGATCGTCTTTTTGCAGATGTTCAACTTACTGACCCCTGATACAATAATTGGCTGTGCAGTCCTGTCCTTAATCAAGGTGATATTGCCATCACTGTTACTCTCTCTTTTCTCCTCCCTCCTGTCTGTGGTAACTACCGCTAAAATTTAGTCTCTGTACATTTGCCTTTTCACGTAAATGAGGCCATATAGTATTTATTCTTTTATGATAATGATTTGTTTCACTAAGCATTATGTCTTTCAGCACCATCCATATTTTAGCATGTATGAAGACTTCATTTCTCCTGCTGGAGTAGCAGTCCTTTGCACATACATATCACTTTTGTTTATACATGTATCTGTTGATGGGCATTTAGATTGATTCTGCCCTTTGGCTACTGTGAATAAATGCTGCAGCGAACACTGATGTACAAGTCTCTGTTTGAGTCTCTGCTTTCCTGTCTTTTGGGTATATACTTAGAAGTGGGCTTGCTGGGTTATATGGTAGTTCAATTTCTAGTTTTTTTGAGAAACTGTCACAGTGTTTTCCACAATGGCTGTGCTATTTTGCATCCCTGCCAGTAATAGATTTAAAAAAAAAAAAACATTGCTGTCGAATCAGGTCCGACTCATAGCGGCCCTAGAGGTCAGAGTAGAACTGTCCTATAGAGTTTCCAAGGAGTGCCTGGTGGATTTGGATGGCCGTCTTTTTGGTTAGCAGGTGTAGCACTTACTACGCCACCAGGATTTCCAGTAATTGGTAAGCGTTCCAATTTTCTTGCATCCTCGGCAGTGTTTTTATTTTATTTGTCAATCTCAGCCATGCTCCCATTGCCGTTGAGTCAATTCTGACTTGTAGTGAGCCTATAGACAGGGTAGAACTGCCCCATGGTTTCTTTAGTCCTGTGAGTAGGAGTGAAATGATATCTCATTGTGGTTTTGATTTGCATCTTTCTGATGGCTGTTGTTGGAGCCCTGGTGTCATAGTGGTTAAGAACGTGGCTGCTAGCCAGAAGGTTGGCATTATGAATCTATCAGCCGCTCTTTGGAAACACAGGGCAATTCTGTGCTTCCCCTTAGGGTTGCTTGAGGTAGAATCGCCTTGACAGTGGTGGGATTTGGTTTTGATTTGGATGGCTAATGTTAAGGGTGTTTATATTTACCTATGACCTAGCACAGTGACTGGCACATAAACCAAATAAAACCAAACCCAGTGCCATTGGGATGATTACAACTCATAGCGACCCTATAAACTGGCACATAGTAGCTGCTTAATACGTAGTTGGCAAATGAGCAAATCATTAATTAGGTTACATTGTTATTCAGTGTTTATCTGAAAATGTGTGTCTTGTCTCCCTGCTAAATTGTGTCCTTAAGGGCATTGCTTGAGTTTCAGACATCATTTTTTTTTAAATATTTTATTGTGCTTTAAGTGACAGTTTATAATCCAAGTCAGTTTACCATGTAAAATCTCACACACACCCCGCTGTGCATTTCTAGCTGTTCTCCCCACCCTGTGACAGCTGTACTTCCAGCATTCATTCAGCCACCTCTGTTCCCTCATCCGCCAACTCTCCCATCTTGACTCTGGACAGGAGCTGCTCAGACAGCATCCTGTATCTGCTTAAGCCAGGAAGCACACTCTTCACCAGCATCACTGTGTGTCTTATAGTACAGTCCAGTCTTTGTCTGGAGAGCTGTCCTCAATAATGGTTTCAGCTCTGGGCTAGCAGAGTTCAGGGTCTGTCCTCAGGGTCTTCCAGTCTCATGAACCACCAAGTCTGTTTTTTTAATAGAGTTCTAGATCTGCACCACCATTTTTCTTCTGCTGTGTCAGGGATTCTACGTTGTGTTCCTTGTCAGGGCAGTTGTTGGTGGCATCTAGGCACCATATAGTTCTTCTGGTCTCATGCTGATGTAGCTCGTCTCTCCTGATCATATGACACCTTCTGTCTGCTGGACTTGTGTTTTGCTCTTATCTTTGGTGTCCTTCCTTCTCCTCTTTTCCAGGTGGATTTGGACTGATTGATGCTACTTAGATGGCGGTTTGTTAGCTCATAAAACCTCAACCACCACTCACCAAAATGGGATGCAGAACTTTGTCTTAAAAATAAAAAATTAGTTAAGCCAGTTTACCTAGCTGTCCCCTGAAACCATGATCCCCAGGCCCTTGCCCCTGCTATTTTAACCTGAAATGTTAGATTATATATAGGAAACCACTCACCTTTTGGGGTAGTCCAGTGGTGTTAATCTCCTTCTATCATGGGCTGTCATTCTCTTCACTTAACCCAGTTTCTATCCTGGTGGTATAGTGGCTAAGTGCTATGTCTGCTAACTAAAAGGTTGGCAATTCAAATCTGCTAGACATTCTTTGGAAACTCTTTGGGGCAGTCTTACTCTGACCTATAGGGTTGCTATGAGTCAGCATGAACTTCATGGCAGTGGGTTTGGTTTTGAGTTTTTATCTATTTATGAATACCCGTCTCCCTCTCACCCAGCCCTTGTAGCCATCAAAGATTATTTTCTTCTGTGCTTAAACCTTTTATTGAGTCCTTATAATAGTGGACCCTGGTAGCATAGTGGTTAAGTGCTGTAGCTGCTAACCAGAAGATCGATAGTTCAAGTCCACCAGGTGCTCCTTGGAAACTGGGGGGGCAGTTCTGTCTGTAGGATTGCTGTGAGTTGGAAATGACTTGACAGCAGTGGCTTTTGTTTTTTGTTTCTCGTACAGTATTTGCGCTTTAGCAACCGACTAATTTCACTCACTATAATGTCCTCCAGATGACTCCATGTTCTCAGGTATTTCCCAAGATTGTAGCTGTTCTTTATCATTGCATAGTATTTTATTACGTGAATATACCATAGTTTTGTTGATCCATTTGTTAGTTGATGGTTACCTAGGTTCTTTCCTTCCTTTTGCTGTTGTGGGCAGTGTTACAGTAAACACTGGTGTACATATATCTGTGTGATAGCCATTATTCCTCTAGGAGATGTTCCAAGAAGTATGATTGATGGATCTTGTGGTAGTTTTATTTCTTACTTTTTAAGAAAGTGTCAAAAAAGAAGGGATGCACCCTAAGAACTCCACTAAAAGACTGCTAAAAGGCCTGCAGGTTCCCCTGGGAGCATGGCCCCTAGACTTGATGCTGCCCCTGATCATAAATCATTACTGAGGTCAACTCTTCGGACAGGAGTGGATTGGACTTGGGACACAGAGTGACCATATCGTGTGTGCACTTTATGGTTCTGTGCATCTGTAGTATGTTGTCCTATTGGCCTCTTACTGGAGGGGAGTGGAGAGGGTGGAGAGGAGGGCACAGGAGATTGTTAAGCGGTTATGACATGTATAGAATGGAAAGGAGGAGTGTACTGTCACCAGGCAAGGAGAGCAGAAGGAGCTGCAGATAGACGGGCATGCAAATTGAAATTGGATTGTACACTTTCATGCAATTGCAATTAAAAAAAAAGAAGGTCAGATTGATTTCCAAAGTGGTTGTACAATTTTACATTCCCGCTGGCATTGTAGAAGAGTTGTCATCTGTCCACAACCTTTCCAACATTTATTATTTTGTGATTTTTTGGATTAATACTATCCTGATTGGGATGAGATGGTATCTCATTGTAGTTTTGATATGGATTTCTCTAATGGCTAATGATTGTGAGCATTTCCTCATGTATTTGTCGGCTACCTGGATGTCTTTTTTGGTGAAGAGCCTGTTCATAGCCTTTGCTGTTTTGTAATTGGGTTATTTTTTCTAGAGGTTTTGCAGTACCTTGTAGAGGAGGTTAGATGCCGATCAGATTCATGATTGTCAGAAATTTTTCCCCCAGTCTGTAGGTTGTCTTTGTACTTTTTTGTTAGTCTTTGAATGAGCATTAGTGTTTGGTATTTAGGAATTCCTGTTTGTCTATTTTTCTCTTCAGGCTTTTGTGCATTGCTAGTAATATTTTGTAGTCTGTTTATGCCATGTATTAGGGCTCCCAGCATTCTCTCTATTTTGTCTTCCATGATCTTTATTATTCTAAATTTTACATTTGGGTCTTTGATCCATTTTGAGTTAGTTCTTGTGCATGGTATGAAATACAGGTCTTCTGTCATTTTTTTTGCAGATGATAATCCAGTTTTGTCAATACTGTTTGTTTGAAGAGACTGTTTTTCTCTGCATTTCTCGGACTTTGGGCCTTTGTCAAATATCAGACACTAGTAGGTGGAAGGTGTCATGTCTCGACTCTCTATTGTTTTCCGTTGGTTTATGTATCACATATTTTTGATATTTATCATGACTGTCATTATATGCAGAAACCCTGGTGGCATAGTAGTTAAGAGCTATGGCTGCTAACCAAAAGATTGGCAGTTCCAATACACCAGGTGCTCCACGGAAACCCTATGGGGCAGTTCTACTTTGTCCTAGGGGCCTCTATGAGTTAGAATCAACACTACAGCAAGAGTCGTGATATGAAGTAAATATGCAGTATATATTGTTGGATGAGAAGTAGTGTCTCTGTCCTTTTTGCTACTAGCTGCTTCTCTTTCATGGCTTCTGCTGGGAAAGAGTCTTCTACAACAAATATCTGCATCCTTTTGTCGACAGCAGTGCTTGGGCCCTTCCACATTTTTCTGACAGCTCATGTCAGGGCTGCCACTGGCTTCTCAGTTGCAGGTTGATGTTAGCTGCATGTAATGGTACTTGAGTTTTGGTAGTTGTGAGTGTAGGTTTTACTCATTTTTTTCTTTTTTTCCTTTCTGTGTTGGACCTTTTTTTCTCCTCTTTATATTTTATTGTGCTTTAAGTGAAAGTTTGCTATTTAACTCAGTTTCTGATCTAAAAATTTGCACACACATTATTAATGTGACCCTAGTTGCTCTTCCTATACTGTGACAGTGCACTCCTCCCCTCCACTCTGTATTTCCTGTATCCATTTATCCAGCTCCTGTCCCCTTCTGCCCTTTCGTCTCACCACTGGACAGGAGCTGCACAGTTAGTGTCATCTGTCTGCTTAAGCCAAGATGCACACTCTTTGCCAGTATCATTTTGTCTTATAGGTAGTCCAGTCTAATCTTTATCTGAAGAGTTGGCTTCAGGAATGATTTCGGTTCTGGGCTAGTAGAGAGTCCTGAGGCCATGTCTTCTGGGGATCCTCAGTCTGTCAGACCATCAAATCTGGTGTTTTTACTAGAGTTTGAGTTTTATACCCCACTTTTCTTCTACTAGGTCCGGGGCTGTTTGTTGTGTTCCCTGTCAGTGCAGTCATTTGTGATAGCCAATTTCATCTAGTTCTTTCTGTCTCATTCTGACACAGTCTCTGGTTTATGGGTTCTTTCTTGGGCTCATATTTTCCTTGTGTCTTCTGTGTTCTTCATTCTTCTTTGTTCCAGGTGGGTTGGGACCAGTTGATGCTTAAATGTCTATTTTTGTAGTTTGTAAGACCCCAGAAGCCACTCATCAAACTGGGATGAAGAACATATTTTTAATACACTTTGTTATGCCAGTTGACCTAACTGTACCCTGAAACCATGGTTCCCCCACGCTTGCCCCTGCTCTTCTGTCTCTGAAAGTGTTTTGTTGTATTCAGGAAGCGTTATAGCTTTTGGTTTAGTCTAGTTATGCTGACTTCTCCTGTATATTGTTATTTTCACCCTTCCCTTCACCTAAAATCTTTTCTACTATCTAGTTAGTAAACACACCTCTTTCTCCCTCCCTCTCTACCCTAGTGGCTGTGGAAGAATATTTTGTTCTGTGTTTAGATCTTTGTAATAGTGGTCTCGTACAATATCTGTCCTTTTACAACTAATTTCCCTCCATCTAAAACCTTCCAGATTCCTCCATGTTACATTTCACAAATTCATTGCTGTTCTTTATCATAGTATAGTATTTCATGGTGTGAATATCCCATAATTTTAAATGCTGTTTTGGTTGTTAGATGCCATTGAGTTGATTCTGATTCATAGAGACCTCATAGGACAGAGGAGAACTTCCCCATAGGCTTTTCAAGGAGTGGCTAGTGAATTTGAACTGCCAGCTTTTGGGTTAGCAGCCATCCCCTTATCCACTATGCTACCGGAGCTCACTGTTAAGCACTGGCTACCGGGAAATGCTTTTGGCATCATGTCATAAGTCTTCACAGTCAGATGGGTTGTGTAACATAGTTTTCTTTAATGAAAGCCCAAGTCTTCAAATTTTACAAAGGTTTTCATTCCTTCTAAATAGATAACTAATTGAATATTTATTGTTTGAACATAAATCTCATTTTAAAGAAAATACCTAGCTGTCATTACTTTGCACTTTTCCAGTTTGGTTATGTGTCATATTACCAATATATTGTGTATATTTAAACTTTTTTGAGCTGTGCTTTTTTACGCAAATGTGCACATGCAGAAACCCAACTGTTGGGTCAGTTCTGACCCATGGTGACTGCTTGTGTGTCAGAGTAGAAATGTAGAACTGTGCTTTGTAGGGTTTTCAGTGGCTGTTTTTTTGGAAGTAAAGGGTCTTCCATTAAGGATGTCCTGTTTTTGACAGCTCACGACGATCGTGTTTGTGAAGATCTAGTGACCATTTTATCACGTTTTTTTGATTAGTCTTGACAAACAGCCATGAAAAGTTATGTGATTCCACAACACACAGAAATTATTTGTTTATTATCAAAATGGATGTTCCATTTGCCAGACTTTACATGCATTATGTGAAATTTACAATGCATGTAATTGTCCTACCAAGAGAACCATTTGACATTTAATCAAAAAATATGGAGACAACCGGATCTGTTGTCAATCACACAATGCCAGTGTGTCAACAAACCACATGTTCCGGTGAAAACATTGCTACTATCAAAGTATACTCAAGAATCCATCCCAGTTAATTTCTTGCAGAGCACAAGAATTGGGCCTTTGGTTGACCACGATTTGGAAGATTTTGCATCTGGACTTGAAGCTTTACCCTTACGAAATTGTTTTAACTAAAGAACTAAAGTCCAACAGCTATAGGTTGCACCATACATTTGATGACTGGGCTCTGGAGCGGTTGGAAGGCCAAAAGATCATCTTTGGTGACAAGGCCCATTTTTGGATGAATGGTTTTGTTAACAAAACCATTTGGATCCATGACCATCCAATGGAGATTCAAAAATGTCTACTTCATCCTCTGAAAGTTACCATTTGGTGTGGATTTTGGTCCAGCAGAATCATTGGCCCTTATTTTTCCAAGATGAATGAGGAGAGGCTGTGACTGTCAGTGGTGGAAGATACTGAGCTATGATAACTGATTATTTTTGGCCCATTTGGAAGGCACAGGGTGGCCTTTTACCTGAAGTTCTTTTCCACATGTAATGCCATCAAATGCACTTTGAAATAATAAAACAGTTAACATTGTATCATTTACACGGTCTGTTTCATTCAAGTTGAAAGATAGGACACCCTTAATGGAGGACTCTTTAGATCATCAGGATTTTCTTCTGAGTCACCTCTGAGTAAACTTGAACCACCAAACTCTCCAGGGCTTATTCACCATTTATATCCAGGGACCTACTGAGTACCTGAGATTCTCGTATGCGATTGGAGATGTGGCAGATAGGATCCTGGCTCACACAGACTCCACCATGCCAGTGGTGATGGTAATATCCATTTCACCATATCATTTTAGTTTTCACTGTTTAAAAATCAGCCGACTAACCAGTAAAAATTAAGGAAGCCATTTCTCAACTCTCATGTATTAGTACTGTCACCTTATTCTTCTTTTTCTTTTATTTCATTTCCTCGGCTCTGACCATTTGTACTGTCACGGTTTTACTAGTCTCATCTTTCTCTCGTGTAGCCTCTTTGTAGTCGTCCTTTCTTTGGTTACCTATTTCTCACCTCTTTTGATCTTGTTTCCACTCCTCTATTCAGATAATTGTCCACTGGATTGTACTTTTTTCCATAGTTACTTTCTGACTTAAGAATACTCCAGTCAATTCCTTTTGTATGGTGACTTAGAAAACTGCATTTGACACCTTTCTGTAGTATAATTTTGCACGTCTAATTCTTGATAATATCTTTGTCTGGATGACCAGCCGTGAATTGAAATCTAGTTACCCCTTTAAAAATCCTTCTCCCGAACGAAGTTGACCTACCTCCCCATTCCCAGCCTGTTTCCTGAAACTAGGGCTCAGAAACAAGCCTTTTGCTCTGTTGCACTTACACGCCTTTCTAGGTATCAGATTTTCTGAACACTCTTCTCTTAAGCTGGATTCTCAAGGAGTAAAACCAGTAAAGCATTGTTATGGATTGTGTTGTGTCCATCCCAAAAGTTTGTGTATTGATTTGACTCATCTGTGAGTCCCCGTATGGTTTGATTTCTCCCATGTGTTGTGAATGCTGTCTCTGTGGTGGTAATAAGGGAGAATGGGCAGCAGCTCTATTGGTAAAGCAGGACTCGGTCTACAAGCTTGAGTTATGTTGAGGTCCTCTCTTGAGAGAGAAAAGGTAAGTGAAGTGAGCAGGGGGTTGGGAACCTCAGAATGTGTCCTTTAGAACTGAGTTTCCTGCACTTGGATGCCCTCATGTTGAATTTGAACCATTAGCCCACTGGACTGTGATAATTTCTCGTACTGAAACAGATTTGTAGTTTATCAGTTAACCTGCAAATAAAATTTCTGGTAAGCTACATTAAATAAATAAATAAAATAAAATTTCTGATAATAAAATTTCTCTCTCTGAAGCCATCCAATTGTGGTATATTCTTTTAGAGCAGCACCAGCTGACTGGGACAGAATTTGTATATCAAGAAAATGGTTCATGGGGTTGTAGAGGCTGGAACATCCTAAGTCCATGGATCAGGATAGAGCCTTCACCTGATTCATGTAGACAAAGGTGCAGCTAAATCCAAGGTGGGCAGGTTTGAGAGCAGGACTGCCCACAGACTGCAAAGATTGATGAATCTCAGTATTGTGAGGCAAGAGTGAAGTTAAGCTACTAGCTCAAGTTTCAGGAACTGGAAGTCAGACAAACAGAAGCCAGCTACAGGATCCAGCATGAGCCAAAAACCCTTGACACTTGCCAGAATATTTCCTTATATTCGTTGCAGGTGGAACACGCAAAGAAACTCCATTTTAACTGATGTGCTGCTTACAGCATATTTCATCTTTGGGGTGCTCACAGCATCATATAACTGCAAAACCAGTGAAAATTGTGGCCGAGCCAAGCTCATACACAACCTTAACAGTTATATACTTGTAGTGTTTTAAATTCATGTTTTGATGATTTAATTCCTAGTATTACTCTTACCCCAGTTCAAATACATCTCACTTCACGTCTGAGTGACTGTAGTAGGGGCCTTCCTAATTTTTACCTCTAGTCTCTTACCTGTGATGGTAATAAGGGAGAATGGGCAGCAGCTCTATTGGTAAAGCAGGACTCAGTGTACAAGCTTGAGATGTGTCGAGGTCCTCTCTTGAGAAGGTATGCTATACAGTTTGTTTCTAGGCTTCTAAAAATACTGATTTGTCCAATGCTTTTTTTTTTGACCCCTTGTAGCTTTCAGATCACTTCAGGATTAGGCTATTTATGTTTTGTACCTTGCCTTTCTTTTCTCTTTTTACTGTTGTATTAGAGTTCTCTTTCTAAGCCATAATAGTGTAATCTTGCTTTTGATGTCAGGCATTCTGTTTATTTTTACCATTGCACAAAAGGCTCACTATTCTGTTAATACTTTTCTAACACCATGCAGACTTATATTATTTATTCAGACTTAAGTCTCATTTCCTCCATGAAGATTTTTTTGGTACTCCTAGCTTTTAATGATCATTCCTTTATGTTAGTACTTGCCTTATTATGTGGCATGTAGGATGTGCAGCCTTATACTGTTTGATTTTTATGACTGACTGATTTAACAAATACTAATTGGACATTGGACAAATCTACATACAATTAACTATTCTAGCCATTGGGGATAGCAGTAGACAGCATAGACAGTACCTGTTCTCTTGGATCTTTATCAGCTTTCTCTGTACCTTTAAACTGTTCTGTTCAATAACCAGAATTTACTGATAACTGTAAAAAACCAAAAAGCCAAACCCACTGCCGTGGAGTCAGTTCTGACTCATAATGATCCCATAGGACAGAGAAGAGGTGCCCAATGGGAGTTCAAGGAGCACCTGGTAGGTTTGAACTGCTAATCTTTTTGTTAGCAGCTGTGGCTCTTAACCAGTTCGCCACCAGAGTCTCCACTTACAAGTACTGAGAGGATTATTCTAGAGGATGAGGAAATCTCTTTTGGAGGGATCTGTTTCCTCTTGGATACAATAACTAATTTAAGAAAAAAATTAGCCAAAGCTAGGGTATGTGGAGAAGAATGAGTTGCCAAAGTTGGAGGAGGATGCATTGATAACCTGTGATAGACAGATGACACAACTTTGCTTGCCGAATGTAAAGATGACTTGAAGCCCTTACAGAAGAGGTTAATGACTATAGGCTGCATTATAGATTATACTTGAGCATAAAGAAAATAAAAATAGTCACAACTGGACCATTAAACAACAACATGATAAATTGAAGTTGTCAAGAGAAATCAGATAAGGTATTGCATTGGCAGATCTGCTGTAAACACCTCTTTAAAGTGTTAAAAAGAAAAGATGTTACTTTGATGACTAAGGTACATCTGACATCAGTTGCCTTATAAACATGAGAAAGCTGGACAGTGAAAAAGGAAAATTGAAGAAGAATTGATGCATTCAAATTGTGGTATTAGCAAAGTGTACTGCCACAAGAACAAACATGTCTTAATGAGAGTACAGCCAGAATGCTCTTCAGAAGCAAGGGTGGCGACACTGTCATGCTTTCTTACTTTGGACATGTCATCAGGAGGGACTGGTAGCTGGGGAAAGGCATCATACTTGGTAAAGCAGTAGTTGTTAGGTCCCGTTGAGTTGGTTCCAGCTGGCATTGACCTTATGTACAACAGAATGAAACACTTTCTGGTTCTGCACTATCCTCATGATTATTTGTTATGCATGGGTCGGTTGTTGACTGACCTTTTTCACTGACCCTCCACTTTAGCAAGCATGATGTGTTTCTCTAGAGATCGATCTCTGCTGATAACATGTTCAGAGCATGTGAGATGAAACCTTGCCTTTCTCACATCTGAGGAGCATTCTGGCTATACTTCAAAGTCAGATTTGTTCATTCTTTTAGTGGTCCGTGGTATATTTAACGGCACTTGGCTGACTTTTGGTATATTTAACTATCATCTCCAGCAAGTCTTCCATTTTATTTATTCATTGGTGAGGTTTCACATGCATATGAGGGGATTGAAAGTACCATGGCTTAGATCAGGCACACCTTAGTCTTTAAAGCGTCATTTCTGCTTTTTAACACTTTAAAGATGTCTTTTGCAGCCAATTTGCTCAATGCATTGCATCATTTGATTTTTTTTGCTGCTTGCATGGATGTTGATTGTGGATTCAAGTAAAATGAAATCCTTAACTACTTGATAAAGTAGAGAGCCATTGAAAAAGAAGAAGACACTCATTGAGAGAGATGAACACAGTGACTCAACAATGGGCTCAGACTTCACAGTGATTGTGAGGATGGCACAGGACTGGGCAGCATTTTGTTCTTTTGCACATGGGCTAGCTATGAATGAGCGCCAACTCGATGGACCTAGCAACATCAACAATAATTTAGTTTTGATAATTTCTGAGATTAATATTGCAGTTTTATTTAAAAAAACTACTTCATTGTGCTTTAAGTGACAGTTTACAGTTCAAGCAGTTAAAAAAAACAAAAACTAAACCCAGTGCTGTCAAGTAGAACTGCCCCCATAGAATTTCCAAGGAGTACGTGGCCAGCTAGAACTGCTGACCTTTTTGGGTAGCACTTAACCACTACACCACCATATAAAATCCCACACCCACACTGCTGTGCAGCCCTAGCTGTTGTCCCCAACCTGAGATAGCATGGTCCAACTTTCCATCCTGTACTTTCTGTAACCATTCAACCAACTCCTGTCTTCTTCCACTCTCTTATCTTGCCCCTGGATAAGAGATGCTTAGACGGCCTCAGGTATGTATTTAAACCAAGGAGCATATTCTTCACCAGTATTACTCTGTGTTTTACAGTCCAGCCCAATCTTAGTCTGAAGTGTTGGCTTTGGTACTGTTTTAAGCTCTGGGCTAACGGAGAGTCCCGGAGCTGTGTCCTCTGGGGACTCTCTGGTCTAATGGATCATCAAGTGTGGTCCTTTAATAGAGGACTAGTTCTACATACACATTTTTCTCCTGTTCAGTCAGGGACTTTATGTTATATTCCTTCTCAGGGCAGTCATTGGTGGTAGCTGGACACCATCTAGTTCTTCTGGTGTCATATTGATGTAGTCTTGGATCATAGGGTATCTTCTGTCTCCTGGGCTCACATTTTTGTCATGTCTTTGATGTCCTTCATTCTCCTCTGTTCTAGGTGAATTGAGACCAGTTAGTACTAGTTAGATGGCCACTTACTAGCTTTTAAGATCCCAGGCACCATTTCACCAAATGGTATGCAGAACATTTTCTTTAAAAAAAAAAATTATGCAAGTTAACCTAGATGGCCCCTGAAACCATGGTCCTCAGACCCCTGCCACAGCTACTCTGTCCTTGAAAATGTTGGGCTCTGTTTAGTAAAGCTTTTAGCTTCTGGTGTAGTTCAGCTGTGCTAACCTCCCTTCTGCTACGTGCTGTCACTCCCTTCACCTAACCCAGTTCCTGTCTGCTATCTAATGTATGGACAGCCCTCTCCCCGCTACCCTGTAACCCTGAAAGATTGTTTTCTTCTGTGCTTAAATGTTTTCTTAAGTCCTTATAATAGTGGTCTCATAGGATATTTGTCCTTTTGTGACTAATTTCACTCAGCATAATGTCTTCAAGATGATTCCATGTTGTGTTTCATAAAAGCATTGTACTTTATCATTGCATAGTATTCCATTGTGTGAGTATACCATAGTTTGTTTATGCATTCATTTATTAATGGTTGATTAATGGTTGATTCCATTCTTTGTGCTCTTGTAGACAGTGTGGCATAAGCATTGGTGTGCATGTAAAGTGTTGGATGTGTAGGAGTTTCCATTTATTTTTTCTTCTTGTGTTTGTGCATTGTTAGTAATGTTTTGCGGTCTGTTTATACTGTGTATTAGGGCTTTCAGCATTGTGCTTATTTTTTTTTCCATTATCTTTACTGTTTTAGATTTGATACGTCTAAGTCTTTGATACATTTTGAGTTAGTCGTTGTGCATGGTGTGAGACATGGGTCTTCTTTTCATTTTTGTGCAGAAGGATATCCAGTTGTGATATCCAGTCATGCCAATACCATCTGTTAGAGAGATGGTCTTTTTTGTAGTTTTACAGACCTTGGACCTTTGTCAAATACCAGCTACTCATAGGTGGATGATGTTATACCTGGATTCTCAGTTCTGTTCCATTGGTCCATATATCTATTTTTGTGCCAGTACCAGGCTGTTTTGAGTACTGTGGCAGTGTAATAGGTTCTAAAGTCAGGTACTGTGAGCTCTCCCACTGTTTTCTTTTTCTTCAGTAATGCTTTACTTATGTGGATCTTCTTCCCTTTATATATGAAGATGTTGATTTATTTTTTCATCTCATTAAAAAGGCCATTGGTATTTTTATTGTAATTGCATTCTAACTGTAGATCTCTTTAGGTAGAATAGACATTTTCACAATGTTGAGTTTTCCTACCCATAAGCAAGGTAGTTTTCTCCACTTATGCAGGTCTCTTTTCATTTCTTGCAGTACAGTCTTGCAATTTTATTTGTGTCAGTCTCTTATGTTTCTGGTTAGATTTATTCGTAAGTATTTTATCTTCTTGGGGGCTGTTGTAAATGGTAGTGATTTGGTGGTTTTGTCTTTGATGGTTTCTTTGTTGATATGAAGAAATCCATATGATTTATGTATGTTTATTTTATGTCCCGATGCTCTGCTGAACTCTTCTATTACTTTCAGTAGTTTTTTGTTGTTGTTGTTGTTTTTTTTTTGGATTCTTTAGGGTTTCCAGTGTATAACATCATGTCATTTACAAACAGACATACTTTTATTTCTTCCTTACCAATTTGGATACCCTGTATTTCTTTACCTTGCCTGATTACTCTGGTTAGAAGTTTGAAGAAAATATTGAGTAAAAATGTTCACAGTGGACCTACTTGTCTGGTTTCTGTTCTCAGTGGGAATGCTTTCAGACTCTTTCCATTTAGGATGATGTTGGCTCTTGGCTTTGCATAGATGTTCCTTATTATGTTGAGGAATTTCTTGTATTCCTATTTTGCTAAGAGTTTTTAACATGAATGTTTGTTGGACTTTGTCAGATGCTTTTCTTTATCAAGTGATTATTGCCTTTGGTTTTACATATGTGGTTGATTACATTGTTTTTCTAAGTTGAACCTTTTTTGCATTCCTTATATGAATCCCACTTGGTCATGGTGAATTACTGTTTTGATATGTTGTTGAATTCTGTTGGTTAGAATTTTGTAGAGGATTTTTGCATCTAAGTTCATAAGAGATATTGTTAATTTTCCTTTTTTGTGTGCTATCTTTACTGAGTTTGGGTATCAGTGTTATGTTAGCTTCATAGAATGAGTTTGGGAGTATTCCATCCTATTCTGTGCTCTGGAATACCTTTAGTAGTAGTGGTGTTAACTGTTCTCTGAAAGTTGGGTAGAATTTTCCAGTGAAGTCATCAGGGCCAGAGCTTTTTTTTAGTTGGGAGTGGTTTAATTACCTTTTTAATCTCTTCTTTTGTGATGGTTTTATTTAGTTGCTCTACTTCTGTTTGTACTAGTTTTGGTATTTGTCTTTCTGCCAGCATGGTCTCTGTCAAGTAGTCTGAGCTTCATCTTACTTATTCTCTTTTGTTGGTTATTTTTTGTTTATCCCTAGCCACTATTAAAAGTTTCTCCTTATCTTTAATTTTGGCAGATTTGGTTATAATGTGCTTTGGTGTCTTTCTTGTGGGATCTACTTTTCTTTTGGGATCTGTCATTGATGAGCATCGTGAAGAGGTATCTTCTCATATTTCATGATGTTAGGGAAGTTTTCTGTCTGCAAATCTTCAGCAGTTCTCGCTGTATTCTCCATCGTATGCCCCTGTTGTAGTACTCCAATCACACATAGATATGCCTCTTTATAGAGTCTCACATAAGTCTTAACTGTGTCTTGAATTTCTAAAGTTCTTTTACCTGATTTTTCCTGAAATAGGATGATGTTAATGTGCTGTATCTTCAATCTCAGTAATTTGGCCTTCAGTTGTCTCAGTTAATTCTTTGACTTTGTATTAAGTTGTCTACTTTGGTAATTTTATTATTTTCTGAATTCTTGATTCATGCCTCCGTGTGCTTTCTTGCAGTATGTTCAGTTTCTCATTGTGCTTTGATGCATTTTACCTCTTGTCCTTCCTCATCTCTGGAAGAGTTCTAAATATTAAACTTTTGTATTCTACCTCTGATAATTCCAGGAAGTTTTGTTCCTCTGGAAAATGTGATTCTTTGTTTTGGGTGCTTTCAGAAGAAATCATGGTTTGCTTTATTAAGTTATTTGAGATTTACTTCTGTCTCTGAACCATCAATAAATGGTATTTATTTATTTTGTTTGCCTACTATGTTCTAGCTTCTTGTTTTGAAATGTCCAAAGAAACTGGTTGTATGTGATAGTTTGGTTATGTTTGTCTTTGTAGTTCTGATGTCCTGTTCCCACATGGTTAGAGCTGTTATTTGACTTAGGAGCCCAAGGGTCCATTTACTTTTCTTACTTGGATTCATCTCAGGTGTTCAGGTAGTGAGTCACCAAGTGTGTGGTGCAGGCTCTCACCTACTGTTCTAGATGAGCAGGGGTGATTGGTATAGGCAGTGATGTCTGTTTGCAGCTGCTGAGAAAGACAGGGGGCTAGCAGCCATCCTTGAGTGTCTGTGAGGATGGTGTGTCCCCTTATGTCTAAATCTAGGTGAAGGAATAGTTTCTGCCCTGATTTTCTGGCTTAAGGGAGGTGACAGAAAATTTTTCCCTCTTCCCACAGTTTGTTGAATTTTTTCCCCTCAGAGTCTCAGAAAATGGCTCAGAGCATGCTTAAAGAGTCTTTCTTCCAGCTCCATTAATGGTGTCAGACTCCAGTGCCCTGCATAATGCAGAGAAGGGAGGTGGAAAATGGCGCAGGGTGGGCCTGAGGAGTTCTACTTCTGGTTTAGTTAGTGGTGCCAGAGTCCAGCACCAGTTGCAGTACAGACAAGGGAGTAGGGGAGCACTAGGAGAAGGGAGGTTAGACCTGTCGTGATGGAAAGAATTAGGTCCTTGTGCAATACATTATATGCAGCCTTAGCATTCAACAACTGGCTCTATCTACTGTGTCTCTTGTTTTGGAGGTGCAAGTGGACCCTCCAGACACCCTCTCTTGCTGAGGAAGATCCACTACTTGGCTCACCAGAATGGCTGCATCTATCTCTTGACAGGTTGAGTCTGTGGAATCCTGTGTACTTCTGGTGCTGTTCTCCGTTCTCTAGCTGCTCAGTTCAATTTCTCAGCTTTCTGTTTAATGCTCAGGGTTCCTAGGATGCAGTATCTACTGGATTCATTTGTTCTTTTGGGTCATTAGAAGATCACAGGAATTGTGCATCTACTCTGCCATCTTGGCCCTGCCTAATGTTGCAGTTTTAACAAGAAGCAGTTTTATTTATTAAAGCTAAATCAATCTAATTATTTTTTTTAAATGGGAGTGGGTTAAGATGAAGCCACTGGGATTTGTATTTATATGAAGAACGTTATTTAACATAACTAGCTTGTTTTATGTAATGAATTAAAATGTAAAAGGATACATTTTCTGTATCTTCTCTCTAGGAATTGATAAACAAAACAGACATTTACAATTGACACTACTTAAAAATTTTTTGGAAATGTTACAGGTTTTATGTGTATGAAAACAAAGATTACCAGATACATTCCTAGCTTGTGTTTATGGAATTCCAGCCTTGTATTTCCTACTGCCTAATATGAGTGTCCACCTTCATGGTAAAATCAGCAGTATATAAACTTGTGTTTTCATCCTTCCCAGCAAACTCCTTCCTTTATATCCCTGTTGCTGTTTTATGTTATAAATGTATGAGACAGAAATATAAAATTGAACTGTAGAATGTTTTATTCAGATCTCTTAACACACATTTTGTTTAAATGAGTTTGTGTCTGTTGTGTGACAGAATGACTTAAGAAATATAAAACATTCAGTACAGTGTAACATGGTAAGAGTGCACTAAAAATTAGCTTTTATTGATTTTATGTGTTTTCATTTATGGATAGATGTAGTCCCATTCATATTTATAATCACTAACAAAAGCATGTTACTCTTGTTTGTTTTTCTGTCTCTTTATAGAGACAGTTTAGAAGGAAATTCAGCAGACTGTTAGCTTTCTGGGAAGGGGAATAGAGGTAAAGGGATGCATCTCTCAATTTTTTCTTTATATATTTTTAGGTAGTTTGCACTTTTTCTTTTTTATTTGTGTTACATTTGTTATGAGGCAAAAGAATATTTTAAAGAAGTCAGTACAGCTTACCGAACTATAATTTTCTTGAGTCTTTAGATGATTTTGTTGTAGGACAGCTTGGTAGTATACTGTGATTATTTCTTTTTCTATGCAGCTTCCCCCCCCCCGCCCCGGACTTAATGATTATTTCTTTTTTCATAATTTACTTGTCTCTGAACTTCTTTTCACATGCATGCTTCAGTAACCATTAAATACAGTGTTACGTGGCCAGACCTATCTTAGAGCTCCCTTGTTGCCCTTACATGGAATGTTACTATCTAGGTCTGTGGCCAAGCTGTTGTGCTGAAACTTCCTTTTGCCTTCCTTCATTATTAGAACTTCTGTTTTAGATTACATGTTGTCTTTTAGTTTATCTGTTCATTTTAATAAAATTAAAATCTATTGAGAAAGAATGCATTTAAGTAATTGTTGTGTCTGAAAGTGGTGATTCATGACTGTTCATATTTGACCTCTCCTTGGTTAGTTTGAAATTTTGCTTTAAATGAAAGTTTACAGTCCACGTTAGTCTCGTATACAAAATTTATGCACACATGGTCATAGTTGCTTTCCCTGTAATGTGACAGGGCACTCTCTCCACCCCATACTTCCTGCATCCATTCAGCTAGCTTCTGTCCCTTTTTGTCTTCTTATCTTGCTTCCAGAGAGGAGCTGCCCATTTAGTCTCATGTATCTTCTTGACCTAGGAAACAGTCTTCACAGGTATCATTTTATGTTTTATAGTCCAGTCTAGTTTTTGTCTGAAAAGTTGACTTCAGGAATGGTTCAGTTCTGTGCTAACAAAGTCCAGGAGCCACGTCTTCCAGGGACCCCCCTGTCTCAGTCAGACCATAAAGTCTGGTCTTTTTACAGCAGTTTGAGTTCTGCACTTCCTTTTTACCTGGAAGCTTTTTATTCTTGATGGTCTAAAATTTTATGATGATATATTTTGATGTCATTCTGAAAAAATTATTTTTCCATTCCTTATAGTAGATAGTGATAGACTTGTTTCTGTTCTTCAGTTCTGAGATTTTTAAAAGTTAGCTTTTTTGCTGTCAGTTTTTCCTGGTCTCTGTCTTTGGAACTCCTGTTAGTTACATGATAGACCTATGCATTGATTCTGTGGTTATCTTGCTTTTCTTACTTTTGCCTGAATGTTTTCCTTCTCTTTGCCTTTTATTCTGTTTCTGAGAGAATCCTTCACATTGTCTTCCATGTTTTTTTTTCCCCCGTATTAAAGGGGAGGAATAACTCAGAAATGGAGACGAAGAATGGTTGCACAACTCAAAGAATATAGTCAGTACATTAAACTGTACATATAGAAACTGTTGAACTGGTGTATGTTTTTCTGTGTGTATTTTTTCTTTTTAATTTTTTTTAATGTGATTTAGTGGAAGTTTACAATCCAAGTCAATTTTCATACCCACTTCTTTGCAACTCTGTCTTGCTGTCTTCACCCTGTGACAGCACACCTTGTTTTTTTGTGTATATTCTTAAAAAAATAAATTTATTTTTTAATATAATTTACTCCTGATTAAATTTAAATAGACACATGTAACACCTGCAGTGGACAGTGTGGCTCTAGAAGAATTAAAGAAGGGCAAACTATAATTTACTTTTTTAAAATTTTATTTTGTTACTGTTGATCAAACAATTGCATGTTTGATCAGCTTCAGAGGGCGTAAGTTGTAGAAACCATCAATTCATCTTTGTCCTTAGTGGTGGGTGTGTAAATTTGAATAATAGTCATATTAACCAGTTTTCTTTATACCAGTTCAACTGTTTCCTCAGTGATATTGATTACATTCTTTAAATTGTGGAGCCATGTTCATCCCCCTTTTCTGTGTTGTTCCTTCCCTCATTAACAAACACACTGCTTCCTAAGATTTCTGTCTAACCTTTGGAGTTGCTGTTTTGAGTTTGATCCCATGTAGGTAGTTCTTGGAGTCCCAGTTGCACAGTGGTCAAGAGCTTGACTGCTAACACAAAGTGAGCAATTTGAATCTGCCAACTGCTGCTTGGAAACCTCATGCAGCAGTTCTGTTCTGCTCTATAGGGTTGCTACTATGATTTAGCATTAACTAGATAGCAGTAGGTGTGCATGTATGTGTGTGTGTGTGTATTTTGGGTTTATAGTTCTTAAAAGAGCATAATGCTCAAGGTACGTTATTTTTTCCTACTTTGGCTAAACTGTTGTTTGGTTTTCAGAAGACTTCAGGGAATATATATATATATTTTAACAGTATTTTATTATGGTTAAATGAAACTTTACAATTGGAGTCAATTTGCAGTATCAGACTGCACACATAGACCTCTGCGCAACTCACATCTACTATCCCAGCCCAGTGACAGCAGACTTACCCCTTCCACTCTGTATTTCACATATTCATTCAACCTAGTCCTGTCACTTTCTCTTCACCCTCCCCTCTCCTTACTACTGGGGAGCTGCTTGGACAATGTCATGTCTTACAGTCCTGTCCAGTTTTTGTCTAAAGAGTTGCCTTTGGTTCTAGTTTCATCTCTGGGGTAAGAATGAGACCAGGGGCCATGCTCTCGGGTGACCCTGTAGGGTGTCAGAACATCAAATCTGGTCTTTTAACAGAATTCTAAATCTGCACCAGTATTTTTATCACTCCACATCTGGGAGTCTGACATTGTATTGCCTCTCAAGGCAGACATTGGAGGTGGCCGGGCACTATCTAGCTGTTCTTATCTCATACTGATGTGGACTCTGATCTCATGCTGGTGTAGACTCCGGATCATTTGGCTCCTCTGTCTCCTGGGCTCACATTTGCCATCCGTCTTTGATGTTCTTTTATCTCCTCTACTCCAGTTGAGTTGAGACCAATTGATTCTCCTCAGATGCCAGCTTGCAGTCTCTTAAGACCCCAGATACCACTCACTGAATTGGGATGCAAAGCGTTTTCTTGAAAAGAAAAAGCTTAGTTGTATCATTTGACCTAGATATCTCAAGAGCACAGTCTCCGGACCTTAGGGGATTCTTTTGAATTAAGATTTAAAGATTATTTCAGGCAGTAGTTTCAGGGGCTCATCCAGTCCCCATGGCACCAGAAGGGCTGGAGCCCATGAGAATGTAAAATTCTGCATTTTCACCCTTTTGATCAGGATTCTTGTGTATCATCTTTGATCAAAGTGTTAGTAATGGTAGCCCCAGAGAAAAAAATGAACAAAAACAGAAGGAACATTAGTTGTCTCTTTTCTTTATTAATCCCTCTAGAAAGGGATTGCAAAGTTGTTTCTATTACAGCATTTGCTACCTGTTTGATACAACAGCCACTAGCTGTCACATGTGGCTATTTAAACTTAATAGACATCAGTTTCACTGGTCACATTTCAAGCACTTGTGTAATAGCTAAAAGATTGGACAATGTGGGTACAGAACCTGACAGTTCTGTTACCCATTTTTCTCCCATTCTGTCTGAGACCAACTATTTTATCCCTAGTCATAGTGGTTGGTAGTGGTAGTTTCGCACCATCTAGTTGATGAAGGCTGTAACAGATGCGATTTTACAACAGCAGCCATAACAGAAATGTTACACAGGTAAATGTGTATACATATAAATGTATAGGAAGGCACATGCATGTATACATGAATAGGAAAGTGCATGTGTGTATACATATGTGCACATATATAGGCATATCTGTAGGCATATGTATATACATGTAACTGTGTGGCACTTGTATATCCACATATACAGTAAAGTAACTCATGGCGACCAAGGGGCCAGGGTAGAACTGACTCCCAGAGTATTCAAGGAGCACCTGGTGGATTTGAACTGCCGACCTTGTGGTTAGCAGTGGTAGGGTCACCATGAGTTGGATCCGACTTGACGGCACTTGGCTGGCTTGGCTTTACAGTAAAGTAAATAGGGGACAAAGTTACAGATACTTTTCAGATACAGCCAAATGCCTTGAGAGGACTGGTTTATTGGATGTGTTCTGGTTACAGGATAGATGAGGCCATGGTTCATGTAGACTTTAGTCTTATGGACTATTTTCTTATTTGGGTCTTTGGTTTCCTTCTTTCTCTTTTGCTCTGGGCAGTTAGAAACGAATAACTATGTTTGACAGCCTCTTGCAAGTTTTTGAGACCCCAGGTACTCTTTACTAAACTGGTGTGGAACATAAACTTTATAAACTATGTTATGCCATTTGACGAAGTTGTTCCATGAAGCTGTGATCGTAAGACTTCAAAACCAGTAAACCAGCAAATTATCTGAGAAGCTAGACTGTGTGAAAAAGAATGTGGCATCAGGATTGGAGGAAGACTCGTTAACAACCTGTATTATACAGATGACACACCTTGAAAGTAAAAGGGACTTGAAGTACCTGCTAATGAAGAACGATGATTACAGCTTTCAGTGTGGATTACAACTCAACATAAAAAAAAAAAGAGAAATCTTCATAACTGGACAAATAAGCAACATCATGATAAATGGAAAAAAGATTGCAGTTGTCAAGGATCCACAATCAGCACTTATGGAAGCAGCAATGAAGAAATCAGACAATGTATTGCATTCAACAAATCTACTACAAAAGACATCTTTTTTTTTTCCTTTTTATTTAACATGGCTACTTGAAAATGTACATTCCTGTATAAATTTACATGCCCACCTATATGCAGCTTCCACTGCTCTCCCTGTCTGGTGACAGCACACTATTCCTCTCTGCTCCATACATGTCTCATCCTCCCAACAGCCTCCTTTCCGCTCTTCTCCACCCACTCTCCCTCCAGCCAGAGGTCAGCAGGATGATATCCTATAGATGTATAGAACCATAAAGTGCATCCAATATATGGTCACTCTGCATTGCCAAGTCCAATCCATTCCTGCCCAAAGAATGGACCTTTGTTATAATTTATGGGTAAGGGCAGCATCAGGGCCGGGGACCATGCTCTCAGGGGAACCCTGAAGCTGCTGGACCATCAATTGAGGTCTTTTAATGGAGATCTCAGGATGCACCCCTTTTTATTCTTGTGTTGCCAGTGAGACTCAACCTAGTGAGCTCCATCGTGGCTATCACTGGTGGTGGCCGGGCACCATCCGGTTCTTCTGGTCCCAAGCAAAAGACATCCTTAAAGTGTTTAAAAAGCAGAGATGTCACCTTGAGAACTAAGATGCCCCGACCCAAACCACGATGTTTTTGGTCACCTCGTATGCATTTGAAAGCTGGACAATGAATAAGGAAGACTGTGGAAAAATGATCAAATCTGTTGTGGAAGAAGTCCAGCTAGGTTGCTTCTAAGAAGTACGGATGGCGAAACTGTCTTATATATTTTGGACATGTTATCAGGAGGGCCCAGTCCCTGGTGAAGGAACTCATACTTGATCAAGTAGAGAGTCAATGGAAAAGAAGAAGACCCTCAGTGAGGTGGATTGGTATGATGGTGGCAACAATGGACTCATGCATAATCACAGTTGTGAGGCTGGAGCAGGACTGAGCCCTGTTTTGTTCTGTTGTACATAGTGTCACTGTGGGTTAGAATCAACTTGGCAACAGTGAGTTTGGTTTGGGTTTAATGACCAGTCATGTTGAACATCTTTTCTTGTGTGTTTTGTCCATATGTGTATCTTTGGAGAAATGTTAGTTCAAGTCCTTTACCCATTTTTTAAAAATTATGATTAAATGGAAGTATGCAGTCCAAATCAGTTATGCATGCCCATCTATCTGCAGGTCCATCTGCTTTCCTCACCCTGTGACAGCACACTCCTGCTTTCTACTCTATACTAGAAGTATAGAGTCAGCGAGCACCTGTTCTGTCTCCACCCTGTCCTCTCACATCTATAAAGAAGCTAGTAGGACAGCCTCCTATAAATGTATAAAACCATGAAGTAATGCATGATATGCTCACACTGACCCCGAGTGCAGTCCATTCTTGTCTGAAGAATTGACCTCAGTACTAGTTTCAGGTCAGGGCCAGCAGCAGATCTAAGGGCTATGTTCCAAGGGGACCCTCCAGGCTGTCGGACCATCAGTTGTGGTCTTTTAGTAGAGTTCTTGAGCTGTGTACCCCTTTCTATCCTGTTGCCTCAGGGACTGTATATTGTGTCTGCCATCATAACTTCCTCTGGTGGTGGCCAGGCACCATCTGGTTCTTCTGGTCTCAAGCTGATGCAGTCTGCCATTCATATGGGTGGTTCTGCCTCTTGGGCTCATTTTCCCTCTTGTCTTTGATGCTCTCAGTTGTCTGCTGTTCCAGATGGGTTGGGACCATTTGGTGTATCTCAGGTGGCAGTTTGCTGGCTTTTAAGTCCCCAGGTGCCACTCACCAGGGTGGGTTGCAGAAGACTCTCTTAGCTAAAGAGTAGCTAATGCCAGTTGACCTCGGTGTCCCCTGTGAACATGGTCTTCAGAACCTGTTCCTGCTACTCAATCCTTTGAAATGATGGGTTGAGTTTAGAAAACCTTTCATTTTATGGTGTAGTCGGTTATGCTGATCTGCTCTCTGGTGTCTGCTGTCACTCCCTTCACCTAACCAAATTCCTGTCTACTGTCTAATCCATGACCAACCCTCCCCCTTACTCCCCACCTTGTAGTCATCAAAGAATCTTTTCTTCTGTACTTAAGTCTGTTTTTAAGTCCATATAGCAGAGATCTCATACAATACTTGTGCTTTTGTAGCTGACTGATTTCACCCAGCATAACCAGGTTATGAGGTAGCTTACTTCTTAGAATCTTCATTGTTCTTTATCATTGCATAGATTTCTGTTGTGTGTATGTGCCATAGTGTGTTTATCTATTCAGCTGTTGATGGGCACCTAGGTTGATTCCATCTTTTCGCTTTTGTAGACAGTGTTGAAATAAACATTTATGTGAGTGTATCTGTTTGTGTGACCACCTTTATTTCTGTAGGATATATTCTGAGCAGTGGGATTGCTGGATCATACGGTATTGCTTTCGAAAGAGGTTGGACCATTTTGCATTCCCACCAGTAGAGTAGTTGAGTTCCAGTCTCTCTACCACCTCTCCAGCATTTGGTGTTTTGTGTTTTTTGGATTTTTGCCAACCTTGTTGGGACAAGATCATATCTCACTGTGGTTTTGATTTGAATTTCTCTAATAGCTAATGATTGTGAGTGTTTCCTTCTGTGTCTTGGCTGTCTGGATGTCCTGTTGGTTGAAGTATCTGTCCATTTCCTTACTCTGTTACTTAATTGGGTTATTTGCCTGTTTCTTGTTGGCATTTTGCAGTGCTTTTTAGATTATTGAAATCAGATGTCAGTCTGACATGGAGTTGCCAAATATTTTTTTTTTCCATTCTGCAGGTGGTCCGTTAGCTCTTCTGATAAAGTCTTTGGATGAGTATGTTTGATTTTTAGTAGTTCCCATTTATGTATTTTCTTTTCTGTTTGTGCATTGGTGGTCGGATATTGTAGTCTGTGTAAGCTGTATATTAGAAATTCCATTGTTGTCCCAGTTTTTTTTCTTACATGATCTTTATTGTTTGAGGTTTCTTATTTATGTCTTTGATCCATTTAGAGTTAGCTTTTGTGTAAGGTGTGAGATATGGGTCTTGTTTCAGTTTTTTGCAGATGGATGTCCAATTTTGCCAGCACCATTTGTTAAAGAGACTGCTTTTAACTCCAGTTTACAACCTTTGGGCCTTTGTTGAATATTAGCGGTTCGTAAGAAGATGGTGGCATCTGTGGAGTCTCAACTCTGTTCCATTGGTCTATATGTCTCTTTTTGTACCAGTACCAGGCCACTGGGGCTACTGTGGCAGTGTAGTAGTTTCTGAGGTGGGACAGTGTGAGGGCTCCCAGTGTGTTCCTCTTCTTCAGTAATGCTTTACTTATCCTGGGTTTCTTCCCTTTCCCAACAAAGTTGGTGATTTGTTTCTCCATCTCATTAAAAAATGTCACTGGAATTTTTATTGGGATTGCATTGAATACGTAGATTGCTTTGGCCTTTACCCATTTTTTGATTGACTGTTTTGTCCTTTTTTTGTTGAGTTGCAGTTGTTCATGTATGATCTTTTAATTTTTTCTAGTTTTCTTGGCTATTCTAGAAATACAGCCATTTTGTTAGTACAAATTAATACTTTTTTCTTTTTAGTTACTTTTTTCTTTAATTCAAGTATACAGGTATATAAGCATTTTTTATTAATGTATTAATGGAATTGGTGATAGGGCTATCTTACATCATCTTTGGGAAGGACTATAGTGCCTCTTCTTTAAGTGTAACTGTGACTCACTTTAGGAGTTCCATTGGTGCAGTGTTTAAGAGCTTGATTGCTCACCACAAAATTGGCAGTGTAAATTCACCAGCTTCTCCTTGGAAACTGTATTGTGCAGCTCTTCTCTGCGCTGTAGGATTGCTATGAGTTGGCATTCACTTGATGGCGATGGGTTTTAAGTAGGAAACAAGTGAGCACTGTACTAAATGAGTACTGTATAAGAAATGAGAAATGTATTTCTGGATTTATTTGTATACATTGTTTAGTTTGATTTTTACAGTGACACTGTGAGTGTGGAGAGGTTACCCCCAGTTTTACTAATACGCAAATGAAGTCTTAGCTATTCAAATTGTGTGCCTCTTGACGGCACTTGGCTTGGCTACTAATTGGCAGAATAAACTTTTAAAAAATTTGCTATTGAATTTTACTGAATATCTTTTTGGAATCTGTTTGACTTTTGTCTCTTGTTTGGTGCCATTGAATTGGTTCTGAATCATGGTGTAGACAGGCTGTGACCTTACTGAAATGGCTAGGCCTGTTTTCTGAGGTATCTTTGGGAAGCTTCTAATCCCCAGACAGTTTGGCCAGTATTCAGTTGCCTTAGTATGCCACACAGCAACTCAGTTCTACAGTACTTAATTCTGAAGAATTAAGATAAAAATAATAAAAAAAGGCAAACCCACTGCCATCGAGTTGATTCCGATTCATAGTGACTCTATAGGTCAGAGTAGAACTGCCCCATAGAGTTTAAAAGTAGCATCTGGTAGATTTGAACTGTTGACCTTGTGGCTAGCAAGGTTTCCAGAATTAAGATACACAGTACTAATAAATAGGCATATGAAAGGGCTGTGTTAATCACAGATCCAAAGATGGACTTACTCATTCACTGCTTGGAGTTAGCTTATTTGAGATAAGATATGAGGTATTATACATTAGATATTAGATATGTCAGATTAGATCTGCAAAAGCAACAGGTGGTCCTAGAATGATTGGGGGTAGTAGCTATAGAGGAGGATGACAGTACAGTGTATCCTGGTTCAGTATTTGCATTATGAAACTTTTGACACACTTAGGAAACAGAGTCATGCTAAGGGTTTTATTTTTATCCGTATTACAGAAAAATAAAGCATTGTTTTGGTTCAAAAGTTTTTTTTTTTTGCAAGAACAAAAATAGTTTAATAGAAATGAGAAGATATCCTCTGGAATTAAATTTGTATCACTACTGTAAACTTTCACCTAGACCAGGAATAAAATGTTAGGAAAATAAGAAAAGAAAGCCAAAGGAGGAAAATTACATTCCTCTGACACACCTGAGGTAGGCATGAGTCAGAATCAACACAGTGGCAGCTGGTACTGTCGTGGTACTGATATTACATGTTAAAACAGAAATATTATGTATATATTTGGTTAATTAGCATATAAATATTGAAATTTAAAAAATGTGAATCAGCCAATATTTACTGAATCTAATTTGATAAGGAAGAAGTAAAGGATAGTTATGTTAAAAATTTATAAATTTCCCAGTAATTAAGAGTCCATAAAGACTAGTAGCAAAGGTTAATAGTTAAAAGATACTGAAGAATTTTGAATTCCCAAACTTTGGACAGAATATTAATAATGTTAATAATTTTGAAATCTGATAGTTTTGAAAAATGATTACAGGTCATTTTATTTATGAAAATAAATCTCAATAGGCAACACCAGTGAACTCAAGACTCACTATCTATTAAGTGACAAAGCCAAAAGTCACACCAGTTTTGTCTAGTTGTACTTGTGCTGTGTTTGAAATTATTTCTTAGAGCCTGCTTTCCTTAATGTTTTAAACTTTTGTTTATACTCATTATGTTCTCTTGAGTAATAGTGTTTTCTTTTCTGAAACATTAATCTTAAGTATTTTCAAAGTATACTTTTAAGATTTGTTAAAATACTCTCTGCCATGCTTTTGGCCTTCAGATGTTTGTCTTAGCCTGTTTCATTTTCATTGACTTAGTTCTATATTTGTTTTTCTCCCATGTTTTCCTTGTAGAGCCATTACTGGTAATGAAATCTTTTTAAGGACTATGCCTTTTCTTCCTCTTGCCAACTGTTAAGGGTGAATGTTTTGCAGCCATTGTGGTCATAGTCTGTAAGTTTCTTTTCTGAACTGTCTTTTCAGGATGTCTATTCACTTATCTGCAGTTAGTTCTGTGCAGTAAGGGTTTTTTCCTCCCTGCTTTATTTTTAAACTGAAATTACTTTCTTGTTCCCCAACTCTTTCTGGACTCTGTCTTGATCAAAGTATGTTATTATGTTGACATGGAAGTTTTGCCATCATAAGTCGTAAATATGTGAGAACATAGAAAAGATTGTCTCAAAAGGAGAGCTCATAACACTCTCTTTATGGGGGCATGTCATAGTAAAATGAAAACTGAACGTGACAGCAGATGTTAACGGACAGGAAGAGCATTTGTGGTCTGAAAGAGGATGATGGCACTTCGGGGCTGGGCAGGAACGTCACATACAAACAGTCAGATTAAACAGCACATAACCTGCTGATTGAACCTGTTTTCTCTGGAGCTAGAAATTTGGAGAAATACTCCCATTTGCACCGCTGCCTTCCATGTTTCTTAAATATACCTCTTCATAGCTTTTATTTTTCTCTTTGCTTTACCATCATATTGAAAGATTCCTTATTAAACACTGACATGTGCATTAGTGTCCTGTTATCTCCTATGAGCAATATTGCATAAGATTAAAAAAAATTTTTTAATTGTATCGTAGGGGAACCTTTACCACACATATTAGTTTTTTGTTCAGAAATTTTACATACATTATTTTGTGATGTTAATTACAATCCTTAATAGTCGTTTAGTGCTGCTGTAACAAATACCACAAGTAGATGGCTTTAGCAAAGAGAAGCTCATTTTCTTCAGTCCAGTAATCTACAAGTATGTGTTCAGGGTGCCAGCTCCAGGGGACGGCTTTCTCTCGCCTTTCGTTCTGGAGGAAGTTCTGCGATGCATCAGTCTTCCCTTGGATCAGGAGGATTTTAGCATAGGAATCTCACTTCCAAGGGATATAATCTGCTCCTGGCATTGCTTTCTTGGTGATATGAAATCCCCGTGTTTCTCTGTTTACTTCTCTGTTTTATATTTAAAAAGAGGTTGACTTGAAGATGCTATCTAATCTTGTAGATCTCATTAATATAACTGCCGCTAATTCATGTCGTTACATCATGGTAATAGGATTTGCAACACACAGGAAAATCTCAGCAAATGACAAAATAGTTGATGGTCATTCAGTATTAGGAGTCATTACCTAGCCAAGTTGACATGTGTTTGGGGGGATACAGTTCAGTTCATGACACTCCACAATGTGTATATTGCAAAAAGTTTGGTCTTTTAGACGATGGTTTTAGTGAATACTAAATTGATAGTTCAATTGCCTAGTTAGTGTCAACATTTCGCAGAATATAATTTCTGTTCTGGAAGTATAAAGTTTTCCTTTAATCCCACATGAATTGTAAAAAATTATGTGATATTTGTCTTTAAATGATTATGTATAATTTACTGCCTTGGCAGAGGACAAAGAAAAAGAATCCAGTCCAAAATCGTAGACTCTGTCATTAGTGGGATAATTGTGTCTTCATATATTAAGGATAACATAATTTTACTGTCAAGAGACAGTGTTTTGGACAACTAGTTGCTTACACCAAGTATAAAATAGAATATAAACAAACAGGAAGTTTTTTTGTTGTTTGGTTTTTTAATATGAAGCAAAAGGAAGAGAAAGGAATAAATGTTTTCCATTCAAGGGATTAAACAGATTTTTAAATGAAATTGTGTTCATTGTATTTTTTGTCAGCCTTTATTATATCACTTTGCTTTTGTCTAAATATTTAAATGTATAATTTTCATATGTTAGTACTGAGACATCTCACTTGTTCTGTTTTAATAGCAGGAGCTGTGATTCATGGTTTTTAGCCATCTATGTGGTCGATGAAAGAACTGAGAATTGGAAAAAATTTCAAAGCTGTAAGAACAAAGGAAACCCTGGTGGAGTAGTTGTTAAGAGCTACAGTTGCTAACCAAAACGTTAGCATTTCGAATTCACCAAGTGCTCCTTGTAACCCAAAAAGGATGTGATATTTGTCTTTAAATGATTATGTATAATTTACTGCCTTGACAGAGGACAAAGAGAAAGAATCCAATCCAAAATCGTAGACTCTGTCATTAGTGGGATAATTGTATTTTCTGTAGGTTTGCTGTAAGTTAGAATTGACTTAATGGCATTAGGTTTGGTTTTGCTTTTTTTAATAAGAACATAAATTTTTTAGTTCACAGTAGTTATGTTTTCTTCTTCAAGTTTGTGTCTTTTTAGTTCTCTCTGTGTAATAGCAGTTGAACTTGTGTCATTTTAATCAAATAACATTAAGTAACTGTAGTGTTGTAAGGTGCTTTGGGACAGAGCAGTTTAGTGTACTTTTTTGTTTATATGGTTATTGTTCCTCAAGAAAGTTACAACTTATTAAAATATGTGCATCTGGTTTTTGTGTCGTCAATACAAATCAGGTGAGAAACATGCAGTAGGCTCTTAATATTATTGAACATATGAATTAAGATTTCTGCCCTTAAAACAAAAACTAAACTCATTACTGTTGAGTCGATTCTGACTTGGAGATGAGATAAGCCCATAAAAACATGGAAAATTAAATGAGAACAAGACAATAATTGGGTAATAATTTCATTAAATTAGGTTATTAACTGCTGTCTAGTTGATTCCAATTCATAGTGACTATGTAGGACAGAGCAGGACTTCCCCATAGGGGGTCTAAGGCTGTAAATCTTTTTTTTTTTAATGGGAGTAGACTGTTACATGTTTATCCTGCTGAGCTGCTAATGGGTTCAAACTGCACACCTTATGGTTCACATTCAAGTGCCTTAACCATTTTGACCCCAGATTTGGTAGAGTGGTATACATTAACTATTCCAAAACATGTTTTCCTGTCTTTGATTGAACAATAATGCTGTTGTTGTCATTAGCTGCTGTTGAGTTGGTCCCAGCGTCATGATGACACTTTGCACAGTAGAATGAAGTCCTGACCAGTCTTCTACCATCCCCATGATGAATTGCAGATCAGATGTTTGTGGTCCATAGAGTTTTAACTGGCTGATGTAAAACATTCCTAGTCTATTCCAGTCCTAAAGCTCCAGTGAAACTTTGTTTATCTTGGTGGCAGTACGTAAGCCTCGCACTGACAAATGAGTGATTGCTGAGCATGAGGTGTGTTAGTTGGAAACTGAACCAGAGTCTCTTGCATAGAGGGCAAGAATTCTATTACTGAGTCATCACTGTCCTTACAAACAATAAGAAAACTGACTGCTATAAAGTGGTACAGCTGTATTTTCATATAGAATTTTTTAAAATAAAGAATAATAGGGCCAAGATGGCAGAGTAGATGGATGCTTTGTATAACCCCTGTAACAACAAAGACACAAGAACAAATGAAAGCATTACGTATAACACTGTAAGAGTCCTGAACATCAAAGAGAAAGTTGAGAAACTGGACTGAAAGGACAGTAGCACCAGAAGCACATAGGATTTGACAGCTTTGACCTGCCAGTAAACAGCCGTGGCTGTTGTGGTCAGAGGAGTGGTTGAGGTTGGTGGATGTCCTCCTCATGAGCATGAGGTTCCTTTGCATGTCCTGAACTGGTGAAAAAGCACCAGATTGTCAAAAGCTAAGTTCTTGTCAAAAATTAGACTGGACTTTAAGACGCAGAGTAATGTAGGTGGTGTGTGTACTTCTTGGCTTAAATGTATATGTATGAGGCTGTCTGACCAGTTCCTTTCCAGAGGTGAGAGGAGAGGGTGGAGAAGAGGGGACAAGTGTTGGTTGAATAAATACCAGAAGTACAGAGTGGAAAGGAGAAATATACTTAATAATAACAATGAAAGCAAAACAAACAAAAAAATAAGCTAAATCTTTGTAACCTACTGTGCATGTGGATTTAGCTCTGTGGTTCCCTTCTTCCAGCTCTTCCCTCTCCATTTTCTGGATGGTGCCCAGCTCTGGAGTCTGACGTGATTAACTGAGCTGGAATTAGGACTTCGTGTTGTACCCTGAGCCATTTTCTGAACCTCAGAGGGAGAATAATTTTACAAACTGGGTGTGGGGGCGGGGGGAAGAAATCTACCCACTCCCTTGAGCTGGAAAATGAGGACAGAAACAATTCCTTCCCCTAGATTCAGACACAAGGGGATATGCCATCTAAACAATTCCTTCCCTTAGATTCAGACACAAGAGGATATACCATCCTCACAGACACTCATGGACAGCTGTCAGCCCGCTGCTTTTCTCAGCAGCTGCAGCTGGACACCTGTGCTACAGTAATCACTTCTGCCCATCTAGAACAGTAGGAGAGAACCTGTACCACATGCTTGGTAATTGACTGCCTAGATACCTGAGCTAAATCCATATAAGAAAAAATAAACAGAACTCTTGGACTTGTATGTCTAATAATAGCCTTAACCATCTGGTGAAAGGACTTTAAAGTTTCAAAGACAATAACCAAACTATCACACATGACCAACATATTTGGACATTCATAACAAAACAAGAGGCTGAAACATGGTAGGTGTACCTAAAATAAATAAATACAATAAAATGAAGGCTCAGATACAACAGTCATTTCAGATCACTTAAAGAAGCAGACCATCATCTCTTCAGAAAACTCCTGAAACAAAGAATCAGATTTTACAGAGAAAGAGAATTTCCTGAGGTAGAACACAAAAGTTAATATTTATATTTCTTTAAGAGATGAGGCAAAATGCAGCAGAGCATAATGAGAAATCAAACAGACAGCAGGAACGCATGGAACAACAAGAATTAGAAATTCATAAAATTAATAAATTAGGGAACTCAGTAGAAAGTCAGAGGAGCAGAATTGAGACAAGGGAAGGCTGAATCAGTAAGATTGAAGACACTGCATGTGACATCCATATATTTGAGAAAAAAATCGGATAAAAAATTAAAAAGAAGAAACACAAACAGTTATGTGGGATTCTGTGAAGAGGAATAATCTGTGAGTGATGTGAGTACCAGAACAGGGAGAATTGTCGAAGGTTTGTTGACAGAAAACTTCCCTGAGAACATGAAATGCAAGAAGATTATGTATCCAAGATGCTCGTCGAGCTCTACATAAGGTAGATCCCAAAAGACACCAAGGCATGTTTTAATTAAACTTGCCAAAATTAATGATAAGGAGACACTTTTAAAAGTAGCTAGGGATAAATGATAAAGCTTGTACTACTTGGCAGAGACCATGCTGGCAAGAAGGCAATGGGATGGTACCTACAAAATCTTGAAGGAATTAAATTGCTAGCCAAAAATTTTATGTCCAGCAAAATTGTCCCTCAGATATGATGGTGAAATTAGGACATTTCCAGATAAACACAAACTCAGAGAATTTGTAAAAACCAAAACCAAATTGCAAGAAATACTAAAAGGAGTGTTTTGGTTAGAGAATCAGTAACGTCACTTAACAACCCAAGACTAGAATGCAGAATGGAGCAACTGGATATCACCCCAAATAGGGAAGTGAGAAGAATAAGTCATAGGCAAAATACTGAAAATAGGGAAACGGGTGTCATTACATAAACATTATAACAAAAACAAGGGACCCCAAATAAAATGTAGTCATAGATCTTTTATGTGGAGAGGAAGTCAAGATGACATAAAGAAATTAAAGACTGATTTAAATTTAGAAAAATAGGGGTAAATATTAAGGTAACCACAAAGGAAACTGTCACTCCTGTCCGTCAAAATAAAAAAACATAAAAACATGAAGTGTCAGCAAATACCCAGCATTGAAAAAGGTGAAAACACGTAGAGAACAAAATACTCAGCACAGAAAATTAAATGGAACAAAGGAATTGTATCACACACACAGAGAAAAGACATCAGAATGACAGCACTAAGCTCATACCTGTCAGTAATCACACAGAATACAGATGGGCCAAATGTACCAGTATAGAGATGGAGAGTGATAGATTGGATTAAAACAACATAATGAATCTATGTGCTGCCTACAGGAGATACACCTTAGACTTAAAGACGTGAACAAACTAAAACTCAATGGATGGAAGAATATGTCAAACTAATTGCAGTAGAAAAAAGCAGGAGTGTCAATATTAATCTCTGGTAAAATAGACTTTAAAATTTGCCACATTGGTAAGGAAGGACATTATATATGCAGTGATTAAAGGATCACTACCCTAGGAGGACAGAACCATCTTAAATGTCCGTGTTTCCAAAGACACAGCTCCAAAATACATAAACACTGACTGCATTGAGAACAGCAGTAGACACCTCTACAATAATAGTAGGAGACTTCAACACACCATTCTCAGTGAAGGATAGAACATCTAGTAAAAAGCTCAATAAAGACACAGAAATCTGAACACCACAGTCAACCAATTTGATGTTACAGACATTCAGAGAACACTCCACCCAACAGCAGCCAAGTATATACTTTCTTTTCTAACACAGATGGAACATTCTCCAGAATTGACTAAGAATTAGGCCAGGAAGCAATCCATAACAAAATTCAAAGTATTGAAATGATACAAAGCATCTTTTTAGATCATAAAGCCATAAAAGTAGAAAGCAGTTAACAGACAAGAGAAACAAAAGACTCAAACACATGGAAAATGACACTTAAGTTTGCAAACTCATCTTAGAAAAAGTGCTACATACCTCATTGCTGAATATCACTATGGTCCCCTTCGAAGTACTCCCTTTGGGGAAGCTATGCAACAGTGGTCCACCCTTCAAAGCAATTTTGGAGCTCTTTTTCTGGAGTGGCCATCAGAGCTGCTGCCATATTACCCCTGATGTTGTGAATGTCATGGAAATGTCTTCCTCTCAATATTTCCGTTATCTTCAGGTAAAGAGAAGAGTCACTGGGGGCCAGATCAAGTGAGAAGAAAGGGTGTTCCAATACAGTATTTGTTTACTGGCTAAAAACTCCCTCACAGACAGTGCTGTGTGAGCTGGTGCATTGTCGTGATGCAAGAGCTATGAGTTGCTGGCAACAAGTTCAGGTTATTTTTGTCTTAACTTTTTCATGCAGCATTTTCAGCACTTGTGAATAGTAAACCTGGTTAACTGTTTGTCCTGTTGGTACAAATTCATAATGAACAATCCCTCTGATATGAAAAAAGATTAACAACATTTTGACTCTTGGGTTGGACTGATGAGACCTTTTGGTTGCGGAGAATTGGTTGACTTCCAGTGTGCACTTTGACACTTTGTTTCAGGGTTGTATTGGTACACCCACTTTTCAGCACCAGTGATAGCACAGCCCAAAACATCGTCTTGTGTCTCCAGAAGGTCTTGGCAAACTTGGACTCTGCTTTGCTTTTGTTCATCAGTGAGCTCCTTTGGGGCCATTTTTGCACACACCTTTCTTATGCCAAGATTTTCAGTTAAGATTTTCCAAACTGTTTCTCTGTTAATGTTTACTTGGTTTGCTGTGTTTCTCATAGTCAGCTATGATTTTGACACAGAATTTGATGAATTTTCGTAGTGCTGTTGTCAGTTGTGCTTACTACTGGCTGCCCTGACCTCTCGTCGTCAGTGACTATTCGTCTCCCCTCAGAAAAACATTTAATTCATTTGTGCACTGCCATTTTCCTCATGGCAGTATCTCCGTGAACTTTGACTGACATGTCCCTAATTTCACTTCCACATTTGTCAAGTTTAACAAGAAATTCAGCGTTTGTTCTTTCCTCTAATTCAAGCTGCAACATTCTTGTGATGGCACACAAAAACACACAACAACAGTAATGAACACTGCTCAGGGAAACACTGCCACCTGTCACCATGAACACAGCTGTGAGACACTGATACACCAAGGTTATGAAACCTTACTGAGTTCTTTGTACAGTACTGCTAATGTAAGTATGCAGTGGCAAGTTCACAAACTTGATTGTCAGATCTCTGAGAAGAAATAAAGGAGGAATAAAGAAATTCGTAGAAGCAAATGAGAATGAGGACACATCATACCAGAACCTATGGGTCACAGCAAAAGTAGTGTTCTGAGGTCAGTTAATCTCAGTTAATACACACATCTAAAAATGAATTGTAAAGTTGAAGAATTAACTTTACAACTGTAACAAGTGGAAAGAGAATAGCAAAAGAACCCTGTGGGCACCAGAAGAAAGCAAATACTAAAAATTAGACCAGAACTAAATGAATTAGAGTATAGAGACAATTGAACAACTAGGTAATTAACAATTGAAACTATTAACAAGACCAAGGGCTGCTTGTTTTAGAAGATCAACATAATTAAACCATTAGCCAAAATGACAAAAGAAAACCGAGAGAGGAAACAACTAACTCCAATAAACAAGTGAGATAGGTGATATCACAACAGATCCAACTAAAATTGAAATAATTGTGACAGAATACATTGAAAAAAAATTATATTCTAATAAATTTGAAAACCTAGAGGAGATGTCCAGATGCCTAGAAACATGTTTTCTACCAGCTAACACAAACAAAAGTTGAAAAACTAAATAATCCCATCACAAACAGACAAGAGTGCATAGGTAATTAAAAACCTCCCAACAAAAAAAGCCTTGACCCTGACAGTTACACTGCAGAATTCTGCAAAACTTTAGAGACAGGTTAACACCACTATTCCTAAAAGTATTTCAGAGCTTAGAAAAGGATGAAATACTCCTAAACTCACTCTCTGAAGCCGGTATAGCCATAATACCAAAACAAAGTAGAGAGAGTGCCAAAAAGGAAAATTGCAGACCAGTATCTCTCATGAACTTAGATGAGAAAGGCCTCAACAAAATTGTAGACAATAGAATTCAGGAGCATATCAAAAAAATAATTCACCATTACTAAATGGGATTCATACCAGATATGCATGGATGATTCAACATTAGAGATACAATGTAATCAACCACATAAATAGAAGACAAGGATCACAAAATTTTATCAGTTGATGCAGAAAAGGCATTTGACAAAATCCAATACCCGTTTATGTTAAAAACTTTCAGCAGAATAGGAATACAAGGGAAAATTCTCTAACATCACAAGAGGCATGTACACAAAGCTAGGGAGACAGGGGGCATCGTCATTAAGTGCTATGAATGCTAACCAAGAGGTTGGCAGTTTGAATCAAGCAAGTGCTCCTTGGAAACTCTATAGAGCCGTTCTCCCCTGTTCCTTAGATTGCTATGAGTGAATCGACTCAGTGGCACTGGGTTTGGTTTTTAAATTTTTTTTGTAGGGTAGTTGTGAGTCGGCATTCACTTGACAGCAGTGGGATTTTGTGTGTGTGCCCATCCTCCCGCACCCCCATGCAAAGTCAACAGCCAGCATCACAAATGGAGATCTCAAATCTCAAAGCATTCCACTTGAGAATGGAAACTAGGCAAGGATGATCATTGTCACTACTTTTATTCAGCACTGTGCTGGAGATTCTAGCCAGGGCAAACAGACAAGATTTGAAAAAAAGTGTGTCCAAATTGATCAGGAAGAAGTAAAAATGTCTGCATTTGCAGATAATATGATTTTATACACAGAAATCCATAAAGAATCCTCAAAAAGGAAAGAAAAGAAAGCTAATAGAAAAGTTCAGCCGAGTGTCAGGATCTAAGACAAACATACGGAAATCATTTGGGCTCCTTTACACCAGGAAAGAGACCATCAAAGAGGAAATCACTAAATCAGTAATCAGTAATCAGTATTTTATCTGAGAAGATAAAATACTAAGGAATAAATCTGTGTAGATGCATAGAAGACCTATACAAAGAAAATTACAAGATTCTACTGCAAGAAATCAAAAGAAACCCATGTAAGTGGAGGAACCCATCTTGCTCATGGATTGTCTATTCTGCCCAAAGCTATCTGTCAGTGAAATCCAATCTGAATACAGATTCGAATGGAATTTTTTAATGTGGAGAAGCAAATCACCCTCTTTATATGGAAATGGAAGAAGTCCTGGATAAGTAAAGCATTACTGAAGAAGAACAAAGTGGGAAGCCTCACAGTACCTGACTTGAGAACCTCTTACAGTGCCACAGTAGTCAAAACAGCCTGGTACTGGTGCAAAAACAGATACATAAACCAGTGGAGCAGAATTGAGAATACAGATAACAGCAGCATCCACCTATGTTGTTGTTGTTGTTAGGTGCCATCGAGTCAGTTCCATCTCATAGTGACCTTGTGAACAATAGAACGAAACACTGCTTGGTCTTGCACCATGTCCACAATTGTTTGTATGCTTAAGCACCTTGTTGTGGCCACTGTGTCAGTCTATGTCGTTGAGGGTCTTCCTCTTTTTCACTGAC